>CM065922.1:13254510-14454510 GCA_033439105.1 Magallana nippona
GGGGTGTAGGACCGGTGGTGGGAGGGGGGCTGTGAATGAGAGTGAGACTGTGAGGAATATGCACTTCCTGAATTGTGAGTGTTAGCTATTAAAGCATCACGAGTATAAGCAGCAGTGTATAGCGCTGAACCATGCTGATTTGCAGGGTGGTAAACGGGTTGCATGGGAAAGTAGCCCTGATGCGAGTGTGGATAATCGCTATATTCCCGACTAGGAGGATATGAAGAATTACAAGTGCTTTGACCTACAAAGAAAAGGCAAAATATTCAAAGCTGAGTTAGTATTCACAACAATGCCAAACTGAGAGATATTTCTCATTGCATGAATTTAAACAGATAACAAAAGTCATGGCCAAACGGGTAAACATGTACTCGGAAGATATACCATCCTAACGACTAATCTATCTAATTTTACATACAAAAGCCATGCAGTTCTGAAAAATTGTAAGCTCCAACCCTGTAATAACATGACAACAGACAGTGGAAATTTAGATTTTAATAGAAAGCAAAACAAAAAAAAATAAAACATTTTCTATAAAGCTTGGCAGAGCAATATCAAGAAAATAGGTTGCACTGACTGACTTCCTTTCACCATTCAGATTGATATTGTGCTCAATTATGAGAATTTGCCCAAAATGCAAACATTATGTGGACACTTGAACATGCATTTACAAATAATGAATTTCATATATTAAGGAGTCTAAAGTACTATAGATACAATAAAGCATCAGCTCTGGGGGCTTGCTGTTTAAACAGATGTGTTTGTATGTCATAACGCATTGCACTGTTTCATTACATTGCATTCAGTTCGATGAATATCCTCAAAACGCTGTCTCACGCAACTATTTCAAATTAAGTTGAAGGTATTAAATTTAACAATATTACTCTGCAAGATCACTATTAACATTTATGTCATGCCTAGTCCCCCAAAACTTGACACTTTGTTAATTAATGAGATTAGATTTCTGGATGTATGGGGGCCCCTTCAGCTATTATCATTTTCAAACTTAAATTTAACACAATTGGATACTTCCTAAGCAGACGTTACACTTTTATTCAAGAGAAACTAGAAACCTATATTGAAACCAGCCTATGAATCATATAAATAGAAGTGAGGTCAGACTGAACTATCTTATAGCTAATAATAATTCAATCCAGCTCCTAGATCGGCTGTTGAGTTACTCTGTACTAACCATATGTCAGGAGGCACCACCTTACTTCACAAAAACCCATATCAATAAGGTCATCTTTTGATTTTCATTTTTTTTTTTAAATCTCCAGTCTTTAATCAGCTAATCCAAACCCTAATCTCTTGAATTTAGCAACAACTGGGTATTTTCTTTTGTCAAAAGTGACACCTTATTTATCATTTTGAAGCTTTAAACACAAAAACTCTCTGAACCCAATACCCCAAGCCAGTGAAAGATTCAAGAAAATCTGCCAAAACTCAACTCCATATGATATTAAGATTTATTTGGGATCTAGAAAATCTCTCCACAACATTTTATAAAGAAACATTTTCTTGATTTGTAACAGCTTTGACCACTGCTTGTATGTGCCTATGATTGCAAACAATTCTTGCTGCCCTTCCTTACTCTGGCTAATGAAAACCAATTTTTCCGCCCTCTGTGCAAAATGAGCTCAAGGTATTCAGCTGATCAATAGAAATTTCTGCTAGATATTTTTAATTCTGATTTATTTCCACTTATTAAATTCAACAATTACTTTTTATTTTTAATTTATAATACATGTACCCCTATATAATTCAACTAAAATTGAACAATTCTGTTTTTGGAGTCCTTATAATTTTACATCTTAAAGAATAATCATTATATTTTATTTCAAAATACTGTTTAGTTGTACGAGCAATTTTGTGCCTATATAATAGAAAGTTATAGAGTGATCAAACTGTTTGCATTATATAGAATCAATATAAAATTCTTTTATTTTTTTTATGTTGATAAACAATTTTCATCATCTGTAAGATTTTTGTGTGTGCCATGAAGATGCCCACATTATCCCACCAATATATTTTATTTTGTGTTACTCCCTGAATGGTACATTGATCTTTAGCACTTGGTTTTCACACAAACCCCTGATGATTGGTGATTGTTTGAGGGAAGATTTTCTACCCTGACAAGAAAATCACATGAAATTCATGCTTCATTTGTAATAATGTCCATTACCAGTTGTTGACCTCCAAATTCTACGATTCTAGTATGAGAGACTATACAAGCCCACTTATCATTCTTGTATTCACAAACAGGCTGATCTCTTGGATCAAGTTCAGTTAGCTTTCATCAGATACTGGGCTCTCTTACACTATATTGTAATTAAACTCTATCTGAGTCAAGATGCTGATTACTTAATCTAAATTACCAGCAATGGATATTATTTGAGGAAGATAGAAAGATTACATCATGATTTTTAATGAAACCGGAAATGGAAGGAGTTTATCACTGTAATTACATAGAAAAGCAATTAATCATTATCAGATGTAATTATTACTAAAAAATAAAGAATAGTATCCCCTTATTTCTCTTAATGTGGTTTCCAAGAGATATTGCTTTTAACCTTGATATCTTACTTTGGTTATAAGATGGTGCCCCATTAGCTGCCAAATTGTTGGGTGTGGTTGAATGTGGTGGATTGGTGGTGCCCTCTGGAGGCGGTTTACAAAATAACTTTTTACAGCAGCAGACAGCAGCAATGATGCAGACAATCAGAACGATGAGACTCCCTACAGTTATTGTCACCGAGGCCGTTACTCCCAGGGCCAAGAATCGGTTGAGGAAGGAGCCATCTGAAACAACACAAAAACAAACCTACATATAAATACCTAAACATCTTGGGGATTAGGACCCCCAACAACTGTCTAATTTCAAATGAAAAGAATAAATAAATACAGCACTAATGCAGGCCTGCTTTTGATTTCATGGATACAACATTACAGCTACTTTACTTCATTTGCTTAGAACTCTATTCTGGGATATTTTATGTAACTGGGGTGTTTGCTTTCAATTGCACTCTTGTCATGAAAGAAAAAAGAGTCTGAACATTTGGATCATTTTTGATTCCATGTTACACAAAATTGTATGGATTCAATTAAATTCATAGCTTTCCCTCCTTTTTTGACAGAAGTTCAGGGTTTGATATATGTTCCCTCCTTCTGTCTCTATCCTATACTCCCCCTTCTAAGAAAAGATTTCCTGAAATTCCAAGAAAGATTCTACTGAATAAAGTTCAAGAAACAAATTGATGTATTTCTATCTTAAAATTTCAGAGTGGGAGAATCATACCGTATGATAGACACTATCTTAATTTTTTTTAAAAGCAACTATGGTTTTCTTAGTGACAGGTTCTAGATTATCTTTTACCTGAAAAAGGTCAGAAGGTATTACATTTTGATCCAATATAGACACCAATTAATATGAATGTACCTTTATGATTCCAAGAAACTGCTCATATCATACGCATATTTAAGACTGTAAGATATGTTACTCAGCTGTAGAGCAGAGTCAAGTTTAGTTCTTGTTTATTTCTCTTTCACACAAATAATTGCTTTCAATATGAATCATGAGTGTAAATACTAGATTAATTATCGTGAATCAGTGGATATCTTTCTAAATTCATGAATTTTCCCAATGTTTTCTGAACCCTTTGAAAGAAAATCAAAGCACCATTCAACAATATCAGTATCAGCCTATTTGCATTTCTGACATCAAAGATGAGCTCGATTCACCTCAAGGCAGAGAGTTCCAATATTTGATGATCAAAGATGGAGGGGGTATCAACTGTACAGCAGTTTAGGTATTAATTTATAAGACATGCTAGAATGAATAATCAGAGATGGGATCAAATTTTCATCTCTATGGAGAAGAAAAAAAGAAACAATTATTTTCCTGGGCATAATTAATCAGATTAGAGTTTTTTTTTCACCTTACTCTATATGCACTTATGCGTTTAGTTATAGATTCTAAACATTATGAGTTATAAGGATAGATTATTCCTCAAAGCTTATCCTTAGAGAAAAGCAGATGCTTTCTTTGCTACCTTGGTAATCTCATAAAACATGATATCAGGTGCATTTTCCAGATAGCAGTGTGAAATATGTCCCTCTAATTCTGTTCCACAGAACTTATTAATTAGTATTGTTGGTCTACTGGTGTCTTGTTAAGATAAAGTGATGGTGGTCAGCTGCTTCGCAATCTTAATTGTAGAGGTTATAAATAATTCTCTGCATGTATTATGTACACTTTGCTCAGTAATTTCATTCATGATGAGGAAATGGCTGACGGCCATATCCTCGTGGCTTGTATTTCAATACTACAAACCAACTCAAAATAAAGAATTCACTATTTTAATTTTAATGACCTCTGAAAACTTATATCTCAACAGATTTTATTAATTTATATTTAATTTTGCACATTTAATTAATTCCAACTTGCTAAACACATGTGTAATGTTGGTCTTTTAATTCTTGTAGTACAAAATGAAGGAAACTTATAATCTGTGTCTTTTGATATTTCTGAAATAGTTAAATAAAGATAACTTTAAAAGACCAGCTTTGCTAATGAATTTTATTTTCCTATAAAATATGCAAATACATGTATGTATAGTTAATGCTTATGTTTATTTTCATTGGAGATCAAAAGTCAAAGCGATAAATCTATCAGATTATAAACTTCCTGCCCTCTGAAAGAAATCTTAACAAGTAGAAAATAGCTCCAAATTGTATCAAATAAGATTATGGATTGGTAAAAAAAAAAAATTCAATCAATTATTTATAAAAATTACATAACAATTCAGTGCTTGTCATCATAAAAAATTGAAAAATTTCTTATCACTCCCTTTAGAAAATGGAATTCTTCTGGTCTTACGAGATTATTCTGGGTCTGTGAATTTGAATGTTAAGTCCGATAATCTTGATAGTGGTAGAAATTACAGAAAAGACAAGGAGTCATGATATAAACAAGCAATGCTCTCTCTCACTTTTGCTCTTGATTCTCACAAAAGATAAAACAATGAACTAAAACATTGTCTGGCACCAGACTCTGTGTTTTGTAGATTTCAGTGATTACAACATGTATTGGGACCCGATCCCTCTGATATTGTGTATGGAGTCTATCCCTGATAACTTCTGGTTATTTTCTTTAGATTTCACGTTATAACCCATGACTAGCACCCTCCTTTTTTTTAAGTTGGGCAATTCTGAATTTCTACTGTAGTATTCAGTGAATTATAACAAGTTCATAAAAAAATCATATTATTACAAGAAAGCTTTGTATAAAATCAGGTTATCTAAACATAAATACATTAATTCAGTGATTAAATTTAGTGATTTAGATTTTACAAAAGTCTTAAAAACTTACATTCATTCCTAACAGATTGCTTTGATCTCTATTTTCTTTCAGGAAAATTATGATTCAGAATAAAACAGAAAATGCACTACTTCAAAACACAAACTTATAATCACGTAAAAAGCACCATATCATAACAATTCTGTTATCATCAAATATGACATCATAATCCTACACAATACTGCAGAACTATTTCTAAACAAAATTGCTCTTTGGGTTTTTACTGTCAGTGTGTGCTCAATATCATTCCTTGTGTTTTTGTCTGACTAATTGAAGGGAGAGAGCCAACGGATGCCAATTATCTATCCAAAAATGTGACCACTGAGAACATTAATTGATATAAACCAATACCCTAAGCCAAAAAATCATTCAGTGTTATCTGTGTAGAATTCTAGATGTGTGTGGTATTGTAGCATTAGTGTTGTTGTTTATTCACAATGCAATGCTTATAAATATAAGACACACCTAACAAGGATCCTGGTCAAGGCACCAATAAAATTCATATAATAAATTGATTTTATGATGGTTTAATTAATTTTACTAAAACTCAGACTTTAATTGCAATGCCTAAGCTATAGTATGCAATTTTCATTATTGGAAACACTAGTTTCAATATCCAAGCTCAGTTATTATTGTCCAACTTAAACTCACAGTGATTTTTCTTCATAATACCAAGCTCTTGATAAAATCCTGAATCCACTATCTACATATACTAATAGTCTGTCACATCTGCAGCAACTTTTATAGTTTATAGCAAGACCCCACCAGTTGTCTATGTAGCTGTACCTTAATCACAGGTAGTCATATATCTGATGATCTTACCATCTTTGACGCCACACTGAGCAAACCCTTCCATGGCCTCATCAGAGTTGTCCCCACAGTGGTCCACTGTGTCACATTTAAGGTCTTCATCTATACAGTTCTTGTTAGCACACTGGAAGTGGGTACCACAGGAGTTATACTTTTTAAAATCTGTGAAAGAAAATTTTTAGTTACAGGAAATGTTTCAGTTTTTTAAATAACATGACATTAATGGACCAATTTTAATCAGAGCAAATAATTACAGTATTTTCAAAGTTTTTATGCACAATTAAATAATGAAATTAATACAGTATTTCTGAAAAGTATCTGAAAAGGTTACTCTGGACACAGCCATGCATGGATGTTTAAAGCAATTTTGGACAGACATTAAAATTTAAATACTGCAAGTCGTTTTAATTCCATGGTGTTAAAAAATTTCATGATTTCTAAAAAATAAAAAATACAAATCATGTTGGTCTTGATTTCACGCTGAAAGAAATTGTGCAGTAATCAAAGATCAAGCATTGACACATTTTTTAAAACTAATGATAGTTAGTATTCACGATGGGTTTAATTTTGCAGAAAAATGATAAATTGTGAACATAGTGAAACTAAAACAATTGTGCTTATTCACAATTGTCTTTATCTGCAGTATATATAAAAAAACAAATGACAAAAACAAGAGGATCAAGCAATATCATTTGTCACTGGTCATTTTCATGATTTATTTTTGAATTTTAAACTAATTATGGTTAACCTATTTCCAAAGAATCAGCAGAATACTCTTAAGCTCTAATTTATACATGTTTAACTAAAACAGGACACTTCCTAATGCTTAACAATTAAGATAAAAAATCCCAACATGGTGATCTTTTCTGCTTTTAGACTTCTAAGGTTGAAAAAGACATGGCCTTAATATTAAATTTATAAAGATTCCGCAGCCTTAAACTTCTAATTGTCATCTAATTATCATAAGACTTGGTCTTAAGATGAAATCTGACATAAAAATTGATGATTCATCCAATCAAATGCATCAGGATTACCAATATTCTACCACAAAAGGCTGGACTTGATTGGAGCTTAACAAGATTGCAATGAGCAATAAAGATGACATGTTTACAGCATCAAAATGAATAGTTTACTGCAGAGTCCCTTGTTATTATCATTATTTTCATGTACCAGTATATCAAAGAAGTCTACAATTTGTAAACATCTATGATATATTTCATACATATAAATGGGAAAGTTAATACTGTATCACATACAGTGTATTATTAAAGAGAATTAATAAACCAAAATATTTTGATCTGATTAAATATTAGGCAAATCCAGATTAGGATCAGTGGAAAGACAAAGGAACTGCAAAGAAATTTTGAAAATTTCATCAATAAATCTACAGCTATTTATTTTGTCTTGCAGTATAATCCAGACATCAACGTTCAATAGCAGTCACGCAAACCCTCAACAGAATAGCAATAGACTTTCTGATGTCCAGACAATGTCTCTAGGGGAATCCTTCTCTGTGAAGGCATTTGTCATTACATATGCCTGGCATTTCTTAATGTGCAAGATTATTGATTTTTCACTCATGAAAGTTAAAAGTCACCCACTGTTTCACAGAATTATTTGTACAAGCTAGATGACAAGTTTTAATACTTTCCACTGAGTGATTGAGTTTTGTATTATATAATTTGCTTAATTGTACCATTTCTTTCGATGGTATGAATTTTTGGATTTGGACAAATGAATTTCACTCCAAAATCTCGATCTATAGGTGCTGCTTGACACAAACATAGCTTTTTATGTTGTTTTCTACTACAGTTACTCTTTTCAATTACTACACACTTAACTCAAATAATTTGATACTGATGTATTCATGCATGATTACCGTTCTGTGTTCATTTCTGTTCTTATTATCTCAAACAAAGATTCAAAATGCTGTAAATCATTATCCCTGTTGTATTTGAACAAATTGCATGACAGTGCAACAGTTCTCTGCAAAACAAAAGGAACAAAGGCAACCATGCTCTAGAAATGGGCCTCATCTGAGCAACACACACCCAAAGAGAATTACCATAGTCGATTATTAGAAAAATCCTCAGAAAAGCAGTTCTATTGATAGTTTTGTCAATATGCCTACTGTAATAATACAGAGCTATGCATCTCTGGATGTGCTTGTGATAATTATCTGGAAACCCTTTACTAGTCAATGGTAAAAACATCGCCACTGCCTGAGTCAAATGTTATACAAGATTTCCCTTGTAATTTGCAGCCAAGAATCCTCCAACATCCCCAGATACAAGCACCTAGGTCATTTATTTCTAATTGGGTAATTGTTCTAAAACAGCCAGATTTGCCACCATTTGAACATGGGAATGCTTTGGTACAGGGATACTCATGCTGTTGACTATGGGAGCGAGGGTCCCAGTACATGTAAGTGAATCGACTGGATCATTGTACAACATTCCTTGCTCCACTGCTGATTAATAGCAGACAGACAAGAAGGGGTTTTATTTCAATTGATAAAAGATTCCACCATTTATCTGTCCAAACTGTTGGATACTTGATGGCCTGTAAATGGTATATTATGGCCCACTAAATGTTTTAAGACATCTCTATTCTAGACAATTTCCCCCTATGAAAACCTTGTACAACATTGAACAAACCCAAGCTTTGGCTAAATAATGGCTTGAAAGATCTTGTTGCCAAATCAGCCATTAAAACGGGCAGGCCAGCAAATTTTTTCTGTGACGATCAAAAAACTTGAAGATGTATAAACTAAATACCCTTGAACTCCATAAGAGCCTGAGATAAGGAAAAGAATACAGCTGTCACTCTCCAAGCAGTTTATAAATCACCCAATTAAAGAGGTAAAGTTAAGGTCTATTATCACCACATCAAATTTTTATTTTGTCTCTAATGATAAGGGGATAACACTAAAATAAAAGGAGATTTAAATGCTATCACTTTGATACAATTTCAAAGGGAAATATCTGTCAATGAAAATGAAATCTTGCACTGGTCATGGCAAAGCTTGAATTGAATTATATACCAGATTTCTGAACAGGAAGAGGTACAAAACTTCTGCCACCATTGCAAAACATCCTTGACAGATTGTGTATTTTATTGCAGAAGTGTAGGAGCCAAGTTGAAAAGTTAACTATTCTGACACAGTGATAACATGTTTCATCACTTTATCTTGCTACCAAATGATGGATTACTCAAAACTCTACCATACCTTGTTGTTTTTTCACCTCCAACTGTTTTATGATGAAGAATGATCAAAGAAGAGAAGGGATTTAATAGCTTCCCTTCCAGCCCAAGGAATGTTATCCTTTAACATACAAAACAGACATTTGCTATGGCACAATGCTACTGTACAATACCATTGCAAGATTTCATAGCAGTTTTGTGCATGATCTCAGCTACCAAATATCTAAATGAAATAAAATTTGTATAAAATGAAACTTTTTCCAAATATTTCTTAAAATGTGACAAATAATAATCAACCCTTCTCGACTACGTATCCAATTTTCTTTTGATTTCATTGCCACAGATTATTTGTTTTGATTTGTGCTAATAAAAACGTGTTCATTACATTGAAGATGTTTAATCCTTCATTTAGTAGTGACCAACTAATCAGAGACGCATCCTCACTGACCACTTGATGCAGACAAAAAGCACTCTTATGAGAAACAAGCCTTAATTGCCTTTACACAGTGTTTGCATACTCAGAACTCCCTGACTCTAATTTCATTCCCAATTTCATTTTACAAGATATTTCCACTAATTAATTCCCCCTGCATTTAGAGACGTCAAACATGAGTGGAACAAATGAATAGTCAACCTTTAAATCAGCAGGTGGAATGCTTTCACGAGGTCCTTTTGCCTGTTTAACCTATCAAATAACCACAACATGACAAGCAACAAAGCAGAGCAGAGAGCTAGAGATTTCAAAGGGTGACGGACAATGATGACCATGTAAAAGACCTCGGATGATAATGGTGGTCATCCAATATCAATAGTATTAGCAATAATGAGGCTCATTTCTTGACCATAAAAGGGAGGGAAATATCAGCTTACAAACCACTGCTGCATGGTTATTTGTACAGTATTTGGTATTGACTATAAAGTTACAGAATTATAGAGACGTTCAACCGCATCATCACCATTTGATTTTAATAAAGAAAATTACTTTATTAAGCATTATCGAATTTTAATCTAATTTAGAGGGTGAAAAGAAAATATACTTCTATCAGACTCTTTGGAATATTTTTGGAACTACCGGTATATACTACAGTGTATTAGATCAAGATTAAATTCATTTCACATTTGTATCTACCTTATAGTTTACAAAATTTAAACAAGGGAAATTTAGAGAATACACCCAAAGCAAATTGGTGAAGTTCATTAAAAGAAAGCTAATAATGATAAACTGAGTACCAGTAATAAATCACAATATGATCTTTATTATAGCAAAAAACATTGGATTGGTCATTTTTTCCCAAAGGTTTCAAAGCCCAACAACATGACAAAACAACGATTCTGTGTGCAATAATATGCAGCTTACTTATTATTCACATTATATTCACAACAATTTACCTTCACTGAATGCTGTCACTATGAATTTGAAACCTCTTCCAATTTCTCTTCTTTTTATATCTCCTTTTGTGTTAGACCTGTAATTAAAAAAAAGAAGTAGTTATAATGCTAGCTCAAGTTCTTGTATAATGTATTTCTAAGTGTTGCAATTGCATTACTGAAAGCAACAGATGTTAAGAAAACATAAAAACATTTTAATGATCAGTTCTTTTTTGGAACACAAACAGTGTTGATAATAAAAGTCATATTAAGGTGTTAGCTCTGCAACTCTTCAGTAATAGAAGTTACATTTATGACACTGCTGATCCAGTTACTCAGCATGTGTGGTGGTATCATTTCCCTAACAATAAAAACAGTATTATATCTTTGACTGTCATGGAGGGCTATGATCGTGCTATGATGAGGCTTCTATGGCTTTTTAAAACCTATATCTAATTTATAACTAGGTTATCTTTACATTTCAAATCATCAAAGGAACACTGACACAAAGAGTCAGGGAGCTGCAATTCAATAGTCCCAAACTTCTTGCACTGTATCTTCCTTTGGGACTTCAATGGGTTTTTTTTTCATGAATCAGTATATCTTAATTCCTACTAGAAAAAATACTGTGATTTTATCAATGCTCATTGAATACCAATTACAGTGGATTTTGTTGTTGAGTTGATTATCAAATCAAATGTTCATTGAAATGCAATTTCTCAGAATATGTTGTACACCCCAGTAAATGGAGTCATTGGCAACAAATTTATTATCCTTGAAACTGTTATTTTCAATAAATCCACGAAAATTGATGCCAACAAGTATTAATGAAAGCACACTATACCATACCCCTTACTTCAATTAACATGTTCAAATATCTTGGAACCAAAGCTTTTACCCACTGCTTTTTCATAGAGCACTCTTGGAGGCCTGAGATACCAATTTGCCTTAATTAATTCAGGGAACCTTGTTTAGTAAAAATATCAGAAATTCTGCCCTCAGCTAATACTTAAAAGACCTTGGAGTACTGAAGATTATGGCATCCAAAGAGTTCAAATTCCTTTGAAGTTATGACATAGTTTGTCACATCTGATTAAATGTAAGCTATCTGTGTTAAAAGAAGGCCAAAACCAATTTTACTAGAAAGGCAATCACTATCTTTGTTTGAATCCTACATACTGGGATACAGAGAGACAGAAAGGTACAGAGTGCAGTTCAAAGCTGTAAAAATTATTACATATGTTGCTTTGCCTTAATGTTCAAATGAATTCTGATGACTTCTGAACAAGTACCCAGAGACATTTGCCTCACTCATCAAAAACAACATGACAGCAGCATGATTTAATAACCCAAACCACATAAAAGTCACTGCAAGCTGCTTTTTGGCTAACCTTCCCTTGTAACTTGTCAAAAGCTCATAATTGTGTCCTGAAAGACTAATAGCAGGGATTCACATAACTGTCTGCATAGATCAGCTAATTGACTATCTCCTTAGTCCCTACAGCAGAAGACAGACCTAACTGATACAGCGAGTAGCTTTAATGTGGATCATAGTGCAAGAAATGAATGAAAGGAAATGAAGCCATGAGGCTGATAGGCATTCATCATATTTTCCCCTGTATGCATGTCAGGAGTCATTACTTAATATTAAGTGGTTGTTCCAGAATTAATTATTTATCTCATGCCAAAGCCTATGTGTGGTGGGTTAATATTTTCCTGCTTGAAATCCCCAGGCAAAATGTCTAGATATTACAGATCAATTCTGCAAAATGGGAGGTGTGAAGAGGAGAGTCTGAAAGTTGCTAAAATTTGGTTCAGCTGACTATCAATAAGCTTCAACAAATTGCATATTATTAATATGCTTGAATCATATTTCTGTACAATTATTTGCTTGAAAGATAATCATCTGCAACTGTTTTTTTTATTCTCTTGAATAACCTTATTCCTTGCAACTAAATTACTTTTCTTAATGTACTTTATATTCATTTAATTTCATACTTGCAAAAACGAAACAACTTTTAACTTTATCTTTGCATGTTTCCTCTTCTGCTATTAAAACACAAAGACTCTAGGAAGAGAAGTGCTCAGGTTTTTGCGATACATAAATGTCACTCTCCATGAAATCAGCATAAAGAAACCATTTCTCACCAAACTTGACACTTTTTCTGCATTATTTATAGTCATTGCAATAGACAGAATATACATATGCACATTCAAGTCTTTGCAAAAAAAAAAAAAAAGTAGTTTAGTTTATAGAGTAACTGCAAGAAATGTTAACAAGAGCTCTCCAGCATTGCAACTTATGATTTGTAATGATCACATCAAAGAGACTCCCCTCTGAAACACTTAGTTTTGTTTGCCATTGCCATTAGCAGTAATTCTTCATACTGAATGGACTCCACAGAAGATGCAGGGGATTCGTGAATGTAAAGCTGATGGTTTTCATTCAGAGCTGAAGTAGGGGGTTAAAAACAATGGAGTTAACAGCCTCTCTCTGGAACTGCATGACCTCTGTCTCTAAATGCACTTTGTATCACTTTGGGTTTTTAGAAGGTACAAAGGTCTTAATGTTCTTTTTCATTCATTATTGCTTGGTCAAAATCATGTGAAAAACACTGAAGAATGCAAAAAAGATACAGCAACTCTATGGGGAAACTATTTTTTTCCTTTGTGGTTGGTATTTCTTGTGGAATATAACTCTGTGTGACTTGTCGCACTCTATAAAAGAAGCCTTTTCACTCAATGGTCAAACAATGATTCACAAAATGTCTTAATAGACCATTGTTGATTTTTTTCTTTCTTACTTTGTTCATTGTCCCTTGCATTGAGTTATAAATACTGATTTCTGTTTCACAATCTGGAAATGATTACACATTACCAACATATCACTTAGAATCCATTAATAAAAATGGTGGATCGTTCAGGAACATTGGGGCCCCATCCTAGTGTTTTCTTCCCCAAGTTTGACATTGTAATCTAATTATTTATTTAGAGTATAGATATGAAATATGTTCCTTATCTATATTAGATGCAAGCAACAACTCTTGTTTATATTAACCTGCAACATATCAGCCTTATAATCTGAAGATTTCTCTTTTTCGGGGTAGACTGTTAGGCAGGTGTATCTTTGTTTAATGCATTTTACACACAGCTTAAGAGGTCTGCAAATAAACCCGACTACAAACCTGACATCCTGTGAAAATAACTGCTAAAATACAATGCAAACATTTACCCAGCAACAAAGCACACACCATAAAAATATATACCCTCCATTTCTCCCCTCCTTATCGATGTTGAGTTTTTAAATATTAATCTTTTATCAATCTATCAATGAATAAACTCTTCTAATTCTCAATAATTTGTCAAGCAGGATTGTGATTTCAAAGGTTCTATGCTGACAAATTGAAGTCTTCTATCAACAGAGTTGTCACTATAAAACAGTATTGATCAGGAATAAAATGGTGAAGCATAGGTTAACAGGTTTCATATTCAGGTACAAGGGGCTCCTTAAGTACTTGCAAATGTCTGTCAACAAACCCACAAAATTAGAATCATCACTATTACATTCAAACTTTGGGGGTTTCAAATTCTAAAGAATAAAAAACATCATAAAAAGAAATAACCTATGTGTAATGAAATTGCATTTCCTCAAATATTTCATTCTGGATATCCTATCTTGCTGTACTTGGCTGTGCCTGTTTAAATATTTAAAAATCCTATCAGAACAATAGAACAATAATTACTTTTCTGCAATGAGATGTGGAAATGCTGAAAACATGGCTGAAAGATTAAGGTAATTGGTGTCTAGTTAACAAAGGGACCAATGGTTATTAAGACTGGCTATACCAGAACATGACTGTTTAGACTTTTCAAAACTGAGCCGTCTTGAAAACTATGATACTGTTTAGCAATCAATGGTCCATTCTCTTCCCATGAAGTTGTTACCCGTCTACACTTCCGATGACAAATTTTGCAATGTGTTGCATTTAAAAACTGATTCACCCTAATAAATGATTCAGGGAAACCAGTCACCATTATGCCAATTTGCCCCAGGTCCATATTGAAGCCAGGGTCTATAAAAACTCCATGTTATCACTACAACACAAAATTATAAAGCTGGTGTATGCAAATGCCCTAGTCAGTGTGATGACCACTGTTGCCGTTGGCAAACAAGACTGTTTACACACCACACTCAGTTTGTCCAAATCTTGGAGTGGTGTCGGAGAAGTTGATGCCAGGCAGAACTCTTGACCTTGAGACAAACAGAAACTGGAGAAGGATCCTCCATTGCATGTGTTAGCCATGTTGATCAATCACTCTCTCATTACTGTACATGCAGAAAATCTACCCCTTCATTGCACTAAGAGGCATTCATAACATCCAAAATAAGACAGTAACCTTAATTGTAACCTGAAAATCCTTCTTTTTATCTTTATAGCTCGCTCTTTTATCATGAAAATAGATGATTCAATCTTTAGCATCTTTAATTGAAAGATTAAGAAAAGAATTCCATCCCAGCATGTTTCTGGATGTCATAGTCTGAAAAATTACCTTTCAGAGGAAACAAATGACTTGGCAGGAGCTATCAGCATAGTATGTCAATACTAATATTTTTACTTTTCTTAAATGAAAACATTCTAATGTGGAAATCTTGTTTTTTGAAAAATGAAATTGATAGGTACAGCATTGCTACAGGATGTTAAGAGTATTTTCACCTTTCCCTCCTGTATCTTCACAAGCCACGCAAACCAGGTTCATCCTAAGATCAAGATGGCGGTAATTGAGTCTGATTTAAGATACTTGATGGAAGGAAGGGTGACAAGGTCTTTGAAGTCAAAGGTAATAATCATCAGATTGATCCCTTGCTTATTATCTAGTTTGTCTCTCAATTTGTCTGTCAAAAAATTGGACATAAATCAGTCACCTAAAAAAGGACAGCCATTCTTTCTCATTGTGCCTGTCATTAAAGTCCTTCAGTTTTATGGCTTTATGAATTTCTACTTCTTGAGACATAACTAAACAACAGTATCGAGCAGCAAATATAAACCTATTCATTTGTCTTGACTAGCACAAAAAATGTCAAATTGGTTTTATCAGGAGTCAAAGTCTAAATAATGATATCTTCTTCATGGTTCATGCACAGACCAAAACTTTACTTCTGCCATTTCAGTTGCTTCCTTGCTATTGCTAGCCCCACCTGTAGTAATTACATAACATGCACCCTCCTTAACAAGCATGGAGAAACTAAACCCACTGTAAAACTGTGTGCATTTTTTTTCTTTATTCAAGCCAGCCAGACCTGAATGGAAACTGCAGACAATTAATCAAAATGTCTGCACAGACAACTTGCATGTCAATCTTGCAACTCTAGAGGAGGATAAGGTCACTCAAGGTCTCCTTTTGTAGCGATATAATCCAGACACATCTTAACCCATATACCTGTCAGAGCGTCTGTATAGAGGGCACTGCAGTATGATTTTAATCTCTCGATAGATTAAATACCTTAATGCTAATTAACAAGTCTCAAAAAGACTTCTTCATATTACACTTTTAATGTGACTGACGTCTGAGTGAAGTCAAATGAATTTCAGATATAAATTTATTTTTGCCTTCTTGTTCACCTTATATTTGAAATTATAACATTCTAACTGCTGTGGATTCATCAATATTTGTGGGGATCGATTTTTATGAATTCAGTTAAATTTACAGATTCAAGGATATGTAAATTTGTAGACAATAATTTTACCAATAAATTCTCTGTCACATTGTTTCTTATGTTAATTACAGAGTACCAGTATACCTTTAATTGCAACAAAATCAACGAAAATCAGTATTTAAAGAATAATGATAAAAACATAATGCATAAAGACTAATAAATAGATCGGTATTGTGCAAATCCTCCAACTTATCTTACTACCAGTACTAGAAACCTTTCTCCTAGCTTCAGAGCAAATGGAAACAGACTGAAATATGTTCCTTGTGTTTCTATTGTTCATCAAGCAGACCAGACCTCAAGCACCTGTACCCAGGGTGTTAATATGACAAAGAGGTGTTCTCACCTGAAATGGATTGTCATAAATGGACCTGTGGAGACAAGGATATGTGGAGGGGGTTGGATGCCACATAATCCGTAATTTCCACCTGCTTCTGGCTGGAAACACAGAAACAAAGAATATCTAAAGTGTTAGAAATATGAATGAATGAATGTTTAAGATGTATGATATATCTTTATTCTTGTCTCATTAAAAAAGACACCTATTTACCACTGGTGATATAATTTGATGTTGCAACAGGTGAAATAACATCAATTTTTAACCCTTCAGCATTTTTTTTAAATGATGTAATCTACCATGGGGTAAAACAATATATATGAAAATTTTGTGTTATGTAGGTCTCTGAATATGTAGATTTTGCTGTAGTATTTCATTCGTGTAAGTTTTCTTTACTTACCATAGCCCCTGTAAAGACATCTTCAGAATCATATATATAGAGGGCATCATTACAGATTCCATTATTTGGGTCAATGTCAGGTATATCGAGTTCCAGAAATCGTAACATAATTCTCCAGCCCTCATTGTCAGCTTTAAATGTAATTTTACACTCATTATTGTCCATGTAATACTGGGAATTCTCCTCGCGGTGTGAGTACACAGTGGCTCCACCTATGTATTTCTTATTTCCACAATCTATCCCATGCATGTAATCTGCAAAATAATGAAGAAAAATGTATTACAATTTCATCTACAACATTTTGAAGTAAGGTATGCATTTGTGTTCATGAAATATTGTCAATTTACCGGTAATAAAAAGATGAAATAACAATCTTGAAATATCACATTCAATCTGTAAATATCATGTACATACAAAATATGATTAAGCATCACTTTTAATCTGAATGGTTTTCAAATGAATTTGTCCTTGAACACTATTTTGATTCATTTTCACAGTTTGATTCTTTAATGAAATTGAAAACATGCAAAGAATGCTCAATTTTTGAAGAATTAATATTTCACAAAGAGGAGTGGGCAAAATGATTTATTTCTGGGTAATGACATTTTGTATAACAAATATTAAAGAGAAATCAACAAATCTGGAAGTCCATGTATCAGCAGATTGCTATTAATTATGGGGTGTTGGTCACATCAGCTGTCCAATTTTACACCCACTGACTGAACTGTCCTGAACGCGTAAAATTCACACTTAGTCTTTGTGAATCACCTCAGCCTTTCCCCCAAACACTTCTCATGTAACACCTGATAGATGAGGTGCCACATTAATTGGTGTTAATGGACTTTTCAATAACCCTCCATCAGCTTACAACCCCCCCCCCCCCCAACACAAGCCCTCCCCCACTATCTGTCATGGGCTTGGTGACCTGTATTCCTATTTCTGATTGCTGCCAGCTTTAAAAAGATTTTACCTATAATCACGGAGTATAATCTGTTTTGACACCAATATTGAGTCATATAATGGTACCTACTGTGTTTTTTGTATCAGAGGTGCTATCAGAACTGTCAGAGATATACCCCGACAACGGTGTATAAAGCCTTCACTGCTGCCTAGCCAAGAAGAAACATTTAATGAATGACATTTCTCATTTAGGTGCCAATCTCGGGTATTAATAATAGATTCCTCTGTCAAAAAAATATTACTTCTTTAACTAACAAGGACAGAAGAAAAAACAATTTTTGGCTCCACCGAAATCTGAAACGTGTGATTTGAGAACAAGAGTGGTGAGATGTGAAACGAGTATAAATGGCGATGGAAAAAATTCACTGATTAAATAACACTTAAAATGAGATTAGTATAAAATATCAGACAAAACAGTTTATTCAGAGCTTCCAAAGAATCTGTGGTATACATCTATGTTTATATCAGTAATGCTCGGCTCCCTCAAATACCGATGTGTTATATGAACAGCTAGGAGCAAGCTGATTGGTGTGCATGTGTATGAAATAAATTGTGTGAAGATAATCTGTAACATTATGTAAGATAAATCACAATTAAGCAACATTGAAACCTGTGTGGCAGACTTCAACAATCCCCCATTAATCAGACATGCTGAAGGTTCCTGGCATTATAAAGATTTCCTAAGAGTGTGCAAATCCATGCAGTCTTGTCAGCTGTCAATCAACCATTATTTTTAAAAAAATCACAGATCTGTAATCAACAGATGTTCCCAGCCCTTATTATCTCCCTTGGATCAATATTTTATCCCCTGGCCCCTTATTGCCCAATGCATGAACCCAGTTGCTCCTACATTTTAATTCATATATCATTATTTTCCACAGGTAGACATATGAAAACTGTTTAAAGATTACTGGTATACAAGTATTTCATTTAATCCTTTGTAAAATAAACCGAATTTTATCAGATTTTGTTGTCGTCAAAGTGTCAACCCTTCTTGTACCCCAATTAATATTTGTATGTCTCTATGGGGTTCTTCTATGTCTCATCCAAATTCAATAGAGAAATACTCTATTATTGGTAGCAGAAACTGGAGTCGCCAATGGCAGATCCTATCAAAAATTCATGCAGGACCTCTGTGTCCTTTTACATAACCAGGGCCGCCATTGTTTGTGGCTTTGTACCAATTCTTGTTTGGTTACATTGAAATACATGAACGCAATTTACTAGTAATTCCCTTTTTCAAAAAAAAAAAAAAAACCCTGAAATTTGCTTTAGAGGGTCAGCTTCACAACCTCAGTTTAAAAAAGTATTCTTATTCTTGAGGGCCATAAATTGACCTGACGACAAAAAGTGTAAAAACAAATTTTTCTTGTATCATGTGTGTCCCATTCAGAACAATGTAACAACGCTTATAAAGGTTGTATGAACAATATTTTCATTTAAATGCCAGCAGAAAATATGACCACAGAAAGTTGACCTTAGGAAACCTGCAGTTAATACCTATAGTATTTAATGTGTTGATTGTTCTCTGGGGTGAACCTCAAGCATCATCTTCATTGTATGACATAATCTTCCACGGTGCCAAAGCAATATTTGAACAATTTAAACAATTTGCAAGAAGTTGACACTAAGCTAGTCAGTCTTAAATGCCTAATCTTTGACATATGTTTTGGCTGGCACCAGATCCTGATTTTGAATGCAGACATTGTAGATTGTAAGTACATGAACATATCTCCAGTGTAACCATTCAGTCCAGTGAGATAGATTTACTTCTGTAAGTTTCCTTTGTTTTGTGAACAGTTCAATTGGTAATTAAACACATGCAGTTTGCATAGAATCTATTCAAATACTTAATCCAATTATCAAACAGCACAACTGACAAATCAAAACCAAAAAAGTTGTAGCAAATATCAAAACCAGAAAAGTTGTAGCAAATATCAAAACCAGAAAAGTTGTAGCAAATATCAAAACCAGAAAAGTTGTAGCAAATATCCAAACATGTAGGAAAGACTTATGTGTACATCTAGATACCAAAGACAACAATACCATACATACATACATACATACATACACTCAAAACCTGTTATACAATGTATTGTTTCTCAAGGTGTGATACATGCACAACAAGCCTTCTGATATGTAACCACATAAACTGCGATCATTTTACCGTAATCATCTTCTAATGTGATGCAGCCTTTGAGAATCAAAAAGAGACCACCAAAAATAAAAAAACCCACTAAACTTCAAACTGCAAGTAGACAACAATTAGCATGAAAGGAATGGAGGGTTTTTTGTTTTAAGTTAGACACTTGTGTCAGAATTAACGGAATACCTCCATAATGATAAGAAATGAAATTACACAGCAGCTTACAAACCAGGTCCCCATCTGTGTGCTCTCTCCCTGCCTATCTTACAAGAGAGTTTAAAAAAAAACAAAAAGACATTGAATGGATTCCTCCCTATTCTTTTTTCTTACAAAAAACTTTTGGATTCATTAAGCAACTTTGAAAAGGTTTACAGGTATTTTTTTGTTACTCATCAAATTCCTTGGATGAAATTTAAGTCCCCAAATCTTAAGAATCAGCCACAGCAAGAACAGCAGAATATAATTCTGACTTAGAAATAGAAACAGACAATATGTCAGTGGGATGATAGAATAATCTACCAATAATTGCTACAAGACCATCTATACAAGTCTTCAAGAAATCCATGTAACCCTATTATCTGAGTGATGAACTGTCCCTGTGTCACCATCAAGTGCTAGCTAGGACACTACGAAGAGAGACCCTAAAATCAATGTCATCTTCAATGTCATCTTCTCTAAAACTACCAGTTCCAATATTACGACCCTGCATTAGTTTGACCATAAGGTGGAGATTGAAGAAGGCTAGCCCCAGTTTGTTCAGTTTATCAGGAGATTTCCCATTATCTCCTCATTGTTATGAGAGGCTTGACAAGAGACAAACAATTACATTACAGTTTTATGATGACCAAGAGTTCAACAAGCCATAAATGGGCCATCCGAATTAATAAATAAACTGGCCCTTGGTCACTATGCTGATAGAGGGACTACTGGTTGTGTTAGCCAATAGCATGTTCCAAATACGGCCAAATTATCGTGATTATGTTTGAGAATTTTGCTCTCAAGTGTCCTGGGTTTGATAAGGCAAATGAGAGATATAGTTATTTTTCATGGTTTCCATTATCTGGACACCTAAATAAGATATTTTAAATACTGACATTGAATTTTGCTAGTGGAAACATAGAAAATATAAAACAAATACATGTAAGTTTATATCATATGCCACTGGCTTTATATTACTGACATCAAAATTAATGCATGTTATCCTTAAAATGACACAGTATTTCCCTCTGTCACAATTCAAAATTTCACAGAGATTAATTATATTCAGTTCATACCTTCAAGTTATATATTTATAATAGTCAACAAGCTGGTACATTGTCATGTATAGAACTTTATGTTGTACAACAGGAATCAAACATACATGTAATATGTCTATTTTTTTCTATCATCCAGTCAAGCAAGAAATCAAACAATGACTACATTTGTTTACATTAATCTTTTTCATCTGCCACATAAGGTCGACCATTGTATGTCTGATAATTTTGCAATAATATTTTTAAAACTTCATCCTCAGGGTATAATTTTGATGATGTTTCAGTTCTCAATAGTAAAAACATTTTCAAATGCCAGAGGATGTATTTCCTTTTTTATCATAACACCAAACTGGTGTTCTTTTACTTAAAATTAATGCATCTAATGATTTTATTGAATTAGAAAAATATTCATTTTGCAACATAAGTATTTGATGAAAATTTTCCATATCCTAATGTATTTACACGTACTACATATAGTTTTAAATAGTGCTTTGGGTAAAATAAGGTTGTAATTTTGATGAAGGTCAAAAAAAAATTTCAGTTTAAGTTCTTAGAATCTTTGTTTTTTCATTTCATGATCTGATCAAATTTTACTAGCTATAAGAAATGCAAAAAGAAAATTATCTAGAAAAAATCAGGTTTGCATCTCGTAATCATCTGAAACTATATAGGGCCCCATCAACTGTTAATTATGGCCTTAAACAAACATGCATGAGATAGAAGCTAATCTGGGGGATTCTAGCGGCTCCGAAATACCACTTGTGGCTTGCAGGAAGACGAATCTATGCAATGTTTGTTACAAGGACGTACTCCCCTGAACCATCAGAGTTTTGCCATACAAACACGTTGAAAATTTTATATACAAGCAAAAAACCTGTCCAAAGAAAATTCGTACTCAAATTAACTCTAAAAAATCTGGAATTGATTGGTTCCAACACCTCAATTATCTTGCGTAAAATATGATAAAATGCGTAACCAAGATTTCATAAAGTTTTTTGACAGCTTGTTAGAAAACCACTTCCGTACAACCTCCTAAAACATAAAAGCTATTTATTATCGTTGTAAATCGATGGAGTGTTGAAAACTTAAATTATAAACTGTGTCTTATAGACCACCCTTTACCTAAACACTTCTTTTCTCCCAGATAATGATCACCCAACCCCCTCATTTGCTAACCCTTTGTGATATTTGCGTTATTTAATATCGCTTCTTTTGTGATCGTGGTGGTATTACAATTCATGCTTCAGCTCCCAGAATTCAATTGCCCGACAGAATCTTTACGCTTTCACAAACCCTGCTCCCTAGTACACAAAAGGAGGCAAACAGATCAGCACATGTACTGATAAAAGGAAACCTACAAATTGCATCTTTTTAAAAATCTTATTTAACACAAGCATTACCAGATAATATAGAGGAGATATTTTTATAAAGCTCATTGCAGTAGTAAAGGTTTCAATAAACGTATGGGTATATTGAAACTTAGAATTCAAATTATGAATCCCTCCAAACAAATTAAAAAATGATTACGGTAAGAAGCATGAAGAACTAGAATTTTATGAACTTACAAGGGCAACATTCTTAACCGAGTGTCAAGGTATAAAGATAAGAATGGTCTCTAATTCATCATTGAAAGTTTGATTACATCTAAAAAGGGATTTCTCATTCAAAATAATCTTCAACAGCTTAAATGATGTGACATAAGCCTTTCATTAGAACTACACTTCATTGTGATTGAATCCCAACAACTATTTAAACTAATCACTCAGTTAAAGGGCCAGAAAACTACATGGTGTTTTAAAAAGTAATTTGTTGTAAAGGTGTTTTTATCAATGTTCACCATTTGACATCTCTTCGTTTAAGATATAAAATTTTGTGATAGATATATATGACAATGAGAAATTTTATAGAATTTTTACAGAGTAGCCACTAGATGCTGTATATCTTTGAGCATTCTGATAATGTGATGCCAGGTATATACTGTACATATTATTCTTACTGTTGTATTTTCTGGTATCACAAGACAGCAATGCCAGACCAACAATTTGATCAGCAGTATTGACATATGTTTCATATGAAGCTGAACTTAGAAATTAGGGGGTAATGCGAAGCACTGCGAATCTTAATATAAATACAACATATGTTCTTAGTTGCTTTCCAAAATTGATTAATCTGATATTAAAAAAATGTTTCCCAAAGCCCTCTCTAAAATGTACGTTATAGTTCCACAATCCACTCCAGCTTACATATTTATAAATATTATTAATTTAATTTTTTCCTATAAAAACTGCAATTTATTAAATCAAATTTATTTATTTATTACATGATTTATGAACTTAAACAATCCTTGTATAAATCTTATGAGATTTAATCCAATTTAAAGAGAATGTAATATAATAATAATATCAGAAGATTAACATATATCCCAATTAAAGTACTATTTTGTTTGCCTATAAAGCTGATATAAATTATTCCGGGGATTTATCAAGCAAAAGAAACGAATAATCTTGTTCAAAATGCCAAGACCCTTAAACTATCGACTTTCCTTCTTTAAGACGATGAGACCTAAGAGTGACACAGAGTTCTGAAGGATTCCGCATCGATCGATCGACACACATTTGAAAACTGCACGTTGTATGAACAGAATATAACGTTGTCAACAAACAATTATTTTTACCGTTTTCTCAACGTGTTTGCACAATCTAAGCTAAAAGCGAATTTAAGCAAATAATTTACTTACATGTTTGTGTCTTTTTCGTCTGAGATTCACTTAATAATAGAGTAAACATCCATAAAAAACACCATGACTGAGAAACCCAGTCTGGCCCTAACGCCATGTTGAGTTACTACTGAAACAAATGACTTCCGGGAAGCGCCATCTGTAAACAACACCACGTGGGCAGGTGTGACCTGTCACTGATAATTAGCATAATTCGTGTAGCGTGAAAGAAAAGTGATGTAATGTGTCTTCGTGAATAACGAAAGGCATCAGTAATTTAATATCCTAATTAAAAATGAAAATAATCATAAAAAGAGATTGCTGACATTGAATATACTTTGATTGAAAATTTTGAATTTAATGATGCTTGTCCCTGCTTTCAAGAATAATGATGTTTGTTATGTAATAAGTAATTTTACATTACTTTATGAAGTGTCCATATTATAATCTTGAAAGAAATATACTTGTAAATAAACTAAATAATATTGGTGTTGAATTTGAACTTGGAACTCTCTTTAATAAGGGGGAAAAGCCAATATTCCTATCAATTAAACTGTGAAATTGTTATTTACTTCTTAAGATGTTTATAACGTCTTGTTGTATTTAAGCATAATTCATATATTTATATATATTCAATTCACTAATAATACTTAAATTAATAATCAATATATGTGTGTATAACTAGATCTGAATTTTATAATTTAGATACTCATAAATTGTTATAGCTCTACAATTCACTAATAATATTCTTGTGTTATTTATCAAATACATGACTATAGCTAGATATGTATATTATACTATATACTTATAAAATTTATGTAGCTTGACCTATTATACAAGGAGAGGATATACATAGGCTATGCCTGTTGTCCAATCCTATTGAATGTATTCAATAATATATGTTTAAAATATAATAAGCAAAAAAATGTAGTAGGAATCATCATATTAAGGAGATAAATTTTAATTTTGAAAATTAGTGAAATTAAGTGTTTTCTTTGAAGCATGTGGATCTTCATTTTTTAAAACACCGTGCCGAATTTAATCAACTTTGGAACATACTTTTAATTAGTTATGCAGGTCTTACTATTTTACCCCCAGAACTGTTCGCAAAATCATGCTTTTTAAAAAAAAAAAACTTCTTCTTTTTCTTCTTCAATAATTTGATCAAATACTTAAAATCTCGTTTTAACGAAATAGATTTATAAAAGATATACTGAATTACACAGCCGGTGAACTTTATTTTTTTTTTTCTAAACATTGAAATAGACTTCTCACATACATGTAGGCCTGACAGAGTTACACTCCTTTGGATTCACAAGCGCCTGATCGGTATTTCCTGTACTCTAATCAAAACTAAATACAAGTCATCATTATAGAACAGGGAACTATTTATTATTAAAATATAATAAAAATAATAACATCATAGTTGCTTGTGATCTGTAATACATGTCACTACAATAAACCTTTTACTTGCTATATGTTAATTTTGTCTATAATTTTCATATCTGTCCGAAAAATAAAAGTAGGGGCCACTTCGTTAAATTACGTCTCCTAAAAATGAGCACGCCCCCTCCCGTCTACGTGTCTGTAATGTTAACCAATGTAATTTTAATGAATCATGCTAAAAAAAACTACTTATTTTGTCTAAAGAGTTGCAAAAAGTATGGGTATATATACCGTTTGTATTATCATTCTCGCTTTACATACGATAGTAAATACATGAATACTTCCATCAAAATTTAAGTAATAATAATTTTTTCCCTGTGTTCATGACATGAACTGCAATGCCGGCACATTAGATTATGTCCGCGGAGCGATTATAGTCAAGTTAGAACAAAGCAAACATTTTATTGTTTAGATAACGTTTTAAAAATGGGGCATTTTGTAGAACGCCGTCTTGTTATGCAGTCATACAACAGGTTAAATAATCCGTTGTTAATGGCTTTTTGCAATCAATAACTTTTGTCAATATCATCCGAAGCAGGGTTATTTTACATGTGTGATACATGTACAAGATGTACGTTTCACATTCATCTTTTTTAAATTCATTTGACTATATGGAATTTGGGGAAACAGTTACACCTCGATTATATTTTGCAGTGAAAAATCGTTGTTCGGCTAAATTTGAAATTCATACCATGCCTTGTTAAACGATAGGCGAATTTGGCGGGTAGAATGGGTGTAGCTGGTTACGGAAAACATGAAAATGAAAATACCAACATATCTTCTATTCCAAGCAATGTATATTTACATGTAGTCCGAAATATCTGACTTTTTCCTGGCTTTTTTTTTTAACGATTTTGATATTTCACATGCCAGGTTTCCCTGGCATGTAAAATATCAAAATCGTTAAAATAGCCTGGAAAACGTCAGATATTTCGGACTAATTTACATGTAGTATAATATTCGTAACGCCTAATTAAATATAAGTTCGATATAAGTTCGATACTGGAAAGATATTGATTCAAACTGTTTTATACATACATACTGCATTTAATACTGTCATTATTTATAATGTACAACTTCGTTATCCCGAACTAGATGGGACAGTTTAAAAACTTCAAGATATGCTAGCAGTCGAGGATACTTAAAAAATAAGTGGTTAGGACTTACAAATCACTTCGACATATCCATCGTATTCGAGATATCAGTGTTCGAGATATCGAAGTTCAACTGTGTATATATATATATATATATATATATATATATATATATATATATATATATATATATATATATATATATATAAAATCAATTCTGAAAATCAAAACTTTGGAGAGAGGGCCCACTATTAAAGAAATATTATTTTGAACGTTTTAGAAAATTGATATAAGTGCATACACTCGTGGCCATATTAGAGATTTTACTTTTTTCTTTTTTATCACATCAGAGCATATATCCATTAAAACAATAAAATACTTTCTTTGGTGATTCATGCGGGATATGAAGGGATATGAAGGTGGCGACATAGCAGAAAAAATACATAACCCGTTAGCGGGTCATCTATTTTTTTCTGCTATGTCGCCACCTTGATATCCCACATGAATCACCAAAGAAAGCAATTTATTGTTTGTATTTACATCTTTCTTTTAACAAATTAATAAATTGATTGTAAAAAGTAAGTTAAATTAACTAAATCAATGTTAATGTACATCAGTATGTTAGCTAAAAGAAACAACTAAATCGTCTCCTATGGGAATTTGAGTCTGACATCATCATGATTATTTCGTGCAGTCCGTGATTTTTCTTAGGTCATGTAGGTTTCGACCAATCGATAAACTGGGCGTGTAGATTTCAGTCCTATCAGTTTTTTGTCAGTTTCAGTCGCTGTAGGCTTCGTGTAGATTTCAGTCTTGTCAGTTTCTATAGAGCTATGAATTTACAATAAGTTTATAAAGAAATAGTGGGAATCATACGCGGTATATGTAAATACGTGTATTTTCTTATAGCTAAGGTTTAGAATCTTGGAATCTATAAGTTAATTTAATACGGTAATATTGAAAACACTTGGCATTCGGGTAATTTTTTGTAACTATCCATCTCACATACTCATTAAGTTAAATGTATATGCACATTGATATTCAATGTATATCATAATCAGACGATAATAATAACTTGACGCAGTACAGTAAAATTTCACTAGTTTGTAATCTCAGGTAATAGGGGCATAGGTAAAAGTATCAAATGTTATTACAAAAAGACAACCGTGTCCATCTCTGATAAAACTTGTCCAATTCACAATTCTTCATATAAATATATTTTTCACATTTGTAGTAGTAGAGTATTTCACATTTTATGTAGCCCAAAAGATGGTAATTCCTTTTTACTCCTTTTTCTACATATATGTCTTATTGGCAATAAAAATTATTACATTAAAAATATTGTAATACATGTAATTGTAAAATCTACCAAGTAAGACATCAGTTTTGTTAAGTGGTATACTCCTCTTTCAGCCATGCTAACAAATTATTCCAGATTTTACTTACATACATATATTCCCCAAATAATCAATAATGCCCTAATGTTTCTGCATTATAACCACACATTGTAACCAAGTTCAGTTCGAGTCAGCTATTCCTATCTTACGTAACATGTATTAGTTGCAAGGATTCGATGAACAATTCTGTAGTGAAACTATCTAACGGTACATCTTTCGTTATTTTGAAAAATAGCACATTTCTGTTTTTCCAGCATATGTTATTTACATCCAAGTCTAGTTCTTTTTTCCATTTCATTTCACATTATCTTCCCCCCCCCCCCCCACCAATTTCTCCTCAATAAAAATGTCATAAAAATCTCTTGTGCCATGCTTATGTTTTTTTTATATTTTTTTTAATGTAAGAATTCTGGATAATATGAAAATGTTTAACGATATAACCGTATTATGATCCAGATTTAATTTTTTAATGCATTCTATTATACCTAAAAAGTATGTTAACGGAGGTTTCATATCATATTGCTTACAGAAATGCTTATATTTTATCAATGTTCCATCACTGTTGGAAAAAAAAATCCAATATACGATGCACACCTTTCAAGACCATTGCTTATAATAGACATATTTGTTATTAATAGATATAGAGTCATTAAACCATACAGGAATTAGAATAGATTGTTGAAATTCGATACATTTCTTACTTCAAAAAATGACAACAGCCCCTCCCAAAAAAACTCCCATCTTTCCAAGACAGATTTTTACAAACTTTAGACAAATAGTTTAGTTATTGCCTTCCAAAAATAGTCATATATACTACATTTGGAAAATGTTTATTAACAAGTCTTTCCAACTGGACTCACAAGTCTCCCTGAAAAATCCACGAATCGAGGCATATCATAAAATTCTTAACCCTCCCTTTTCATAACTTAGCTATACTCTTGATGTTTTTGAGTTCCAAATATATTTGTTTCTATTTCTGTTCACTTGTCCCTTGGAGGATTTGGAAGACTTATTAAAAGGTGTGTGATCTTTGGAATATAAGATACATTAGATACTTCAATTAAATACATTTTTTTTTTTTTATGAAATGATTCAGTGTATGAATAACTTGACCGAAGGTTCTTTGGGTTGAGGGTTCGAAATCACGAAAAAATATTGTTCAATATTCAAATCAACTTTCGTTGAAATTGTCTTTTTGCATCACTCCATTATTATAAAATCATTTTATTTATAAAATTTCAGATAAAACCAATTCGCATTTTTGGGAAATATTCTTGCAAGCAATCGTTCATTTTGCCCCACAACATATTCCTTTATTGAGAAAAGAGAGGTAACTCTTATTATTGATTTCGTTCAATGATATAAGGGATGTTGTTAAAGAAAAAAAAATATTGATTTTTCGATAAAAAAGAATGTTGTCTAGAAAAAAAATGATACTCTAATACTTTTCAATCAATTAATTTAAATACTGCCCTGTTATTAGCATAATTAGCACCAAATAATAAATGATCAGTTAACGTTTTTTTTTCAAGGACAAAAGCGGACTGAGTTTATTTACAGGTGTAGTTTGCGTTGGCATGCAGTCGCTATTTAAACCCCAAAGTCGTGGTAAAACGTGCAGAAAGTTAAATAAATAGAACGGAATGTTGTAATGCACGAAATTGCATAAACCATGTGCTCACATTGCGATCCAATACGAAGTGAAGATTTGTAGATGGATAAGACTATATATTAATGATGCTGTTAATTCTATCCTGAAGAAGGTAAGGGTTGTATACTTCAGTGTGTTGATTAAAAACTCGTGTGTTATACCTTAATTGTTAAATAAATTATTACGATGTTATTTTAAAAAGTACTACTTTGCTGACCGTAGCTTTACCATAACCATCTTTTTAAACACCCCTAAAGTTGGCCTAAACAAAATTGGACTCATAGTTGGAACAGCTCTTAATATGCATGTTCTTTTACCAAATTCTTTTAACAGCCTCTAGATAGTTATGAATATTTAAAAAATAATGATGATACTCACAAAAATGATCAATATGAGAAGAGACCACAGACACTTTACAAAAAAACCCATATTTTTTCAATAAAAAGATAACTTCCCCTACTTTAAGTTATTTGAATCTTAGTGAAGATTTATTTCTTGTATGCATGAAAACATGCAAGGATCCCCCTACCCCACCCACCCACCCCCATCCCCACCCCCCCTCTCTCTCTCTCTCTCTCTCTCTCTCTCTCTCTCTCTCTCTCTCTCTCTCTCTCTCTCTCTCTCTCTCTTTAAGAGAAGCTATGCTGTCTCTATATTATGAATGAGCTACATATAAATCCAATCAGTGATAAATCTAAGATCATAAAAACATGTTCTTGCTATAAAAATAAAGGGTAACCAGCAATTTTACAAGACAGTGCCATAGAGATTTTAAAACAGTTTGCTGTTTAAATACTTAGACCGAAAGCAAAGTTGAAACACATTAGACACGAAGTACAGAGAAAAGCAGTTTTTGACATTGCATGAAGCTGATCTCAGGATTGCTGTACAAAGTACATGTTTTAATATTGTAAACATTTAATATACAGTCACAGATATTTTGAAATACAAAAAATCCTTAACTAGTCATTTTAACAGGTTGGTAAATATATCATTTCTTCTAGTATAAACAAATACCTGTATTTAAAGGTCCAAACTTGAATTTCATTATTGATCTGAAGTACATGCATGCATTGAATTTGTGATATTGGTAGTAATATAAAATTCTGATATGTTTATGATAACTCCCCCTGACCATAGATAGAGTGGGAAATCTAAGTGAACAGGAAACCATGAACAATACTGTGATATCATAAGTATAATTAAAGAAGACAAGGTTTCATATTCACTGAGCATGGAATTATTTATAATGAACATATAAACATGTATGTATACTCTATGTTAATTAAAGGTAACTAATATGTCAGCAAAGCAGTGTCAGTTTACAATGTCATATTTACTTAAAATTTTACTATTTATTGTTGGATACTGATTTTTTCCTTTCTTTTTACCTCACATGTGCTGAAAGATCAAATAAACTTTTCTGAAGAAAAAAAACTTCATATTACATCTTCTTCTCCTGAACCTTTAGACCAATGTCAACCAAACTTGGCACTAAGCCCCACTGGGTGATGGAATACCAAGTTTCTCCAATGAAGGGCTATGCCATCTTAAAAGGTTAAATAATCATTTATTTAGAAAACCTTTGGATGTTGATATAGGGTTGATATTAATGTCTTAAAAAATCTTCTAAAAGCAACTGCACTGTGTTTAAATTATGACCTCTTGACCAGTTTTCTCAAGTCCTAACTAGTTTTGTCAAACTGTGACCCCATGACCAAGAAGTACATGTACAATGTTGGTTTATATGTACAGTGACCGGACTAGAGCTCCCTTTTATCACAGGACCTCATTTCTATTGTGTACAGAGATACAATGGTGTTATCATCATATAAATGTACCTACATCTGTTGCCTATTCAATCATTGCTTACACATACCTCCAGGTTTTCATTGTACAAGGAAACTTTAACTGCATCCTTTGTAAGGTGGGTGTGGTCCCTACTTGAGTATATAAATGCATACACTGTAATACTGAAAATATGCTACGATGATTATTATTATAGTATAGAGAATTGTAGAATTATCATATGTACCTTTATACCTCATATAAATGCTATCACAGTAGTAGCACTGCATGTTCCAATGGTTTGAAATTTTGATTACATTTATTTGTAAAAGTCAAGATGTTGTATTTGTACACACAATTTAGTATCTTGTAATAACATGTACTGTTCATACAGTTTTTACAGAACTCTTGTTAATATACTTTTATTAGTGCAAAATACAAGTGAGAATGAGGATTCCATTTTTGGGTGGTTTTTTTTTTTTAATCCTTGAATAACAATTTTACCTATGATGTCAGCATATTATGACATCATAAACGTTGATTTTGGCATACCTAGCCATCATACTTTAGAGTGAAAAGTGTAAGCAGGCCATCAGACTTGAGCTTTTAGACTATCATACTTTGGCATGACTTGCCTTAATTTAGAAGACAGATCATTGGACTTTTGCATGACCATCTGACGTTGGCTTTCGTATCAACAACAAACCATTGAACATTTGTGTAGACCATCGGACTTTAGCATGACCATTGAACTTTAGAGTCTTACAAATGTATATATTTTTACAGTCTATATGTTTACACTGTAGCTATTGAGCTGCAAATTATGAGTTTGGGTTATAGCAAAGCATCAAGGATGAGTGGTTTTGATGTATTATAAACGTAATATTTTATATTTAATTCTAAAGATGTATTGATAAAATGACTGTGTCTAAAAAATAATACATATACTGGTTCTTTGTTTTGTTTGTTAAATGAATTGGATGGATAGGTATGGTGGTCTATTTTCTTTGCTACTCCGAGGTTGATGTAATCTTATTAAATCTATAAAATGTATTATCATAAGGTTATGATATTTATTTATTATGATACTGTGAGATTACGACTGTATAACTGGTTAAGAATGCAGTTGGGACTTGACTTTTTACCACCTGTTACAATATATGATAAACATTTCTAGTCTCTTGCTACCAAACAACCCACCACTCAACTCAGAGTTCTGAGGAGTATACGTATATGTGGGAGTGCAGCACATTAAATATGGAACAGAGTTTAGTGGCTGGAAATCATTAACGAAACACCAGAGTAATTTATTTACAACCTTGTTCATACAATATTCATTCAGGAACTATTACTTTGAGCATCAGGGGTATTACAATGTATAATGATTATCACATTTTGCACTTTGACATTTCATTCATGTCAAACTCCCAAACGAGCCAAACTCATGACACAGATTTTAATCTCTGCATGTAAGGAGGTCTAAAGTACAATTATACACATTTCCTATACATATTAAATGTTGTATGGTCTGACTAGTTAACTCTAAATGGTAACCAGCTAGTGTTTACCAACAGAGCAAGATTAATCATGGAGGTCACATTATCAGGTCGGACATTTGTTTAATTACATTTGCTCTCATTTACATAGTTGATTGCTGTGTTGTTAAACAAAAAATCTCAAGATGATTAAATTAAAATGATTTGAAAGATTTTTATCCCTTCACATTTGTGAGAGAAAAATAATGTATTTAACTGTAATGGCATACTGTCAATTTCAATTTTTGCTGATTGATTGATGAAAATTGTAACAGCTTTAATTAGTATTTATAATTCATATAATTATATTATATATTTCATCATTTTATATCTTCAAACATTTATTTGCAAGTAAATTCATTTGCAAGTTATTGTGACTGCCTGGATTAATTAAATCCCAGATGAAATCAAGAGGTCCAAATGTTATAACACTTGTACATTGTACATATACCAACAAATAAGTACTGTATTTATTAAATTTAATAAGTTACATGTAATACTCTGATACAATAGAAAGATATAAGAAATAATTAATGTTCGATATGTTTGTACAACATGCATGCATTCTCAAGCTCATTCCTGCTGAGGCTTATGTTTTGGAGTAGCCAGTTCCTTTAGATTGCTCATACATTACCAAATTGGAAATGTTCAGCCATTAGGTTTTATATGGTGTACATCAAGTCTCTTTATGAAAGGACTTGATAGTTTTATCATTATTTCAGAGGTTATTTAGATATTCCACACCTGCTGCAGACTTTCATTAATGGGGGATGGGTGGGGACCAGTGAAAGTAATGATAGTGTACGAGGAGAATGTAGGAAAATGAATAAAACTTGCTGGAGCAAAGCTATAGTAAACAGCAGTTACTGGTGCTATTTAACAAATTCCCATTGGCCAGGGAAGACCCTAAAAGATGAATGCAACCCCAGTGTTTATTGATTTTCATAGGTCCAGGAATATATTTATATATATGAACTTATTCATTGCTCTTATTTAACAGATACTGTAAAGATGAGAGACGAGCTGGGAACCCATGCAACTCTGTAGCTGGGACTGCTTGGAATATATAGGTCTACAGATCAAAACACTGGTGACTCAATAGAGGAAAAAGGTAATCTTCCTATAATTTTAAAGGAAGTGTTGTTGTTCTATCAATATTTTTTTACTCATACTTAAAATTGAAGGAAGGTAATTTCAAGGAAGGAAAACATCTTTTGCTGTATATCAGGAATGTTAACAAGGAACGATTGGCGGTATATGTGTACATCATTGATTTTGATTACTGTCTTGAGCCAAGATTGATCTTTTTAGGTAGCTGAATGGGCCTTATGTATATATTATATAGAAAGGAATGTATCTTGCATAAGCTGGTATTTGGCATTCATGTATTTATAATTACTTCTAATTTTCCTCAAATTTTGGTTTGTTGATATATTTTGCATCAGCTTTGTAGAAACTTTTATACAGATTGGTATTTGATGCAGTTGAGAATATGAATACTTTTGCTGTTGTTCTGAATGACTGAGAGAAAGTAATGCCATAGTTATATTATGTGAAATATAAAACATCAAAAACCTAATACCTGTAGATGGGATGCTAGCTGGTATTTGTGTTAGATCATCTGAAACAAAATCATTAATGTTTGGGCCAGAGTGATGACTATGTAAACATTTTTCTGGGGTAACACCGATATAAGTAGGTTTAGCTAATGAAGAAAATATTGACTACTTAAATTGATTTTTTGTTCCTTCACTCGCCTTTTGCTTGCTCTTTAGATATCCATTGCCATTATACCTTGGATCGGTACAAAATATTTATTTCCTTCAGAATGAAATTTTTTTTATGGTAGCTGAAATGTGACAATTTGCCTGATGTGTGCTCTCAATACCTACATGTATATGTCATGTTAATGATAGCGGTGAACACATCCTTGCTGAGGTGTATACGTGGTACGTTAGGAATTATTAGTGTATCCTGCATAAGACTGCTGTCAACTTTAGCTTCCTTCTTACCTGGCCAGATATATCTACCTGTGCTGTCACAGGGTTAGGGTGGTTTTAATGGTTGTAGCAGTGTTATGTAGTGTTACATAAAAAATGGAACCAACACCCAGAGTACATTTTGGGGCCAGCGTAAGGGGAGAAAAAATACCTCTGTTAGATGGTGGAAAAATCAATTTTTAGATATTTTGTTCAATAAGGTCCTATTTTAATAACATGAAATTAAAAAAAAACCCACACAATCAATTGTATACTGGTAAATGCATTTCAAATGAAAAATATTGATGCCAAAGTAAAATGCTTAGATAGCATTCATGGTTTACAACCTGGTGAAATATCGCTATTTGTCAATAACTTTTTATTGCAGGCTTACACTGTAAAAATTTAAAGAGTTTTATGAAGGTGAAATGTAAATGATAGTATGCAATATGAAGTATAGGGTACAAGTAGATAATAGTGTTTGCTTTTCATCTTCACTGTATCACTGATGTTATCATGATTTTATACTTGTCAGTGACAACGCAGGGTTATAGCAGTCTGACCACATGGTAGCAGAAGACAACTTCAACCCTGTGGCAATGGCCTCTTGTACCGATGGCTTCCACTTCACAGTGCAGCACATTCACATGCGACCCCAGATGTTTCTGGGTGAGTCCTCCACACTGGACGAGGTTTTTTTATCTGGGCGACCCCAGGGTCACGACTGGGAGGACTCCACCATTCAGCCCGATGAGGAATTCCTCATAGAGAAGGACACTGCAAGTGTGGAAGACTCTTCAGAGGAAAAAGATATTTTAAGTCATTCTGGACCGAGTTGTTACCAACTCTCAATTTCATCTGTGATTTTGATCTCAATAATATGTATACTAGTCGTGACTTGCAGGAATTATGTCAAAGATCTCTTACTATGGCTAGAGCAGACAGACCCATATATAAGTGTATTCATTTTCCTCCTTCTGTTCATTGTGACTTCTTTTCCCATGGCCTGGGGATATATCCTTCTAATGGTGGCCGCGGGATACCTCTATGGTTACATATATGGACCTTTAGTAGTGTTAATATGTGGAACTGTGGGGATTATTGTTGCTCATTTAGTTATGAAAAACTGCTGCCGAGACTTTATCAAAAGGAGGTTCTATAGCAGTAAGATGGAAGCTGTTATAAAGGTGGTGGAGAGTTCTCAGGGATTTAAACTCATTGCTCTGTCCAGGCTTACACCCATTCCCTTTGGACTACAGAATGGACTGTTTGCAGTAAGTATATATTATACTTATTTCTATTCATTTAGATAGATGTTAGCATTGTATAAGACTGAAAAAAAAAAATTAATAAATTTTACATGCATTAATACTCTACATGTATATTTATGTACTGGTAATTTTTATGTTCGACTAAATATATCACATACACTATCATTTCTCTATTCACTATTTTTTTAAGAAGCAGATGACTTCATTGTAACAAAGTTTAGTTTATTCATGCCTTGTTGAGTCATATATAAAAATGGGACTGAAATGATTACAGTAACATGTAATATGAATAGCCTAGATCAAGTTACTCTACAGTTACATGTGCCAGATATCTCAAATAAAGTATGAGTTTTTGTTGATGTTTCAAGGAGGACCAATAATGTAACTAATATAATCTTAGTATTTTGCAATGCAACTCAAGAAATGAACATTTTAGAATAAAACTTAAGTATTTATTTAAAAAAAAATTAGGAAATAGTGTTTTAGACTGATTATATCTCAATAGTTGTAATGTAAATTATAAAATTTAAGAGATTTTTCAAAGACAAGTCCTTTGAATTAACCTACCAGTAAACTTTCAAGCACTTAAGACCAAGTGAATTATATGTGAAAAGCAAAGACTTTCCAGACTCTGTACAAACCTTGATCGTAGTACACACTGTTGCAGTATTGTTCACAGTGACGAGTGTTCTTAGAAACCTCAAAGCCACATAAATTAGAATTTCCCAGGAGAATTATTGGTTAAAAAATTGTTGTATTCTTATACTGATTGATAAGTGAGGCATTAAAATAATGAAAATACATATAAATTAAGAAATAGTACTGCATGCTTTTAAAGCTGATATTAAGTTGACATAGAGTCTGGAAAGTCTTTGCTTTTCACATTCACTTTACGGGTCTTAAGTGCTTGAAAGTTTATTGGGTAGGTCAATTCAAAGGTCTTGTCTTTGAAAAGTTCTTAAATTTCATAATTTACATTACAACTATTGAGAAATAAACAGTCAAAAACACCATTTCCTAATTTTTTTTTTTTTCAATAAATACTTTAGTTTTGTTTGTCTGCCATATATTTACATTCAGTGTATATTTCCCCTTATCTTTGCATTGGAAATCTGCAATGTTCAATTTTCTATGAATACACTTTGATAATTCATGTGCCATGTGCACAAATATAACGTCTCCACGTGTTTTGAGTATATTTATTTTTGTAAGATTAGATGAAACGTTTCATCTTACACAATAAATTTGATATGTACTTTTGAAAAATAATCATTAAATTACATCTATTCCTTAAAAAATGGGATTTTTCTCTGCAGAGTTTCTGGCACTATATTTTTAGTCGCTGTTAATATGGCTGTTCCATGTATGTTTCATATCCCTGACTGAGAGCGTTTATATTGGCTTTACAGCAATGATACACATATATTTCATACAAATAGACATCAGTATGAATATAAATATAAGCATTGAATGCTTATTTTTGGATGTCGTCGGTCCTATGACACACTAAGCGGTGCAGACAAATTATCATACCGCGCTAACGTGCGGTATTCAATTTGTCTGCACCGCTTGGTGTGTCATAGGACCGACGACATCCAAAAATAAGCATTCAATGCTTAAATGAGATTAAGTTGCTAATTGCCTTTGAAGTTTAAGTTTCAATAGTTGAACAAAAGTCTTGAAAAGTCTTTGAATAGTCTGAATTCAGAAATTATTACCCATTGAATGGACCTTTTGTATTAACTCTCAAACCCCAGAAATTTATTCTACCACAAACTGTAATTGGCTTTCAAATTTAATAGTTATAAAATTAGCAAGAATGAAGCACAGGATTATAGAATGAAAGGGTGAAAAACCATGCAATGTACTTGAAGAAGTATCAAATGATTATAATTGCATTTTTACTTCAGAATAAAATAGCAGTTTTACCCTTAACATTAAAAAATTCTTATAATACATGTAACAAAAGCATACCTTAAATCTAGCAGTGCATATTGCATGGCAAAGATACAAGAAATATTTGATCAAACAGAAAATACAAAAGCTATGTGACATGTGCAGATGCCATTTAAAATGAAAATCAGTTGCTTTGCATCATGCATAAGTGATTTTTTTCCTGCAAGAGTCATGAAGTGCCTTTATATGAAGATATATGATCTGAAACTCTTGAAAATGTGCTTAATATTAAAAAAAATTATACCCCCAATAAATTGAGTTTTAGACAATAGACCACCTTAAAAATATATAAAATGTTATGAAATAACTCCAGATATGACCTGCTTCAGCTAGAGAAGGAAGAAATCATACTTTTCATTTAGATTGAAAGACTAGATTCAAGTATTGTATATAGTCTTTAGTCTTTATTCCCAAGAATAACTGGCCAAATTTACTATCCTAATAGTCGCTGACACCTCAAATCATATATGGAAGACAATTCTTGTGTAGGTTAGATTGAAAATCAATAGAACAAACAGATGAAATGACTGCCTTGGCCATTGAAGATGTACATGTAAAATCATTACAGACCATGAGTGAACTAAACAGTTCAAGGATAGTTTTGCTCATGATTTATTCACACTTTAATAGATTCAAACTTTAGGGAATATGAAAATGTAAATTTATTAAATAAATTTAATGTTAAATGAAGTGTGTGTTGAAAGGAAAAATTTGATGATAACAGAAGAAACAACTCCTGGTCTGACTCCCCCTCCCCATTCTACAGTCTAGGCCTGCTTCCAAAGAAATTTAACTCTTGATCATTAGCATATGAACATAAGAAGCCTATTAAAAAAATCTATTATCTTTTATCATCTATTGGTATACATGCAAGGGTTACTACCAGAATGAGACCATGCATTGAATGTAGAATATGCTCCTTCTTTTTCCAGTTGACCGATACACCGCTATGGTCTTACTGTGCTGCCTCTACCATAGGACTGTTACCTACCACTGTGTTGAACTGTTACATGGGATCCACCCTGAGGACCATGAGTGATGTCTTGACTGACCAATCAAATCAGACCACTGGCTACCTGATTCTATCAGTTCAAGTGAGTTCATTTCTAAAATACATGTGTGCAAAGATTTTTAGCTGTACCATTGGACATGAGGCCTAGTACATTATGTAAGGCTTGCCTCACATATGAAGACTGTTCAACTAAGGGGTACACAAGATAAGGCAAGCCTGACATGAGTTTGAACCAAATTTCAATAATACATGTACCACATTCAATTTAGTCCAAATCATTTCCCACCAAGTTCACCAAATGAAGAATGATATGAACTGGAGTATATTTCTGATGTGTATCATCATGTACATGTATTTAAGGTTAAATACAAGATGTATTTTGATTGACTTGTACATTAAAATAACAGTAATAGTTCTATCGACTACCATGTGCTACTAATGCCTACTTTGTGTTCATTTGTCTCCAATATACTTTTGCGAACTAATGGCCTGAATAGTGGATAGTAGGTTGAGTATAGGTTCAAAATGGGTACCAGGTAGATGGTTTTTAATGGCTGGATGAAAATGTCAGCTAAGTCTTGTGTAAAATATAGCGTAGTTTTTAAGTCTTGACTTGTAAAACAGGATAAAATGTGTACTTATATATCAGGGAAGTATGCTTTATAAGACTAGCAAGAATTAAAGTTTTATGACCTGTTTGGCATGCCATAAATCATTAGTATTATGAATCTGTTGTGTGTGTGTGTGTGTGAGAGAGAGAGAGAGAGAGAGAGAGAGAGAGAGAGAGAGAGAGAGAGAGAGACAGAGAGAGAGAGAGAGAGACAGAGAGAAAGAGAGAGCTTAACTGATTTGATTTAATGAAATGGGGTAGTTTCTCTGTGTAGCCATTTAATACCATTTATATAGTCTTTGAAATAAAAATGGTTACTTAAGCAAAAAATGTTCACTGGATATGAACTTGGTTGGTCACATGATCAAATCATGTGAAGCTCAAGTTCATATCTAAGTGAACTTTTTAGCAGTGTTGTTTATAACTTATATTTATGTTTGAGAAAGTCAAATCATTCAGGATTATGAACATAATTTTCTTTAATGCAACAGTCAAACCATGAACTCATGTGATGATCATTGTTAAAAAGTTTACACAGAAATGAATGTTTTTGCTCTCTTTTGGTTCATTTAAGGGAATATATATATATATATATATATATATATATATATATATATATATATATATATATATATATATATATATATATATTTGCAAATGTAAATATTGTAAATTGCAAATTTGATGACTTGATATTCATAACCATAAAGATACAATGGTCTAGACTTCCAACTCACTTCAACATATCAAAAGTATATGGAGAAGATATAATATTCAAAATAATGACAGTCAACTGTATATCAATAAATTACCTTTGTTTTTTTGTTTTTTTTCTTTAAGATCTTGTTAACAGTGGTTTTGTTGTGGATTGTCATCAGAAAAGCCCGGTCGGAGCTGAAGAAAACTGTAGAAGGACAGCCAAACCAGAGCATAGAACTCTCAGAAATCATCAGCCATGACAGTATCCATAGCAACAGATCAACAAAAAAATTATCCAATGGTGTCATACACACATAGTGCTTCTGTTTAGTACAGTATTTTATGATCTGGATTATTTCTTACTTATGTTTGTTGGAATTTTGTACAATTATGATTGAAGTATTATAAGATCAGGTAGTACTTACATGTATACATAATAGTACTGATACACAAGTAATAAATTTTTTGTGAACTTAAATTTGCATGCTGAACACTTTTCCGATATGACAAATGTTTCTGTTCATGGTTTTATTTTTAATGTATGTATTTTTTAATCTATGTTAATGCAAGCTAACCCTGAAAACTAAGAGATTAATTAATTTTTTTCTCAGAATTGCTATTTTTGCTATAATCTATTGAGGTGTCAACCTATTCTCAAAAAATTCAACATAATGTTGAAAATATTAAGTGCTTATTCCAGTGCATTGTTAAATATAAAATAATGATTCCGTTTGTTTCAGATAATTCATACATAATGCATTCTGTAAATGTAGATCACTTGTTTGCCTTTGTTGATGCTGAACAATTATTTAGGGTTCTGTTGAACATTCTATGACATGTCCAAAATTATAAAAGAATGATTGATCTTTTTGACACATTATGAATGAACGAAACACATAGACACACAGTATATTATATGTTCACTCCGGGGATTGCTCAAACGGAGTGCTGTGGTTTCATTATTGTTCATGGGCATTAATCTTTGGTATCAAAGTTTGTAAATTTAGTAAGTTTTACTGTTTTGATTTGAAGAATGTTTGACTTCATGGAAAGTTGTCTTACCATTAAATATTTTGTGGGTCACTTTGTGATTGCATAATGTATAATGCTGTTATAGGCAACACTCATAGACACACATGAACATTGTACATGACTTATTTTTGTGTGTGGTGCATTTTAGATTAATCTATAAACTGTAATAAATGTACATCTTGTTGCCATTTCATATGGGAAGTAATATCAATCTGTATGTGTTTTATGACATGCTTATACAAAGACTGCTGAGAAATATTTAATTGATTATGAACTTGGCTGGACTCTAGCAGAGAAATTGATTTAGAGAAATTCACAATAAAGTCATGTTTGTGTACAAAAATTCTTCACCAGCTTTTTTTAAATGCTCCTACCTTATTCTGTAATATACTTTTTTTGTGCACTGATTGCTATAATGTATATAAAGCCACATGTTTGTTGATTATAAATTGTGATGGACTTACTCATTTTTGAAGACATATATAAAAAAATACCATTGTTCAGATTCTTTGCAGTTAACTGTTCCATTTAGGTATTTTAAAATTTATTGTTTTATTACAAAAGTTTACCATTGTGAATTTTTATTTCTGGTGTATATATTTTATCTTTTATGCAAAATAAGTCAGAGCTGACTGATTACCGGTACATTTAGTGTGTAAATTAATGGTCTATAAATTGACTGTCATGTACAACATATCATTGGTTCAATGGGGAACAGGAAGTCTGACAGAGTTACTTTCTCTTTGTGTTTAACCACATTTCAAGTTTTTATTGTGCACCAGTGTGATTTTTATAAAGTAGCATTTTACAGGTGATATCAGAATTCAAGTTATTATATAATTCGTATAAAGAAGACATTGTGAACAAAATGCTAAAAATATCTATTATTTCTACATCAGTATTAGATGAAGTTGTGGCATTATCTATGAACTTCAGTTACAGTATGTTACTTTGTTCAAGAGATTTGAGAGTTGTACAATAATGAGATTTTCTGCCAAAGATGCATAATTTTTAAGTATGGTTGGTCTTTATTGTATGACATCTATCTCATTTCCTGGCTTCTTTGTAAACAAACATTGTTTTACATGTAGACAAATGAGACAATCTAACAATATGGAATGAAGCAAATATTGTCTATCTGCAAATGACTTGCTTTTTTTTCTTTTTTTTTTTACATTTTCAACTTCAAATGTTGCTCCTTTATTTCATTTTCTCTTATGTACGAGTGGTTATATTTGTGTCTATATTTGCTGCACTATTTATTGTTCAAAGTTTGATTATATGTGTGTGTGTGTGTGTGTAATATGATAGAAATTATAAATTTTAAATCATTGAAGGTGCTGAAATGGACATAAAATTCAGATAGAAACTTTTGTGTTGCCTTTTTCTGTTTTTAGCTCACCTGAGTTTAAAGCTCAAGTGAGCTTTTCTGATCACTTTTTGTCCGGCGTCCATCTGTCTGTCTGTCTGTCCGTAAACTTTTTACATTTTCGACTTCTTCTCGAGAACCACTGGGCCGATTTCAACAAAACTGGCACAAAGCATCCTTAGGTGAAGGGGATTCAAGTTTGTTAAAATGAAGGGCCAAGCCCTCTGTCAAGGGGAGATAATTAAAAAATCATTGAAAATTTGTTGGTATTTTCAAATATCATCTTCTCAAAAACTATTTGGCCAGAAAAGCTGAAACTTGTGTGGAAGCATCCTCAGGTAGTGTAGATTCAAGTTTGTTCAAATCATGATCCCCAGGGTGTGGCCACTATCCTCAGGTAGTGTAGATTCAAGTTTGTTCAAATGATCCCCAGGGTGGGGCCACTATGGGGGATCGAATTTTTACATAGGAATATATAGAGTAAATCTTTAAAAATATTCTCTGAAACTGATCAGCCAGAAAAGCTGTTACTTATGTGGAAGCATCCTAAGGTAGCGTAGATTCAAGATTTTTCAAATTATGATCCCCAGGGGTAGGATGGGGCCACAATGGGGGTTGAATTTTTACATAGGAATATATAGAGTAAATCTTTAAAAATCTTCTTCTCTGAAACTGATCAGCCAGAAAAGCTGCAACTTGTGTGGAAGCATGCTCAGGGGGGGGGGGGGGGGGGGGGGGGGGGGGGGGGGGAGGAGGGTGTTCCAATTTTGCAAAGGAAAACATTTAAATTATCCACAAAAACTCAAATGTTATTATATATGGTTTTACTTATATGCAAGCATTTTGAATTATTGTTGATTCTTTAAAAAATTTTTAGACTCTGGCCCCTGGACAATTCTTTGGCCTCACAAGGGGTTCAAAGTTTGATGTAGGTTTATAATCCATATATAAACAGTTGTTTAAGTCTGATCATTTTCTCGAGTACTGCAATGCTCAATATGTAATATGACTGTAAAATCATCCTTTTACAAAAGGGGTCAATGATCAACATAAGAATATGCAGGGGAATTTTTTATATACAGGATCTATTATACGACATTGTTAAGATATTTTGTATATGACTCCATAAAGCCGATTTTATTATGTCTATCATTGCTCAGGTGAGCGATGTGGCCCATGGGCCTCTTGTTTTTCCTTATGGTCAAACCAATGGGTTCACGATATCAAGAGGAATCTGTAAAACACAGAGAGGATTAAAATGGAATGTAAACTTATATCATACCTCCCCAACATGCATATTCAAAGCATTAAAACGATAAATATTGGATCTCTCATGTTTTGTAATCGTACTTTATCCTGCCTGGTTCTGTTTTGTATCCCCTTGGCCTTGGCGAACTAGAACTAGGTGTGATGACTTTGGTTTGTATTTTTTGCGTATGGTTTACAGGCGATTCCTATACTAAAGACATTTACCAAATTCATAGCATGGCAGCAACGGCATAATATGATCAATTGTTCGTTACTATTTGATTTTGATGCATTATAAAAATTATCACAAATTCGCAGTGGATATGCTCATGAATTATAAAACACAGACGATAGCTTAATTGTTTCCCTTGATGTTTTGAATAAGTCGATGAGGATTTGGTGTTTTTTTAGGTGAAGAAATTATAACAAGAATGATATAGGCAATGGCCAGTTACACCAGATGTGAACATAACTAAAAGGTTAGCGCGGTCATCGAACCTCGTGCCTGAAGTCACTGATCTCTTAAAGCCATCAAAAGTTTAGAACCGTTGTAGTTCTCACACTTTAAGCCCTCAGTCACAACTGGTCGTACGTGTTTGATGATCGGTTTTTGCCAGTCGTGGCTCCCGTGGCTGATCGTAGCGTCAAAAATCGTGTTGAAGTGATTGAGAGTGCAATGTAAGACAAACGGACGTTTGACGTGCCTGTCGTAGGTGTCACGTACAATTTTGTTTGGAGACGGGTTGCTACTCGCAAATTGCGATGCTCGTAGGAACCCTACTTGCGTCTTACGATTATCATGCAACAGACGTACGTTTGCCTTGCGAACGACAGTAATTACATCCGCGTCGTGGGCAAGTCACTGGCAAGTCAACCGTACCAACGTCTTTCTGTGCCTCACGAGAGCTGCACGGAAATAATTAGTTTTCACGTTAAATAATGAATAATGTTTTTTCTTTAAACATATACTGAAATAAATCTTTCGTTTGTAAATGAATATTGAAACGTCAAAAGAACTCGAAGAAAAAAAAGACTATTAATTGTGTAATTGTTGCTTTGGTAATTAGACTAGCTAAACTGGACGACACAAATAAAACATCTTTTGAAAACGTAATTTATCTTTCGTATCTGATACCATAAAAGATTGAAAATTTCTAGAAGAAAGTCTGCGCAAAAACTTATTTCAGCGAATTAATTATCAACGAATAATTTTCCTGGCCAATTTTATATATTTGAATGCTGTTACATTTTGTTAACTATTTGTTGAACTTACCTTTGAAAAAGCTCTGACGAAACTTTCAATTGAAAGTAAAAATCCACATCGAATTACATTGCTTTTACAAATGTTATTGTTAAAAGATTTTCTCTTTGCAAGTCGAAGTGATTGGGAGAGCTTTTGCCTTTTCTCTACATTCTACTCGATATCTAGTTCCTTCTTGTCCTGTTCCCTCAGGGCCTTCTATTCCACCTTTCGTCAAAAAGAACATGTTTGTTTGTTTGGTTTTGGGTTTTAGAGGGGGATTACCAGAGGCTTTGATTTGATTTTGATGAATGGTAAAACTGTCGATTCTCTTAACCTTTTAGGGATTTTTTTCATAATCATTATTATATTTGTCTTGTTTATGGGCCATTCGCACGCACCACGAGCAATTTGTGTACGCATGACGTAAGTATGACGTACATTTACCGTGCCTTCAATTTATATGATGGTGAGCACAAGCGACTTGCAGTCAATGTACGTGTAACGCAAGGGAAAAGTGAAATCTCATTACGTCATTCACGCAAGTCAAATCATACGGTTATCTTACGGGTTCGTTGAGCAACTGTAGCGTACGTTTTCAGATCTCGCAAGGAAACCGTGATGATTGTTGTGCATGTCCAACAGTCATCGTGCGTGCTTACGGGATGTACTTGCGTGTCTCGAAAGATTTTTATCACGTAGAAGCACGTACGACCAATTGTGACTAAGGCTTAAATGAAGTATATCATTCATCTATCATCTATCTATCTATCTATCTGTCAGTATTTTGTCCGTCTGTCAGTCTGATAATGCATTTGTCTGTATAGGTATAGGACAGATTTATATGGTCACGACTTTCTTTGGAAATAAACAATAAAACAAGCCTACCTTTAATCGAATATACACCTTTTCTTTTACAATCTTGATGTCTAACAGAATAGCACATTCAAAAGTTGAAGCGTTATCTACTGATCTGCAAACAAGAGTTGGAAACCCGCTCGCCAGTCGGTCTTTTTTTTTTTTATATTTTATCTTGCTGAGAATTTTATAATGCTTTTTGTAGTCTAATATATAGTATTTTAAAAGGGTGATTATATTTTAATTGAATAAACTTTCATCGCATGATGTTCTATACCATCTTAATTAATTAAAAAACTCTATGATAAATATTTGCTCTGAAACATTTGAATATATTATATACTGACCTAATCTGTATATTTCAAAGCTACAGTCAATAACGATTATATATCATTCTTAATTCATCATATTTCATAGTTTCGCTGACTTTAAATCTGGGAACATATGTTACGTAATTCGAAACTATGTTAACATATTTACTTACATGAACATTCGGAGAATACAAATCGAAAATACAGCGAAAAAGGAAGTGACGCAGCCATGAAACCATCGCAAATCTATTACAGCCAAAATTCCATCAATGAAAGGTTTGATAATGGTTATACCATTTACGCCACTTTGAATGCTTGCAAAAATCATCCTTTTGTTATCTACGAGATACCACCGATAAGGGTTTGCAAAAAGGATGGCAAGTGGTACACTTTGGACAACCGAAGGCTTTGGGTGTTCAAAAGACTGGAGGAACAGGGTCACGTCGATTTCGTTAGGATAAAACAAGTGAGCCCAAATCTTCTGACCGCGCAGAAATTTACCACGACCAATGGAGGGGAAAGTGTGGAAATTCGCAGTAGGACTGATTTCTTTTTTTAATCAATTAAGACAACTTCCTGAATGACGGATAACTATAGAATGCAGTGTTATTTGCATTGGAATTCGCTTCACAGAATTGATTTGAGGATAAAAAGACGAGTAACAGAATTTCTTATAGTATTTTAATCGCTCTGATTCGTTATTATTCCGGCCAAAACTTTTTGCAGTTCCATTGAAACCCTTTCTCCAAATATTGAATCATCTTGCATCTGTCTGCAGCAGCAATGTTTATGTACAAATTATATATGTATCATTCCATGCAGTGTTTTGAAAAGACTTGGTTCATTTTGCATAAAAAGAAGCTATTTGTAACTGACGTTCTTTCATGCGAAAAAAATTACTAACAGAAAAGGTATTCAGAAGATTTTGCTATAAAACCAACCTGTTATGGATCATACATGGAGATACTGTGGTTTCACTAATATTCATGGGCATCAATTTTCGAGGATAACGTGGAAGTCAAAATTTCAAGGATACGTAAATTCTTGGCCCATGATCCAATCAATACAAAATATTAGTAAAAATTGCACTTAAGTGAACATTTAATTTCGTGGATAAATATCACAACGAAATCCACGAAAATTGGTGTTCAACGAATATTGATGAAACCACAGTAATACCAAATAGGAGGTAGCTATGGTACAGTCACTTGATCTGCGCGGGTCGTATATCTACACCATATGAATTAATGTAAAACACGCCCTTATTTGGATGTATGTCAAATAAAAAAAAAAATGTAATTGAAACGCAACTTTTATAGAAATACTATTGCATCAGATAGCTACATGTAAACAGTTAAAAATTGGATAAACCTACTGGCATTGAGTGATATTTCTACATTCTGTCAATACTGATATCTGGCGTATACTTTCTGGCTTTCATTAAACCATTTTTTTAAAGAGCTATTCTTTGTTAATAAGGGTTTAGGTATGTTTTTTGTTAAAAATAGAAACGAAACTTCGCCCTTATTTTATTTTCGCCTCATTTTCCCTTATTTTAAAACGACCGGTGTAAAGCAGAATAATGACCCCCATAGAAAAATGACCGGGGATCATTTTTCGACGTAGAAAAATAAAAATAAAAATGTGATTTCACAAACAAGAAACCATGCAATATCAGCTATGTATTATTATATGTGAATTTTTAAGTGTGTTTTTTTAAGTGAAACGGAAAAAAAATGTTTTGACTGCGAACAAGATACTTTGGAGCTTTAAGATTTGATAGATAAATCATTCGAGTAATAACATTGGAGTAAACTTTCATAATTTTGTTTTAACCATTAATTCTGGGTGCTGCACTTGCAAACCCAGTAGTTAGTTGACCCAGGGGTAATTTTTCTTAATGTTAAACATGAAGAGAAATGACCTCCGTAGAAAAATGACCCCTGCCGTAAAAGATATGGGTTATCACATATCCAAGCTATTCGAGTTTTAAATTACTTGATTTTTAAAAAAAAAAAATAGCATTTACATGAAGTTACATTATATATTTTATTCTATACATATATAAAGTTTTAATTGCAATTTTAGAACCATTTTAACAAGAGCTTGGACTTTGGGTTGTTGTGTTAAACAGCAATGTGACGTAGGCATGTCTATTTCATTGTTGGCCACTCAGCCATGGCTCTTTGAAATTAACAAGATTTGTCTGGCTTTTGAACTGACTACGCAACCGATTGAAACCGCGTCATTTTTAACCTGTTTTGACGCAAGAAATAGATAGCTACGTCCTACTGAAAGTCAAAGGTCTTGTCAAAATGGTTCTATCTAAAAGTAAATACAGTGCATCTGTAAACAGCGTGTAGGAACGGACTGAAGTACAGTGACTATGTGTTACATTACACAATGTTCTTAAGGCGGCTAAATGGTGAACAAATTAACCATCAGATCGGACTTAAAGTTTAACACGAGATATTTTTGTCCATATACTAATATATAGTAAAGAAAATCAAAGTTTTGAAAGTACTGGAAAACGGCTAGCAAGCTTGTTTTCATGTTGTTAAAAATACGTGCGTTAAGATTTCATTTATCTGCACAGTCTTGGTGTGTTATAGGACAGACGGCACAACTACAATTGCTCTAAATCTGTTTCATAAAAGTCATTACAAATTCGACTATTTTCGTTTTGAAGAGGTTTTTCCGTTTGAAATATATTTTTAATTCTTGTGTTTAAACCTATTGATACACTATGTGACGTATTAATACAATGAATCAAAATCGAAAATAAAAGTTCACGAGCTACCCGTAACAGTTACAGGATGAAACCTTCAGAGATTTACTACAGCCAAGATTCCATCAAGGAGAAGTTTGACAACGGCCATACAATTTATTCTACACTCAGTGTATGCAAGAAACACCCGTACGTGATCAATAAGATTCCAAAACCGAGGGTCTGCAAGAAAGACGGGAAATGGTACACGTTGGACAATCGTCGACTCTGGGTGTTCAGAAAGTTAGAGGCAGACGGACACATCAAGGATGTCAAGGTTATACAAGTGAGCAAAGATCGCCTGCCCGCGGAAAAATTCACCACCAAGAATGGCGGCGAGAGTGTCGACATTCGACAACCGTATGTTGAATCAGATGACGACGACGAATACGATGATGATGATGAAGATAGAATGTTAACAGACGACGAGGATGATTGGTAAAGATGACGTACAATGTGTGATTTTTATCTATAACAAGTTAAATGCCAGTGTGTTGATACTGAAAAAGATCCTGTTTGCTATATTTAAATATAGATGCTGTATTTCTTGATAATGTGCCTAAATTTCAATTTATGTTCAATATTAGTTTTTATTTGTTGTTTTTTGTTTGAATTACAAAAATAAATGAATATTATTTGTTTTTATTCCAATATCCATGATACATGTATTGCCATCTACACGTACCATCTATGTTTCCCTCTATTTCTCACGGAAATTGGTTGTACTTAATACATGTATGACATGGAAAATTGTCTGTTCCTCTCGTGTAACGTTTTAATTGACAATGATAATTATTTAGTTACTTTTACTCATTTTTATGGATATTTTATTAAATGATTCAAAGGTAGATATACATGTAAATATAATCAATAAATGCTTAACTTTATTATTCTTAACTTTACACCAGTTTCAGGACATCCAAACACGCCACGATTAGTTATTATACGATTGATTCCTAGCTCTTTGGATTATATCCACCATTCAGGAAGAAATAAAACGTTATATTGACCTGCAAGTGACCTATTAGGTGCATATAGCGTTTTATTTTTTTCTACAATGCTACGATTGGTTGTCATCATTCCCACTGTATGGAAAATGCTAATCGAAAATGTGCTTGCTTTGGATCACTGGCGATACTTAAGTCGGATATCTAGAATTTACTGTTTGGATATTTAGACAAAAAGCCATCTTTAATTAACTTTGATTAAAACTGCATCAATTTGAAATTATTTTACCAGTACTATTGTTCTGTTTAAAGTTTATTATTTTTTTTTCTCTTTGTCAAGGAAAGTGGTATATTGTTATATATTCCAAGAATATCTACCAAGCACTTACAATTAATTTTTGAAGGTTAATTTATGTTAGGGTAATTCTTTGATTTGTTTTGAACATATTTTATCATGTAAATACTAAACATAACTGGATTGGGCAGCAGGCATTGCCTATGTAAGCCTTCTCCGTAAATATAGCCAATGATCCAAACTTTTCCGTAAATATAGCCAATGATCCAAACCAAACACATTTTCGTTTAGCATTTTCCATACAGTAATTTCTGTCAATGAAATATCGAGTTTCTCATTGTGTTCTGACTGTTATGTCTTTTAACCTGACAACCTATTAATTTTCAACAACATTGTTAACTTAACAAATTAAATTGAGGTTACAAGGTTTTCTTCGCGTAGTAACAATGTCTGAATAAATTTGTCAATGAATCACATAACAAAACAATTGTTATTGGTTTTTTTAATCAATAAGATGTTTTACATTCTCTTAGCAACCTCACCCTTCGGACTCGATGAATATTTTAATTCTTGGGTAGGTAAATCATCGTATTGACGTAACAAAAATCCCAGTAATCATGAGATATTATTTATAAAATCACGAAATTATATATTCATGAAACCGTCAGTTTCATTATAACAACGAAAATTGATGCCCATGAATATAAATTAAAGCATGGTGTGAATTTCAGGAAATCAGACTTTGTACAGCTAATATATATTTGAAAGCTGCTCGATATCTGGAGTACTCAATACGGTTCTTTGATATTGGAAATTTGAATAGGTAAAGAGTTTTACACAAAAGCATGCACGTAATCTACAGAGAATATATTGACTGGGTTTATTTGGAATCAAAATCGAAAAAAAACCCTGAAGATCCTTACCAGTTAAAGGATGAAACCTTCAGAGATTTACTACAGCCAAGATTCCATCAAGGAGAAATTTGACAATGGATATACAATTTATTCTACCCTCAGTGTATGCAAGAAACACCAATATGTGATTAATAAGATTCCAAGAATGAGGGTCTGCAAGAAAGGCGGGAAATGGTATACTTTGGACAACCGTTGATTGTGGGTGTTCAAAAAGCTAGAGGAAGGCGGACACATCAAGGATGTCAAGGTTACACAGGTGAGCAGAGATCGTCTGCCTGCGGAAAAATTCACCACCAAGAATGGCGGCGAGAGTGTCGACATTCGACGACCGTATGTTGAATCAGACGACTACGACCATGATGGAATTTTCGATGGTATATTTTGAGGATTTTCAGAGAGATTTGATTTAAAGACTTGGTTTTTGGTGTATAAACATGGAAAATTACTTTATGGCTGAATATATTACCATTTGTGACCAATCGTAACTAAATATTATTAAAATTTTTGTGCAAAGTTTACTTTTATATCTTTTGTTTTGTAATGAAAAATGATGTTTGAATTGTACATAGAATTTAAGTTTGTGATGACATAGTTTTGTAAAGTTGATTGTATGAATATATGATAAAGATTGTTTTAAATATTAAATTGATTTTGTAAATTCATTTTTGAGGAGTACTAACGAAATATATGAATATTGAGCCACAACGAATTGAAATGAATTCACAATATTTTTTATATCATAATATTGTAGTTTACATATCTCAGATAGCAATACAAATTAAAACTTTAGGGTAATATTTGCGAAGGTGCGTAATGCAACCGGCGTATGTACAACATCAACTGGCATGTGGGTGTGCTTATTGTTGAAAATAAAAATGACTGATTTAAATGTGTTTTAACCCGTATATGACCTTGCCATCGGCAAAAATAAAAATATGATTTCGTATTACTAGGATAAATATTCAAAATGATATGAAATCGTGCCTCAACACAAGAAAAGAAAGCAGCAAAGAAGCTTATAGATAAAATACTCGTCCAACTGAAATAGAAAAGAAAAGAGTTTGTACGAAGACAGGAAGGGGGTAGTAGTAGTGATGGAAAAGTTTTTAAGGTTTGTACGAGATTTTCAGTGAATTAGACCTTAGAAAGAAATTAAGCTCATTCTAGTCTGTATGATTATTGCATTAAAAATATACTGACATTGAACCTGTAAAATAAATTAAACTTTGGTCGAGTATTTCTTGGGTTTAGTTTCAAATCTGTCGACCAAAGGGTTATCAACGTATTGAGCGGTATGAGATTTTTGAGAGTGAGGTTTCCTACGGCGAGGGGCGGGGGAGGGGCGGTAAAGGGAAAACGACATTCAACATCAGAACAAGATAAAAGTTAGAAAGATGTCTGTGGGCAGAACCACTCACATTAGTGACAGTTCTTGAGTAAATGTTTGTATTCTTATCTGTCCCCATAATAATTTTTGCACTCTGGCCTCGCTAAGACAAAGGATATTTGGTGCTAAGAGGTCAAGATTTTGAATTTTTACTGCGGTGCGTCTTGACGTAATATCGGTTATTTAAACTAAACAGACCGGAAAGTTCACGTTTAAAAAAAGACATTATACTAACAATCCCGTTTAAATAAACCACATTTCGGAACATTGGCTGTACTTATAAAGAATCAAAATCGAAAATAAATAACAAAAAGTATTACATAAGCATTTCTGGGAATATAAATCGAAACTAACAAACAAACGAACGAAAACGCTAGTAGTTTACTATCGGACATCGTTTACATTCGACCGGCCATCGCAACAAGTTTTGAAAAGAAACTTTCTTTTTGTTTTTAACCTTAAACAATTGTTTTTAGGATATCCATGTACGATTTCTTTAGTAGGAAGTAAAACGTTTTAACAATGAGACCTTCAGAGATTTACTTCAGCCAAGACTCTATCAAGAATACGTTTGACAATGGTCAATCCATACATTCTACCCTCCGAATGTGTGAACAGAATCCCACGGCGATATGTCAAATTCCAACAATGAGGGTCTGTATGAAAAACGGGAAATGGTACACGTTGGACAATCGTAGACTGTGGGTTTTCAAAAGACTGGAAGAAGGAGGGCGCATTTCAGATGTGGACGTCAATATAGTAAGTAGCGATCTTCTGACAGCGAGGAGGTTTACAACCATGAACGGCGGAGTAAGTGTTCGAATTCGACAACCTCGTGTTGATTTAGATGATTATGATGAATATGATGATGGAATGTTCGATGATATCGATGATTCCTATGATTCTTATGGTTTCTGGTGAGGATATGATTTAAAACAGTTTTTAGTTTTCGTACTGACGAACCAGTTGATTGTGCATGAAATCAAACACAGTTCTTGTCTGTTACGTTTTGCATATTTGGTCTTGAAATAAAAAAATGTGAACTTTGAGTTCGATATTTCTTTTTTATTCAAATTCTTTTTTATATGAACTAGTTCTATTAAACTTAAAGCAAATAAAATATAAAAATTCAAACGATTGAGTTTTGGAGTTATTTGCATTAAGGTGTTGATCTGGTACACTGTTAAGTATTCAATGAAATAAACTGTGAACAGTGCCGTCCTTAATTATAAGTCCAAATCATAACAAAATTCCAAAGCATCACCATATAAAACAACCTTATTATTATATAACTATTAATATGCTGTTATTGTTCTTTGTTACTGTTGTTTGTTTCATCTGTCACAAATGAATGGGGGTTTCGACATATCTGATGAATGCTAAATTAACATTTGAATTAAAAAAAAAACCAAGTGCAGTAATCAACAAAAACTGCATTTTGTGATACTTTTCCTCTAAAAACCCTTTCGCATGAAAACACACACGTTTGTGATTTGAAGACAAGATTAAACCAATAAACATAGGTTGGAGTATTTATTGACATATTTTGGAAAATCAAATCTTTTAGACTGGGATAGTGAATTTGATTGTAAAATATCGAGTCAGGATTAAACAAGAATGTGTATATTTTGGATTTTCATTACATTCTTACTTCACACCATTGCATGTTTTGGTCATGTCACCACCGATTTCATGTTTTAACGCACTTTCCACAATGATGCGGTTAATAAGTTGCAGTTTTTTGTAATTTGCCTCACAGAATTGATTTGAGGGTAAAAAGTCAAGAAACAGATATTCCTATGATATCTTCAGTGAATTTTTAAGATTATTCATACCATAACCTTTAAAATTTGTAATTTCATGGAGACTTCTATGGCAACAACGTGTTGCATAAGCGTTTTTGTGTGTAACAACCTCTTCACAGTTTGATGATAACACTTAGTTCACTTTTATGAAAAAAAATCTGGTAGTATCTGAAGATCATTCATGTGAAAAAGAATTACTGGCAGAAAAGTTAATAAAAAGATTTTGATGTAAAACCAACCTTTGATAGAATCAATTTCTTTTCAAAAACTGCCATGTCATACTAAATGGGAGGAAGCTAGAGTACGGCCGGCCACTAGTACTACGGTATTGCAATTTTTAAATTTATGTAAACAAGTTGTTTACCATGAACATATGCCAGATTTAAATAGAAATTGAAACATAGTGAAGTTTAAAGTTACATGTTTACCAGCTTTTGTATTAAAAGGCACTTTTGGATCAGGAAGTTTTAGAGTTAAAAAAATGGATGGACATATAGGTATAAAAGTTCTACATTCTTTGAATGACGATTTATTTTTGTTTTCATGAAAATTATTCAAGAGAGTTCTGTATCTCCTCGGTTAATGATGGCTTATGTATATTATATGATGATTATAGTTGAAATTGTATTATAGTCAGCGATATCAAGGATTGTATCGTTTGCAATCAGAAAGACACTACAAGAACTTTTCGTCCTCTTTTTTCCGCCCCATATACCCTCATTGAACTATGCAAATTTAAAACAAGGCTCACAATTTGTTCCTTCAATATATGGATTTTTTTAAAATTACAAATTGGATGAAAATGCGTTTTAAAGATATTTATCTTGCTCTATCAACCTAACCTTATTAAAATTAAAAGGCAACAATAGTTAAATCACATTTGTCGTGCTTGTCATGACCTTTTATCACATTTAAAGTTCAATATGCAATTGAGAAATGTGTGCGTCGATTACAATTATATGGCAGCATAAAAATATGATATACCTCATTAGAAATACCATCATGATCCAATGAACCTGGAAAGATACAACAGTGCTTCGCGGAGACGGCAATCTATGCAAAATTATGCCATATCCGACATTACCAAACACAGTCAAATGGACACCGATTGGCGCTGCTTTTCATATCCCTTTCAAACGCTGCTACTGATAACCCTTTCCAAATAACTCCTGGTCATGAAATTATAAATTGAGAAACCACCATTTTTTTTTGAAAATGGACAAATATAATTTTAACCACTCTTTGTAGAGAGGTCGAGGAGGTATTTGCAATGTTCCTTGAAAAAAGTTGGTGAAGATAAACAAAGAGTTGATAGGCATGTTTACCAATTAAACATGATCGATATTCTCAAATTAAAAAAAAGGAAACCCAAAATGGGCTAATTTAAACTTTTACCAACTAATTAGCTGTAGGTCTGTAGCTACCGGTCTGAAAAAATTCGGATGGACGACCTGGGAGCTACAGTGCCACCCATCGAAAAAAATGTGTATTTATTGCGCACAAAAATGTGCGCTAGTTTAGGACTGATAACCATATTTTTTACGCAAATTCTGTGAAAACAATTAGTACCATTAAATTCTTAATGCAATTTACTACTGATATCGTCTCTTTGCTTGCCTCAGACTTTCTCCGGAACACGCTACTGACCTCGGAAAATCAAGTTTGTTAAATTTACATCGAGATCGAGAGTCGCCATTTTTACATGTAAACAAACTGCACCACTTCACTTTACGGGGCTGGTGTTTAAAAGAATATCAGAGGCAAGTAAAGAGACGACCGGGAACTACAGACCTGCAGCTACCAACTAATAAGATTTACTACATTTTCCTCTAAAAAAATGTTTACAGTAAAACATTCAGTAATTACACTTAACCTTGTTTATCCTTATGTGATAAACCTTTTTATATCAGATTTTATGAAACCATAAATAAGAATTGAAAATTTGAAAATAAATTATGAATTCTTTAATTCGCTATTTAGGATTCAATGTGTTATAACCAATTTCAAAATCTGTTGAAACGATTTCAATAAGTTTGTTATGACATGCTCAATTCGTTATAAAGAATTGAATATTTTTTTTTAAAACGAATTAAATTCATTTTGACAAATTCAACAATTTGTGATATCAAATTCTAAAAAAATGTTTTTATAGGTCCTTAATGGGCTACCCTACATACTCGTGTAATGTGATCATATTGAGTGTTTTTGACAAACATGATGCTTGTGTATTTTACAATAAGGATGTAATTTAACAACAAGCAATACATTTCAAATAGAGACCATTTTTAAAAACGAAACTAAACACGACAGAGTTATTATGATTTTTATAAAACAGACCAAGAAAAATTAATTGCAACTTGTTACCGTAAAAGTCTATTTCTAAAACGGTTCTTTGAAATGTGTTGATACACTCTGTGACGTATCAATCAGTGCATTTAATCAAATTCAAAATAGAAGTCCACGAGCTACCCGTAACAGTTACAGGATGAAACCTTCAGAGATTTACTACAGCCAAGATTCTATCAAGGAGGAGTTTGACAACGGCCATACAATTTATTCTACTCTCAGTGTATGCAAGAAACACCCGTACGTGATCAATAAGATTCCAAGAATGAGGGTCTGCAAGAAAGACGGGAAATGGTATACATTGGACAATCGTCGACTCTGGGTGTTCAGAAAGTTAGAGGCAGACGGACATATCAAGGATGTCAAGGTCACACAGGTGAGCAAAGATCGTCTGCCCGCGGAAAAATTCACCACCAAGAATGGCGGCGAGAGTGTCGAAATTCGACGAGCGTATGTTGAATCAGATGACGACGACGAATACGATGATGATGATGAAGATAGAATGTTAACAGACGACGAGGATGATTGGTGAAGATGACGTACAATGTGTGATTTTTATCTGTAACAAGTTAAATGCCAGTGTGTTGATACTGAAAAAGATCCTGTTTGCTATATGTAAATATAGATGCTGTATTTCTTGATAATGTGCCTAAATTTCAATTTATGTTCAATATTAGTTTTTATTTGTTGTTTTTTGTTTGAATTACAAAAATAACTGAATATTATTTGTTTTTATTCCAATATACATGATACATGTATTGCCATCTACACGTACCATCTATGTTTCCCTCTATTTCTCACGGAAATTGGTTGTACTTAATACATGTATGACATGGAAAATTGCCTGTTCCTCTTGTGTAACGTTTTAATTGACAATGATAATTATTTAGTTAGTTTTACTCATTTTTATGGATATTTTATTAAATGATTCAAAGGTAGATGTACATGTAAATATAATCAATAAATGCTTAACTTTATTAATCTTAACTTTACACCAGTTTCAGGACATCCAAACACGCCACGATTAGTTATTATACGATTGATTCCTAGCTCTTTGGATTATATCCACCATTCAGGAAGAAATAAAACGTTATATTGACCTGCAAGTGACCTATTAGGTGCATATAGCGTTTTATTTTTTTCTACAATGCTACGATTGGTTGTCATCATTCCCACTGTATGGAAAATGCTAATCGAAAATGTGCTTGCTTTGGATCACTGGCGATACTTAAGTCGGATATCTAGAATTTACTGTTTGAATATTTAGACAAAACGCCATCTTTAATTAACTTTGATTAAAACTGCATCAATTTGAAATCATTTTACCAGTACTATTGTTCTGTTTAAAGTTCATTATTTTTTTTCTCTTTGGACATTGTCAAGGAAAGTGGTATATTGTTATATATTCCAAGAATATCTACCAAGCACTTACAATTAATTTTTGAAGGTTAATTTATGTTAGGGTAATTCTTTGATTTGATTTGAACATATTTTATCATGTAAATAATAAACATAACTGGATTGGGCAGCAGGCATTGCCTATGTAAGCCTTTTCCGTAAATAGAGCCAATGATCAAAATCAAACACATTTTCGTTTAGCATTTTCCATACAACGATTTCTGTCAATGAAATATCGAGTTTCTCATTGTGTTCTGACTGTTATGTCTTTTTAACCTGACAACTTATTAATTGTCAACAACATTGTTAACTTAACAAATTAAATTGAGGTTACAAGGTTTTTTTCGCGTAGTAACAATGTCTGGATAAATTTGTCAATGAATCACATCATAAAACAATTGTTATTGGGTTTTTTAATCAATAAGATGTGTTACATTCTCTTAGCAACCTCACCCTTCGGACTCAGTAATAATGAGATATTATTTATAAAATCACGAAATTATATATTCATGAAACCGTCAGTTTCATTATAACAACGAAAATTGATGCCCATGAATATAAATTAAAGCATGGTGTGAATTTCAGGAAATCAGACTTTGTACAGCTAAGATATATTTGAAAGCTGCTCGATATCTGGAGTACTCAATACGGCTCTTTGATATTGGAAATTTGAATAGGTAAAGAGTTTTACACAAAAGCATGCACGTAATCTACAGAGAATATATTGATTGGGTTTATTTGGAATCAAAATCGAAAATAAAAACCTGAAGATCCTTACCAGTTAAAGGATGAAACCTTCAGAGATTTACTACAGCCAAGATTCCATCAAGGAGAAATTTGACAATGGTCATACAATTTATTCTACCCTCAGTGTATGCAAGAAACACCAATATGTAATTAATAAGATTCCAAGAATGAGGGTCTGCAAGAAAGACGGAAAATGGTATACTTTGGACAACCGTCGGTTGTGGGTGTTCAAAAAGCTAGAGGAAGACGGACACATCAAGGATGTCAAGGTTACACAGGTGAGCAGAGATCGTCTGCCTGCGGAAAAATTCACCACCAAGAATGGCGGCGAGAATGTCGAAATTCGACGACCGTATGTTGAATCAGACGACGACGACGATGATGGAATTTTCGATGATATATTTTGAGGATTTTCAGAGAGATATTTGATTTAAAGACTTGGTTTTTGGTGTATAAACATGGAAAATTACTTGATGGTTGAATATATTACCATTTGTGACCAATCGTAACTAAATATTATTAAAATTTTTGTGCAAAGTTTACTTTCATATCTTTTGTTTTGTAATGAAAAATTATTTTTGAATTGTACATAGAATTTAAGTTTGTGATGACATAGTTTTGTAAAGTTGATTGTATGAATATATGATAAAGATTGTTTTAAATATTAAATTGATTTTGTAAATTCATTTTTGAGGGGTAGTAACGAAATATATGAATATTGAGCCACAACGAATTGAAATGAATTCACAATATTTTTTATATCATAATATTGTAGTTTACATATCTCAGATAGCAATACAAATTAAAACTTTAGGGTAATATTTGCGAAGGTGCGTAATGCAACCGGCGTATGTACAACATCAACTGGCATGTGGGTGTGCTTATTGTTGAAAATAAAAATGACTGATTTAAATGTGTTTTAACCCGTATATGACCTTGCCATCGGCAAAAATAAAATTATGATTTCGTATTACTAGGATAAATATTCAAAATGATATGAAATCGTGCCTCAACACAAGAAAAGAAAGCAGCAAAGAAGCTTATAGATAAAATACTCGTCCAACTGAAATAGAAAAGAAAAGAGTTTGTACGAAGACAGGAAGGGGGTAGTAGTAGTGATGGAAAAGTTTTTAAGGTTTGTACGAGGTTTTCAGTGAATTAGACCTTAGAAAGAAATTTAGCTCATTCTAGTCTGTATGATTATTGCATTAAAAAATATACTGACATTGAACCTGTAAAATGAATTAAATTTTGGTCGAGTTTTTCTTGGGTTTAGTTTCCAATTTGTCGACCAAAAGGTTATCAACGTATTGAGCGGATTGAGATTTTTGAGAGTGAAGTTTCCTACGGCGAGGGGCGGGGGAGGGCGGTAAAGGGAAAACGACATTCAACATCAGAACAAAATAAAAGTTAGAAAGATGTCTGTGGGCAGAACCACTAACATTAGTGACAGTTCTTGAGTAAATGTTTGTATTCTTATCTGTCCCCATAATAATTTTTGCACTCTGGCCTCGCTAAGACAAAGGATATTTGGTGCTAAGAGGTCAAGATTTTGAATTTTTACTGCGGTGCGTCTTGACGTAATATCGGTTATTTAAACTAAACAGACCGGAAAGTTCACGTTTAAAAAAAGACATTATACTAACAATCCCGTTTAAATAAACCACATTTCGGAACATTGGCTGTACTTATAAAGAATCAAAATCGAAAATAAATAACAAAAAGTATTACATAAGCATTTCTGGGAATATAAATCGAAACTAACAAACAAACGAACGAAAACGCTAGTAGTTTACTATCGGACATCGTTTACATTCGACCGGCCATCGCAACAAGTTTTGAAAAGAAGCTTTCTTTTTGTTTTTAACCTTAAACAATTGTTTTTAGGATATCCATGTACGATTTCTTTAGTAGGAAGTAAAACGTTTTAACAATGAGACCTTCAGAGATTTACTTCAGCCAAGACTCTATCAAGAATACGTTTGACAATGGTCAATCCATACATTCTACCCTCCGAATGTGTGAACAGAATCCCACGGCGATACGTCAAATTCCAACAATGAGGGTCTGTATGAAAAACGGGAAATGGTACACGTTGGACAATCGTAGACTGTGGGTTTTCAAAAGACTGGAAGAAGGAGGGCGCATTTCAGATGTGGACGTCAATATAGTAAGTAGCGATCTTCTGACAGCGAGGAGGTTTACAACCATGAACGGCGGAGTAAGTGTTCGAATTCGACAACCTCGTGTTGATTTAGATGATTATGATGAATATGATGATGGAATGTTCGATGATATCGATGATTCCTATGATTCTTATGGTTTCTGGTGAGGATATGATTTAAAACAGTTTTTAGTTTTCGTACTGACGAACCAGTTGATTGTGCATGAAATCAAACACAGTTCTTGTCTGTTAAGTTTTGCATATTTGGTCTTGAAATAAAAAATTGTGAGATTTGAGTTCGATATTTCTTTTTTATTCAAATTCTTTTTTTTACATGCACTAGTTCTATTACACTTAAAGCAAATAAAATATAAAACTTCAAACGATTGAGTTTTGGAGTTATTTGCATTAAGGTGTTGATCTGGTACACTGTTAAGTATTAAATGGAAATAAACTGTGAACAGTGCCGTCCTTAATTATAAGTCCAAATCACCATAAAACAAAACGTTCCAAAGCATCACCATAAAACAACCTAATTATTATATAACTATTAATATGCTGTTATTGTTCTTTGTTATTGTTGTTTGTTTCATCTGTCACAAATGAATGGGGGTTTCGACATATCTTAACATTTGAAATAAAAAAAAAACCAAGTGCAGTAACCAACAAAAACTGCATTTTTTTAATACCTTTCCTCTAAAAACTCTTTCGCATGAAAACATACGCGTTTGTGATTTGAAGACAAGATTAAACCAATAAACATAGGTTGGAGTATTTATTGACATATTTTGGAAAATCAAATCTTTTAGACTGGGATAGTGAATTTGATTGTAAAATATCGAGTCAGGATTAAACAAGAATGTGTATATTTTGGATTTTCATTACATTCTTACTTCACATCATTGCATGTTTTGGTCATGTCACCACCGATTTCATGTTTTAACGCACTTTCCACAATGATGGGGTTAATAAGTTGCAGTTTTGTGTAATTTGCCTCACAGAATTGATTTGAGGGTAAAAAGTCAAGAAACAGATATTCCTGTGATATCTTCAGTGAATCGCTAAGATTATTCATACCATAACCTTTAAAATTTGTAATTTCATGGAGACTTCTATGGCAACAACGTGTTGCATAAGCGTTTTTTGTGTGTAACAACCTCTTCACAGTTTGATAACACTTAGTTCACTTTTATAAAAAAAATCTGGTAGTATCTGAAGATCATTCATGTGAAAAAGAATTACTGGCAGAAAAGTTAATAAAAAAGATTTTGATGTAAAACCAACCTTTGATAGAATCACTTTCTTTTCAAAAACTGCCATGTCATACTAAATGGGAGGAAGCTAGAGTATAGCCGGCCACTAGTACTACGGTATTGCAATTTTTAAATTTATGTAAACAAGTTGTTTACCATGAACATATGCCAGATTTAAATAGAAATTGAAACATAGTGAAGTTTAAAGTTACATGTATACCAGCTTTTGTATTAAAAGGCACTTTTGGATCAGGAAGTTTTAGAGTTAAAAAAAATGGATGGACATATAGGTAAAAGTTCTACATTCTTTGAATGACGATTTATTTTTGTTTTCATGAAAATTATTCAAGAGAGTTCTGTATCTCCTCGGTTAATGATGGCTTATGTATATTATATGATGATTATAGTTGAAATTGTATGACAGTCAGTGATATCAAGGATTGTATCATTTGCAATCAGAAATACACTACAAGAACTTTTCGTCCTCTTTTTTCCGCCCCATATACCCTCATTGAACTATGCAAATTTAAAACAAGGCTCACAATTTGTTCCTACAATATATGGATTTTTTTAAAATTACAAATTGGATGAAAATGCGTTTTAAAGATATTTATCTTGCTCTATCAACCTAACCTTATTAAAATTAAAAGGCAACAATAGTTAAATCACATTTGTCGTGCTTGTCATGACCTTTTATCACATTTATAGTTCAATATGCAATTGAGAAATATATGCGTCGATTACAATTATATGGCAGCATAAAAATATGATATACCTCATTAGAAATACTATCATGATCCAATGAGCCTGGAAAGAAACAACAGTGCTTCGCGGAGACGGCAATTCAGCAAAATTATGCCATGTCCGACATCACCAAACACACTCAAATGGACACCGATTGGCGCTGCTTTTCATATCCCTTAATATATAATATCCCTTTCATATAAACGCTGCTACTGATACCCCTTTCTAAATAACACCTGGTCATGACGCTGAAATTATAAATTGAGAAACCACCATTTTTTCCAAATGGACTAATATAATTTTAACCACTTTTTGTAGAGAGGTGGAGGGGGTATTTGCAATGTTACTTGAAAAAGTTGGTGAAGAAAAACAAAGAGTTAATAGGCATGTTTACCAATTAAACATGATCGATATTCTCAAATTAAAAAAAAAGGAAACCCGAAATGGGCTAATTTAAAATTTTACCAGCTAATTAGCTGTAGGTCTGTAGCTACCGGTCTGAAAAAATTCGGATGGACGACCTGGGAGCTACATTGCCATCCATTGAAAAAAATGTGTATTTATTGCGCACAAAAATGTGCGCTAGTTTTGGACTGATTAACCTTATTTATACACAAAGTGTGTGAAAACAATAAATAACATTAAATTCTTCATGCAATTTACTACTGATACCGTCTCTTTACTTGCCTCAGACTTTCTCCGGAACACGCTACTGACCTCGGAAAATCAAGTATGTTAAATTTACATCGAGATCGAGAGTCGCCATTTCTACATGTAAACAAACTGCACCACTTCACTTTACGGGGCTGATGATGGTGTTTAAAAGAATATCAGAGGCAAGTAAAGAGACGACCGGGAACTACAGACCTGCAGCTACCAACTAATAAGAGTTAGTACATTTTCCTCTAAAAAAATGTTTACATTAAAACATTCAGTAATTACATATAACCTTGTTTATCCTTATGTGATAAACCTTTTATATCAGATTTTATGAAACCATAAATACGAAATGAAAATTTGAAAATAAATTATGAATTCTTAAATTCGTTATTTAGAATTCAATTTGTTATAACCAATGTCAAAATCTGTTGAAACGATTTCAATAAGTTTGTTATAACATACTAAATTCGATATAACAAATTCGTTATAAAGAATTGAATATTTGTTTTAAAACGAATTAAATTCATTTTGACAAATTCAACAATTTGTGGAATCAAATTCTAAAAATATGTTTTCATAGGTCCTTAATTGGCTACCGTATATACTCGTGTAATGTGATCACATTGAATGTTTTTGACAAACATGATGCTTGTGTATTTTACACAAAGGGTGTAATCTAACAACAAGCAATACATTTCAAATAGAGACCAGTTTTTAAAAACGAAACTAAACACGACAGATTTATTATGATTTTTATAAAACAGATCAGGAAAAACCAATTGTAACTTGTTACCGTAAAAGTCTATTTTCAAAACGGTTCTTTGAAATGTGTTGATACACTCTGTGACGTATTAATCAGTGCATTTAATGAAATCCAAAATAAAATTCCACGAGCTACCCGTAACAGTTACAGGATGAAACCTTCAGAGATTTACTACAGCCAAGATTCTATCAAGGAGACGTTTGACGACGGCCATAAAATTTATTCTACTCTCAGGATATGCAAGAAACACCCGAACGTGATCAGTAAGATTCCAAAAATGAGGGTCTGCAAGAAAAACGGGAAATGGTACACGTTGGACAATCGTCGTCTCTGGGTTTTCAGAAAGTTAGAGGCAGACGGGCACATCAAGGATATCAAGGTTATACAGGTGAGCAAAGATCGCCTGCCCGCGGAAAAATTCACCACCAAGAATGGTGGGGAGAGTGTCAACATTCGACGACTGTATGTTGAATCAGATGACGACGAAAACGACTTTGATTTTTGAGGATTTTCAGAGAGAACGAAGAATCGCTTGTTGGTGTATGGATATGGGAAATTACTTTTTTGTTGGATCTATTATTTTTCGTGAGCCACCGTAACTAAATATGTGTCAAAATAATTGAACAAAGTTCACTTTATCTACTTTTGTTTTTAATGAATTTTTTTTTTATATATTTCATTAATTGTTCATAGAATTCAGTACTAAATAAACGAATAAGTGAATTTCTATATTTTCTTTCCCAATGATGGCACGATTCGATTAGTAAATTTCTTTGAATGTTTAAAATAAAAATTGTTTCTTTTTTTTCATATGAGATTGAATATCTAAAATCATTCGTAAAGGGTACCAACGAAAGAGACAAAAAATTGAGCATGATTTCAAAATATTTTTTAAATCATGATAATATGAATTACAATCATGTTCAAATAGCAGACATTCAAACGTTTTATGTAATATTGCTAGGAATTTAATTTTAGTTTTGGTCCGTATTATGGTAGGCACATAACAATATCATCTGGCATGTGGATATGCTCTTTGTGCAAAATATAAATGACAGATATGAATGTATTAATACATGTAAATGACCATGTACATTGTAATTGGCAAAAAAATTTAATGATATGGATATTTTCGCATAAAGTTTTAGGCGAATTAGACTTAACGAAGAAATTCTGCATATTCTAGTCTGTATGATTATTGCATTTAAAAACAAATACTGGCCTTGAATGAGTAAAATAAAATTGATTGGGGTCGAGTTTTTCTTTGTATTTATTGTCCTATCTGCCAACCAAAGGGTTATCAACGTATTGAGAGGATTGAGATCTAGTATTCATTCCATGTATCTGTATTTAATATATGCCAAACACAGTTTTGTATATGTAAAAAAAATATATCTGTTTGATACGTATTAGTGCCACATTGTAATTTTTTTCTTTAAAATTGCAACTTTAAAGTTTAATCTTGGAATTTCTAACTGTAAAGTTGATTTTTCCAACTTTAATTCTTGGAATTTCCAACTTTAATCTTGGAATTTCCAACTTTAAAGTTGATTTTTCCAACTTTAAAGTTGGAATTTCCAACTTTAATCTGGGAATTTCCAATTTTTTTGTTTGAATTTATTTCTTGTAAATATAACAGTATACATTATAAGACAGGCAAACTGGGCATAAACTTATTGTAGTATATGTCTGAACTAGACGTTTTCATATAAATATATAAGATTGAAACGTTTAAATGTAAATATCAAATATCGAAATAATTTTTAATTAAAATAAATGTTATAATATGTAAAACAAGAGGGTGTCGTTAATTAAATGCAGGGTTAGAAAGAAGCACACTAAAAGACAATGAAGATCAAAACAAATCCTTAGAATTTGTATCTACATGGCGTAAATAAAGATCACTTATTAAAAGAAATTCGTCTGAAATTGAAAAACTTATCGTAATAACAACAGAAGATTAAAGTTGGAAATTCCAAGATTAAAGTTGGAAAATTAACCTTTAAAGTTGGAAATTCCAAGATTAAAGTTGGAAAATCCAACTTTGAAGTTGGAAATTCCAACATTAAAGTTGGAAAAATCAACTTTAAAGTTGGAAATTCCAAGATTAAAGTTGGATTTTCCAATGGAAATTCCAACTTTAAAGTTGGAAAAATCAACTTTAATGTTGGAAATTCCAAGATTAATGTTGGAAAAATCAACTTTAAAGTTGGAAATTCCAAGATTAAAGTTGGAAAATCAACTTTAAAGTTGGAAATTCCAAGATTAAAGTTGATTTTTCCACATTTAATGTTGGAATTTCCAACTTTAAAGTTGGAATTTTAAAGAATTTTTTTTTACAATGTGGCACTAATACGCTTCCGTAAATATCAAATAATTTTTAATTAAAATAAATGTTATAATATGTAAAAGAAGAGGGTGTCGTTAATTAAATGCAGGATTAGAAAGAAGCACACTAAAAGACAATTAAGATCAAAACAAAGCCTTGGAATTTGTATCTACAAGGTGTTAATAAATATCACTTATTATAAGAAATTCGTCTGAAATTGAAAAAAATTATCGTAATAACAAAAGAAGATTAAAGTTGGAAATTCCAAGATCAAAGTTGGAAAATCCAACTTTAAAGTTGGAAAAATCAATTTTAAAGTTGGAAATTCCAAGATTAAAGTTGGAAATTCCAACTTTAAAATTGGAATTTTAAAGAATTTTTTTTACAATGTGGCACTAATACGCTTCCGTAGTTTAAGGCTTCTTATGACCAAAATCTACATGTCTGGTTTTTTTCCTTACATAACCGTGTTCGGGAATGTATCGTACCTAATTTAATCACCCCCTTTTACATTTCATCAAATTTAATTATTTGAATAATTTGTCTAGAAAGGTAAGTTTTTAGACATGAAATCAATCTTTTTTGGATTAATTATAAATTAAAATTTGTGAATTTTTTTTCTTGGCGAAAACATACAAAATATGGCTATAAAAGATTGAGATTTCCTACAAGTGGGAGGGGTAAGGACAAAGCGATGCCTATGGGTAGAATCGCTCAGATTAGCGACAGTTCTAGAGTCTGTATTCTTCTACGTCTTCATAAAAAGTTTGGCACTCCTATTGCTGCCACACCCTGGCCTCGCTAAGGTTAGACCACTTAGAGGTATTTGGTGCTAAGAGGTTATGATTTTTGCTGAATATTTTTATTTCAAAAGAACGTTTTCGGTTTTAAAAAACCTTTATCAATTCGCATGACGTATTGTTTTTTTTAATTTTTAAAGTTTATTGTTATCTGTTTTTGGTGATAGAGAATTGATATACATGTAAAAGGAACAAATTCTATTGTTACAGAATCTTTAGTCATATACAGTTTACGCACACTTCTTTTGTAAGTTAAAAAGATGTTTTAAGTCATGTTTGTATGCATATGCTTTATTGTTGCATAAGCTTAAAAATGTTGTTTTTCAAAGTTGATAATGAACACAATTTATTTTAGAAAAATACAAGATTAACAATTTTTTTTATTCAAATAAATTGACACTGAAAACTTGTGCAGCAAAACATTCCTACTCAACATAATATGTCAATATATGTTTTCGAATAAACAAAGCAATTGAGTCGTCGGTTGCTTCAAATTTCACAAGGGTCATTTCAAAGTATATAGATACAACTTAATTAAATATAATTCTAGGCATTTTCATTATTCAGTGTTTAATGTTCCCAAAAATGTACAAATAATTTGTGTTAAAAGCTTTTCTAAAAAAAACTTCTTGGTCCGTTGTATACTTCAAATCACTCTAAACGAACATCTTTAATTACTATTACTCTTTAAATCAATTTAAGGCAGCATACTGTTGTTTACTGCTTGACACAAACCTGCCTGCCAAAACTCTGAATACTAACGTAATTTATGTACCTGAAACCATGAGACAGAATATTGTGATTGTAATCAAACCTGATACTTATAAATGCAAAGTCACATTTTTTAAAAAAAATTCACCATAATAATAAAAACATTTCCTCAGCATGGAGCTCATTGAAATTTTTCTTTTGGACATTCACATAAAGTTTTACTGTGTACACTAAACAGACAGCTTATTCAGTGCATGCTCTAAATAATCATCAGATTCAGCCATGATAACTGCATTTAACGAAACGATTTAACTTTCTATCTAATAATTTAAGAAGACATACTAGTCGTATTTCTCGATTAAAGCAATGTTGGAAACTTAAATGGTTTGCATAGTAAATTATTTTTGTTTAAATTAATTTCGATAAAACCTTGGATAGTTTTTAATCGACATTAGAGGCAGTTAACCTCGACAAGCGCCAACCATTTAACGATCGAATTAATTTCCTCTAATTTTCCTACATTTTGAAGATATTTTGATTATTTTTCAATGCTTCTAATAATAAAATATTTCTGATTTTTACATATTATAAAGACTTTACATAAAGATATAAATTGACAGAAAATCTAATATATTGACCATTTAATAAGAGAGCACATCCGATTTTAGTGATTTTTTCACACAAATCATTTTATAGAGCGAGCGCTTAAAAAGGCTAATAAAAAGGTAACTTGATAGGCAAATCATATTTTAAAAACATATTCTGAAATCAAAGTATCTTATCATTAGTTCACATCAGTTGAAACAATCCAACATTAAAGTTAATGCTTTAAAATTGCTAAATAAACTCATGAATCTACAGCAATTCTGAATTGCAAAAACATTTGATATTTTCCTACGCCAATGTTCCACCAAAAATATGGTCCTAGTTAGATTCTAAACTTTCATTACAATTTCTATGCCAATAGTGTTTAATAGTAAAAAAGAAAGAAAAATATGATATTTTAACTTCCTTTCATCTTGATTTAATGAACACTAATTCAAAACCAGATAAGACTCCTTCCTTAAGCCACGTGAGAATAAACCACCTACCGGTGTTTGTACAAAAATGACCAATGTGCGAGAATTTCGAAATATGCCCGCCTTTGCGCATGCTTTTTATGACGCAATATGGACCAAAAGACCAATCCCCCCCCCCCCCCCCCCCCCCATGCTTCGTCGTCTTGACAAGTGTTCCTTTATTCAATATTTAGTTTATTTACATACCCAAACGCAAAATGATTTGTTTTTGGCCTAATGTTGATAGTTAACTTATTTGATAGTGCCAGGTAATGAAATGAAGCAGAATGATCGTAAAAACTCTTCACAAGCGATGAAAAGACAAAATGTTTTAAGTAAGTTATAAGCCTCAAACTGCCTATTTTGCTCATTTTTGGTAGGGGTTCAATTTCAGACATCAAGGGTTGAAACAAGACTATCAACAGCTTGTTTTCAAACCAAGGTTTATCCTATCTATGTACAAAACAAAGACTTAAACATGTCTCTTCATTTATACATCAATTTACGTAAATAATACAGAAGATGTTCTGCGATTTAAAATTTATCCTTTTAAGGATTTTAGAAAACTTAATACAGCAGAACAGTTCTAAGACGACTCCATCCTGATCGAATATAAATGTTTAAAAATGGTATTCTGGATGTAAGTCAGCCCCATGAAAAGTACCACCGGTTACAACCATATTATATAAACTTTGCTAATTTCATCAGACATTTATACAAACGAATGGTCGTGTAAACCTAATTCATTTAAAGGTTACTTGGTCTGTTCTAGGACCTCATTCAGAGATAATAAATGAATGTTTAAGCATGGGATACTTGGTGTTAACCAGCCCTTTGAATAGTACTCCAGGTTATAGGCGTATTAAATTAAATTCGCTTATATCACCAGGCTAGCTATACATATTAATGACCGTGTACAACCAACTCCTTTTGAATATCGCTTTGTCTGTTCAAGAACCTAATCATGATCAAACAGGATTCAGGAAGAATTTAACAAAAAACCCACGTAAGCCTACATTAGTTTAAAAGCCTTATCAATCTCAGAAAGAGGGAATGTCTTACGTAGTATACAATGATCTGTAAAAATCTTATGAATTTTTTTTCTTGCAAAAAAAAAAAAAAAAAAAACTCAAGCAAAATTGAGGAATGTTCATTGCGTTATTCTATTAGTCAATTATATTGTAATGCAAATAACAAATCATTGCAGGTCGGATCTCTGTCATCATCGGAGTTTAGGTTTATTTTTTCTTTGAAGCAACTGTCTTATGGTTTTCAGATATTTCGTCGTCTTGTCACTTTACTGATTAAATATGAAGAGAACCCTGCGTAGATTGTGAAATGACAACGAACATGTAACTGACTTAGAATTTGTCAAGACTGGAACTCTAGCGCTCTATACTGATCTTTTGAAAAGATCAGACTCTCAAAACCATCATGTCAATTCAATATGGATATCAAACATAAATCCGAATTACATACAAGTTAAGGAAAAAATTGCATACAAAAATTTATATTTCAGTATCTGATGGTCAATCAGTAGTATATATATATATATATATATATATATATATATATATATATATATATATATATATATATATATATATAAAGAATAATGGTATTACTGGCTATTTACTACCATGTATGGTTAAAATTAACGATATCATTGTATAAAAGAAGGAAATTTTAAAGACACCATCCCACTAAATATGTGGCACGTATTTTATTATAGAAAGTATTAATAAAGAAATGCATCGAATATGAAGCGTTTGGTAAGTTAAAGTAAATATAATTTTTAAAAAATGATAATTAACAATATACGTATGTTTCTAAAGATTTGTTATTACTTTTGAAATTGTAAAACTTATATCAATTACAGCACAAAATCAATACAATGATATTAACAACTAAAATACAATCAAGATTGAATTATAACTTTTGAAAAATAACATCGTAAATTTCAAGATCTATCCATTTTTTGTCAAACAGATGAAGTTTCAAATCATCGAAAAACAATCCACAAATGTTGTTTGCATCGTTGTAGTTTCTTGTCTGACAAAGTCCAGTCATTATGCTATGAAACATCCATGACCTGACGCGAGCAACAAGGTCCTCTGCAAAACATATACAATAAGTATTGTTTCAAGCAATTTTCCATACAAAATACACAATTGTAAATTAGAAATTGTGTCATTTTTATGCAAATTGATCTTTGTCGCTGTGTTACCAGGAATGAAGCAAAAATTTTACATTAAATTGAATCTTTGCCCTGACTTGAAATCATGTATGAAAACACTCAGCCGGATTTGATAAAACGTGTTGTTAATTAAAATCCGTTTGCTTTACGATGCCTTAAAGTATATCTACGAAAACTGAGAGAATTTTTCGAATGTTCATAGCAAGATTTTGTTTGTATCTTCAGCATCATGATAAGCAATACCACTTTACATTGTGCTATTATTAAACAAAACGTGTTATTTTAAGAATAATTACTCAAAAATGGACATTGTAAATGGGATACAATGTTACAATGTTCTGTTCTGAATGTTTATTCAGAATAAGAGTCAAACAAGAAATAGTTATATGTAATGTGTACGTAAACAAAATCTTAATGCTTAGAAAGAGTAGTACAAAATAGTAGTAGGAAAGAAATAGCTTACCGGTACTGTTCTCATAAGCTCTGACTTTTCTTTTTGACAAATGTTGAAGCTTAACATCTATTTCCTCATCAAATGGTGCTTTTATGTCAGTCTCTGATCGCGAGAAGTACATAGGGACAGTAGTGTTTTGCAATTCTACCTACATTTATAATAGTTTTTATATTTACACTTACACAACAGTTAAAATTTATTGTTTTCGAAAGCTTTGGACGCTTTATACAGCACGAAAACGTAAAATTCATTTAGCTTTTCTACTAAATGTCACATCCGTCATTTTCAAATGAAGAATTTCTACATTTGTTTCTGATTAAGTGTATTCTATATTAATATTATTTTTAAAATACCTTTGAAATAACATTTCTTTGAAAAAAATGAACAAATGTGGCTGAACAAATCTCATAGAGATCTTTGACATCAGTAAGTATGTCTACGTTGATAATAGCACCTGTAATGTAATGATAAATATTCATGGGGATTCAAAGAAGAAATGGATATGAAAACCTAGTTTAATCTGCTAAGAAGAAATTGATGTGTTTAAGCAACAGGCACTTTACCAACAAAACAATAAATAACATATTATAATATGTACAAACACAACTTGATGTTAAATACGAGGCCATTCAAGAGATAAGAGGACTCTTGCCATATCAACGTAATATTATCACCAAATAAACTGTGCATGCGTAATCTTGAGGTCATGTTTTGGACGTTACCGTTATCCGTGGTGACAAAAAATGTTTTCAAAATCAGGTTACAAAATTATATCAATCGTAAAATGTTGGTGCATAAATCAATGTGTAAGTTATTACTTTCATGAAAAATATATGTTAGTCAGCGACATGTCTACATTTTTTTTTTTATTAAATCTCGTATTTTAAAATTAGTAGCTATCTTCCGTATTAATGTTTAATTACTTTATCTTATACTCTTAATCCTTGGCTTTTCCATTCCTTTATCATAACTCTATATGAGAAAGGCATGTGCCATGATTTTTACACATATAATCTATTTTGGCATGAGCTTAATTATTATTTTTTGTTTCAAAGTTGAACAGTTTAACAGTATCTTTGTTTGACATTTAATTTAAACCAGAAATTTCTTGGCACATGGTAAAGGTTTGATGAAATGACACCATTTTATTGCTGATGCATCTTTAAACTCTGGTTATATTATAGAGAGGTCGTACTTGAGTGTGTAAAAATTATAAAAAGGAATATAAACCTGAAAATGATTGACTTATATATAGCTATCATGTATAAACTTTATCAGATCATTGTAACCATTTTCATTTTCCTCTTACCTTTTTTCATTTCTTTTGATCTTGACTGTATGAAATTTTTCCAATCCTGGGCAGCTAAACATGTTATCTCACTTTTTTCATGATCACTTACCATATGATTAGAAAAATAGAGTAAGTGATTTTCAACTTTCACGGACCTTTAAAAGGAATGAAATATAAAAGACATAATTCTTACAGGTACACATTGCACAATATTTTAGAGTAAACAATTACAAGGAATAAGTGTTTCATACTATGAATGCAACTGTCTTCTAACATATTTAGACTGCGAAACATATATATATAGAAATCTATATTTTTATCCTAATGTGAATGTAAATAATATTTCGTAACGCACATTAAGGAAGACCATCAATATATTTATTTCAATAATTGACAATAACCTAGAGAGCCAGTGCAACATTAAATAACATGTTCCCAAATCGACGCTTGAGTAGGGGAAACAGCGCTGATATGCATTTCCAGAATTGATGTACACTTGAAGAAAATGGTCGTTCATTTGTGATTGGAGAGCTGAAATATAAACTCATACACTTGAATAATCAAAGTTAACTTAATAAGGCCAGATCTCTGTAGGGTTTCTGAATACTAATGAGGCCCAAATTATGTTGGTAAACTCATAAATAATGGTATCTTCTTATATTAGATATAATTCATGAAGGTTTTCGAATTTAATGGACACTAAAAACTGACGCCAAGCATTTTCTGTTACATATTTATGACAGGATATCATTTACAATTGAATAAACGAAGAAGTTGGGTGTTGTTCCATCAACTCTAAAAGGAGTCTTATGAAAGTTGATTCGAAACAAAACTAAATCAAAGAACTGTCATTATCTAAATTTTCCTAAAATTTTTCATTCATTTTTTAAAAATTGCTTGGTCCGCTGTATATTTAAGGAACGCTGTAAAACAAAGGTTTTAATAGCATAAAATATGCATAAGGAAAACTTATTTGCGGCCGCTAGATAATTCTTAGCGATCACTAATTAGTTCTGGCTGCCGGTTTATAATCATCTAAGGGGTCTACAGATACATTTAAGACATACTTCTTATCATCGCATGCGATTGAAATGAGATTTTCGCCAATACTTTAACAAAAAAGAACATAATTATTGATTCGAAACACATCACTGTTTAAATAATTAAAATTCAATAATAAATTGCATGTAATAATCAAACTTATACTTCATTCATATGTATAGATCAAACAGAAATGATTACCAGTGACAGTGTGATATGAAATTAACAAATTAAGATTAATAAATGAAACCGTTAATATAAAGAGTGTACAAAATATTTGATTCTAAGAAAGTAACAAGTGAAAGCTTTCCAAAACACATGCCTGGCTTCACAAATTATTCCATTAGAAGTATTATGTATTAATTACCTGATAAGAAAGAAATTTTAATAGTTGCTGCCTTTTATAGATTCAAAAACGGGACGTGAAGATTTAAGTAGCAATAAGTATTTTTCATTGAATTTACAACGTGCATCTACATCATTTGCAATTATATATTTTTTTTATTATTTCGGGGAAATGTACAGCATATAGCTTGTAAGCAGAAATGAAAATAGTTATATTTAGTGATTGCAAATGACAAAAACCATAAAAATAATTTACAGGGAAACGCGGGATGTTTTATGCTTATGGTGACGGAGTTTGGGTACTCGGGGATATAGCAAATTGATAAATTGAATTCGTTTGACAGTTAACAGATATTTACATTAATGAAATGTTTATCAGCGTAGGTATCATATCAGGCCATGATGCAAGACTTAGTACAGTTCTTCATGGAAGAATTGTTAAAATTGTATTCATTTGCCCTACAGATGTGGTGATTGAGTCTTCTGTGTTTGGGTAAATTTCGCTCAAATCAATCAATGCATTTGAATAGGGGGAAAGAAAGTGAATTTAAATATTATCGAATATTTACATTTTCAAATATGTTTTCTTACATGAACCTATGGAAAAGTGAAAATGTTCAATTCCGTGTGAACTTTTTCATGACGTCGCAATGATAATCACACGCGCTTATCGTTTGACGGTTGCATTATTGTAAACATAAAAACACGGACATGTTAATAATTAGGATCGATTTGCCTTTCTCAAACGTAAATATAAGTAATAAATAACATGTTCAACAGTTCACCGTAATATAAACTTGGTTGGTACGGAAAGTATGGTGGCCTTTCTCGGTGCGTATTTGGCATGTTCCTCCTCAATTAGAAATTTCCTGTAGATAACACTCATTATTGGCTTTTCCTAACTACGTTTACTTTATAATTGCTCGAATAAGTCACGTAAACATAACGGTTACCACTTTTTCTACTAAATTAAAACAATACCAAATTTCTCAGTGCCCATGCTAACTTACTGATTATCTTCATATTTACATATTAGTTTAAAACATTTTGATGAGGCATGGTGCACTTAATTTTGCGGTTATGTACTCTTGTCTGGGTATAAAAAATCAACAAATTGAAAAATGACATTTTTAAACTAATTTAAGGACAAGCTGCTAATAGTTGCGACCCTTATTGCTATTAAGAAAAATCATGTTATAAAATATGAAGTTTTGAAAATAGAAAATAATTGGTAAAACTTGTAACATGGAACATGTAACTACATTGTATTTAAAAAATAGACTGTCTACCTACCTACCTGCCTACCTCCCTCCCTACTTACATGTACCATCCCATCTTGACATTGTTGCTCGCAGTAAAAACGATCATATATATTGCTAGTATGTTACATGTAGGATATTCAAATATCAGTAGACGCAAAATCCATTTATAAAATACATGTACTCACCGAAAAGAATTTGGCGTGGTAATGCTCTCTATCATACCGAACTGACTGCAAAGTTTAAATCCTTGGAATCCCAGTTTATGAAATCTATAACACATTGATATGAATTGCATCTAAAGTTGAATTAGTAAAATGACACACCTTTTGCATTCTTCGCCAATTCATTGAAATCGTTTGTTGGTTGGTCATTGAAGATAACATTAATGGTGCGTTTCGTTGATCGGCGTCGAATTTGTTCTGTAAAATATATTTATCCTCAATGAAGTTCATAAATTATCACTGGTCTTAAACTTTAAATTCAATATTGATAAATTTAGCTTTTTAAATTGTATCGCTTCATAAATTTGAAGAATTTCTTAACCGATCATTATCTTCAAAAAAGGAAAAATATTTTTCCCATCATTCGTTCCAAAGTCTACAATGCTGACGGTTGTGTCTTCGTCCAAGGCGTCCAGGTGTCGATCTTAAGAAGAAAAAAATTATTAATTTATTGATAGTAACAAAAAAGAAGGATACCAAAATGTGCAGATTTTAATATTATTAATTATAATATTATTTGTGATTGATACATACTGAAAACTTCTGTTAACCTTCCTACACGAGGTGCCAAAAATAAATCGAAGTTACTTGAGTTCAACTGAGAATAGTCTGCATTCATTTTAAACTCCATCTTTATATTACTGTTTGTCCCCGCAGTTCTGATACTAACTCACGTCGATCCGTACGTGTTTCCGCTCAAATATTCGAGTAAACAGGGAAGATAGTCGATATATCCATCATAACTCAAACACCCCTGCGAATGTTATTGTCATTCAAATTTATACCACGTGGTTTTATTTGACCCTTTCAGTTTCGCAGTAAAAATCTTGCCTCGTGGTTATAGTCCTTTTCCTATAATCTAGGTATTTGTAGTCAAATATAAAATCTAGACGTGTATTAATTTTATACTTTATCTCCATTAAATGGTAGATAAAATGAGTTCTAGAAATAAATGTGACAATAGAAAATAATACTATTTTTTGATGTTGCAACAATTAACATGCTTAGTAGCGATCCCCTCTAAGAAATAATTTTCGATCCGCGCCTGACCTAGTAATAGCATCAATAGTGAAACAGACTATACTATTTTATGCAGAATGTTCCTTGAGAATGGCTTGATATACTATGATTTTACACAAAACAGACACCCATTTATTTTTAAAAAGCATGCTATTGCACACCAAAGCACCAAACATGGCTATGATTTTAACAAGCAACACAATGTTTATATTTTCAACCACGTGTAGAGTGTTTGAACACGAACGATAACCCTGTTCTTAATTTTATACTTTATTTCCATTAATTGGTAGATAAAATGAGTTCTAGAAATAAATGTGACAATAGAAAATAATACTATTTTTTGATGTTGCAACAATTAACATGCTTAGTAGCGATCCCCCCTAAGAAATAATTTTCGATCCGCGCCTGACCTAGTAATAGCATCAATAGTGAAACAGACTATACTATTTCATGCAGAATGTTCCTTGAGAATGGCTTGATATACTATGATTTTACACAAAACAGACACCCATTTATTTTTAAAAAGCATGCTATTGCACACCAAAGCACCAAACATGGCTATGATTTTAACAAGCAACCCAATGTTTATATTTTCAACCACGTGTAGAGTGTTTGAACACGAACGATAACCCTGTTCTGAATATTATCGTTTAGTTTAAATAACCGCTAGATGATGAAATAAGACATAGATCTTAATAGATTTTCACGTTTTAACATATTTAAAAGTAAGATATGATACAAAAAACGACCAGTACTTACGTATTTTGAGAATATTATCCGAACACTCATACTTCCGCTCGAAATTTCACAGGAACTGAACAAATCTCGCGAAAGTCTCGTGAACTTTCATTCGAGCGCCTCTGGATTTATTATATACTTAGCAACGATAAAGAAAACATTCCGAACACATTCGCAGGGGTGTCAAAGACACACAACAAGTAATGTATAAGAAAAATAAAATTGGACGAAACACAAACAATCAATCCCTTATAGAGTTTAATCATCTTTTAGTTACCTCATTTTTCCACAATTCTCAGGTCATGTTGAAATCAACATTTAACAATTTCTTTAATGGAACATTTAGCAATACCCAAACAATTTAAACTGTTAACTAAGAAGACAGTGATTAGAGGCAGCGTTTAGTGTTAGACTATCGGAAACCCATGACGCCAGGATATATTTATATTTAATGATCTTTAAGGCAATTATGAGAATACGTAAAACGCTATCAGGCATCAAGGACCAGGGAAACGGATTTGTACCACATATCCATATTTTTAACATGAAAAAATTCACTCAGCAGCTAAATCATTGCAACACACGTACTATTATTATGCATCTATGCATATCTTCTTTTCAAGGACGTTTGTTTGATTATTTTTGTTTGTTTTTGCATTGTACGTATTTCATAATTTTTAATCTTTAAATTTTGATTAATGAAATTAATGTGTTAAATCTACAGGCGGTTCAAAGGGAATTGTTTGTTGTAATGACACAACAGCCTCTTATAGACAAATGATTTTGTAATACACTGTAAGATCATACTTCATGCAAAGCATTAATGAATTCTTGTTTGCGCTTAATCTAAATACTTTTCCTTAAACTGGATTTTGACCTGGTTTAAACTGAAACAATAGAGTGCTGAACAGAACAAAATCTTAATGAAAACTGAGAAAAAAAAAATAAGTGTACTCTTTTACTTTATCAACATAAATATTGGAATGTAGAGAATAAGTTGATGCCACGCGTCTCCGTTTTATTTATATGACGTACCTGCAGCTCTTATTTTCGTGCAGTTACCCTGTCTGCTGATATATTGTGCATAGCATCCATGGATATATATGAGGATTAAAATCTAGAATACCCTACTTTTTTATAACTTGATTTCTTTCGATGTTGAATGTGTCAGTAAAATACTAAAGAGAACATAAACAATAAAAGTACTTAAATACTGATAGCCAAGTTCTTTATGTTCATAAAATAAATTCACTTCGTTGGCACAAAGTTCCTTTTATGTTATTCACTGATTTATATTTTAATAAGACAAGTGTTTACTGAGAATGTAAAGATTAAAATCTAAATGAATTTAAACATTGAAGAATTTGAGAAGTAAATATGCTGAACATTGATGCCATTTGCACGAAATGTAAATTCATTCATTTTGGATCTAGTTTATCTATATAATCGAGCAGAAGTATTCAGTTTACATTTTTAAATAAATCCCATTACATGTAATTAAATACAGGGCGTTGTACGAAATTGTTTGTTTAAGTAAGAGAGAGAGAGAGAGAGAGAGAGAGAGAGAGAGAGAGAGAGAGAGAGAGAGAGATATTTTCGTTTCAAAAAATATTTCCACACTGTTTTGGTAAAGTTACTAGCCCTGCATAATAAGCCAACGCAATACTCATTTCAATTCATTTCATAATTCTATTTATATATATTTCATTAAATTGGTTCATGAGGTACATTATAATTATATACAATTATAAGAGAATACTTTCGTCTGGGGTATAAATTAGATCCGTTTCTATACTATGTAAAACAAAATTTTAATTTAAATCAGGAGAATAACATTTACTTTCTGAAGAAATAAAGATTTCTTAGCAACTTTTTATCGTGTGTCGACATTAGTTTTAAAAGTTTGATTGCGTTTGACCTTTGTAAACAGTAACATATTAAAAGTCTTGCACACAGGTATATTGTGAAATTCGTAAGCAATTTGACCATTCATACGAAGTGTACAGAATAATTCGCATAGTGTATTCCGTGAAATATCCCAGTTTCTTCTAACGACGATTTGTTGTACGAAACTGAATATTTTTCTAAATTAAGTACATGTAGGTAACTTAGTAATTAAATTTAAAAAAAATCATGTTTAAAGATAATGTACTAAGTGCAACTGTCCCTTTGAAGAACTATTTGCGTAACTTGAACGCTTTTGGATAAATTTATTTTGCAAAGTTCACTCAATTTAAAACAAAATCACTTTACATTCATATTGGAACCTTGTTTAAGCCATAGTTTTGCACATCACACGAATTAAACATTTCCTTGTATACAATTTAAATTTCTTCAATTTCCATTATAATACATTTCTACGGAACATGCACAGTTTTATTTTCTGGACCTAAAACAGTTTGGCATAGAATGAACTCATTCTTCAGAATATCGTGTCAAACGAGACGTGAAGCGTCGAGTTTGATCTGATGATCCGCGCCTGTTGAATAAACCCTTACTATAGCACTAGGTTTTAAAAATAAACGACTCTGCAAGAATGTTTAGAATATGGTTTAATGAGGCCGAGTACAGTTCGAATACGCACGCTTTAGCGCAGCGTCTCATTTGCTCTGTGACGTCATCTTTTTGCTTGGTTGACGCCATGTTTATGGTTTCAACTGCAGATATTCTGCGAAATTTGTCAAAAATAGCTCGTTTTAAACGTAAAATTGATATTGTATTGTAGAATAAACGTACATGTCTTAAGTTATAAGTTATATTTGGGCTCGGATCGAAAGCGTGAAGAGGGTTCAGCAAGCCTACGTTTTCTTACCCCGCCTAAATATAAATTAATACATGTATTTCAAGACAGTAACGACGTATTTTGTATTTATGACCCTTAATATGTGAAATTATTGTACCATTTGAATGTTTTAATAATACTATAAAGATTATCATTTCCGCCCTTGTCAAATAAAGACTAGCCATTTTCTGACAAATCTGGGAAATTGGGCATACAAAAAAGATGATAAGACACCTGGAACAAACCAGGGGGTGAAAGTCTTTTTTTTTTTAAATTTGACCTTTCGATGCCTTTTAGCAATAACTTTTATATGTGGAACAGAAAAAATCCATAGGGCAGAAGTTTAAAATAAATGTAATAAAAAACGTGCAAAATTGATATATTTCAAGCAAAATCCCATATGGTCCTACATTAAAAGTTAACAAACTTTGATGACCCCCTAAACAAACGATATGGCAAATTTCTTTTCTTTTTTTTTATCTTAAAATAATAATTATATCAGTAGAAATTAATGTAAAAAATTTCATTAAAAAATCTAGGGCAGAAAAAATAAGACCCGGCCTCGTTAAATTGCAAATTGTACCTTTTTACATTCAGTGGGTGGTCTTTGTGTTTCTGTCCATTCTAGTTTCATCTCAATTTGATAGTGTTAAACAGAAGACATTTTGTGTTACTATCATTCTGTAGAGAAGAGAAACTCTACACTGAAATTCGGAAAATTGAATTTATCAACTGTATCTCTCATCTGATATATTTTATTGAATCAAATTACACAAATCCACTAGAATAATATAGAGCACGAGATTATATCAAAAGTAACGTGAACAAAATATGGAAATCAAGCATTAATCAGCATTATAGACTTATAGTATGAGTAAAACAAAATAACATTGTATATGTTTACGATAATTTAATATTTCAGTTTCTGGTACAATCATACAAAGAAGAAAACACAACACTATTTACCAATTACTTAATTTTGTGGCAAGTATAGGCTGTGGCGCAAGAAAAACAAACACATACATGTATTGTTGGATGCCAATTCAACTGGGCAAACCTACCAAACTCGTATTTACATGTGTATACACTAAATACTCCGGGTTAACCGCGCATGTATCATAAAACTTTTATAAGATTTAAAAAAGAGATATCACTGGTAATTTGGTTCCTAATACACAATACCTTCTTTGAGGAACTGTCTGTGCCACGTATGGTCGAACTAGCCATTGACATTTCATAGTAAATTAAAAATGTTAAAGACACAATCCCACTAAAAAGCTATCAAGATATATTGGAAACACTGATATAATATAAAGGCTTGAAAAAAAAATGAATCGGATAAAGAGAAGGTAATAATAACATTAACTAGACACGATCTCGCTGCGAGCAACGAGGAGTTCTTCCGTCCGATTTTTTTTCAGGTGTGATAGGACCTTGACTTTGCTAATCAACAACGAAACATGACCTGGAAATGCGGGCGTAGGTTTCATTTAAAGGATCAGAGACGTTTTCGTATGAAGTGTAAGAGCTATGGATTAATAATAACTTTAGACCCCTTATTGCCACTAAATTAGAAAGCAGTCCACTTTTCTTGATATCGAATAAAAGGACTTTATTGTATACAAATTTTGTTCAACAAGCCTTCAGAAATTTGTTACCGTTCTTTAGATATATGGGAAAGAACTTGTTTGGGGCCGACTCTTTATCGGGGACATAAAACAATTTTGACGTTTAATGTTCATACTTTTAATTTTATAAGAAAATTTATTTAAGTTAGGAGAAAATAGTCATTTCATGACATTTGCACAAAATGAGTTGTACGTTATTCAATCAGTGTTTGAAATTTGTGACCGTCTTTGAAAAATCGTTAAGAAAAGAAAAAGAATAGAGGAAATAGAAACATACAAAAAATTGGTCTTCTGTTGGAAATTTCGTTTAAAAAACACCGAATCAAATGGGAAAAACACAGTAGAATGTAAAAATAAAATGTTTGCAGTCAAATAACTGAATTTTATTTTTCAACAATAAAACTATTTGATGACATAGAAAAGATCACCAAGAACACCTTTTTCAATAACAGTCATACTATCTACCGTTTTTGAAATACGAAGCTAAAATAGCATAACTTCGTAGGTTTAGGGTTTAATCTTCTTTTTTTTTATTTATGATTTAATATATCGTTAAATCAGAATTCTTTGTGTTTGCAGCTTATTAAATAAACCCATGTATGCATTGCAGCAAGACGCAAACCTTGTGTATTAGACAACAGCAGACCGCTAGCTAGTCTAGCCGCGACCGATTTCCTCGACCGCGGGCGAGGGGTCAGGTACGTAATTGTACACATACACAGCTCGGAATCCAGCTAGATTTTAAATGCCGTTGGAAACGGAAGACCTTAATAAGAAAGAAAAACACTACAATCACGTTAAGTCCTTCCGTTTGAAACGGAATACCTTAATAAACAGTTCAATCATTAGTAGGTGTTCCGTTTTAACGGAATACATTTAAGTTAACTAGATGCTATCTCGTTTCAAGCAACGAGTGGGTCTTTCGTCCGATTTTTGATAATTGGGGGGGATGAGATGGGATTTTGGCTACATTTTGACTCGGTCTGTGTTCATTTCAACACGATTTAAACGAGTTTCCGATTTTTGAAAAATTTAAATTTCATCTAATTAATTCGAGAAAGACGTAATCCTATGCAAAATTGCAAGAGCAACATCGAAATCATGTTTAATGTCATTTAAACTCAATTTAAATAAGTTACAATTTTTTATAGACGCAGAATTGCAAGAGCAACTTAAATTTATGTTTTAAATCGGTCTTAGGTCATTTTAACACGTTTAAAATGAGTTTAAATTTTTTGAAAAATAATTTTCATCCAATCAATTCAAGAAAGACGTCATCAGTCGCAGAATTGCAAGAACAACATAGATATTTTGTTTTATAATTGGTTTGAATTTGAAGTAATTTTAACTCCATTTAAATGAGTTTAAAAATTTTGACAAATTTAAATATCATCCAATCAATTCGAGAAAGAAGTCATCAGACACAGAATTGCAAGAGTAATTTAGATATCATATTTTTTTTATTTTAATTTAATTTAATTTTAATTTGATTTAAATGAGTTTGAAATTTTTGAAAGAAATTAAATTTCTTCTTATCAATTCAAAAAAGGCGCCATCAGACGCAGAATTGCAAGAGCAAAATCTATATCATATTTCAAAATTGTCTGAGGTCATTTTAACTCGATTTAAATGAATTCCAATTTTTCTAAAATTTCAAATCTCATCTAATATCTTCGAACAAGATGTCATCAGACGCAAAATTGCAAGATCAACTTTGATATGATATTTTAACGCCATAAAGTAAGTACAATCCATCATTTCCAAAAAAATGTAAATCGAAACACAATTAAGGAAGAAAAAGCATTCGGCATTCATGAGAAGAGGGTCTCTATCAATATCAAAAATATAACAGAAAAATATTAAAAATCAAAAAAGTTGAAAAATTTAATTTTTTATGTTTCCTTTCGGTGACGACCGGAAGTAACGCTGGGCGTTATTTTGACCCAGGTGCACCAGAGAAACATGACGTCTATCATCGCTGAAAATTTCAGCCTTCTATTTTCACTCGTTTCTGGGAATCGTCGAAGACAAAATTGACTTTTTAAAATCACTTAAGGATGATAATTTCAGACCAGAATTAATTTTTAAGAAACCGAATAGCCGATAGAAACTTCAGATAATTACACATCACTCATGAAATTTGAAGGAAACCGAACAAGCCATCTCCGAGAAATCTTCTGCACAAAATATGTAAGGGAAAAAACAGAAGACCCTAATAAGAAAGAAAGAAAGAACGAAAGAAAACAATCACTATAAGGTCTTTCGTTGGAAACGGAAGACCTTAATAATAACAATAAACAGAAAATTATTTTCCGAAAGATTTGCCATTTATTTTGAAAAAGGAACACTGATTAAAGCACAAAATAAAGTGCAATTTTCAAATCATCAAGAAATGATTCATTAATATCGTTAGCTTCTTTGTAATTGTTTGTTTGACGGAGACCAGTCATCATACTGTGATACATCCATGATATAACACAGTCCACAATGTCCTCCACAAGACATACATGTACATGTACATTGTATATACAACTTAGATTATAACAAATAGCTGGGTATACTATCTCTTCATGTTTACACACAAAACAGTTACAAAAGTGTGTCTTATGTATTAAAAAAGATAAATTGAAAATACCAGGTACTATGCAACATTTTGTGACCTAGATAGGAACGGTAGTGTTGTGCAATTCTTCCTACATTTATAATAGTTTAAATATATTTACAATGACACAATATTTAACAGTTATTGTTTTCAATAAGTATGATTTACATTTATATAAGGAACTTAAGAATCAAATTCATTTAGTATACATGTGTATCCACAATCACAGACCAAACTGTTAAGGATTTTCATTATCATTTTATAAGTATGTGTGTTTTATATAAGTATTTTAACATACCTTTGAAATCACATTTCTTTGAAAAAGTTGATAAAATGCAGATGAACATATTTGAAAAAAATCTTTACAACGGGTTGGTATGCCTACGTGGATAATAGAGCCTGTAAGGTAAAGATAAAAATAATGGGAGTCTATTTTACTGCAAAAAAGAAATGGACATGTTTAAGCATCAGACACTTTATCAAACAAACAGTAAATAGTATATTTAAAGATGTTCTATCAAAATTTGATCTTATCATTCTAGAATTTGAATTCTTCTTTTCATGTTAATATGCTTTATCTCCGATTTTTTTCTTAAAATCCTGTGTTTTTCTAAAGCTTAATGATAATTACTTAATTGTCAGTTTATGAATTACTAGCGAGATACAGAGCTCACAATTATTTATTTGTTAAAAAAGCATATGCCATGTTATTGTAAACATGTGCTTTATTATGTCATGAACTTAATTATTTTTGTTTTAATGTTGATTAACAGACAGCGTCAAATCATTGTTATCATTTTCTTTAATTTTCTTTTTACCTTTTCTCATTTCTTTTGATCTTGACTGTATAAAGTTTTCCAATCCTGCTCAGCTAAACATGTTATCTCACTTTTTTCATGGCCGTTTGCCATATGACCAGAAGTATAAAGTAACTGCTTTTCAAGTTTCACGGGCCTTTTGGCAAAAAAAAGAAGAAGATATAATTCTTTCAGGTAAGAAATACACAAAATTCATAATGTATGAAGTCAACTATCACAAGGGATAAACTATTAAACAGTCTTTCATATGAATGTAACTGGGGTCTAAAACATTTAGACTACTGAAAATAAAGATCACTATATATTTTCATGCTGATTTGAATGTGAAGGATATAAAAGCTCACATTTATTCTGATCCATATTTCAATATTTGACAACTTACGCAGAAAGCCATTGCAACATTAAGGAACATGTTACCAAATCGATACTTGAGTGTGGTAGACAGCGCCGATATGCATTTCCGGGATTGATCATCACATGAAGAAACTGGTCGTTCATTTCTTTTTGAAAAGCTAAAACATAAACCAACAGCCTACATTTTTTATATTGTGGTTAATGAGGCTCGATAGGCCTAGGTGTTCTGAATACAATTCTCGTATTCCTTGTCAGACATAGTAAACTTTTGTAAGAAAAGATATCATCATGTTTTCTAATTTTAATCGACACTGCAAAACTGTCGAAAATAAATTTGATAAATTTATTCAATGCCAATTTATATCGTTTGACAAAATAATTTATTAACGTTTGGATAAACGAAGGAGTTGGCTGTTATCCTTCAAATTTCAAAACAGCTAGTATGTAAAAAGTTTAAAAGAAATAAACGTATTAAAATACGTGTACCAGGTACTTTAAAAAATAAAAGAAATAAACGTATTAAAATACGTGTACCAGGTACTTTAAAAAATACATGGATAATGTTTTTAGACAGTTTTGACAGGTTTTTTTTCTATTAAAGTTGCATTGTCCATCGTGTATCTAAAAGACCCAGGTTTTATTAGTAAATGAACAAGCAAAGAAGAAGTTTTCTCAACCATGGAAATAATAAATCTATGAATAGCTTTATTGTCGTTAAAAAAAGTCGTTAGCAAATTAAGGTATCCTGTAAATAATGGCATACGATTGAAATTAGTTTTATACTGATATTTTACCAAATGATGATTTAGTTATAAGTTCGAAACAAGGCATTCTACACTTAACCAAAAAATCTTATTCGATCAACCTGTGCGTTCTCAGGTTTAAGTGTACAGTACCCACAACGTTATTTTTTACAACATAAACGATAAGACAGGATCCACGCACGATAGGATAGGATTAACGCACGATAGAACATTATAAACGCACGATACGATAGGATTGATACACGATAGGAAAGGATAAACGATGTTCAGGATAAACGTATAAGTGCGTTAAACGATCTTCACAATTAACAATTGATAATGCATAATTTGAGAAAGAACACGTACAAATCAAGATGTAGGTGGAATTTCTTTTTATTAACAAATGCCGAGTTGATAATAATCGCTGCATCATTTATATAATGTTTAAAAATGGCCAGTTGAATTTTTTTAACAAAAATTTTGAGCTAGAATGATCAATAAATTAACTGTATGTAAACATTGTTTTCATTACCGAACTTCCTAGCCGATCGCCGCGAACATTTTAGCCTAATTAAGATCAAATAACAATGAAAATAGCGGGTTCAATTAAGATACAACTCTTGTTCTTTCTAACTTTCGCAAAAACAATTACAGGTAACATCGTCTATTAAATTAAATTGGGAGGGGGGAGGGGCTTTGTTACACGATTCTTACAATCGTAGATTAAAAGAAAACTTTTTAACTTTCTCATTATTTCTAGAAGTCTGATATATCTGATTTGAAATTCATAGTGAATAAAAAAATCCTCGATTTAAATATGTACAAACATTTTATAGGCATAAAACGTATTTTACGTCGACAGGTACGATGTGTGAACTTTGTTATGATTACACTGTTGACATTTTGAATTTTCCAGGTTTAGACCTAAAAAGAATGTGACAAATGCTAGGAACTGTTTATTTATGTTCAAAACTAATCAGCAGATAGAAAATTCAGCTTGAAAAAATCTTTTTACGGTATATTGAACCAATGTAAACAAAAACATAGCACGAGCTTTGTTTACATAACAAAGAACTGTGAGCTCTGTATCGTCCTCATAACTCTACAACTGGCACTCAAATTTTGGTTGATCATTAGAAATGTCTTACTAAAGCATTGTAAACAATAAGAATAGAAAAATCAAATTTGACCAAACTTGTGACCAGGTCGCTTTAAATCTTTGAAATCACAATTTATCAAATCTATTTCATATAGATATAACAACACATTTAAAATTGAATTAATTAAAATAACAAATCTTCTGCATTCTTCGTCAATTCATTGAAATCGTTTGTTGGTTGGTCATTGAAGATAACATTAATGTCACGCTTTGTTGATCAGCGTCGAATTTGTGCTGCAAAATTATTCATCCTCAATGATTTTCTTAATATATTGATAGACCTAAACTTGAAATTTATAATTAAATTCAATCAACAAATTTAGATTTTAAATGAATTGTATTCAAATTGTATCAATGAATTCTTTTACCGATCATTTTCTTAAAAAACGGAAAAAACATTTCTTCCGTCGTTCGTTCCAAAGTCTACAATGCTAACGGTTGTGTCATCGTCCAAGGCGTCCAGATATCGACCATAAAAAGAAAAAGTTGCATTTATTGATAGTTAAACAAAAAGAACTAAATCAAAATTTCAATGTACTAGCATATTTTTTCGTAAGTAATACATACTGAAAACTTCAATTAACTTTACTACTTGAGGCGCCAAAAGCAGATCAAAGTTATTTGAGTTCAACAGAGAATAGCCTGAAATCATTTTAAACTCCATATTTATCTATATTCTCTGTTTGTCCCCACAGTTGTAATATTATCTGACGGCGATGAATACATGTTTCCGCTTGAATATTCATGTAAACGGGGAAGATGGTCGATATATCCAGCATAACTCAAAGACGCACAACAAGAAATATAAAACTGAAAACAATGTAGAACTGAGCACAAACAGTCAATCTCGTTTGATCGTCTTTTAGTTATTTCATTTTCCCACCATTCCCAGATCGTTTTATATTGTAGTTAACCTTTAACCTTTAACCTTCTATAGAATATTTAAGCAATTACAAAACAATTCTCGATTAACCATTTTATGGTATATATTAATGATCCTTAAGGCAACTATGAGAATATGTAAAACGTTATCAGGCATCAAGGCCAGGGAAAATGATTTGAACAACAATTATATCATGTAAACATTTATGCAGCAAATCATTGCAACACACGAACTACTTGTAACGTATCTATGCATATCTTCTTTTCAAGGACTTTGTTTCATTGCTTCGATAAATTCATTTCTTGAATAAATGTTCAATTTAAGTCAGCAGCTGCGCAGTTGATTAAAAACATTCTGTACCCTTTGATATTGCATACAAAACAACAAGTAAAACCACATATTTATTGCATTTGTACCTTTTGACAGCAGTTTTGGCCAGTTTTTGGCTTAAACATGCCAGTTCAAGAAATGTTTAGTTTAAGAAATATTTTATTCAAAATATACATATAAGTATAAAGTGAATATGGATTAAACAGCAGGCAAAGATAGCCTATATGAGTTCTCTCCATAATAGGTCAAGGTATAAATATTTATAATACTAAATGTGTATACTTTTCCAAGTTTTACATAGACATTTTACTAACTTATAAAGAATATAGTAATAAAGGATATAGTTAAATAACTAGATAATGATAGAAAGAAAGAACAAAAGAGAAAATAGAAATATATATATATATATATATATATATATATATATATATATATATATATATATATATATATATATATACATATATAGTGGTTATATTAAAATAGGCTCAATAATTATTACCGGTATATGTAAAGTACATTAGCACAGTGTTACTCATTGTTAATTTACATTCTAAAATCTTTTACTGTTTTTAATAAATTTATGAACTTGGTCAAAAAATGACATATTTTCTGAGAGAGATAGACAATCATAACCATGTAGTACAATATTAATATCTTTTGGTATGTCATGATCACTCATGTATCTAAACAGAGAGTTTCTCTGAGGTTCATAACATTGACAATGAAAGAAAAAATGAAATGAATCTTCATCAAGAAATGTTTATCTTATTGTTCCACACAAAATTTTTGTACATCATGGCAGACAACCCCCATAATTAATAGAATCTATCAAAAATAATGTGAACAACGAGAATGTACAATGTTTTTTAAAACCGATTACACAATGTTCTTAACTACCATCACTGAACTATACATTGGACATAAATATTAATCTGCATTAAATAAAACCAATAAACACTGTATTTGCGATTCGTCACTTTACATTTCAGTTATGTATAAAACACTTGTTTTTGTTTTACATGGTAATCAATTGTACATCTGCATTACATGTTGGATTAAATCCACTATCATTTATTGTATTCATGTTAACATTGTCAACATTTTAAAGTTTAGAAGAACAACTGAGGCAGTCTCTGACCATTCCGGCAGCCTCCATAGCTGTTCCCCAGCTCAGGGCGATACCATCCGAACAATGCCCGTAATTATGAACCACCTTTATTAAAAGAAGACACAGTCTATATACTTAGAATTTACAATTTTTGGATGCAAGTTTTATTTCTGTCCTTGTTTAAAACGAGAAAATCATTCTTCCATTTTTATTTATTTCTTTTAAATCTTGACAATATCACTTATTGTATTTACCATTCTCATTGTTTCAAAAGTATTTGATTTTACTGTTGTTAGAAATTAACTTTTACATAAAATTCCTTTTACTAGAACAAATATTGATGATATATAATTATATCTTTACTCAAGTTGATTTAGAGAAAGTTTTAAGACGGTATATTATCATTTCTTAAAAATCTGTTCATATATAATATTATATATATATATATAATTGTATAAAATTCTAATAAATAAGATGAAAATGTCTAATTTTGAATTAAGTGAAAGTCATTATGAAATGCGTGAAAAATTATTATAAAATGTGTGAAAGTTATTATGAATAAACAAATATTAATTAAATACAACGTATTCATACATTTAAATATTTGCACTACCCACTCACTATTAACTGGTCGTTCTCAATTTGTATCATTTCCTTTTCAATCCTGAGAGGCGATCGAATTGGTCGTAACCCCGTCCATACGTCCTCCACCTCTGCCCCCTGTTGTGCAGGTATAAAGCAACATATTAATATTTATATTAATTAACACCTGCTCCATGCAAGTGAAGACAAAATGTTAAAATGTTTAAATGTTTCAGAAATCTTAGTTTCACAAATGGTTTCACATCTACTAGGTTAGTATACTAACAATGGTGATTAAACAACACATTATCAAAGACGTTTGGTTAATCTACTTCTTTCAAATCTTTATTGTTTACAAATGCAAACAACACCTTGCCATTTCATGCAATTTCATTTCATTCATTTCATTACAAAGATGGCATTGTAACACGTCTAAGTCGAGGGTTTAAAAATGCATTAAAATTCAAAAGTGTTTGACTTGTCCTGGGGGGGGGGGGGGGTCTTAATTGTCAAGTTGATTTTAATTATTAGGAGAAAATAAGTGTAAAATTATTAGTTATGGGGAATTATTTTCTTGCAGGATATGTGGGTATGTAGAATATCACGTGGAAGATACAATTGCAGTTAAAGTTCATGAAAGATTTTTTTTCTGAAAATCTAGTTTGAGTTTTAATTTTTGTACAATTATTGATTTTTACAACAATTCCTTTTTACCACAGCTATTCCGCAAAGTATTTTATCTCATCACATATTATTCAAATTCTTGAATTCCCGCTGTAAATCACTTAATTATTGTAAGAGTAGTCAGTACCTTGAAAGAATTTTTATATATTGTGTGTAACGGAAGTTGTCATTTGTTCATATTTACATTAATACTTTTAAATATTTCAAAATTCTCAACATACAGGTGAGATATACAAAAGTGGTTGTAAACTTTCTAGACAATTATAGTTTATTTATTACATACACATGTATATGGGAATTGTATATGTATATGGAAACGGCACTAAAACGGGTGCAATATTTCCACATTTGCTGTGATAATAATCAAGCAACTAGATGCTGTCATTAGACAGTAATACCCGCACCAAGTGTTTGCCTCTAAATAACACTCTCTTGTATAAGTTTTAATCAAAAAGAAGGCGACATGCAATATGTTACAATTAAATGATCTTTGTCTGAAGTTTCGTACACAACGGAGGTGTACAGGTTGCATCGGGTACTAGTTTTACCCAGCTCTTTGGTTAGATGGGTTTCACGTGGTGTACATGCATATGTTTTCTTGATATGCAGAATAGGATTAATTAACATGAATAAATGTTTCGTTTGTGGTGATCAGCTAAAGGAATTCGTATTGTGCTAATTGGATTATCATTATGATGTTGACCAATATAGGTAAGTATAATACATGTAGAAGCGCAATATTATGAGACACCGGTATACAAAACAGTTAAGTTTTACTTTCACTTTCTAAAATGTGATCTCCCTTTGCCAGCATACTGTATCATCATCTTTATTTAGATAAGCTTATCTACAGTTTCTGTCATTTTAATTGCAGAATTGTTTTATTTTTCATTATATGAGTTATAATAGGGAGGAAGGGGAAGGGGCCTTAACCGTTCCCCATCTCCAGGGTGTGTGGATTAGATATACGTTTTTAGTGAGAATGAAGGCATGCTGCAGCTTTTTTTCCCTTATAACCCCTACCCCATCACCATACACTAGTAATAGAAAAAGAGTTAATGACTAATTTTCTTTTATTTTAAATTGCTTATTCTTTTTTGTCAAGAGATACGTGGTATGTCAAGATTTATGACTCATGAAAATTTGTGCATTTTAATCCTGATTGTTAACATACATGTATAATTATATATAAAAAAAAAAATACATGTGATATTATACTAGGGATCATGCAATCAATTGCAGAATTGCCAATCGGTTATTTATAACTCATTTTGACTGATTCCCCCACCCCCGGAGTTGTTTTTAAACAACCCCCCCCCCCCTCGTCTGAAATAGGAAATGATAATACATTTTAATGACTGTTGAGATCCCAACCCGTAGACCATATTTATTCTTCCTCCTTGTGTCATTGCACATCAATTGGTACATGTATATAGGTTATGCCCTCTTTGAGATGCCCAGTGACTTTCCAGAGTTGGAACTAATCAAGTAACCTATCTTATTCATATGTAGTGTAATTTCTAGCCCTAGCCCAATGTTATCCATGCTTTGTTTTTTACAGCAAGCTCTAGGTTTTTGTTGACTGACGTTACAATTTCTAGAATTACATCTAACATTTTGTTTATCTTTAAGATTAAATAGCAATTTCCAAAATCTCTTTATGTACATCTGACATCATACAGAAAAATACCAATCAAGGAATGATTTTGCTACTGTAAAAATGTGAGAAGAGACTCTGAATCCCCCCCCCCCCCCCCCCCCCGAAAACATGAATAGTTGAATATTTTTAAAATATCCTCAAAATCATCGGAATCCTTACTCCTAAACCATATTTATTTTTGTTTTGAACCATGACCATGTCAAGGCAAATCTTTTTGTGGTATTAGTAGGTCATGGCCTCTGGGGGTCATCTTAACCCCACCCCACCCTTCCAAAATCAGAAATGATCAAATAACTTGAAAAAAATGCTTGTGATCCCCACCCCTAAAGCAAAATTTTATATATTCTTCCTCCTTATGCATCTTATGGTACGTTATTTCAATCACAAGATATAAAAGGAGGTCCAGGAATAAGGTTTTTCATGGGACGGAACATCATTTTGCAGAAAGTATTGACCCTCAGAATCGAATTTATATTTCTAAAACCTTATTGCATATCTATGGCTCAGGCCTGCTATATCCCTATAGATGATGTGGCTATTCATTAAATCATGAGAGGAGTTCTGGGAAGTAGGTTTTTTTTAGGAGTGATAAACGTCAATTTTCAGCTACTATTTGACTCCCTGGATGAAATTTAAATTTTTAAAACCTTATTGCACAACTTAAGGACAGCCCCTATCATACCCCAAGATATTATATGGCTATTCATTAAATCATGAGATGAATTCTGGGAAGTAGGTTTTTTTTAGGAGTGATAAACGTCAGTTTTCTGCTACTATTTGACTCCCTGGATGAAATTTAAATTTTTAAAACCTTATTGTATACCTATAGGACAGCCCCTATCATATCTCAAGAGATGACATAGCTACTGCATAAATTGTAAGAAGAGTTCTGGAAACCATATTTTTGGGGCAAAATAAAACGTCATTTTTTATGACCACAGACCCACGTGATAAAAACAAAAATTCTAAAACATGATTACACATCAACATGACACCCCGAATCATATTCTAGAAGATCATTTGGCTACTGCAAAAAGAAATTGACGTTTTTTGAAACCAGACTTTTTGTAAAAAAAAACATTATTTTTCAGCCATTTAATGACACCCAGGGCAAAATTGAAATTTCCGAAACCTTATTGCGCATCTATAAGACACTCCAAAACGTGACAGACGGACGGACAGGCAGACGGAACAGGGTAACAACAATATACCCGAACTTTCTTTAGAACGTGCGGGTATAATAAGCACGTGTTCAATACGCAACATCATTTGCATTTTTTTCATTACCTTTAATGAAGGACAAATTTTGCAACATCTCTCCAAAATTGCTTTAGATTCCTTGTCATCTATAGATATATCGTAGTTGTTATCATCTCGGCTTCCTCCAACGGCCACCAAACCCTGACTTATGTTTAAAAGTATAATGGTTATATTATGATGTCATTGGTGAATATTACATCTTATGTTAGAGCGCTTTTAACGCTATTAATATCGTTCTAATGCTTAAATTACTACATCAGAAAAATCTAACGATATATGTATATGTATGTATGTATGTATGTATGTATGTATGTATGTATGTATGTATGTATGTATGTAACTATTTAAAATAATTATAATGACTAACTTACTTTGGTATTATGTAAGCATCAGCATCAGTGTATATGCAATATTTTATCCATGGTGCCTTGACCTGGCAAAAATGTTAAATATGAACATTACCAAAAAATGAAAATACACTTTAAGATATAGATGAACAATTTCTTAAATTAATTACTCGCAAAAGCTGTCCTCGATTTGGATGAATCAATTTGTCGCCGAAAAGTTGTCGACTTCCTATTGCTGAACAATTTACGACAATCCTACATCGACCCAAGAACTGAAAAACAAAACGAATTTCACGTCAATGATGATTAATCATGTACTATGTTCGTCCTTTTGAGGTTATTATCATTCAGACATGGTTGAAGGTCCTTCCATTGAGGCACGTGTCTTGTGCTCAGAACCACTGAACAGTAAAGGGTTCTTTATAGTTCAAGTACATGTACTTACTCTGACAGTATGACAGACCCAAAACTTTCACTTCCAAAAACTTTCTACAGCCGAGCACTTAGCGAAATGACTTTTGCAACAATATGTAAATCAAAAGACCTCCCTTATTTGACATTTGTATATTACATTTTGCATGACAAACAGCATTGTCAATAACACTTCTAAAGGGTACTTACATTATTATCTGATATGAAAAAAAAATCGTTGAAAATGAAATGCCTTACCTCGTTGATATTTGACACACGTCTTTTCTCTACCTTTCCGCCATTCTGTAGAAATCTGGAAAAACTCAATTTATTGAGAATTCAAAACAAAACACATGAACGGATAACAGGTTTTCTTTCGGAAAGGGGGACTTATCTATAATAAGTGTGGTTTTTTAAACACTCCCTTCCCCGGACCTAACCATAAAACAAGACATATTACTTGTTTAAACTAAATTATACATTCATTTTTTAAAAAATGATAGGTAATTTTGATTTTTTGATCTGAAAATTTGAAATTAAATTCTGCTGAAAATAATGTTCGTTAGAGTAAGATACTATAAAAGGTGATATAGATGGGAAACCGTATATCTTTTGTGCTTTTTGCAGACTGTAATTTCATTCATGTAAATGAACACAAAATTGTTAACGTAAAAGTGTATCATTAATTAACGAAGCAATTTTTTTTAATATTAACGTTATTTTCAAGGATAGAAAATTGATATTGATTATTAACATTTTACTAAAAGCCAAGCTATACAAAATAAGTTTTTTTGTTATTAAATGTACTGGATACTTACCTCTGCAGAAGCCATGCTAGGTATAACTTTGTTGTTATTACAATAGTTGTCACAAGATAGCCGTAACTTCATTCATGAAAAAGTAAGCATTTAACTTATTTTAAACTATCAATGTATAAAATTTTATTCTTAAACAACTAACCTTACTCAGTGAATATCATTGTTTTGCAATGAAGTTTACAACTAAGAAGAACTTTACGAACCTGAAATGTTTGTCAAATCCCATTTTCCTCATTTCATCCCTACTCAGTTCATGAAATGTGAACACAACATCTTTGTACAAAGGATCCTGAGATAAAGTTAGAAGAAGAACAAAAAAACAGTTATTTGTCAAATGCATCCTTCATGTGCAGAAATATTTCATGAAAAATCTAGAAACTGTTACATTTGTATTTACAAAGAGACGAAACTGTTTTGTTAGTAATTTCATTATTAAAAGCCTTCAGAGCAATTTACTGTGTATTTATTCATAGCTATCGATGTAATCCCAGTAGGTTCATTTTGCTAGACTTACTTATCATACGCATATAAATGATCTACTAATGTATTTTGTAAAAAATATACTTCGTAGCGAAAGAGTAAAACATTCCATAGGTGTCAAACCAATCCCCACCCCTGGATATTTTGTAAACACCTTTGCCAAAAGATTTGTCTCCTTATCTAAAGTACTTTCTATTTATTTCTTAAATCGATTGAAGGATTACTGTAGTATTGTTGTAAATAAAGTCGTCAAGATATAACAGATAACATAATAGGCCTTATTCCATTAGTCTGAATTTTTAGTTTTATTGCTCTATGTGTATTTCAAATGTGACATTAAAGTAGTCCGAGTATCGCACTACATCATAATACGGATTTTACAATATTATTTCGACTTTTACATAGTGTTTTAGATATCCGGTATTGATTTTGCTCTACATCGATGTTGTAAACAATGGCAATAATAAGCAATTAGAACGGTAATTTATGTATTGTATGAGAGATAGAAATGATTAATGTTGGGAAACTCGATTTTGTTAAAGTAAAACGAAAAAAGAATTTTCTGATTAACCAGCTTCTCAAGTATGCTTATATCTTGTTTTGATGGGTCCCCCCGCCCAGAATTTTTCTATATTCTTCTACTAAAATCGGTTAAAATTTAGAGACAGAAGCTATTTCGTATTTCAATTATCGTAAATTAATTAATGTTGAAATAATATCTATCATTGTTGAAGAACAAAGCAGAAAACTGTAGCAAAATGTAATTTTTACGGAATTTTTCTTCAGGGTCTACATGGTTTAGGGCTTATAGAGTGAAAAGTAATCCGTCAACATATGATGTATTTTATCAAATCTTTTTTCTAAGATGTCATTCTATAGAATAAACATCATGAATTTAGGTTTGAATCCATAAAATAGTAAAAAATGACCAAACAGTTCTTATTTCCCAAAAATTGGTTAATATTTTTAGGAAAAATTGACGTCTGTCAAATTTCATCAATGTTAATAATTTTCGCAAGGGGGTACACCTGTCCGAGAGGTGATAACAAAAAACTAGCATGTAAACATATATATTTTCTTATGTATATGTATTGCTAGCATGTATATCTATCATTTAAAGCTAAGCTGTCAATGATTGAGCCCATTGAATGCCGAGTATAGGACTACCTTAAAAAGAGTTTCACATTGGAAAGACTCTGAATAAAAGGTAAACGCTACCTCAACAGTTTTGAACCCTTTACCTTAATCTCAGCTCGACTCAACATAAACGAAGGTGTAATAGCTATCCCAGCCGGACCAGAATGTTCTGACAACGCCAGAGAAGAGAAGTGTTTCCATCCATCGCGGATCCATTGCCTTAGGATATCAAACGTAATCAAAACTATGTAACAATTAGAGATATTCTGATCATATTATGAATTAAGGTTGATATATTCGTGTACATTTACTAAGGTATGCTATGTTTTGCTCGACAATAGAAAAATGAGGGTTTTTTTTCTTCCAATCATGACATCGTTTTACCAAGGTCCTTAAAAGAGATTCAAAAGATGAACGCCTTCATCTTTATGTCATCTTTTAGGGGGAAAAGGTGCACATGAAGCATATTTTAACCAAGGTTTTAGTTTTTATGTTCAAGTATACCTTGCCCTTTGTATGTCCACGCCGGGGAGATATTCTTTAGTTGGCCTAAATATTGCGCCTGCCCCGACACTGGTCGTTCCATCTACGACATCCTCTGCTACGATCGTCACGGAACAAGAAGGAACGAGTTGCTGAATGTTGATGGCTGTGGACAAACCGACCGCGCCAGCTCCAATCACCACAACATTCGCTGTCATGACTGAAAACACGTTACAATACTGTTAAGCAGGAAATGGACTTCGCTATATTCACGCAAATACGTTAAACTTCCGCGAATTCAACTTTTTAAAATAGATAGAGTCTTGAAATTAAAATGCATGAATGTTATCTGTTACTTAGTGATAAAAGCATTCATTTTACTCTACATGTACATTTCTCTAGGATGTAATAGCCCTTTAAACATAAAGGATCCAATTGATTAATACATATAACTTTGATGAACTTAGGAACCAACACAAAATTCTTTCATAGGTTTGTAAGCGAATGGAATGTAAACATTAGAATTTTTCCATCCATGAAACCTCTATATAAATGATACATGTACATGTTTCTATATATACATGTACCACTTATAGCTACGCAATATGTGTATGTACCAATATGGTAAGCCTACAACTTGTTCTTATTCGCCAATATATTCTTTATCTATCTATCTACCCTAATGTCATTAGTCCTTTTTATTTTGAGGTATAAGTACAATAACACTCAATTTCCGATACAAATTACCATTTCCCAATCCCTATTCCATACAGCTTAAACAGGTATAAAAGATGTGATAAAATAACCGTACCTAAACACACACTGGTGAGTTTTAACGTTTGTATCATAGTCTCATTATCGTTTTTGGTCCTTCAAGGTTTGAATTACATACACACATAGATAACATTAAAACATGGTTATAAAAAAAACCTGGAAAAAAGGGTCAATATCAACAAAAATGGTTTCAAAAAGATGCATATTCTTACTTGTTGGAGTTAATCCCTCGCCCATAATGTCCTAGTAGACCTGTTTGCCAAAGCAAACAAGGGTTCAGAGAAACAGGGTTAAACTTAGATCAAAATTTACGTAATCACTGTTGAAACAAAAAACTGTTTACCTGACCTGTTTAATTTGCTATGAAAGCGTTTTGTGTCACATTTACCTTTGTTGCGAAGCGTTCGCCGTACAAAACAGTTGCACATGGAGCCGACAAACGATTTCGGGATTATGTGTGGAAATAAATCCAGAAAATATTTATTTTTTAATTTGTTACTCGTGTTATATATAAAAGGTTACATATTTTGGGCAGATTACTGGGACACTCGAAATTCATCAGTTAAGAGAAATTTAGAAATGGGGGATCAATTTCAATGCACGGATAACCGTAAGTATGAAATATGTATAATTACACATTTTGGGCAGATTACCGGGGCACTCGGTATGAAATATGAAATAAAATATGTATTATATTAATTACACAGTTAAGATGCCCGTTTTGCAGTATTTTGAGTTCTTTTTTACATGTATGTTTAGGTAAGACATCTACTAGTGTAATCAAAGAAGGAACAATGGCCTTGCTTTTCGTAAAACATAAACATAGCAATATTAAGTGTTTTAAAATAACGAATATCCATTTGGTAAGAAGATAAATGCAAAATATAGTATTAAGTTAGGACGATATCAAAAGACTTTAATTAAATAATGAAGTTTCGTGTAGAACCACTGTACTTATTTCTGTACACTATTTTGCCGCCTGTCGGTTTGTCTGTAGACTTTTCCTAACCATTTGGCCAATTCAACTTGTCAACAAATGTCCTTAGCAGAAGGGACATAAATTGGTGTCGAAACATCTAGTGGAGATAGGTTGTCTTATAGTGATTTCTTCCTAAGAATAAGTGAACAATAATTGACAAAATATTTAGTCCAAGTGAGATATAAAGTTTTAATGGGGAAATTCTAACAAGTTTTGTCGATACTTTTACTTGTTATTTTTTTCTAAATAAACATCCAAATTGAGAGTTCGTCTATATTTAAATTTGTTTAAACCGGGGACCGAATCAACATTCGGTATTCTTTTTATATAGACGCACCCTATAATTTGTGATTATGTACAAGCATTCAAATTTGTTAAAACCTTGACATTTGGACCGACATATAAATAATGTGGCCCCATGAGACATACAAGAAATTACATGGGAACAATTTAAGAATCGATCTATTTACTGCAATCCCACAATTTGTGCTGGCGTTCTGATGCAGAATACTGAGTAGGTTAAATTCTCTAGAATTTTCACCCTCGAATAATAATGAACAACCACATGAGTGATGCAAAAAAGCACTTTGTACATCATTCATCTTAGAAATATTAACCTACGATTTTAAATCATATATTTATTGATGTCTTAAAAAAATAAAATCAGAAAACTCATTTTATGAATATGCCCGATCCACTCAAAAACAGTTCCACTATGAGTTGATTCCAATGTTTTTTTGTTTTGTTTTGTAACAGTTTTGTTTTTGTTTTTGTTCTTTTTCTGGCGGGGGGGGGGGGGGGGGAGGGAGGGGTCTAATATTTTTGACCGCAAACTCTAAACAAAATTAAACAAACAATCCCTTTAAACCCTAGCCAACCAAGGAAAAACTTCGCTCTCCTAATTAAAGACTTTTATGCAACGGCATTTGCTGTATTTGGGTTGCAGATAAGCATATAGAATTAGTAACTGAGGTTGCTTTTGTATTAATAAGATTAAGGATATATGGCGTCTCTGTTCTTCGGGATAAAATATTGCTCATATGTAAAAGATTAATTAAGGCTATTATCTTATTTTAGAGATCATAATTTGCGCAAACTTGGATATGTGATAAGAGAAAAAATTAGAGATTACATGTATTTTTGGAAGGTTTGATCCCCCTGCTATGACCATGACCTATGACCTATGACTTTACCCCTGGAGGGCATGTTTTGACAAATCTGAAGATACAGTCTTCAGGATGATTCCACAAAAATATTATATTTTATAGGGTTTGTGCCGTTAAAAAAATCTTTATATACTTGAATTTGAAATTCTTGAGGATGCTTCCATATGAAAATAGTTTTGTTGTTGTTCAGAAAAAAATTATCTAAAATATTCATCTATATTAATCATTGTTATGGCCGCTTACTATATTTTTGGGTAATAACTTCAATCGACACAGCTTGAGGATGCTTCCAAGTAAATATGACTAATCACTGCCTTTTTGTTCTTACAGTAATGAGACGATTTTTCAATTTCCACACTATATTTTTTTTTTATATAAAACTAATTTTGGTCCCACCTTACACTACTCTACTCAATGGAAAAATGTGCATGATCCTCCTTTAGGACCCCACCCTCCCTCTGGGCTTGTTGATTAGTACATTTTGATATACACTTCATGAGGGTGTTCCTAAAACTATATAACATATAATGACTTTTAAAATAAAGTTTATTTCCCTGAATAGCCCAAATCTCTATACCATAAGGGGGCTAAGCTATGAATAAACAAACGCGATTTTAACCTAGATAATAAATGTCTCTACTTTCTCTTCCCATTTTCTTTAAAAATTCGTATAATTCCCTTAAGAAAAAGGACATTGCCCTTTAGAAAAAAAGACATTGCCTTTTATTTAAACAAACATGAATAACATGTAATCAGGAATGCTCACTACTTTGGAGTATGTTTAAGTGAAAATAACAGCTATATGTATGTTACTAGTCTTACCTCACATTTTGTATCCTTACTTTCCAATTCCACTGGTGATTTAAATTTAAATATTCAGCTTATAACGATAAGATATAAATAACTCTAGCAATCTTTGATCTGCAAAATAGATATGAGAAATAATAAAGAACAAGATACCGGTATTGCCTGGGCTTTTTTTAAAAATTATTCGGTAAAGTCCCTTCGCTTCCGAGTTGTTGTAAAATATTGATATTTTCAACAACAAATTCACACAAACATCCCAAACTATTTCCTTTCATGTTTATTCTTGTTTGAAGATTACCCTTTAGAGGTCATCAAAATAATATGACATATTTGTGAATATGTGTCATTAAAAGAAAAAGTTGACTGTAAACTTTAAAAACACTATTAAGGCTTCGTGCACTGATGCATTTTTCAATTCAATACCTCCATCCGAAAAAAAAAATCTTCATATTTATCCATTATTTAAAGTGTCAAGCAAACGTAGACTGACACATAACGTTCGTCCCATATCGTTAGATTGCAAACATTGCGTGGTATGCCCTTACTTAATTTGACATCGTTGTGTATTGTAGCGAGGTTGATACTTGTGGTAGTATCGCAATAACATTGCGTTTATTCCCTGAATAGGAGTATAAGTACTATTTATCCATTTTAAGGGGGTGTACGTTGAGACAACACCGCGTCATAATACATTAAAGGGAATGTCTGCGCATAAACTGTTCTCGTTTCACCTTTTATTTGAAGCATAGTATGGGAAAACAATTGAATAAAAACATTAAGAAGCGCATTTCTTCTTCATCCCTCAAAAGCAATTTTAAATATTCGGCGCTGCCATTACATAGACATTACCATCACTGGTTTTTATTCAGTAATGATTCATTCGATCACACAAGGGAGACAGTACCTTAATTCTGATTAACTAAGCTAGAAATCCCAAACTTTTGGAGACTATTTTTAATTATCTAACAATGTGAAAAACAATTAGATAAGATTAAATTTAGTATGTAAAACTGACAAAACTTTAAATAGATACAACATATAAATTAACAAAGAAAAACATTGTTTAAAAAAAAAATGCTGTGAAGAAAGGGAAATGAAAGGTACCCAATAAAAAGATAAAAGGAGACATCAATCAATCAAAATTGACTGATCCATCCATTGCCCTTTCTGTGCGAGGCAATTTACATGATAGTCTTTATCAACTGCTAAGATTTGTAAAGGAATGAGAGTTTAATTAACAATTTTTTTCCCACAGGAACTGAATTCCAAGCAGTTGTATTTTTTATCACTCCTGAGGTAAAAGGTTTGCAGAAAAGGATATAAAGGATATATGTTCAACGGTGAGATATATGTTGCCATTTTAACTACTCACTAAGATTGCCCTCTATTGTCCAGCAGGAGATGAGATTTTGTGCATGTTTGTTAAGTGCCCTTACGATAGATCCCCTGACCTTGGTGCTACGAACTTTACAATTTCAGAAGAGGAGCCCTTGTTCATTTTGTAACCTACTTACCAGATGCACAGAAATTTAAAAAAAACACCTTTTCATGTTAACTCAACTACTGTACTGATACTTCTACCAATGCTTGAAATTGAATTCGGTCAACATTTGCCCTTCGTAGTTTATGAATGAAGATAAAATTGTTCAAAAGTTAACAACCGACACAAGATGCACAACGACGAAAATAGGGCGTTTGATAACTTGGATACGTGAAGCAAATTCATCATAGACTATAAACTTCAAACCTGATTTCAACTTGCAGCCAATATCTGAAGCTCTAACAATATGTGACACGCTTTTCAATTCATTGTAAAGATCAAGTTATAATTGTTAATTTTATAATTAATTCCGACAGACAGTACATTTGCATGTCAATATATGGGTGTATTCTCACATTCTTCTTGAGGCTATCGAATTACAGTTGGGATGTCCGTAAATTAGCGCTTACGGTGTCATCAGCGGATATCTCTGAACTATCTGTACTTAACAACTATCTGTACTTAACATACAATTTCATTAATTCAAACAGTTATGGTGTGATGATATGTTAAACTCTTTTAGAGGTTTCTTGAAATGCGTCATACAATATTAGAAAGGTACCGTTTATATTCTTTAAGTATTTGAAATAATTTTGTAAGCTTAGAACTTGCAATACAAAATACAATTACCTATAAAAGTTGTGAAATGCAGTAAATTACCGGGGTATATTAAACATATTAAATAAAGGGCGAGTATTATCATTTGTTTAATCGTGATGATCCATACATTTTGCAAACACGATCTTTTTTCTTTAATTCTACTCATACCCAAATGTATAAATGCTTAAAAATGTTTAATGCAAAAATATCATTATTTTGAAAAATTGTGCAGATCTGTCAGAATAGAGTGTTTGGATCTCCTAGACCTATTTTAGGTCTATTCTAAGTTTTATAAGTTTTTTTCCCTCAAGCATACAAATATCAATCTGTAATTTTGTAACATATTTCAATATACTGTACTCAAGTCCGTTTATGAGATTAATTTCATTGTCATAGTCATTGCTTACCTGATGAAAGTTAACGAAAACTTTCAGGATATAACAAGAAGATCCGGAGTTGATTGCTCTGAATATCAGTAGATATACCCAAGCTTCTCAATGAGGTCAGATTCGTCCTCTATCTTAAGTTTTACAAAAATGGACTTGGTTTTTATGAGAGAGAGAGAGAGAGAGAGAGAGAGAGAGAGAGAGAGCAAATTTAAGGATGATAAAAAATCATCTATTCCATGTAATATAGGTTAGATTGGGGTTTTTTTCAATTTTAAAAACTAGGTCAATGACCTACTTTTTGAGTTAGTGGCCATTGAATATTCTTTTTAAGAAATTGAAAAATATACCTCAAAATTTCACACTATGATTGAGATTTCTTAGTTGTAAAAATATTGCTGATTTAAACACACTTTGAAAAACTAAAAACAGATTAAGAAGGCGATGTGTTAAAAAAAAACCCTTCAGTTTGAGTTTCATCTGTCAATTTAGTAAAAAACAACCAATTTTTTATTCAATTTTAGAAAAAACTAAATGATGATAACACTTTATAGACATTTATAGTTATAAATAACTTTACTAACCTGTTATGCTGGCATTAAAATTAGATGAGGTGATGCAATTATCACAATTTAGATATATGCTGTTTGTTAATGATTTTGAGCTTTTTTCAATTTTTTCGCATTGCATTTCATACAATTATCTTACTATCAATTATTATCAATTGATCTATTATAGAAGTGAGATAAAACAAATAGAATAATATTATATGAACGCTAAGTAAAGTCAATGCAGGGTAAATAATGCATTATCGATTAAGTTTAGGTTTAAATTTATTTATTCACATGTATATATATCGACTAACAGATAAAACCTAAATTTTTGTAATCGTAGTTCTGGCAATTGTTTTTTAATGGAAAACAGAATCAGGAAAACATAGTCCAAATTTTCTTTTTTTTTCCACAAGCCTATTTTTGCTTGAGCCCTATTCCATTAAATGATATCAGATGTTATATCAATATTAATTCATTTCATTGATACTAATTGTATTTAGAACAATTTTGCTCATGACATTGAACTTAAAAACGATCCGATTTTGAGGACTCGAATCTTTATCAGAATTTCAAAATCGTATATTCTTTACATTGATATTTCAACATATCAGTAAGACATTTGCTAAATAAATGAATAATTGTAGTAGAAAGAATTATATAAAGAGCTGTTTGTATTTTAATTGTATTAATAAGGACTAGAAATGTAAACTTGATAAATTTAAAGATGAAATTAATTTGAATTGAATCAGATACAACATGTATTAAGCCTTTCAACTACCGCCTGTTTTTAACATAAGGAATGATCATAATAACTGTTTATTGAGACTGTTTTAAAAAGGTGCTAGATTTTGCAATTTTAACATTTTTTACACCTATTCAATATTTGGAACTTTTTTCTTGTACCTAAAGCGCACTTTTAATAATTCATAGTCACCATGCAGTTATATTCCTTGTACTTCTCATAGAGGAATCCATTAAAGTGTTGCATGTTACAGTGTAAAGGGGGCTTCATAAAATGAGCACACAAATGCACACACACATTTACTATTATGTGACATTATCTGCCCTTTACAATCATCGGATTGTGTTATAGTGCAGTTTTAGATCAGATCCCCACATTCAAATCCCAGTGGTCAGTGCATTACAATTGAAATCATACTGTATGAAATTTTGAAGTAACTCTTGAATCTCAGTTTTGGCTAACTTTTATATACTGACAATATCATATACATGTACATAATCTATTTCATGCACGTTTCCTAGAATACATAAAAATTCAAAACTTCGTTGAAAGTTTTAAATCATATTGACAAAATCATTACCCAGCATCTAACCTGAATATTTAAAAAAAAAACAATACTTAATGATTTAAAAGGAGAGCAGATTTTCAGATTCGATTTCATTAAACTAAGCTTTGAAATTTATTCACCAATAAGGATGACAAACAACTATCATTCAATCGCCTTTCCATTCGTCTCTACAAGATAATCCGATCACTACAAACAACTTTTTCTTAGAAATAAAGTATTATTACATTGATTTGAACAACACAATATGTATAAATAAATATATATTTTAAAAAACATTGCCGGTTCCATTAAAACATGTAAAATACCCCAACAACTGTGAAATGTCATCAAAGTTTTGAACTAAGTAATGCATTTTTGACTAGTTCTGCTGCATCTAAGCTGGTTCCCCAGCTCATAGAAATTCCATTAGCACCATGACCATAGTTATGAACAACCTGAAAAAATGTATTAATATATCATTACAATCAAGAGAGAGAGAGAGAGAGAGAGAGAGAGAGAGAGAGAGAGAGAGAGAGAGAGAGAAGAGAAAGAGAGACAGACAGACAGACGGATAGACTAAGAAGGGAGAGATAGAGATAGAATGGGCATCTCACAAACCACTGGCCTGGTCTTAATTGTTCTTCGACAATGAAATGGAATGAACACAAAAACCATACATTGGGACAAGACAGATCGAGATATCCAGAGGAGAGAGACTGACAGACAGACGGCAGAAACAGATGGACAGACAAGACAGAAAGAAAGAAGGAAGCTTAAACGAGGCTTACAACTAAACGTCCTTTCTTTAACTGGAGGATTTCCTTTTCTATACGAATAGGGACACGTGTAGGTCGAAGTCCTGTCCATTCATGGTCAACAACAGCACCCTTATAGAAAGAAAAAAATCAAAGTACTGAAATACCACAATGGCGTCAAGCAACAAAAAGGATACAAAATGTTGGTTACTCAACAAAAACGCATTTTAAGACATTTAGAAATGTATAAGATACATAATTGTTGCATTGGTTTTTCTATTTTTAAACAAAATTTTAAACGGTCGTTACTGAGTCTGGTAACTAGAGTTTAATTAGGGATTTAAATACAAAATGCTATACATTTACACGAGAACAGTACCTTTAGTTCCGGACATATCTTGTAGCACCTCTCAAGGATCGCCTTGCTGTCGCTAGCTTCTATATTTAGATTGTAGTTATTATGTTGTCGACAACCTCCTACCACCAGAAATTCACCACTGTATTAAAAAAAAGAATAGACTTAGTATAATGTTTGAAAACTCAGCGACACAGCACGAATGTCAAATTAAGATTGAAACGTTGAACGATCATTTATATGTGTACTATGTAAGACTTTCTGAATGAAAACTAAAACAATATTTCATGAATTACTTTTTTAAAATGTTTGTAATTATCATATATCAAATAAATCTTCGGGGTTATCGCTTATTTGTCCTACAGAGTTCATTGTTCTCACTGCATGCATGATTATTCAAAACAAAATATTAAGTTACTACTTCAAATCTGTAATGATTTACTTTGGGATCAGATAAGCATCATCCTCTGTGTAAATAAAATTCTTTATCCATGGTGCCTTTACCTATAATGTATATATATATTTTTTATAAATGTCATTAAAAACAAGAAAGTAAATTGTCTCCGACATTCTAAATCAAATCTCAAAGGGGCACGGCCCATGATTTGTGCTCAAAATTAGTTTTCGATATTTAATGTTTAAAATGCTTCGTTTTTGATTAATCTGAATGTTGTCGAGTTAAAAAGAAGATGAAGATCTCACAACTCCTTGTTATGTCAACAACGCTCCGTACCATTCTTTCGTTTAAGTTTGTTTAATATACCAGTATAAGTTCTGTTTTAAGCTGGGTTTTTTTTATCCTTGCTAATTCGTTATGAACACAAATAAACAGTAGCTAGTGTTTGTCAGATTCAAACTTGTTTGAAACTTTGTGTTTTCTATTCAGCAATCGATATGTAAACAAAAACATGGCCTTAGTTTCGTTTACATAACAAAGAGTTGTGAGCTCTGTATCTCGCTCATAACTCCACAATTGACACTGAAACTTTGGTTTGATTGTTATAAATACCCTAATAAATCATTTTAAACATAAAAATGAAAAATTCAAATAAAAAGCATATATGAAACATCATAACAATCGAGCTCATAATAAATATTTTATATTATCCAACCGATCATAATCTAGGTCGTATCCTTATGAACAAAATGCAAGGGGTTTAATGTCAAACAATTACAAGAATTGTTTTGTTTTTCAAAAGTTAATTTAATGGTAATCAATAAATCATACACATACCCTTAATAGCTGACCTCGAACAGGGAAGATGGTGGTATCTCCAAACAGAGAGCGACTTCCAATACCAGTACAGTTCACCACCAAATCGTACTGACCGACCAACTGAAAAACAGACGCACAACAGTTAACTACCTTATCGCACTGACCGACCAACTGACAAACCGACAAACAAGAAATAGCCACCACATCGTACTGACCGACCAACTGAGAAACAGACACACAACAGTTGCACGCATCCCAGGTGATTGCTTTTTGTAATGAGTATATGTCCTGAAACATGATGATGGATTGAAGTTCCCTTCTTGTTTATATTGTTTAAAGAACATGTAAAGAGATGCAGTTATATAGACGAAACATTACACACATCAATTGAAAGTGTAGATAATGTTCCTATATTTTTTGTCAAACTGAAATTTAGGGTGGTGCAAAACAATACAATTTTACTCTCATTTTGTTAATGTCTTTCTTTCGTTATCTTTTAGTAAGAATCAATTTCTTTTTCAGACCGGAAACAAGACTTGCTGCTTCCTGACCTATCTAAGGTTTCTTCAGATTGTTTTAATCTTAAGCGTTACCTTACATGTATACATGCATATACATATACATATACATTCAATTTCATAAGCTTGTATATATTTCATTTTCAATGCTATGTACCTAAATAACACGTACAATTATCATTGACCTTGACTTTTGGAGATGACCTGTATAATATAAGCAGTGTCTGCTGTTTAATCTAATCATGTTTTTCATAATAAAATATTGTTTAAATCATACTTAATTTCAACTCGTATGTCAGAGATTTTAAAATTTCTCAAATTTTCTTTTACGAGGTATTTCCTTACTTCATTTAAATCATCAATTCTCCTTTGTTCTGTCTGTCCTCCGTTTTCTTCGAATCTAAAAATAATTACATGTAATGAGTTTGGAATGCATCCTTGCTAAGTTATTTTTTTATTCTGTAAAGGCAATTCTGGTCCTTAACACATTTTCATTTGAGCGCTGATGACATATGCATTTATAATATCTGTTTAGTGAAAAAAGATACGTTATTGCATTTATCACACTTACATGTACAACTATAATTCATTTCTAAATATGTCACAAATATGTCTAAGTATGTCACAAGACCGAGAATATTATGTGCTATACTTGTAAAAAATTCATTGTTTCAGTTCAGCCTAAGTGTTAAAGGTCTTAAAAATAACCTATCGTATATATTAACTCATTCATTACATTTGCTCTTTTGAATTGGATTCAATGTATACGTAAGTGAAATAAAGCTACATCGTACATGTAGTCTTCTTTACAACAAAATGCCACAGATACATGTATGAATATTCAAGTCAATAGGACAGTTTGATAAAGAGCATTTAAACATATAACATCCTGTTGTTGAATAATTATCGATTCTTTTTGCAGTCTTCGACAAGAAATATCTAAAGTGTTGTTGATGCTCTGATTTCAGTTGCAGAATTTATTATAAACAGTGTTTTATATATATATATATATATATATATATATATATATATATATATATATATATATATATATATCAAGAATACTGATCATTTTTAATTTTACCTTAAATTCACATGTATATCTACTTAAACCCAAATGTGCATAAAACTAAATAGTTACGTACTTTTTGGTACGAATCAATTTTTTGAAAAATTGTCATATACATGTAGGCAAAATGCGTTTATAAATAAAGGGGCATGTTAACGATTTTGGTCCAATTTAATTTTTCTATTATTAAATTTATTGTTTACAATGCTTTAGTTATGGATTTCTGATGATTAACCAAAATTTGAGTGTCAGTCGTAGAGTTATAAGCAAGATACAGAGCTCACAATTATTTATTATGTAAACAAGCCTCATGCCATGTTTTTGTTTACATTGGTTCATTATACTGGTAACAGGTTTTTTTCAAGCTGTTTTTCTATCTGCTAATTCATTTTGAACATAAATAAACAGTTTCTATCGTTCGTCACAATCATTAAAGGTCTAAACCTGGAATTTTCTTTTCAACATTAAAAATGTAAACAAAAGTCGCATGTTGAAAATTTTTAATTTACTACGTGGCAGTAAATACAAAATAACATGACATGCCCGGTAAATTCAGAATTTACAACATGATAAAAACATGACCTGATCTTTGTTGACATAACAAAGAATTGCGAGCCCTGTACACATGTATCTCGCTTATAACTCAACCTCTGACACTCAAATTTTGTTTGACTATTACAAATGCAAATGCCTTAGTGAAGCATTGTAAACATTAAAGAGAAAAATCAAATGTTGACCAAAATCGTGACCATGCCCCTTAAAGCTATACATGTACCTTTTGAAAAGGTAAGGGAGGTAATTCCTTACTATGGCTATCACAGTAGTCACCTGATAGACAAACCTACATGTACAAAACAAAACAGAAATTATTTTAAATGTAATTGAATTTGAATTTGGTTCTGCAGTAATATTACAAATAGTTAACATTAACTTTTTTCGTTTAAACTATTTTTCTCTCTCTCTCAGATTAAAAAAAATGATTTTGACGATTAAACTTTCAAAAAAATGGTTTAAAATGTTTATCCACTACCTATGTATATGTTATGATAAAACAAAATAATCTCACTTGTAGTCCCCAAATCCGAGCTCTGTCGCCGCCTCTCTGTTGATTTCGTGGAAGCTGTAAACAGTATCCTTGTATAACGGGTTCTAAAATAAATAATGGGGAACCGTTCGTATAGCGACAGTTAACTGAATGTCTTCAAAATACACTTTCCTCAAAATTAACAGCCTTAGTCATGTTAATATCCTGCTGATTCTATATCATTGGGGCCCGGGGTAAACTTATACTGAACTTTTCTTTTTTTTTTTTTGATTTCCGATTAATGATTGTTACTTCCTTTTTAAAATTGCAGGCTTGTATTTTTATAACATGCTTTGCATTAAGATGGCTGGATGGTCGTGGTCATTTTAAGACTATATTAATCTCCTTTAGAAAAGATCTTTGTATAAAAATATAGGAAATTATGCAAAGCTAAAATGTGAGGACAATCTATGTCTGGCTTAAAAACTAATTTCAAAAATTTTAAGGAAGACCTGATTTGTTGACCATCCAGTCTCCTCAAAATATAAACTGATGAAACTCAAATCATTTATATCTTTTTTATAATTATCAAAAATTGTTTAAGAAGAAACGCAAGTCATTAAAACCCGGGTAATGCAAAACATGCATACATTTGTGTACCTGCATATCTTATTCAACATACCTCCACCTTGGTTTGACTTAGTATGAACCCAGAGACTATTTGCATCCCCGAATCTTTAGCTTTATCTGACACTGCGAGAGACGAGTAGAAATCCCATCCAACTCGAGCCCATCTTCTGCAAAATAATTCAGATCAGATCTTCAAGCAGCCAGTGACTTTCGTTAACTTTATTCACTTTTATTCTCCCTCTCTCTATCAATACCGTGGTTACTTGTTTATCTGCCCTTTTAATGGCTCCTATTCTCCAGTTATCGTTGCTTAAATTGATTATTAACAAACATTAACATTGGAGTGGGGGGGGGGGGGGGCATTGTCTTTGGTTACAATATAACGTATCATTGTCAATCTAATTAAAATCAGATCTTTGATCCGCTCCAAACAGATCGATAAACAAAGTACATGCATGTAGCAATCCAGTAATTTTAATTAGATTGGTAGCACTGTGAGAGTTACAAAATAATATATCTATTTCTTTTAACGCAAATAGTTTATACCGTATTTTTTCTTCGGGCACTCCTTTGATGAATTTGGCAGTCGGTCGAAATAACCCTCCAGCGCCCCAGCTGGTCGTTTCCTGGCCAAATTTCTCCGAGATTATCTTGACCCGTGCCGATGGAATCAATTTTTGGATGTTCAAAGCTGTAGAGACACCTATGATGCCTGCCCCCAGCACGGCGATGTTATACATCGTCTCTGTTTATACTGTTGAAATTAATTAATTGTTAAATTATTATGTTTTGAGTTCATATTGAATTATTTTATGTTTTTTACAAGTGTTTTTGATGATGTTGTTTTCAAAATTCAAATATACCTACATTAATGAAGCTTTATCATTCATTTGATTTTCTATCACACATATTAAATGATTTATCTAAAAACATTTTTAAAGTTGTATAAAAATGACCCCATAATATTTTATTTCTATTTAGTACATGTAGTATAAAGAAATTACTATATACATCGAACAGTCGCAAACAAAAAATGGCTTTAAATAACTATATGCTACTTTTCTGTCACGTTTTTTTAAACTACCGTGAAAATGATTTTTGATACGACCCCTCTTTCGTAATAAATTTATTTAAAGAGCTGTAACCGAACAACACAAACATGTGCAATTCTCTGTAACTGTCAGCAGTAGCATAAAAGCTAAAATGAACAATTTTAATTGAGATACTTCCATACACAGCATGGATAATGGTTATTACTGAAAAAATTCATACGTTTCTGTATTTAACTGTTTAACATATTTCACACCAGTATATAATTATACATGTAGTATGTCGATATTTACTTCCCCACTTTACTACGCATCGGCATTTCAAATAGTATATGCATATAAACATTACTTGCTAATCTAATCATGTATTTTCAACAACTATAGAAACATTTACAATTACCGTCACTGAATATTCGTACGTGAGGAAACGTCATATTCTCCTTACCTGATATTGATTACTAAACCTTGAAAGGCGGCCTCGCGTTGAACAGCTGATTCCTGTTCAAAAACTTCAGGGCGAATGTGAAAACTTATTTTTTCCTCGCACTCTCCTTAACACTGCATGTATGTCCTCTTATTTATCAGGACATTCAATTTTAAACTTTGAGGTGACCTTCGAGGCTATATATTACACCATGCACCACACAGATAAGGTTTATAAGATATTTTATGTTCTTTTATTTTCATATCTTAACACAGTGCCAGCCTGATTCGATTGCACTCTTTAAGATATTTTGTAGAACGAACATTGTAGATAAAAATTGTATATTTTTTCTTCTTATACATATACATGTATTTACTCACTGATCATTGCACATAAGAGAGAATAATGTGTATCATATTATGTAGATAATAATGTAGTCCAATTATTAAATAATTAATAATGTGAATTTAGTTACAAATAAGAACGCGTGCAGGGGGTGCGCCAAATCGACAAAAGATTACAGCCGAAATTATACAATTATTCAAGATTATAAAATAATCTATATACATTAAGAACCCAGTGCGGTTTCAAGAATCAAATTATCACTGTGTATTCTGATGATGTGATAATGCAACGCTCTTTTTGAAAATAAAGTTGAAGTTAATAAATTGATATTCATACGAACATTTCATCATTTGTTAAAAATTGTTCCACACAATGACAAATAATTTAATTCATTTCTTTCTTGATTTTCTTAAGTAACTCTTTTCTCACTGGAAGTAAGTTTCATTGCTGCATTACAAATAGGTAAATGAATTTTAAATATTTGAATCACAATATAGATTTTTTTGTTTGAACGACTAATATCATACCATTTTCAATGGACTGTTGCTCCATTAATTAGTATTTTGGCCACAATTTCGTCAGTGACTAGTCGTTTGATTTGATGTTTGCTTTTTTGTCTATCTTATCCATTCTTCGAATGATGTAATCAGTTTACACTGACTCCAGAGGTAAATTTTACAGATAGATACCCTGTCGATATGATAAATAATTCCAAATGTTTACACCAAGCTTTATACTCGTACACACACGATTACTGTCATGTTGTAAATTTTGTATCTACTGCCATCCTGTAAATTCAAAATTTACAACATGACAGTACGTCCAAGTTCTAGTGCAGATTTCTCAATAAATGCAGTGTTATTTAGGGTTGAGAGGGCAATATAATCTTGGAGATGTCGAATTACAAGTCTCTTCAACTCATACAGGCTACTGTATTGCTTTTAATTGTCTATATCTTGTTAGACAGGTCTTCTGTTTTTTTTCTTTCCTTTGGCAGAGAAAGAGGAGTCACAAAATGTGAATGTGTTTTTCATCGTGAGATTGGACCACGACTACAATGTTTAGTTTCTGTATTTGTTCATTGTGGTGACATAAATTTCAAAATGCAACGACGCACAAATCAGGCACAAAAAATCAAATGTTAAAACCCCCAAAAGAAATGGAATGCACTACTTGAGTACTAAAGCCAGGCCTCTATACATTTACCTAAAAAGTGGTGTTGCTCTGGTCAGTTAATTGCACTGTTGAGACAATGTTTACATATATAATTTATGTTTTATTTCCCAATATCAGTAAACCTATTCAACAAGTGACTCAGATAAGGGTATTCCAAAAAATAAAAACACCCCCAAAAACCACCAAATGTTATTGCGGACCAATCACACGATGTGTAAGAATTCATGCATCGTGACCTCCTATTCCCCTGCCGTTGTCAATGAAGAATCTCTGTCCTGGTCTGTAATTAGAATGGTTCCTCAGAGTTTCGAACTGAGTAATGCATTTTTTACTAATTCTGCAGCATCTAAGCTGGTTCCCCAGCTCAACCCAATTCCATGCACACCATGACCATAGTTGTGAACAAACTGAAAGAAAACAGTATTTATTTTTACATTCATTATCAAATCACCTGATGAGAGAGAGAGAGAGAGAGAGAGAGAGAGAGAGAGAGAGAGAGAGAGAGAGAGAGAGAAACTTACAACTAAACGTCCTTTCTTTAACTGGAGCATTTCTTTTTCTATACGAATAGGAACACGTGTAGGCCGAAGTCCTGCCTATTCATGGTCAACTTCTGCACCCTTATAGCTAAACATTAAATTTTTAATAGTTTCCTAACTTTCCTATATATCTATAAAGAACTTTTCTTTCAAAGGGGACAAATATAGTGCAGACATGAACACGATCATTCAGCCTTCTTAAATCTAATAACAATAAAAATACTTACTTTGGGATCACATAGGCATCATCTTCTGTGAATATAAAATGCTTTATCCACGGTGCCTTTACCTATCAACAAAAATAAATTAAAAAAAAAATTCAGTATTAAGTGTACTGTACGAATTAATTCACAATTCATTAACCGCTAGCGTTTTTTTAAAATCGTTTTGTCACACATTTTTTTTAAATATTATATTTTATGTTGTATATATGTTGTGTATTTGAAGAAGTACATCGTCATTTTGTTAATAAATGACCATTTTCGATTCTACTATGTGTTTTAGTTTATCATTTCAAATCAAACAGATCAGAATCATTTAGATAATAGAAGGATTGACAAAAAAATTTGTTTTATCAACGCTAACTTTTTGATAATGGGTAGACAAATTATAGCATAACACAGACCATAATATATAAAAGTTCTGGACAGTGCATCTTCACAACGTCAAGGCTTTGTGTGTGGAGTTCCGTAATCACAAAGCCTTGACGTTGTGAAGATGTGGACAGTGGTGCTGCACTGCATTTGAAGATTAATTAATTTTTCACGATAAAAACATGTTTAGGAAGTATATAGATTAATATTTTGTGAAAAAGTCTTAACAATGTATCAATAAAATTAATGTTTTATGTGAAATTGCATGCGAAAAAATAAAAAAATATATACATATTTCACGATAAGGTACTTGTTTTTATGGGATATTTTCTTACATTGTTGGTTGTAGGATAACAAATTGGGATTCGGAATATTCTAAATTGCCTATCTATAAGTTATAGCTTAGTTTTTACTAAAACATTAAGCCTTTTAAATGACTTGTCTTCTGCAGTTCATAGAATTGTTCTTAAAGAAGTGGACGGTCAAAGCCTGTATCCTGAAGGATATGTCATAAAGTAAATTTTGATTTTTCTGGGTGGGTGTGTTTGTATACAAAATTTGTAATGTTGACAGCTATATGGATAAAGACAGTGCCTGTCCACTTCTCTAAGAGATTATCTATTGTGTTTTAAAGCGAGCTTTTTGTCGTAAAATAACGTTTCTGTCATCCCCTTTCTACGTGTATAAGCATTTGTGTACGCAATCCTTTTGATATAGTCTTAGATAAAATGTTCTCAATCTTGATACCTTATTTTTTCTTCAGGTATTCCCTTGATGTACTTCGCACACGGTCGGAATAACACTGCTGGTCGTTGCCTGAACGAATTTCTCGGAGATTATCTTGACCCGAGCTGATGGAATCAGTTTTTGGATATTCAAAGCTGTAGAGACATCTATAACGCCTGCTCCCAGCACAGCGATGTTATACATTTTTTATACTGTTGAAATGAATTTAGTGTACACTTATTTTCATTATTTTCATTTTTATATATCTTTCATTTTAGCTGCTGGTAAAATTGTTTTGATTACGTGTAATATATGCATTTATTATATTTTTTATCTTGGTTTGAAATCAGCGAAACATATACAGATGCATATTTTCATGATAAACAATGTGCAGTTTTAACTATTATATTTACATTCAGTGTATATTTCCCCTTATGTTTGCATTGGAAATCTGCGACGTTCAATTTTCTATGAATACACTTTGATAATTCATGCGCCATGTTCACAAATATAAACGTCTCCACGTGTTTTGAGTATATTTATTTTTGTAAGATTAAATGAAACGTTTAATCTTACATAACCAATTTGATATGTACTTTTGAAAAATAATCATTGAATTATATCTATTCCTTAAAAAATGGGATTTTTCTCTACAGAGTTTCTGGCACTATAGTTTTAGTCACGGAACCGAACTAAATAAGATGATAATATGGCTGTTCCATGTATGTTTCATTTCCCTGACTGAGAGCGTATATATTGGCTTTACAGCAACGATACACATATATTTCATACAAATAGACATCAGTATGAATATAAATATAAATATTGAATGCTTATTTTTGGATGTCGTCGGTCTAATTCAATGCTTAAATAGATACATTTTGCATTGTAACGGATTATGAATAAATAAAAATACAAAAATCATCACTTTAACTTCCCTTTTGAATTATTTACCAAATGTGTCTGTGTTTTTGAATTCGTTTGAACCTCTTTATATAAGTGTTTTGATACGTGCCCTGTTTCATTATAATTTTTAAAAGAAAAAAACAAAACATATTTGCAACACATAATTCTAAAGAGACTACAAATGGTATTCATACTATACAAATGCAAAGATCATAATTAGAGGAAAATCTGCTTAAATGTGTCGGCATTTGTTCTCATTTCACTTCATACATGCATATAATTATATATGATAGTGATGTAGAAATATACTTCCACACTGCGCACCGGTTTTCACAGATATTTTTTCATTAAAGTGATCAAATTTTCTCGTTGAAGAAACGATTACAATGATACTGATAACGAAGACACGTCATATATACTGATATTATCACTTGACCATGAAAGGCGGTGTACAGTCGTCAGTCAGCTGTTGATTCTTCGTTAAAAACTTCAGGGTGAATGTAAGAACTTGATTTTTATTTCTTGTGTTAAGGTCACGACACTCAACAAACATTTTTTTATGGTTTTTAAAGATGATATGATTATAATTTTCTTGTGATTGAGATGGTCCTAGTTCCCTGGTTGTCTTATATTCATAATATTCTAAAGCTCATAAAACTAGTCATTCACTGCAGGTTGAGTTCCAGGTGATTGTTTATACCATTATTTATTTTTCTTACACGGGACTGAAAATTGATCGGGAGTTACAAAATGCTACGATTGGTTATCATCACTGTTGACGTCCAATGAAACTGTGTTCAAAATATGACTACATAGCTAACACAAACGGAAGTGGGGATGTTAAATTCACTATAATTCTCACTTGCATTGATAAATCAGTGAATCGAGTAACAAAACAATGCTTCACTTATTACTAGGTGTTTTCGATCGATAAGATGCTACTAGTACATGTGCAATATTCATCAGGCTTGAAATTGGACCAGTATTTCACTTTTATACAATTACAAAAGATCAGACCCATATAGGTACTTAATTTGATTTATACAAAAAGTATGTCGCATTGAATAGAATTAATTAAGAGAAGTTTTGTCTCCATTTTTTGATTGAAACATCTTAATAATAATCAGGAACCTAACATCGTTTTTAAAAGTGTATGGGGGAGCGGGGGGCGTAGACACCCCAATAATTTGACAACAAAATGAAAGAAAAACACAACTTCGTTAATCCTCCTAATATAGGGGGCACGGCTAAAAAGATCTGTGAAAATCAATATTTTAAGATAATTTACATATTTCTAAAAAGAAGCATAAAATTATAAATACTAAAAGATTTTAAATTATGTTATCAATTTAAAAAAAAAAAACACCAATTAATCTATATTTAAGAAAAAGAGTTATCGAACTCCGGCCATAGCTATCAATATTAATGGTGGGTTTTTTTTTTCCTGCACACCATGGAATAAAACCTTTAAGTTTCTGAATGAACTTAAGAAAACTATCGGTTTCCCAAAAAGTGGCCGGGAAACCTGCCCCCCCCCCCCCCAGCCTCCCATTTGCTACGTGCCTGATAATTTTCAGATACACTTCAACTGTATTTACAAAATTATAGAGGCTCTTATGTTTTTGTAAGATTTCATGAATTTTTGTGGAGTTGTATTCATGATGACCCATTTCAACCCCCAAGGGAAATGTCTATGTCATCATAGACCGTCCTTGTTTGGTTATGTTTATTGTTACTTACAGGATTCAGATTCAATTATGTGTAAAATTCACGAATGCCCCCCAAGTAACTATAAGTCTATTTTTCAATGTGCTTGATATTTATCATGATTACTTTATAATTTGAATTTATTGAAATTACAAATACAAATGTCAAAATAATGAGAACGCGTATATTTCATTTCATTTGTGAACACTATATCGTTTATGCCATTGTTGTGTTAACTCCAAACGTCAGACAATTTTTAGTTTAAAAAAAAAGGGGGGGGGGGGGAGGGGGCTACAATATTTATGTCGGGCTCGGTTAAGCAGTCCCGGAAGTCATACTCTGTTTGTTTACAAAATCGAGAAATCGTGACAAGCCAAGCCTTTTTAATTTTAGCCATTGTGTCATTGCTAATTCTTTGAGTTGTTAGCAATGTCAGTACATTTAGATGAATTGAAGTAGCAACAAGCTAAAATGAATAACTATCCATCGTATATGTAACATTACAGGTAAGTTGATCTTTGTTGATCCCCAATCACTTCAGATTTCTGCAAAATATATTAGTAAAACAGAAGTCATCTTCTTTAAACATCTATCAACATAATAAATCCTTCTTCAAGCCATGATTATAAGGCCGGTCCTTATGTCCGGTTTTTGTAGATCTATTTAAGCGGATGAGAGTCATTGACTCCCCCAAATTCTCAGTAAGAAATGCACCATGCTGATGCACATACAAAAGACTTCACATAACCAATTTACGATGAGAAAATTAATGTTTGTGTAAGAATTAATCTTGTAAACATCAAGGAGTTTTTGTATGAGAGAATTAAAGTAATTACTACATAGTTTACAGAAGAAGAGTCAGAGTGAAGATTCACTCTCTGTAGATTGCATTGAACAAAATAAAACCAAATCAATTATGTACTTGGAATATATGTAAGGAATAAAGTCAAGGAGGCTGTAAAAAAGTTCAGGGGGAGCAAACCTCGAAAGAAGATGCTTAATATGCAAAGCACCACAGAGCTAGAATGTAAACGTGATGTGAACACTGAGCAAATGGAAATCACATGTTACAGTCGCAGGTTTGGGGAAGTGAGAGGCATAAATAAAGGCACGTATATAAGCATATAATAAAATGGCAAGATTTGTACGTTTAACTAGTGTTAAACGTACTAATCTTGCCATTTTATTATATGCTGGAAACTGCAATTAATATAAAAAGAAAAACCCAAAACGTGCAAGACATATTAGTTCCGGATTTGTGACCTGACTTCACTGACCTGACACGTAATATACAACACACACCTTATTGTGTTCTGCTCTGGTGTTATACATGTATCAGTGTATATCTTACCTCCTGCTAAATTGTAAGGAATTCATTGGTTAACAGCAGATATGTGGAGACCATGTACATGCATATTCCATACACAGTCAGTACAAAATATCCTTCCTTTCCAGCATTATGACATCATTCTTAGAGTATTATAAAATCAGGTTTTGTACCCAAATTAAAACTTATGATATTGTTTTAAAACACTTGATTTGCATTGCTTTATTTACTTTTTGTCATTTACATAAAGACAGTCAGTAAGATATATTTGTTACATGGTTTGTAGTTGTCGGTCAATTCCATATGGGGCTTGAGCTCTGCTCTCATCCCCATATGGAATTAACTGAGCACGTATAAACCATATTGTAGGTCAATTAACGGTACAAACCATGTAACTACTAATGTTGGGTCTGGTTTTGGGCCAGGAGACAGTTGCTTCCAACAGCCCTACACACTATGAATTCTGGTACCACACTAAACTAAGAGACAAGTTTGATATTTATTAAAGTTAATAACTCTGCTAGCACAGCTTGAAGTCTGCTAGGTCCTTTGGATTTTTTAGAACTAATGAAATCGTTGGAGGAATTTCTCTATATTTGTTTTTGTTTGAAATTTATAAAAACAATTTATTTTCATTCTTTTTTGTAATAAGTTTAGAACATTAGGAGTGATTTTATACTAGGATGAAGTTCAAAACTGTTCTGGAAGGACAGGAGGCAGTTATCTTGAACTACCTTGGAGAGGGAAGACTGGTCAAGGGACCTCAAAGGGTATGTTTTACAAAAATTTCTTTCATAATTATCATGATTATATATAGGGTTTTTACCACAATTTCAAAATTTTTTTATTTTTCACTGGTATGTTAATTTTGACGTAAAAAACAGTGGAATTGCATTTTAAACTGTTCAATTCTGTCAAGAAGTGTTTTTAATCGAGCTCAACTTTGACTCTGGGCCAGTCAGGTTTGAAGTTATAAGATTTAGGTTTCAGGAATATTTTGATTTAAAAAAAAGAGGAACTTTATCATTTATCAGATAAACCATTCTGTTTCTCTTAGAACTTTTATCACTACAGTTCCTCGAAGAATATCAGTTGTTTATACCTATAGTTTCTTTTTAGATGGTTTGTAGTGAAAATTCATGCAACTCTGCAGACATCATAAAAATAATTATACTTGCAAAAAATTCCATGTTGCAAATACATGAATTTCCATAAGTAAAGCTGCAATTTAAGCATATGTTAATTGTTAAAATCCTATCACTTAAATAAGTTTTTTATGGATTTTGGAATGTTCAGCTTTTCCTGTGATAATATGTATTATATCCTTTTCCAGGTCTTTTTATTTAGAGAAAGATTGCAGTACTTGAAGAAACACACAGCAGATCCTTATCAATACATAGTTGTTAAAGACAGAGACGGGCTAGTTCAGCATAAGCCTGGGTCAGCTTCATATAAAACCACTCAAAATTAATCGATTACATTGCTTATCAAATATGTGCATCATATAATTTTTTTTGAAAGGGGGGGGGGGGATGTTCATATTGTTGAAAAGCCAAGATCAGTCTTATAAACTTATGCAGATCAGATTATTTTTCTTGTTTTTATGAATATATCTATTCACCAATGAGTTAGCAAAAACCTAATATATTATTTAAAACGATGCTGTTGTTTATAGATTAATGCATGTATAAGTACATGTATTATTATTGTTAGTTAGTTTTTCCTTGCAAATGTTGGAAGAAGTCATTTAGACTGTGTAGGGCATGAATTTAATTAATATTCATGAATATAAGTAAACTTCAATGATTTGTCCCATGTACAGTTAGTAAGCATTTATGAGGCTGGATTCAGTAAATTTCTGATAATAGGGATTTAGATGAAAGAAATGGTTCCTTTAGATGGACCCCAAACTAAATACATTTAATGGCAAGTGCCAATAATAACCAATTTTTTTGAGAAATTTCTTACATATTTTAAAGTTGCATGCAGAGAAATTCATACCAAACGGATCAAATTCAGTTTTTTAATCAGTTATTTCAACTTTTCAGACCATGCTTTGTTTTCAACAACCCTTTGCTGTATGAATCTGTGACTGTGAAAGAAAGCACTAAGATCGATGCCAACCATCTGATTGTTGTGTACAAACGTCTGAAAGAATCAGATGTAGAGAGAAGAGTTGTTCAGGGGCCCACTGTGTTTGTGCCAGAGGCTGAAGAATGGTAAGTACCGGTAATTATAACTTACCTACTTACTGCCCCCTATACCTGAAGTGTGTTAGGCAGGGAAGAGTGTAGATAAAAAAGAATATTATTCTTACTTTACATGTAACAAGCCACCCAATAAAACTATCACATAAACATCATTAAGTGCTGTGTATGACTGTGCTCTATTATCACTAGATTCTCTTAAAAGTTGATAGTGCAATATTTTAAATTAACACTAAGATCGATAATAATTTGATAAATGGGCATAATTAAACAGTTTAATTTGCACTGTTCAGATGTTAGAAAATTTGATAAAGCATTATTCAATTGAGTCTTGCATCAAATTTAACAATTGTATATGTAATTTTCAGGATTCATACTTTTACATGGCATGGAACAGACCCCCAAGACAAGACTAGGATGATCCCGGGGCACAGTGTTTTTCAAAAGCTGGCCGTCATTCCAGATCAATTCTACTACAATGTAATATATACTCCATCTGTGGTAGAGCTTAGAAAGTTTCGTGTGTATCTTTCAGTTAGTAGAAGAGCTCAAATCACAGCACAATACAAGAGCTATACATACTTTTATTTCTCTTAATTTTAAATAAATCTGCATTGGTATGTCTTAGATATCATTAGAGTAAATTTGATTTAAATTTTTTACAAATTCATTATAAAAATGTATATATATTCTCTATCCCTATTGCATCAATGCTTAGCATTTTGTGTATGAAAGTTCTTCATTTCATTCTAATAATCAAAATTGAAGCACTAGTTTAAGAGGAAAGGAGAGGATATGAGAGCCCCCTGCCCCCTCCCTTAATATGGCAATTGATATGTTGATCTGTGTTTTATTTTGTTTTTAGAAATTGGTCCCAGCTCTTTATTTTCAATTATATATTTCATTCTCTTTTAATTATTTTATTTGGATAAGACAGCAGCATTGCCCCTTCCCATCATCTCCCTTGATCACTTGCAAAGATGATGCTGCAGACCTGCCCTAACTTTGCATGGTTTAAATGAAATTTGTGAAAATTTTGTGCTGTTTTCCATTACAGGTCAAGGATGTGAGAACTCAAGATGACACCATGATAACTGTTAAACTAATGCTGTTCTATGAACTGAAAGATGTGACCAAAATGGTATGTACACTATCTTGCCTATGCTATTAATTAATTCCCTTCTTTTATTTCATTCAACAATTGTCTCTGCATTTGTAATTTTATTGTGTAAAATATTCATAGTATTGATGGTTATCAGTCATAAGAATTATGTTATAAACTGAAATATGGAAGTGTTTTCTCCGGTTTACATGTACATGTTTAAACAGCAGATGACTCCATTTTTTTTATTTTGTAGCTTAACACCACAACAGACCCCATAGCAGACATGATAAAGTATGTACATGTACCGAGTAGTAAACATTATCAATATATATGATATGGATGCTGTTAATTACAACACTTATATCTACATGCTTATATGTACAAATCTATAGACATTTTTTAAGTGTAGATAGCTGAGAGTTTATTTCAGAAATTTTAAGTAGTGACAATGTCACAACAATATTCCTATCAAAATGAACAAAACTTGAGGTACATCTGGATTTCCATTTGATAAATAGCATACATGTAGTTTGGTGATACAATGACTGACACTCAAAGGATACTAACTGAACTTTGTTAATTTCTCCTTTTCCAGTGCTGTTTGTGCAGATGTCATTGCTTTTGCTGGGAAAGTTTCGTAAGTTGAAGAATCATATAATATACCATACATGACAACTATGTAGTATAAATTTTATTAGGATGTGGGATATAGTTGTGCAATATTTAAGGAAAAAAGTGTGTAGCATAAATCTAATTACATCTAGTTTGTTTGATAAAGTTGTGAGATATAATCAGCACAATTCCACTCTCTTTATGTCATTAGGTTTGAAGAATTTCTGAATCGGACCCAGATCCTGAGTGACATTTCAACCTACCCCCAGCTGACTCAGCGGGCTGACAAGATCGGGTACAGCATTCAGAAGGTTGTCTTTAGGGGCTACCATGCCAGTGACAGCCTCCAGGTAAGGCTGTAAAACTATGTCCTTGTGTAGTTGTACTATGATTAAATGAGGAATTTTGTTATTTTCTTCTAAAAAAAATAGAAAATAGTAGTAAAAGATATTTAGTTTAAAATTTTGGTTGGTAATGAAGAGATGCAATCATTACTGATAAAATAAATTAAGGTAGTATTTATTATATATTCAGATTCATTCATTATGCCATATCAATAAAAAAAAATGAGTAAAAATTGAGAGAGATTGTGTTATGCAATTGTTGAATTTTAGAAATCATTATTAAACATTGAATTGGTTTTTTGTAGGCAATGCAGAATGCTGCAATTGAATCACGAACACAACTTCGACTAGAATCAGAAATTGAGGAACAGAAAGCTAAACTTGCAGACTTTAAACTTTCTAAAGAACAAGAGAGAACCAAACTAGGTAAGGGGTGTATAAAAAATAAATATCAACTCCTTATGTTTCTTTTAATACAATAAAACACAAGCAAATCAAAGTGCCAAAGACAAATGATTTTGATCAATTATCTAATTTTTTATAAGAATCTTATAACTAATTAATTTGTATCAATATGATTAAAGACATGGGAGAATAAGCATGCATAATTTTAAGAGTGAATTCCTTATATTAAGCATGTTAGCTGTAACCATATTATACTGTACACAGTATTGTACATTCCTATTAAAACCGTAATGAATTATCATTAATCAAGTTCATGACATGGAGAAGACCAAACAAGATCACAAGCAGAAGAAAGCTGAGTTGGAGCAGCAACACAAACTGGAAATGAGACAAATTGAACACCACAACCTGTTGGAGACAACAGCTCTCTTCACGAAAGCAAATCAGGGTAAGGCAGGATCAGATGTAGGTAAATCAGGGTAGGGCAGAATCAAATGTAAGCAAATCAGGGTAAGGCAGGTTCAGATGTAGGAAAATAAAGATAAAGCAGGATCAGATGTTGGCAAATCAGGGTAAGGCAGGATTAATGTAGGCAAATTAAGATAAAGTAGGATCAGATGTTGGCAAATCAGGTTAAGCAAGATCAGATGTAGGTAAATCAGGTTAAAGCAGGATCAAATGTAAGCAAATTAGGGTAAAGCAGGATCAGATATAGGCATATCAGGGAAAGGCAGGATCAGATGTAAATGAAAGTAAGCAAATCAGGGTAAGGCAGGATCAAATATAAGCAAATCAGGATAAGACAGGATCAAATGTAGGCAAATCAGGGTACGGAGGGATAAGATGTTGGCAAATCAGGGTAAGGCAGGATCAGATGTAGGCAAATCAAGGTAATGCAGGATCAGATGTAGGCAAATCAGGTAAGGCAGGATCAGATGTAGGCAAATCAGTGTAGGGCAGGATCAGATGTAGGCAAATCAAGGTAAGGCAGGATCAGATGTGCTATAGCTTGTAGTTCCAGAAGTACATGTACACAACAGTATGCTTGTATTTTCTGTTAAATTTCAATTATCTACATCTTTTAGTTCATGGAATATTGTACAGTGTACTTTTTATTGCAGAGTATAATAACTTGATAGCAATTGATTTAATAGCTGCAGGTCTGTAAGCTCCTGGTCTGAAAAAATTCGGATGGATGACCAGGGAGCTACAGTGCCTCCCATAGTAAAAAACTGCAATTTACGGCGCACAAAAAATTGCGCTAGTTTTGGACTGATTAACCTTATTTTCACACAAGTTCTGTGAAAATAATACCATTAAATTCTTCAGGCAATTTACTACTAACATCATCACTTTACTTGCCTCAGACTTTCTCTTAAACATGCTAACCTACCTTGGAAAATGAAGTATATTAATTCATGTCGAGATCGAGAGTCGCCATTTTTACATGTAAACAAACTTCACCACTTCACTTTACTGGACTGGTGATGGTGTTTAAAAGAATATCAGAGGCAAGTGAAGTGACGATATCTGTAGTAAAATGTCTGAGGAATTTTTTGGAATCAAATATTTGTACAGAATGTGTTCGGAGCTGAGATTAATCAGTCCAAAACTAGCACATTTTTTGTGCACTGGAAATTGCAGTTTTTTTTACTATGGGAGGCACTGTAGCTCCCAGGTCGTCCATCCAAATTTTTTCAGACCAGGGGCTACAGACCTGCAGCTATTGATGTAATTGATGATTTTCAAAATGGTCTATATATTCTTTTAATTTAAGAACTAAATGCAGCAGAGAAGGCTTGGGATTGTGAATTCTTGGAAAAATTAAATGAAATGAATGTCAACTTGACTGATTATCTCAACACCAAGAATGGTCCTCAAATTACTGAGGAAATTAGAGTTGTTACCACAGATCAAGACCAGTGGATAAAAGCAAGCAACTAAATTTCAGGTTAAATTAAGATATAATGTGTAAAAAGTTTTATTTGAAAAGAAGTTTCATTTATAGAAACTTCAAAAGCAAATAAATTTTTTTAGATATGTCATTAATTTCTTTCAAAAGGAATTTTAAAATTACTGATATGTTTTATAAGAAAACTTGATTCATTCTAATTGTTGTTTAAAAATGAAACACTTTAGGCTGTCCAAAGTTAATTCTAGGTTTAACGTAACCCCCGTGCGTAGGTTTAGGAGAAATTGGGTTTTGAAAAAAACAAACAAACCCCTATTTGAATTTAATTTTTACCAATTTGATTATACTAAAATACTTACGGTCTGTAGAAATTCGAAATGTTTAGAGCACATTATGGACTATAAAGTAGATACTCCGTGGGATTTTAGAAAAAAGTCACTGTTAAAGCGATAACCTATTGTAGTTTGAATACTCACAGTGTTTGTATTAATGTAAATGAATAAAAATCTTTGTTTGAAAATTTTGTTCATTTTAATTTTATCGCCCTCCCTCGTAGGTTTGGTATTTTGAAATGACGTTAAACGTAGAATTAAATTTGGGCAGCCTTATAAGATTATAATGATACTTAGTTCTGGAGACAGTTTCATGATGCTTAAAATTTTATTGATCATTATTTTTATGAGATTGTATTTGTTATGTACTAGTATACTGTTCTTTTTTGTATCTCACTTTAAAGTTTATACATTTATTTTCTATGCATCTTTATTGCACAGAATTTTTTAAAAATCAGTTTTTGAGAAATCCACATCCATGAAATGATAATGCAACATCAGTGTTTTAGCAATACAAAATTTTATAGAATAATCTTAAATTTAATTTGTCTTGCTTATGCATGATCTTTGTTAAGACACATGAATGAACAGCAATTAAATATTTTACTTCAACCTTGGATATTAATTTTTATTTTACATCTATTAAGATGATTAGAGAATATGTAACATGTTCTTGATATCCTTAACTTCTCAAGTCAAGGATGGGTTTTACAAAATACCCCCTAAAACACTGATTTTTCTAGATTTATATAAAGTACATGTTCATGTTGTATAAACTGCCAGTTTAATGGTGGCCTTGATTTTGAATTCTTTGTACATGTAGTCTAAGTTGATGTATTTCTTGAATCAATTGAAAAAAAAACCCCTGTTTGTCGATGTTCTCTCTGTTTGTAGATTCTGTCGTATTTCTTTGTTATTGAGAATGAGATTATTTATTATTCTTCATTATTTATTACTTATACTTTGATATGAAGAAATGTATTCCTTTCTTTTTACACCAAATCACCCTCTTTGTGATATTTCTTGGATGATACATTATTAATGATTCGATTTTACACATCATTGTAAACCATGTAAGATTGATATGTTCTAATTAATGTTATATGTTATCTATATATTTCGTTTTATTCCATAAGGTTAATTATATTCATCTTTTAAAAAGGAGCCCATAGGCCACTACGCTCACCTAAAGAACAATTCTTGTATCATTCTCTCGGAATTTTTAAATACTGTGGTTTCATCATTTTTCGTTCAATATCCATTTTCGTGGATTTCGTTGTTCATTCGATCCACGATATTTGATGTTCAATGAATACGTGACATGACATCAAATTATATTGGTAACGGTTTTGTTCATGAATTAACGTATCCATGAACCTGTGTAATTTACAAAATCCAAGAAAATTGCCAGCGAATATTTTTGAAACCACACTATGAAACCGTTTTAATTATTGTAATATTCGCACAGATTCTCATATAATCCAAGATTTGACAGTGCATTAAACAATATATCAAAAGAAGCCTACTCTTCCAGATGTCATATCCTAAGATATAAAAAAAATTGTAAAATGAACTATAGATGAGTATGAAAAGTGAAAGAAGGTCACTGTGACCTTGATATAAGGACATGAAGATATGAGGATGCTTACATAGTAATGTAACTAAATGTAACATTGTACATTTTTCCTATATACTTCTATGTAACATTGTACATTTTTCCTATATACTTCTATGTTGAGCTCTGGACCCACCTTGGGCCCAATACAAATGTATTGGTCCAGGGGTCATGTTTTGTTAAATTAGAATCTACACTGTCTTAGGATGCTTGATAGTAATCTAAAACATTGTAGCATTGTAGAAGATTTCTAAAAGTTTTCCCTGTTTATTTGAATGTTGAACTTTGAACCCCTACCGAGGCCCCCAGTATTGGCCAGGGTCACGGTTTTTACAATTTAGAATTTACAAATACAAACTTTGATGTAAATATTGGCATTTCAGGTGCAGTGGTTCTTGAGAAGAAGATTTTTTAAGACATGCACCGTATTTTCACTGTTTCGTGATTATCTCCCTTTTAAAAATGATTTCACCCTTTATTTTAACAGTTTAGAATCCCCTTCTCATAAGGATGCTTCGGTTCAGGTGAGCTAAAAAGATATAAATATTTCCATAATTTCACAGAAATAATAATTTTAAAAATTGTTTATTGATATTGAGAAAATTATTCTATTTTATATACTCCTTTTCAGAATAGCTGTAATGCTAAGCAAAATTAAATAATAAGGCAAGTTAAAAACTGCTAGTAAATACCGGTAGTTTATATTACAGACAATTTGGTTTTTATACTCTTACAAGTTAATTTAATTCACAGCATAAGATAGCAAATCTACAGATTTAATTATTAAAACTATTTAATAAAAGTACGAAACAAAGATGATATGTTCTGATTATTCACTCCATTTCTTAATATTCCTTTCTGATACGAAATTCCCCGCTGGACTTTTGGTTCCTGGCGGTAGTAGAGCCAGGTAGAGGGGTGTGTCTGCGCCTTGATCGATGGTTTTATGCCCTTTGTGTGATGTCATATCCGTATCGACGTAACCAGGACAGCAAGCATTTACTAAGATGTCTTCTCGCGGGTCTGCTGAAAGTTGGCGATGCTGAATTTCTGACAAAACTGAAACACCGACCTTTGTCATGCCGTAAGAACTGCTAGGATACCCTTTGCTTTCGTGGTCACCATTTTTTGCTGCTTGTATGAAGTCGTTCAACAAGTTTGTTAGCTCGTCGACTGTAATTTTGTAGTTTAAAAACTTTGCTTGAACCTCTTTGCTACATTTCTTAATTGCAGAGGTACTTGCCATGCTTGAAACGTTTACAACTCGCGCATGCGATCTCAGTAGCGGAAACAGGGCATTGCAGAGATCAAGTGTACCTTGGTAGTTTGTCCTATTTGTCACTTCTGCCTGTTCCGCAAATGGAGCCGTAGAATTTTGCTTGTAAGCAATTCCGGCATTGTTGACCAGGATGTCCAAACCTCCGTATGTACTCTGGAGAAAATCTCTCAGACGACCAATGCTGGCTTGGTCCGTGATGTCAAGTTGATGGAACTTTGGAGACAGTCCCTCCGAGTTTAAGCTCTTGATGGCCTCCTGACCTAACTCCTCCTTCCTTGCAGTGAGGTAGACATCTCCCTCGAACTGCTTGCACAGGCCTCGAACTATGGCATATCCTATCCCCTTATTAGATCCAGTTACCTATCAAGTTCAGACATGCACAAATAAATCAAGATTCAAAATTAAAATGATATAAATTTTAACTTTTTTAAAACCATGCACGCTTCCCATGATGATAGAACATTGCGAAGGGGAACATTACATGGTACATGTAATGGATGTGCATATGCATGGTTCACCATAGTTCATGTTTGGTATCCAAACATTTGTAGATGAAATGAAATGAGGGGAGAGGTTAATCAAAATTAAAATCAACTTTGAATAATCTTCATGGTTTTTAACATTCATCAGATGTTGCATGCTAGCGATGGAAAAATTCGAAAATTAACCGTTACTGTCCTCCGTACTTTCAATTTACATAAGTAGCCTATCGAGATTCAAGGTCTAAGGAAATTAAAACAATTTATTTGGAACAATGAAATACATTTGATTTAAAGTACTTCAGTGAATAGAATATTTCATTTCACAAATTTATAGCAAAGACCCTATTCACTGCATGAATTGCTACGCTTACTCAAATGTTATGCTAAATACGGGCTTATCGATTGCTTCACCTGATCACCTTAGCATTACTTTATTGCTTAAAATTTATATGTATGCAGAGTGACATTATTTAGAATTTCTTTATATATGTTTACAATTGACAATTACCGGTAAATAATGAGTAAAATTAAGAGAGAATAAGCCTTACCACTGCCACCTTCTTCGACATGATTAATGATTCGGGTATTCACAAGTCTGTTCTAAATTGTGACCAAAGTAAACACAATCCAAACGGGTCTTTTTGTGGGACAGTTTTATCTTGACCCTTGAAAATCCTACGTAAAAAAAAAAACCCTCCAACAACCATGACCACATCTGGATGATAAAGTACGTAATCACCTTAAACGTAATGAGAAGAGAGTTTTATAACACACCAGTCTCATGATATTAACTTTCTAAACCACCCTGCGAAAACTGACTCCAGAGTAGGATTTCCTTTACGAAAATATAACATTCCAGAGCTCTATTGCCAGTTTTCCCTGTTCTAAAAAATGTACTATACATACATGTTATAAAACATGTATATACATGTTTATATCTTACTAACATTTTTTTTTCAATACAAAAAAGAAATCTGGCAATTATGATCAAAATATAAATAGCTACTGGTATTTACATCAAATCAAAACAATTTATTTAACTACATTTTTATAATACATATCTTAATATCAATATGAAAAAAACAATAAGTCTCCAAACTTGGTTTGGGAGACTTTGTGACAGGTTTATTCTATAGTCCATATGATAATACTCAAATATTACAATGATAAATATTTATTAATAGAAAAAAACAATTTCATACGCCAAAAGCGATTCGTAGTTCTGGGAAGTCAACACATTTTAAAAAACGGTATTCATATATTGAAACATTTCTCTTATTTTTCGGCTAAACACGCCTATTTCATCTTAAGATCTACTTAATATTAATTTTGTTTGATTGTGATCAACCGAGATAAATTCATCTATTGATTTTCAAATTTTGAATAATTATAAATATTTCTTTAATGAAATTGTTTAGATGTTCCAAGATTTCAATAAAAATCTGGTTATTATAGACTGTTTTGGAATACACTTGTTTGCAAAAAAATATATGAAATTATAATTACAATCATATTGGTACCCGTTCTAGACTTGAAGTGTTGATTTTTTTTCCGGATGGGGTGGGGGGGTAGTTGTAAATGAATACAATTATTTCTCCTTGTGATATGGACATCATTTTTTTGTTCTACAGTAAAACATCATACGTACTTGTTAAATCAGACACTTTACGATAAAAGTAACAAAAAAATGCCCTTATAAAAATGGAAATGATCTACAAATCCACTATCATACCCAACGTAATATTTAAATTATAATAAATAAAATTAATTGTTCACCATTATCTACAGAAAAAATATAAAGTGCCTCACAGATATTTTAATGAAAAATACCAACATACATACAAATTTCAAATATGCAACAAAATGCAGTAAGTATTTACTAGTATTTCAGTCTTTTTAAGGATCTTCACATCGCATCGTGTCTAGAATAAGATTGATAAAGACTTATTATGCGTGGGAAATCTAATGCAATGAACACCCATATTATGAAAACAAACAAATATTTCAGATAACATATGTAAATATGAGCATTTATCAAGAAGTTCACATTTTATATTCATTAAACTTGTAAACTTTGCGATCAGCGACAAACTCTCCAGCAGGACTTTTGGTGCCCTCGGAGAGTAGAGCCAGATAAATGGGTGTATCTGCCCCCTCGTCGATGGTTTTCGGACCTTTGTGGGACGACATATCCGTATCCACATACCCTGGACAGCAAGCATTGACAATGATGTCTTCTCTGGAATCGGCAGTAAGCTGGCGGTGTTGGATTTGCGTGAGGACACTCATCCCAACTTTAGACATGCCGTAAGCACTGCTTGGGTAACCTTTCTTCTCATGCTCGCCATTTTTCGCCGCTTGGATGAAATCGTTTATCAAGGCTGTCAACTCTTCGATCGTAATATTTGGATTCAGAAATTTGGCTTGAACTTCTGGACTACATTTTCTAATGGCAAAACTGCTAACCATGCTTGACAAATGGACTACTCTTGCGTGTGGTCTCAACAAGGGGAAAAGTGCGTCACATACTGCGACGTTTCCAAAGTAGTTGGTTTTGCTTGTTACTTCAGCTTGCTCTGCAAATGGGGCAGGAGATGCATTCTTGTAAGCAATTCCAGCATTGTTTACCAGAATGTCTAAACCACCGTAAGTTTTCTTCAGAAAGTCTCTTAATCTTTCAATGCTTGCTTGGTCAGTGATATCAAGTTGATGGAACTTTGGAGACAAGCCCTCTTCGTTCAAGCTCTGAACGGCCTTTTTGCCGAGCTCTTCGTTCCTTCCTGTTAGGAAGACATCGCCTTTAAATTGCTTACATAGGCCTCTAACGATGGCATAACCTATTCCTTTGTTGGAACCTGTCACCTGTAATATAAATGCTATAATTTTAAATTCATAACTTTATTTAAGGACGGCGGACCCAATTCACTTCTACAATAGTGATTTTCATAAAAAAAAAATTATATGAGTTAGAGTTACTAAAGATATATCAAAATCAATCAAAAAATTATATAAAAATCGAATTAGATTTAGAGTAGGGACCATTTCAAAAAAAATTGTATTACTTCTCTTTTTCAATTGAACATAACGGGAAAAGCGTTCTTGTGAGAGAGAAAATAATTTTTTAAAAAATCTGCAATAGATTTTCTCTCCATATTGAAATATGATACTTATATGATGACTTTAATTTAATATCATTTAAAAAATGACCATGTCATCGACTTCGTTTTCACGGGGGCACGTGCCAAAGTGCGGTGTGTAGTTATTTTTCTTCAATTTTTCATCAAAAGTACTGCGCAAACTCTAAGAAAAAGGATGTGTACATCATTTTGAGGTTGAATAATGAAACAAAACAACTATTAGAGTGTGCTAAACATTTTTTTATGATAACATACTTCGAAACTTAAGCACAGGAACGGTTTAACTCTATTATCAGTACGAGTACATTGAAGCGAATCGGAATGTAAATGTTTTGTTCACTGGCTCAAACTCTGTTAACTAATATATGTAGATTGTTATATATAACTTGAGCTAATATAAATCTCACTACAGTACTGTGACATATAAAGAAATTTGTGCAAGTTAAATAATGTTGAAAAGCGTATTTTAGCCTGTTAAATTATAGCAAGGTCAGCCACTGCTTGTACTACACAAAGTGTGTATTGATGACGCATAGAACGGCTATATATTGCATCATAAGCGATTTTTCATTGAGTTTTAGTGATATTGAGAATCCAATGTTCGTAACAATCACACATTTTAGGTGCGCGATATATCTGCGCAAAGCGAATTAGGTCCGTCGTCCTTAATTTATAATTTGGGGTTCAAAAAAATGAAATGTAAAACAATTGTTTTCACGTTAGGCCTACACCTTAATATTTCAGTTAGTATCTAATTTTCTATAACCAATGATGGGCCCCTAGTTTACAATTTTTTTGAATAAAGATCGAGGCTATCGTTTTTAATAGCACTGTCGGTTCTCTTTTATATAAAGATATACATTGAATACACTAGTGGGTCGCTGTAGAAACTTAACGTGACGCAGTACATGCATTCCTCCATTAATGAAATTTTAAGTTTTCTTTCAAATGCCAAAAAATAAAACATGCATAGTCATGTTAGTTATCATAGAAACAAAGTGAAAGTATGAGAACCGCTACAGACAGTGCTGACAGACAACCACAAAGCTTTCATAACCGGTCGCTGAAGAGCTTTACGATTTTTTGTTTAACTTCAAGACAGGTGAAAACATGCACGTTTTGTACCTAGCCTATAAAGTATAGTTGTTGATACATGTACTAAGTGTATACTTACAACTGCTACTTTCGTGGACATGTTGTATAGACTGCCAGTCGTCACTGTTGTGTGACTCCGGGATAGTTGATGTACGGAACACACGAAGGGACAACAACCCGAACACGTCCAAGCATTTACATCTAAATTGAAATGTACGCGATAATCTTGAGATTAGTAGCACCTCCCCCCACCCCACACACACACTTTCTAGGTGCAGATGGAATAATTATAAAAATAAATTACCCCTAAAATAAGTTTTAGGTAGTAATCGCTCTTCGTTTACCCCCCCCCCCCCCCCACCCCCCACCCCTTTACGATTGCGAAAGTTTAAAATTTTGCTTGTCATGATTTAGGACAAAGGACAAGAGCGTACAAGGCCTGACAAATCCCCCGTACCCAGGATTTTGAAATGGCATATGAACATATAAAAAAAAATCTTTACATTTGAGAGTTTGCATCAATCAGTACATGTACATGTATAATATAGAACTGCATTCTCTGACAAATAAATAATATACATTAAAACATGTTCTTGGCACTTATCTCCTTTGTTTTATTTGTTTACTTTCTAAGCATTACAGCATAATCTCATATCTGTGCTAGCGCTATTTTTATCCGACATTGTATGTACAGAACATGAACATTAGGCAATTGTTGTCATTATATAAATTGTATAGATATTTTTTTTCATAATGATCCAATAAAAAAGCAATAAATGTTTTACTTTAAAGCAAATGAATTAAAACAAAACGCCGTCTATACGATTCGAACACCCTCTCATTCGAGAAGGATGGACTACGAGCCTCCGCCTATCCCAGTGAGCTACGTTGACACAATCTTACTGTTTGACAATAATTAATAAAATAAAACGTTTTTGGTGAAAACCACGCATTTGACCCATTATGGGTCTAGACTCCATTTTAATAAATCAATAAAAATAAATAAAAACTTATTCTTTAAATAAAAGTACTTTTAGGATGGAGTCAAGACCCATTCATACCTAAATTTGCAATTTAGATCCAAGATTTTGGCATAAAACGCTGTGCAGCTTAATTTGGAAACCTATACCTGTCGTGTTTATAGAATGAAAGCACAATATTGACTTCCATCGTGAAATTTACACTAAAAACAATGCATACAAGCAAAAAATTAATATTCTAACTTAAATTGAAATTCTATCGTCTTCGTTGCTCCGAGTGGGGGATATACAACGCCTTGTACGCCCCTGTTCTTCCCCCCCCCCCTTCCCTTCCCACTATCAAAAACGATGCTATCTTTCTGAAATGGGTTATTTAGCTTATTAAATCAATGTAAACTTGACTTCAAGGAGATATAATTTATCAGTAATTTTTTCATTGTTCAATGATGTTTTATTTTTTTTCGGGGGGGGGGGGGGGGCTTTAACTTTACTTGGATATTTTGTTTGATCGATCGAAACTAAAATTATGTGCACCGATAGCACGAACTATACGGACTTGCACGGGCTTGCCTTAAAATTAAAAGTAGTTGCAGCAAACTTGGTAACATTCGGATTTATTACTTTCATGAATAATTCATCGAATGATTCAAGGATACATATTTCATACCGGTTGTTGTTTAACGATTTACCAGTGCATATCTCAGAGGTAGAGATGTTATATATGAGGATCCACGGTTTTTTTTTTCATAGACGGGGGGGGGGGGGTGATATCCTTTGTACGGGCGGGGTAGTGGGGGTCCGAGGCTTATTTTCGGTAATTTTACTATGTACATTTAATAATTTAGAAGCCATTTTCCCCTAAACCCGTATATTAATAGTATAAATACTTGGAAACGGAAGACCTTAATAATAACAATAAACAGAAAATTATTTTCCGAAAGATTTGCCATTTATTTTGAAAAAGGAACACTGATTAAAGCACAAAATAAAGTGCAATTTACATCTACACGATATAAAGATTCAACTATAATTTTTGAAAAATCACATCGAACATTTCAAAGTCTAGCCGTTTTCGGTCAGAAAGATGAACTTTCAAATCATCAAGAAATGATTCATTAATATCATTAGCTTCTTTGTAATTGTTTGTTTGACGGAGACCAGTCATCATACTGTGATACATCCATGATATAACACAGTCCACAATGTCCTCCACAAGACATACATGTACATGTACATTGTATATACAACTTAGATTATAACAAATAGCTGGGTATACTATCTCTTCATGTTTACACACAAAACAGTTACAAAAGTGTGTCTTATGTATTAAAAAAGATAAATTGAAAATACCAGGTACTATGCAACATTTTGTGACCTAGATAGGGACGGTAGTGTTGTGCAATTCTTCCTACATTTATAATAGTTTAAATATATTTACAATGACACAATATTTAACAGTTATTGTTTTCAATAAGTATGATTTACATTTATATAAGGAACTTAAGAATCAAATTCATTTAGTATACATGTGTATCCACAATTATAGACCAAACTGTTAAGGATTTTCATTATCATTTTATAAGTATGTGTGTTTTATATAAGTATTTTAACATACCTTTGAAATCACATTTCTTTGAAAAAGTTGATAAAATGCAGATGAACATATTTGAAAAAAATCTTTACAACGGGTTGGTATGCCTACGTGGATAATAAAGCCTGTAAGGTAAAGATAAAAATAATGGGAGTCTATTTTACTGCAAAAAAGAAATGGACATGTTTAAGCATCAGACACTTTATCAAACAAACAGTAAATAGTATATTTAAAGATATTCTATCAAAATTTGATCTTATCATTCTATAATTTGAATTCTTCTTTTCATGTTAATATGCTTTATCTCCGATTTTTTTCTTAAAATCCTGTGTTTTTCTAAAGCTTAATGATAATTACTTAATTGTCATTTTATGAATTACTAGCGAGATACAGAGCTCACAATTATTTATTTGTTAAAAAAGCATAATTATGCCATGTTATTGTAAACATGTGCTTTATTATGTCATGAACTTAATTATTTTTGTTTTAATGTTGATTAACAGACAGCGTCAAATCATTGTTATCATTTTCTTTAATTTTCTTTTTACCTTTTTTCATTTCTTTTGATCTTGACTGTATAAAGTTTTTCCAATCCTGCTCAGCTAAACATGTTATCTCACTTTTTTCATGGCCGTTTGCCATATGATCAGAAGTATAAAGTAACTGCTTTTCAAGTTTCACGGGCCTTTTGGCAAAAAAAAAAAGATATAATTCTTTCAGGTAAGAAATACACAAAATTCATAATGTATAAAGTCAACTATCACAAGGGATAAACTATTAAACAGTTTTTCATATGAATTTATATCGTTTGACAAAATAATTTATTAACATTTGGATAAACGAAGGAGTTATCCTTCAAATTTCAAAACAGCTAGTATGTAAAAAATTTAAAAGAAATAAACGTATTAAAATACATGTACCAGGTATTTAAAAAAATACATGGATAATGTTTTTAGACAGTTTAGACAGTTTTTTCTATTAAAGCTGCGTTGTCCGTTGTGTATCTAAAAGAATAGCTTTAATGTCGTTAAAAAATGCCGATAGCAAATTAAGGTATCCTTTAAATAATGGCATTCGATTGAAATTAGTTTTATACTGATATTTTACCAAATGATGATTTAGTTATAAGTTCGAAACAAGGCATTCTACACTTAACCAAAAAATCTTATTCGATCAACCTGTGCGTTCTCAGGTTTAAGTGTACAGTACCTGCAACGTTATTTTTTTACAAGATAAACGATAAGACAGGATCCACGCACGATAGGATAGGATTAACGCACGATAGAACATTATAAACGCACGATACGATAGGATTGATACACGATAGGAAAGGATAAACGATGATCAGAATAAACGTATAAGTGCGTTAAACGATCTTCACAATTAACCTGATAATGCATAATTTGAGAAAGAACACGTACAAATCAAGATGTAGGTGGAATTTCTTTTTATTAACAAATGCCGAGTTGATAATAATCGCTGCATCATTTATATAATGTTTAAAAATGGCCAGTTGAATTTTGTTAACAAAAAATTTGAGCTAGAATGATCAATAAATTAACTGTATGTAAACATTGTTTTCATTACAGAACTTCCTAGCCGATCGCCGCGAACATTTTAGCCTAATTAAGATCAAATCACAAGGAAAATAGCGGGATCAATTAAGATACAACTCTTGTTCTTTCTTAACTTTCGCAAAAACAATTACAGGTAACATCGTCTATTAAATTAAATTGGGGGGGGGGGGGAGAAAACTTTTTAACTTTCTCATTATTTCTAGAAGTCTGATATATCTGATTTGAAATTCATAGTGCATAAAAAAAATCCTCGATTCAAATATGTACAAACATGTATAGGCATAAAACGTATTTTACGTCGACAGGTACGATGTGTGAACTTTGTACTGATTACACTGTTGACATTTTGAATTTTCCAGGTTTAGACCTAAAAAGAAGGTGGCAAATGCTAGGAACTGTTTATTTATGTTCAAAACTAATCAGCAGATAGAAAATTCAGCTTGAAAAAAACTTTTTACGGTATATTGAACCAATGTAAACAAAAACATAGCACGAGCCATGTTTACATAACAAAGAATTGTGAGCTCTGTATCGTCCTCATAACTCTACAACTGGCACTCAAATTTTAGTTGATCATCAGAAATGCCTTAGTAAAGCATTGTAAACAATAAGAATAGAAAAATCAAATTTGACCAAACTTGTGACCAGGTCGCTTTAAATCTTTGAAATCACAATTTATCAAATCTATTTCATATGGATATATAACAACACATTTAAAATTGAATTAATTAAAATAACAAATCTTCTGCATTCTTCGCCAATTCATTGAAATCGTTTGTTGGTAGGTCATTGAAGATAACATTAATGTCACGCTTTGTTGATCGGCGTTGAATTTGTTCTGCAAAATCATTCCTCCTCAATGATTTACTTAATATATTAATAGACCTAAACTTGAAATTTATAATTAAATTCAATTAACAAATTTAGATTTTAAATGAATTGTATTCAAATTGTATCAATGAATTCTTTTATCGATCATTTATTTTCTTAAAAAACGGAAAAACATTTCTTCCGTCGTTCGTTCCAAAGTCTACAATGCTGACGGTTGTGTCATCGTCCAAGGCGTCCAGATATCGACCATAAAAAGAAAAAGTTGCATTTATTGATAGTTAAACAAAAAGAACTAAATCAAAAATTATACTAGTATATTTTTTCGTAAGTAATACATACTGAAAACTTCAATTAACTTTCCTACTTGAGGCGCCAAAAGCAGATCAAAGTTATTTGAGTTCAACAGAGAATAGCCTGAAATCATTTTAAACTCCATATTTATCTATATTCTCTGTTTGTCCCCACAGTTGTAATATTATCTGACGCCGATGAATACATGTTTCCACTTAAATATTCATGTAAACGGGGAAGATGGTCGATATATCCAGCATAACTCAAAGACGCACAACAAGAAATATAAAACTGAAAACAGTGTAGAACTGAACACAAACAGTCAATCTCGTTTGATCGTCTTTTAGTTATTTCATTTTCCCACCATTCCCAGATCGTTTTATATTGTAGTTAACCTTTAACCTTTAACCTTCTATAGAATATTTAAGCAATTACACAACAATTCTCGATTAACCATTTTATGGTATATATTAATGATCCTTAAGGCAACTATGAGAATATGTAAAACGTTATCAGGCATCAAGGCCAGGGAAAATGATTTGAACAACAATTATATCATGTAAACATTTATGCAGCAAATCATTGCAACACACGAACTACTTGTAACGTTTCTATGCATATCTTCTTTTCAAGGACTTTGTTTCATTGCTTCGATAAATTCATTTCTTGAATAAATGTTCAATTTAAGTCAGCAGCTGCGCAGTTGATTAAAAACATTCTGTACCCTTTGATATTTTGCATACAAAACAACAAGTAAAACCACATATTTATTGCATTTGTATCTTTTGACAGCAGTTTTGGCCAGTTTTTGGCTTAAACTGCCAGTTCAAGAAATGTTTATATTATTGTTCCACATAAATTTTTGTACATCATGGCAGACAACCCCCATAATTAATAAAATCCACCAAAAATAATGTGAACAACGAGAATGTACAATGTTTTTTAAAACCGATTACACAATGTTCTTAACTACCATCACTGAACTATACATTGGACATAAATATTAATCTGCATTAAATAAAACCAATAAACACTGTATTTGCGATTCGTCACTTTACATTTCAGTTATGTATAAAACAATTGTTTTTGTTTTACATGGTAATCAATTGTACATCTGCATTACATGTTGGATTAAATCCACTATCATTTATTGTATTCACGTTAACATTGTCAACATTTTAAAGTTTAGAAGAACAACTGAGGCAGTCTCTGACCATTCCGGCAGCCTCCATAGCTGTTCCCCAGCTCAGGGCGATACCATCCGAACAATGCCCGTAATTATGAACCACCTTTATTAAAAGAAGACACAGTCTATATACTTAGAATTTACAATTTTTGGATCCAAGTTTTATTTCTCTCCTTGACATCCGCTTGTTTAAAACAAGAAAATCATTCTTCCATTTTTATTTATTTCTTTTAAATCTTGACAATATCACTTATTGTATTTACCATTCTCATTGTTTCAAAAGTATTTGATTTTACTGTTGTTAGAAATTAACTTTTACATAAATTTCCTTTTACTAGAACAAATATTGATGATATATAATTATATCTTTACTCAAGTTGATTTAGAGAAAGTTTTAAGACGGTATATTATCATTTCTTAAAAATCTGTTCATATATTATATTATATATATATAATTGTATAAAACTCTAATAAAGACGATGAAAATGTCTAGTTTTGAATTAAGTGAAAGTCATTATGAAATGCGTGAAAAGTTATTATAAAATGTGTGAAAAGTTATTATGAATAAACAAATATTAAATAAATACAACGTATTAATACATTTAAATATTTGCACTACCCACTCACTATTAACTGGTCGTTCTCAATTTGTATCATTTCCTTTTCAATCCTGAGAGGCGATCGAATTGGTCTTAACCCCGCCCATACGTTCTCCACCTCTGCCCCCTGTTGTGCAGATATAAAGCAACATATTAATATTTATATTAATTAACACCTGCTCCATGCAAGTGAAGACAAAATGTTAAAATGTTTAAATGTTTCAGAAATCTTAGTTTCACAAATGGTTTCACATCTACTAGGTTAGCATACTAACAATGGTGATTAAACAACACATTATCAAAGACGTTTGGTTAATCTACTTCTTTCAAATCTTTACTGTTTACAAATGCAAACAACACTTTGCAATTTCATGCAATTTCATTTCATTACAAAGATGGCATTGTAACACGTCGAAGTCGAGGGTTTAAAAATGCATTAAAATTCATTAGAAATATAATTGCCACAAAAGTGTTTGACTTGTCCTTGGGGGGGGGGGGTCTTAATTGTCAAGTTGATTTTAATTATTAGGAGAAAATAAGTGTAAAATTATTAGTTATGGGGAATTATTTTCTTGCAGGATATGTGGGTAGAATATCACGTGGAAGATACAATTGCAGGTAAAGTTCATGAAAGATTTTTTTCTGAAAATCTAGTTTGAGTTTTAATTTTTGTACAATTATTGATTTTTACAACAATTCCTTTTTACTACAGCTATTCCGCATTTGTTCATATTTACATTAATACTTTTAAATATTTCAAAATTCTCAATATACAGGTGAGATATACAAAAGTGGTTGTAAACTTTCTAGACAATTATAGTTTATTTATTACATACACATGTATATGGGAATTGTATATGTATATGGAAACGGCACTAAAAAGGGTGCAATAGTTCCACATTTGCTGTGGTAATAATCAAGCAATAAGCACGTGTTCAATATGCAACATCATTTGCATTTATTACATACACATGTATATGGGAATTGTATATGTATATGGAAACGGCACTAAAAAGGGTGCAATAGTTCCACATTTGCTGTGGTAATAATCAAGCAATAAGCACGTGTTCAATATGCAACATCATTTGCATTTATTACATACACATGTATATGGGAATTGTATATGTATATGGAAACGGCACTAAAAAGGGTGCAATAGTTCCACATTTGCTGTGGTAATAATCAAGCAATAAGCACGTGTTCAATACGCAACATCATTTTTTTCATTACCTTTAATGAAGGACAAATTTTGAAACATCTTTCCAAAATTGCTTTAGATTCCTTGTCATCTATAGATATATCGTAGTTGTTATCATCTCGGCTTCCTCCAACGGCCACCAAACCCTGACTTATATTTAAAAGTATAATGGTTATATTATTATAATGTCATTGGTGAATATTACATATTATGTTATGGCGCTTTTCACTCTATTAATATCGTTGTAATGCCAAAATTACTACATCAGAAAAATCTAACGATGTATGTATGTATGTATGTATGTATGTATGTATGTATGTATGTATGTATGTATGTATGTATGTATGTATGTATGTATGTAACTATTTAAAATAATTATAATGACTAACTTACTTTGGTATTATGTAAGCATCAGCATCAGTGTATATGCAATATTTTATCCATGGTGCCTTGACCTGGCAAAAATGTTAAATATGAACATTACCAAAAAATGAAAATACACTTTAAGATATAGATGAGCAATTTCTTAAATTAATTACTCGCAAAAGCTGTCCTCGATTTGGATGAATCAATTTGTCGCCGAAAAGTTGTCGACTTCCTATTGCTGAACAATTTACGACAATCCTACATCGACCCAAGAACTAAAAAACAAAACGAATTTCACGTCAATGATGATTAATCATGTACTATGTTCGTCCTTTTGAGGTTATTATCATTCAGACATGGTTGAAGGTCCTTCATTGAGGCACCTGTCTTGTGCTCAGAACCACTGAACAGTAAAGGGTTCTTTATAGTTCAAGTACATGTACTTACTCTGACAGTATGACAGACCCAAAACTTTCACTTCCAAAAACTTTCTACAGCCGAGCACTTAGCGAAATGACTTTTGCAACAATATGTAAATCAAAAGACCTCCCTTATTTGACATTTGTATATTACATTTTGCATGACAAACAGCATTGTCAATAACACTTCTAAAGGGTACTTACATTATTATCTGATATGAAAAAAAAATCGTTGTTGAAAATGAAATGCCTTACCTCGTTGATATTTGACACACGTCTTTTCTCTACCTTTCCGCCATTCTGTAGAAATCTGGAAAAACTCAATTTATTGAGAATTCAAAACAAAACACATGAACGGATAACAGGTTTTCTTTCGGAAAGGGGGACTTATCTATAATAAGTGTGGTTTTTTAAACACTCCCTTCCCCGGACCTAACCATAAAACAAGACATATTACTTGTTTAAACTAAATTATACATTCATTTTTTTGATTTTTTGATCTGAAAATTTGAAATTAAATTCTGCTGAAAATAATGTTCGTTAGAGTAAGATACTATAAAAGGTGATATAGATGGGAAACCATATATCTTTTGTGCTTTTTGCAGACTGTAATTTCATTCATGTAAATGAACACAAAATTGTTAACGTAAAAGTGTATCATTAATTAACGAAGCAATTTTTTTTAATATTAACGTTATTTTCAAGGATAGAAAATTGATATTGATTATTAACATTTTACTAAAAGCCAAGCTATACAAAATAAGTTTTTTTGTTATTAAATGTACTGGATACTTACCTCTGCAGAAGCCATGCTAGGTATAACTTTGTTGTTATTACAATAGTTGTCACAAGATAGCCGTAACTTCATTCATGAAAAAGTAAGCATTTAACTTATTTTAAACTATCAATGTATAAAATTTTATTCTTAAACAACTAACCTTACTCAGTGAATATCATTGTTTTGCAATGAAGTTTACAACTAAGAAGAACTTTACGAACCTGAAATGTTTGTCAAATCCCATTTTCCTCATTTCATCCCTACTCAGTTCATGAAATGTGAACACAACATCTTTGTACAAAGGATCCTGAGATAAAGTTAGAAGAAGAACAAAAAAACAGTTATTTGTCAAATGCATCCTTCATGTGCAGAAATATTTCATGAAAAATCTAGAAACTGTTACATTTGTATTTACAAAGAGACGAAACTGTTTTGTTAGTAATTTCATTATTAAAAGCCTTCAGAGCAATTTACTGTGTATTTATTCATAGCTATCGATGTAATCCCAGTAGGTTCATTTTGCTAGACTTACTTATCATACGCATATAAATGATCTACTAATGTATTTTGTAAAAAATATACTTCGTAGCGAAAGAGTAAAACATTCCATAGGTGTCAAACCAATCCCCACCCCTGGATATTTTGTAAACACCTTTGCCAAAAGATTTGTCTCCTTATCTAAAGTACTTTCTATTTATTTCTTAAATCGATTGAAGGATTACTGTAGTATTGTTGTAAATAAAGTCGTCAAGATATAACAGATAACATAATAGGCCTTATTCCATTAGTCTGAATTTTTAGTTTTATTGCTCTATGTGTATTTCAAATGTGACATTAAAGTAGTCCGAGTATCGCACTACATCATAATACGGATTTTACAATATTATTTCGACTTTTACATAGTGTTTTAGATATCCGGTATTGATTTTGCTCTACATCGATGTTGTAAACAATGGCAATAATAAGCAATTAGAACGGTAATTTATGTATTGTATGAGAGATAGAAATGATTAATGTTGGGAAACTCAATTTCGTTAAAGTAAAACGAAAAACGAATTTTCTGATTAACCAGCTTCTCAAGTATGCTTATATCTTGTTTTGATGGGTCCCCCCGCCCAGAATTTTTCTATATTCTTCTACTAAAATCGGTTAAAATTTAGAGACAGAAGCTATTTCGTATTTCAATTATCGTAAATTAATTAATGTTGAAATAATATCTATCATTGTTGAAGAACAAAGCAGAAAACTGTAGCAAAATGTAATTTTTACGGAATTTTTCTTCAGGTCTACATGGTTTAGGGCTTATAGAGTGAAAAGTAATCCGTCAACATATGATGTATTTTATCAAATCTTTTTTCTAAGATGTCATTCTATAGAATAAACATCATGAATTTAGGTTTGAATCCATAAAATAGTAAAAAATGACCAAACAGTTCTTATTTCCCAAAAATTGGTTAATATTTTTAGGAAAAATTGACGTCTGTCAAATTTCATCAATGTTAATAATTTTCGCAAGGGGGTACACCTGTCCGAGAGGTGATAACAAAAAACTAGCATGTAAACATATATATTTTCTTATGTATATGTATTGCTAGCATGTATATCTATCATTTAAAGCTAAGCTGTCAATGATTGAGCCCATTGAATGCCGAGTATAGGACTACCTTAAAAAGAGTTTCACATTGGAAAGACTCTGAATAAAAGGTAAACGCTACCTCAACAGTTTTGAACCCTTTACCTTAATCTCAGCTCGACTCAACATAAACGAAGGTGTAATAGCTATCCCAGCCGGACCAGAATGTTCTGACAACGCCAGAGAAGAGAAGTGTTTCCATCCATCGCGGATCCATTGCCTTAGGATATCAAACGTAATCAAAACTATGTAACAATTAGAGATATTCTGATCATATTATGAATTAAGGTTGATATATTCGTGTACATTTACTAAGGTATGCTATGTTTTGCTCGACAATAGAAAAATGAGGGTTTTTTTTTTCTTCCAATCATGACATCGTTTTACCAAGGTCCTTAAAAGAGATTCAAAAGATGAACGCCTTCATCTTTATGTCATCTTTTAGGGGAAAAAGGTGCACATGAAGCATATTTTAACCAAGGTTTTAGTTTTTATGTTCAAGTATACCTTGCCCTTTGTATGTCCACGCCGGGGAGATATTCTTTAGTTGGCCTAAATATTGCGCCTGCCCCGACACTGGTCGTTCCATCTACGACATCCTCTGCTACGATCGTCACGGAACAAGAAGGAACGAGTTGCTGAATGTTGATGGCTGTGGACAAACCGACCGCGCCAGCTCCAATCACCACAACATTCGCTGTCATGACTGAAAACACGTTACAATACTGTTAAGCAGGAAATGGACTTCGCTATATTCACGCAAATACGTTAAACTTCCGCGAATTCAACTTTTTAAAATAGATAGAGTCTTGAAATTAAAATGCATGAATGTTATCTGTTACTTAGTGATAAAAGCATTCATTTTACTCTACATGTACATTTCTCTAGGATGTAATAGCCCTTTAAACATAAAGGATCCAATTGATTAATACATATAACTTTGATGAACTTAGGAACCAACACAAAATTCTTTCATAGGTTTGTAAGCGAATGGAATGTAAACATTAGAATTTTTCCATCCATGAAACCTCTACATAAATGATACATGTACATGTTTCTATATATACATGTACCACTTATAGCTACGCAATATGTGTATGTACCAATATGGTAAGCCTACAACTTGTTCTTATTCGCCAATATATTCTTTATCTATCTATCTACCCTAATGTCATTAGTCCTTTTTATTTTGAGGTATAAGTACAATAACACTCAATTTCCGTTACAAATTACCATTTCCCAATCCCTATTCCATACAGCTTAAACAGGTATAAAAGATGTGATAAAATAACCGTACCTAAACACACACTGGTGAGTTTTAACGTTTGTATCATAGTCTCATTATCGTTTTTGGTCCTTCAAGGTTTGAATTACATACACACATAGATAACATTAAAACATGGTTATAAAAAAACCTGGAAAAAAGGGTCAATATCAACAAAAATGGTTTCAAAAAGATGCATATTCTTACTTGTTTGAGTTAATCCCTCGCCCATAATGTCCTAGTAGACCTGTTTGCCAAAGCAAACAAGGGTTCAGAGAAACAGGGTTAAACTTAGATCAAAATTTACGTAATCACTGTTGAAACAAAAAACTGTTTACCTGACCTGTTTAATTTGCTATGAAAGCGTTTTGTGTCACATTTACCTTTGTTGCGAAGCGTTCGCCGTACAAAACAGTTGCACATGGAGCCGACAAACGATTTCGGGATTATGTGTGGAAATAAATCCAGAAAATATTTATTTTTTAATTTGTTACTCGTGTTATATATAAAAGGTTACATATTTTGGGCAGATTACTGGGACACTCGAAATTCATCAGTTAAGAGAAATTTAGAAATGGGGGATCAATTTCAATGCACGGATAACCGTAAGTATAAAATATGTATAATTACACATTTTGGGCAGATTACCGGGGCACTCGGTATGAAATATGAAATAAAATATGTATTATATTAATTACACAGTTAAGATGCCCGTTTTGCAGTATTTTGAGTTCTTTTTTACATGTATGTTTAGGTAAGACATCTACTAGTGTAATCAAAGAAGGAACAATGGCCTTGCTTTTCGTAAAACATAAACATAGCAATATTAAGTGTTTTAAAATAACGAATATCCATTTGGTAAGAAGATAAATGCAAAATATAGTATTAAGTTAGGACGATATCAAAAGACTTTAATTAAATAATGAAGTTTCGTGTAGAACCACTGTACTTATTTCTGTACACTATTTTGCCGCCTGTCGGTTTGTCTGTAGACTTTTCCTAACCATTTGGCCAATTCAACTTGTCAACAAATGTCCTTAGCAGAAGGGACATAAATTGGTGTCGAAACATCTAGTGGAGATAGGTTGTCTTATAGTGATTTCTTCCTAAGAATAACTGAACAATAATTGACAAAATATTTAGTCCAAGTGAGATACAAAGTTTTAATGGGGAAATTCTAACAAGTTTTGTCGATACTTTTACTTGTTATTTTTTTCTAAATAAACATCCAAATTGAGAGTTCGTCTATATTTAAATTTGTTTAAACCGGGGACCGAATCAACATTCGATATTCTTTTTATATAGACGCACCCTATAATTTGTGATTATATGCAAGCATTCAAATTTGTTAAAACCTTGACATTTGGACCGACATATAAATAATGTGGCACCATGAGACATACAAGAAATTACATGGGAACAATTTAAGAATCGATCTATTTACTGCAATGCCACAATTTGTGCTGGCGTTCTGATGCAGAATACTGAGTAGGTTAAATTCTCTAGAATTTTCACCCTCGAATAATAATGAACAACCACATGAGTGATGCAAAAAAGCACTTTGTACATCATTCATCTTAGAAATATTAACCTACGATTTTAAATCATATATTTATTGATGTCTTAAAAAAATAAAATCAGAAAACTCATTTTATGAATATGCCCGATCCACTCAAAAACAGTTCCACTATTAGTTGATTCCAATGTTTTTTTGTTTTGTTTTGTAACAGTTTTGTTTTTGTTTTTGTTCTTTTTCTGGCGGGGGGGGGGGGGAGGGAGGGGTTTAATATTTTTGACTGCAAACTCTAAACAAAATTAAACAAACAATTCCTTTAAACCCTAGCCAACCAAGGAAAAACTTCGCTCTCCTAATTAAAGACTTTTATGCAACGGCATTTGCTGTATTTGGGTTGCAGATAAGCATATAGAATTAGTAACTGAGGTTGCTTTTGTATTAATAAGATTAAGGATATATGGCGTCTCTGTTCTTCGGGATAAAATATTGCTCATATGTAAAAGATTAATTTAGGCTATTATCTTATTTTAGAGATCATAATTTGCGCAAACTTGGATATGTGATAAGAGGAAAAATTAGAGATTACATGTATTTTTGGAAGGTTTGATCCCCCTGCTATGACCATGACCTATGACCTATGACTTTACCCCTGGAGGGCATGTTTTGGCAAATCTGAAGATACAGTCTTCAGGATGATTCCACAAAAATAAGACTTAATTTTGGATTTATTTTCGCTCATAAGAAACCTTTGTTTTAAGGATTTTAAAAAAAAAAAAAATGCGTACGTAAAGGTTCTCCTGCAGTGACCGTGTGTATGACCGGCATTTAGCTCTGATTTGAACTTTCAGTTTTCATTTTATAGGGTTTTTGCCGTTAAAAAAATCTTTATATACTTGAATTTGAAATTCTTGAGGATGCTTCCATATGAAAATAGTTTTGTTGTTGTTCAAAAAAAATTATTTAAAATATTCATCTATATTAATCATTGTTATGGCCGCTTACTATATTTTTGGGTAATAACTTCAATCGACACAGCTTGAGGATGCTTCCAAGTAAATATGACTAATCACTGCCTTTTTGTTCTTACAGTAATGAGACGATTTTTCAATTTCCACACTATATTTTTTTTTTATATAAAACTAATTTTGGTCCCACCTTACACTACTCTACTTAATGGAAAAATGTGCATGATCCTCCTTTAGGACCCCACCCTCCCTCTGGGCTTGTTGATTAGTACATTTTGATATACACTTCATGAGGGTGTTCCTACAACTATATAACATATAATGACTTTTATGACTTTTAAAATAAAGTTTATTTCCCTGAATAGCCCAAATCTCTATACCATAAGGGGGCTAAGCTATGAATAAACAAACGCGATTTTAACCTAGATAATAAATGTCTCTACTTTCTCTTCCCATTTTCTTTAAAAATTCGTATAATTCCCTTAAGAAAAAGGACATTGCCCTTTAGAAAAAAGACATTGCCTTTTATTTAAACAAACATGAATAACCTGTAATCAGGAATGCTCACTATTATGGGGTATGTTTAAGTGAATATAACAGCTACATGTATGTTACCAGTCTTACCTCACATTTTGTACCCTTACTTTCCAATTCCAATGGTGATTTAAATTTAAATATTCAGCTTATAGCGATAAGATATAAATAACTTTTTAAAGCATTCTTTGATTTGCAAAATAGATATGAGAAATAATAAAGAACAAGATACCGGTAATGCCTGGGCTTTTTTTTCAATTATATATGAAGTCCCTTCGCTTCCGAGTTGTTGTAAACTATTGATATTTTCAACAACAAATTCTCACAAACATCCCAAACTATTTCCTTTCATGTTTATTCTTGTTTGAAGATTACCCTTTAGAGGTCATCAAAATAATATGACATATTTGTGAATATGTGTCATTAAAAGAAAAATTTGACTGGAAACTTTAAAAACACTATTAAGGCTTCGTGCACTGATGCATTTTTCAATTCAATACCTCCATCCGAAAAAAAAAAATCTTCATTTTTATCCATTATTTAAAGTGTCAAGCAAACGTAGACACTAGCGTACTCTTACACATAACGTTCGTCCCATATCGTTAGATTGCAAACATTGCGTGGTAAGCCCTTACTTAATTTGACATCGTTGTGTATAGTAGCGAGGTTGATACTTGTGGTAGTATCGCAATAACATTGCGTTTATTCCCTGAATAGGAGTATAAGTACTATTTATCCATTTTGAGGGGGTGTACGTTGAGACAACACCGCGTCATAATACATTAAAGGGAATGTCTGCGCATAAACTGTTCTCGTTTCACCTTTTATTTGAAGCATAGTATGGGAAAACAATTGAATAAAAACATTAAGAAGCGCATTTCTTCTTCATCCCTCAAAAGCAATTTTAAATATTCGGCGCTGCCATTACATAGACATTACCATCACTGGTTTTTATTCAGTAATGATTCATTCGATCACACAAGGGAAACAGTGCCTTAATTCTGATTAACTAAGCTAGAAATCCCAAACTTTTTTGAGACTATTTTTAATTATCTAACAATGTGAAAAACAATTAGATAAGATTAAATTTAGTATGTAAAACTGACAAAACTTTAAATAGATACAACATATAAATTAACAAAGAAAAACATTGTTTAAAAAAAATGCTGCGAAGAAAGGGAAATGAAAGGTACCCAATAAAAAGATAAAAGGAGACATCAATCAAGTTGACTGCTCCATCCATTGCCCTTTCTGTGTGAGGCAATTTACATGATAGTCTTTATTAACTGCTAAGATTTGTAAAGGAATGAGAGTTTAATTAACAATTTTTTTTTTCACAGGAACTGAATTCCAAGCAGTTGTATTTTTTAACACTCCTGAGGTAAAAGGTTTGCAGAAAAGGATATAAAGGATATATGTTCAACGGTGAGATATCTGTTGCCATCTTGACTACTCACTAAGATTGCCCTCTTATTGTCCAGCAGGAGATGAGATTTTGTGCATGTTTGTTAAGTGCCCTTACAATAGATCCCCTGACCTTGGTGCTACGAACTTTACAATTTTAGAAGATGAGCCCTTGTTCATTTTGTAACCTACTTACCAGATGCACAGAAATTAAAAAAAACCCCACCTTTTCATGTTAACTCAACTACTGTACTGATACTTCTACCAATGCTTGAAATTGAATTCGGTCAACATTTGCCCTTCGTAGTTTATGAATGAAGATAAAATTGTTCAAAAGTTAACGACCGACACAAGATGCACAACGACGAAAATAGGGCGTTTGATAACTTGGATACGTGAAGCAAATTCATCATAGACTATAAACTTCAAACCTGATTTCAACTTGCAGCCAATATCTGAAGCTCTAACAATATGTGACACGCTTTTCAATTCATTGTAAAGATCAAGTTATAATTGTTAATTTTATAATTAATTCCGACAGACAGTACATTTTCATGTCAATATATGGGTGTATTCTCACATTCTTCTTGAAGCTATCGAATTACAGTTGGGATGTCCGTAAATTAGCGCTTACGGTGTCATCAGCGGATATCTCTGAACTATCTGTACTTAACAACTATCTGTACTTAACATACAATTTCATTAATTCAAACAGTTATGGTGTGATGATATGTTAAACTCTTTTAGAGGTTTCTTGAAATGCGTCATACAATATTAGAAAGGTACCGTTTATATTCTTTAAGTATTTGAAATAATTTTGTAAGCTTAGAACTTGCAATACAAAATACAATTACCTATAAAAGTTGTGAAATGCAGTGAATTACCGGGGTATATTAAACATATTAAATAAAGGGCGAGTATTATCATTTGTTTAATCGTGATGATCCATACATTTTGCAAACACGATCTTTTTTCTTTAATTCTACTCATACCCAAATGTATAAATGCTTAAAAATGTTTAATGCAAAAATATCATTATTTTGAAAAATTGTGCAGATCTGTCAGAATAGAGTGTTTGGATCTCCTAGACCTATTTTAGGTCTATTCTAAGTTTTATAAGTTTTTTTCCCTCAAGCATACAAATATCAATCTGTAATTTTGTAACATATTTCAATATACTGTACTCAAGTCCGTCTATGAGATTAATTTCATTGTCATAGTCATTGCTTACCTGATGAAAGTTAACGAAAACTTTCAGGATATAACAAGAAGATCCGGAGTTGATTGCTCTGAATATCAGTAGATATACCCAAGCTTCTCAATGAGGTCAGATTCGTCCTCTATCTTAAGTTTTACAAAAATGGACTTGGTTGTTATGAGAGAGAGAGAGAGAGAGAGAGAGCAAATTTAAGGATGATAAAAAATCATCTATTCCATGTAATATAGGTTAGATTGGGGTTTTTTTCAATTTTAAAAACTAGGTCAATGACCTACTTTTTGAGTTAGTGGCCACTGAATATTCTTTTTAAGAAATTGAAAAATATACCTCAAAATTTCACACTATGATTGAGATTTCTTAGTTGTAAAAATATTGCTGATTTAAACACACTTTGAAAAACTAAAAACAGATTAAGAAGGCGATGTGTTAAAAAAAACCCCTTCAGTTTGAGTTTCATCTGTCAATTTAGTAAAAAACAACCAATTTTTTATTCAATTTTAGAAAAAACTAAATGATGATAACACTTTATAGACATTTATAGTTATAAATAACTTTACTAACCTGTTATGCTGGCATTAAAATTAGATGAGGTGATGCAATTATCACAATTTAGATATATGCTGTTTGTTAATGATTTTGAGCTTTTTTCAATTTTTTCGCATTGCATTTCATACAATTATCTTACTATCAATTATTATCAATTGATCTATTATAGAAGTGAGATAAAACAAATAGAATAATATTATATGAACGCTAAGTAAAGTCAATGCAGGGTAAATAATGCAATTATCGATTAAGTTTAGGTTTAAATTTATTTATTCACATGTATATATATCGACTAACAGATAAAACCTAAATTTTTGTAATCGTAGTTCTGGCAATTGTTTTTTAATGGAAAACAGAATCAGGAAAACATAGTCCAAATTTTCTTTTTTTTTCCACAAGCCTATTTTTGCTTGAGCCCTATTCCATTAAATGATATCAGATGTTATATCAATATTAATTCATTTCATTGATACTAATTGTATTTAGAACAATTTTGCTCATGACATTGAACTTAAAAACGATCCGATTTTGAGGACTCGAATCTTTATCAGAATTTCAAAATCGTATATTCTTTACATTGATATTTCAACATATCAGTAAGACATTTGCTAAATAAATGAATAATTGTAGTAGAAAGAATTATATAAAGAGCTGTTTGTATTTTAATTGTATTAATAAGGACTAGAAATGTAAACTTGATAAATTTAAAGATGAAATTAATTTGAATTGAATCAGATACAACATGTATTAAGCCTTTCAACTACCGCCTGTTTTTAACATAAGGAATGATCATAATAACTGTTTATTGAGACTGTTTTAAAAAGGTGCTAGATTTTGCAATTTTAACATTTTTTACACCTATTCAATATTTGGAACTTTTTTCTTGTACCTAAAGCGCACTTTTAATAATTCATAGTTACCATGCAGTTATATTCCTTGTACTTCTCATAGAGGAATCCATTAAAGTCTGTTGCATGTTATAATGTAAAGAGAGCTTCATAAAATGAGCACACAAATGCACACACACATTTACTATTATGTGACATTATCTGCCCTTTACAATCATCGGATTGTGTTATAGTGCAGTTTTAGATCAGATCCCCACATTCAAATCCCAGTGGTCAGTGCATTACAATTGAAATCATACTGTATGAAATTTTGAAGTAACTCTTGAATCTCAGTTTTGGCTAACTTTTATATACTGACAATATCATATACATGTACATAATCTATTTCATGCACGTTTCCTAGAATACATAAAAATTGAAAACTTCGTTGAAAGTTTTAAATCATATTGACAAAATCATTACCCAGCATCTAACCTGAATATTTAAAAAAAAACCAATACTTAATGATTTAATAGGAGAGCAGATTTTCAGATTTGATTTCATTAAATTAAGCTTTGAAATTTATTCACCAATAAGGATGACAAACAACTATCATTCAATCGATTTTCCATTCGTCTCTACAAGATAATCCAATCACTACAAACAGCTTTTTCTTAGAAATACAGTATCAAAGCTTGATTTGGACAACACAATATGTATAAATAAATATATATTTTAAACACATTTAAAAACATTGCCGGTTCCATTAAAACATGTAAAATACCCCAACAACTGTGAAATGTCATCAAAGTTTTGAACTAAGTAATGCATTTTTGACTAGTTCTGCTGCATCTAAGCTGGTTCCCCAGCTCATAGAAATTCCATTAGCACCATGACCATAGTTATGAACAACCTGAAAAAATGTATTAATATATCATTACAATCAAGAGAGAGAGAGAGAGAGAGAGAGAGAGAGAGAGAGAGAGAGAGAGAGAGAGAGAGAGAGAGAGAAAAAGAGAGACAGACAGACAGACGGGCAGACTAAGAAGGGAGAGATAGAGATAGAATGGGCATCTCACAAACCACTGGCCTGGTCTTAATTGTTCTTCGACAATGAAATGGAATGAACACAAAAACCATACATTGGGACAAGACAGATCGAGATATCCAGAGGAGAGAGAAACAGACAGACAGATGGCAGAGACAGATGGACAGACAAGACAGAAAGAAAGAAGGAAGCTTAAACGAGGCTTACAACTAAACGTCCTTTCTTTAACTGGAGGATTTCCTTTTCTATACGAATAGGGACACGTGTAGGTCGAAGTCCTGTCCATTCATGGTCAACAACAGCACCCTTATAGAAAGAAAAAAATCAAAGTACTGAAATACCACAATGGCGTCAAGCAATAAAAAGGATACAAAATGTTGGTTACTCAACAAAAACGCATTTTAAGACATTTAGAAATGTACAAGATACATAATTGTTGCATTGGTTTTTGTATTTTTAAACAAAATTTTAAACGGTCGTTACTGAGTCTGGTAACTAGAGTTTAATTAGGGATTTAAATACAAAATGCTATACATTTACACGAGAACAGTACCTTTAGTTCCGGACATATCTTGTAGCACCTCTCAAGGATCGCCTTGCTGTCGCTAGCTTCTATATTTAGATTGTAGTTATTATGTTGTCGACAACCTCCTACCACCAGAAATTCACCACTGTATTAAAAAAAAGAATAGACTTAGTATAATGTTTGAAAACTCAGCGACACAGCACGAATGTCAAATTAAGATTGAAACGTTGAACGATCATTTATGTACTATGTAAGACTTTCTGAATGAAAACTATAACAATATTTCATGAATTACTTTTTTAAAATGTTTGTAATTATCATATATCAAATAAATCTTCGGGGTTATCTCTTATTTGTCCTACATAGTTCATTGTTCTCACTGCATGCATGATTATTCAAAACAAAATATTAAGTTACTACTTCAAATCTGTAATGATTTACTTTGGGACCAGATAAGCATCATCCTCTGTGTATATAAAATTCTTTATCCATGGTGCCTTAACCTATAATGTATATATATATATATATTTTTATAAATGTCATTAAAAACAAGAAAGTAAATTGTCTCCGACATTCTAAATCAAATCTCAAAGGGGCACGGCCATGATTTGTGCTCAAAATTAGTTTAATGTTTAAAATGCTTCGTTTTTGATTAATCTGAATGTTGTCGAGTTAAAAAGAAGATGAAGATCTCACAACTCCTTGTTATGTCAACAACGCTCCGTACCATTCTTTCGTTTAAGTTTGTTTAATATACCAGTATAAGTTCTGTTTTAAGCTGGGTTTTTTTTATCCTTGCTAGTTCGTTATGAACACAAATAAACAGTAGCTAGTTTTTGTCAGATTCAAACTTGTTTGAAACTTTGTGTTTTCTATTCAGCAATCGATATGTAAACAAAAACATGGCCTTAGTTTCGTTTACATAACAAAGAGTTGTGAGCTCTGTATCTCGCTCATAACTCCACAATTGACACAGGTTTGATTGTTATAAATACCCTAATAAATCATTTTAAACATAAAAATGAAAAATTCAAATAAAAAGCATATAAGAAACATCATAACAATCGAGCTCATAATAAATATTTTATATTATCCAACCGATCATAATCTAGGTCGTACCCTTATGAACAAAATTCAAGGGGTTTAATGTCAAACAATTACAAGAATTGTTTTGTTTTTCAAAAGTTAATTTAATGGTAATCAATAAATCATACACATACCCTCAATAGCTGACCTCGAACAGGGAAGATGGTGGTATCTCCAAACAGAGAGCGACTTCCAATACCAGTACAGTTCACCACCAAATCGTACTGACCGACCAACTGAAAAACAGACGCACAACAGTTAACTACCTTATCGCACTGACCGACCAACTGACATACCGACAAACAAGAAATAGCCACCACATCGAACTGACCGACCAACTGAGAAACAGACACACAACAGTTGCACGCATCCCAGGTGATTGCTTTTTGTAATGAGTATATGTCCTGAAACATGATGATGGATTGAAGTTCCCTTCTTGTTTATATTGTTTAAAGAACATGTAAAGAGATGCAGTTATATAGACGAAACATTACACACATCAATTGAAAGTGTAGATAATGTTCCTATATTTTTTGTCAAACTGAAATTTAGGGCGGTGCAAAACAATACAATTTTACTCTCATTTTGTTAATGTCTTTCTTTCGTTATCTTTTAGTAAGAATTAATTTCTTTTTCAGACCGGAAACAAGACTTGCTGCTTCCTGACCTACCAAAGGTTTCTTCAGATTGTTTTAAATCTTAAGCGTTACCTTATATGTATACATGCATATACATATACATGTACATTCAATTTCATAAGCATGTATATATTTCATTTTCAATGCTATGTACCTAAATAACACGTACAATTATGATTGACCTTGACTTTTGGAGATGACCTGTATAATATAAGCAGTGTCTGCTGTTTAATCTAATCATGTTTTTCATGATAAAATATTGTTTAAATCATAATTAATTTCAACTCGTATGTCAGAGATTTTAAAATTTCTCAAATTTTCTTTTACGAGGTATTTCCTTACTTCATTTAAATCATCAATTCTCCTTTGTTCTGTCTGTCCTCCGTTTTCTTCGAATCTAAAAATAATTATGTGTAATGAGTTTGGAATGTATCCTTGCTGAGTTATTTTTTATTCTGTAAAGGCAATTCTGGTCCTTAACATATTTTCATTTGAGCGCTGATGACATATGCATTTATAATATCTGTTTAGTGAAAAAAGATGCGTTATTGCATTTATCACACTTACATGTACAACTATAATTCATTTCTAAATATGTCACAAATATGTCTAAGTATGTCACAATACCGAGAATATTATGTGCTATACTTGTAAAAAATTCATTGTTTCAGTTCAGCCTAAGTGTTAAAGGTCATAAAAATAACCTATCATATATATTAACTCATTCATTACATTTGCTCTTTTGAATTGGATTCAATGTATACGTAAGTGAAATAAAGCTACATCGTACATGTAGTCTTCTTTACAACAAAATGCCACAGATACATGTATGAATATTCAAGTCAATAGGACAGTTTGATAAAGAGCATTTAAACATTTAACATCCTGTTGTTGAATAATTATCGATTCTTTTTGCAGTCTTCCACAAGAAATATCTAAAGTGTTGTTGGTGTTCTGATTTCAGTTGCAGAATTTATTATAAACAGTGTTATATATATATCAAGAATGCTGATCATTTTTAATTTTACCTTAAATTCACATGTATATCTACTTAAACCCAAATGTGCATAAAACTAAATAGTTTCGTACTTTTTGGTACGAATCAATTTTTTGAAAAATTGTCATATACATGTAGACAAAATGCGTTTATAAATAAAGGGGCATGGTAACGATTTTGGTCCAATTTAATTTTTCTATTATTAAATTTATTGTTTACAATGCTTTAGTTATGGATTTCTGATGATTAACCAAAATTTGAGTGTCAGTCGTAGAGTTATAAGCAAGATACAAAGCTCACAATTATTTATTATGTAAACAAGCCTCATGCCATGTTTTTGTTTACATTGGTTCATTATACTGGTAACAGGTTTTTTTCAAGCTGTTTTTCTATCTTCTAATTCATTTTGAACATAAATAAACAGTTTTTAGCGTTCGTCACAATCATTAAAGGTCTAAACCTGGAATTTTCTTTTCAACATTAAAAATGTAAACAAACTTGGCATGTTGAAAATTTTTAATTTACTACGTGGCAGTAAATACAAAATAACATGACATGCCCGGTAAATTCAGAATTGTTGACATAACAAAGAATTGCGAGCCCTGTACACATGTATCTCGCTTATAACTCAACCTACTGACACTCAAATTTTGTTTGACTATTACAAATGCAAATGCCTTAGTGAAGCATTGTAAACATTAAAGAGAAAAAACAAATGTTGACCAAAATCGTGACCATGCCCCTTAAAGCTATACATGTACCTTTTGAAAAGGTAAGGGAGGTAATTCCTTACTATGGCTATCACAGTAGTCACCTGATAGACAAACCTACATGTACAAAACAAAACAGAAATTATTTTAAATGTAATTGAATTTGAATTTGGTTCTGCAGTAATATTACAAATAGTTAACATTTACTTTTTTCGATTAAACTATTTTTCTCTCTCTCTCTCAGATTAAAAAAAAAATAATTTTGACGATTAAACTTTCAAAAAAATGGTTAAAAATGTTTATCCACTACCTATGTATATGTTATGATAAAACAAAATAATCTGACTTGTAGTCCCCAAATCCGAGCTCTGTCGCCGCCTCTCTGCTGATTTCATGGAAGCTATAAACAGTATCCTTGTATAACGGGTTCTAAATAAATAATGGGGAACCGTTCGTATAGCGACAGTTAACTGAATGTCTTCAAAATACACTTTCCTCAAAATTAACAGCCTTAATCATGTTAATATCCTGCTGATTCTATATCATTGGGGCTCGGGGTAAACTTATACTGAACTTTTCTTTTTTTTGATTTCCGATTAATGATTGTTACTTCCTTTTTAAAATTGCAGGCTTGTATTTTTATAACATGCTTTGCATTAAGATGGCTGGATGGTCGTGGTCATTTTAAGACTATATTAATCTTCTTTAGAAAAGATCTTTGTATAAAAATATAGGAAATTATGCAAAGCTACAATGTGAGGACAATCTATGTCTGGCTTAAAAATTAATTTCAAAAATTTTAAGGAAGACCTGATTTGTTGACCATCCAGTCTCCTCAAAATATAAACTGATGAAACTCAAATCATTTATATCTTTTTTACAATTATCGAAAATTGTTTAAGAAGAAACGCAAGTCATTTAAAACCCGGGTAATGCAAAACATGCATACATTTGTGTACCTGCATATCTTATTCAACATACCTCCACCTTGGTTTGACTTAGTATGAACCCAGAGACTATTTGCATCCCCGAATCTTTAGCTTTATCTGACACTGCAAGAGACGAGTAGAAATCCCATCCAACTCGAGCCCATCTTCTGCAAAATAATAATTCCGATCACATTTTTAAGCAGCCAGTGACATTCTTTACCTTTTCGTTACCTTTCGTTACCTTTATTCATTTTTATTCTCTCTCTCTCTCTCTCTCTCTCTCTCTCTCTCTCTCTCTCTCTCTCTCTCTCTCTCAAGACCGTGGTTACTTGTTTATCCGCCCTTCTAATGGTTATCGTTGCTTAAATTGATTATTAACAAACATTAACATTGGAGTGGGGGGGGGGGGGGGGGGGGCATTGTCTTTAAAGTATTACGTATCATTGTCAATCTAATTAAAATCAGATCTTTGATCCGCTCCAACCAGATCGATAAACAAAGTACATGCATGTAGCAATCCAGTAATTTTAATTAGATTGGTAGCACTGTGAGAGTTACAAAATAATATATCTATTTCTTTTAACACAAATAGTTTATACCGTATTTTTTCTTCGGGCACTCCTTTGATGAATTTGGCAGTTGGTCGAAATAATCCTCCAGCGCCCCAGCTGGTCGTTTCCTGGCCAAATTTCTCTGAGATTATCTTGACCCGAGCCGATGGAATCAATTTTTGGATGTTCAAAGCTGTAGAGACACCTATGATGCCTGCCCCCAGCACGGCGATGTTATACATCGTCTCTGTTTATACTGTTGAAATGAATTAATTGTTAAATAAGTGTTTTCGTATATTATGTTTTGAGTTCATATTGAATTATTTTATGTTTTTTACAAGTGTTTTTGATGATGTTGTTTTCAAATTTCAAATATACCTACATTAATGAAGCTTTATCATTCATTTGATTTTCTATCACACATATTAAATGATTTATCTAAAAACAATTTTCAAGTTGTATAAAAATGACCCTATAATATTTTATTTCTTTTTATAGTACATGTAGTATAAAGAAATTACTATATACATCGAACAGTTGCAAACAAAAAATGGCTTTAAATAACTATATGCTACTTTTCTGTCACGTTTTTTTTAACTACCGTGAAAATGATTTTTGATACGACCCCTCTTTCGTAATAAATTTATTTAAAGAGCTGTAACCGAACAACACAAACATGTGCAATTCTCTGTTACTGTCAGCAGTAGCATAAAAGCTAAAATGAACAATTTTAATTGAGATACTTCCATACACAGCATGGATAATGGTTATTACTGAAAAAATTCATACGTTTCTGTATTTAACTGTTTAACATATTTCACACCAGTATATAATTATACATGTAGTATGTCGATATTTACTTCCCCACTTTACTACGCATCGGCATTTCAAATAGTATATGCATATAAACATTACTTGCTAATCTAATCAGGTATTTTCAACAACTATAGAAACATTTACAATTACCGTCACTGAATATTCGTACGTGAGGAAACGTCATATTCTCCTTACCTGATATTGATTACTAGACCTTGAAAGGCGGCTTCGCGTTGAACAGCTGATTCCTGTTCAAAAACTTCAGGGCGAATGTGAAAACTTATTTTTTCCTCGCACTCTCCTTAACACTGCATGTATGTCCTCTTATTTATCAGGACACTCAATTTTAAACTTTGAGGTGACCTTCGAGGCTATATATTACACCATGCACCACACAGATAAGGTTTATAAGATATTTCATGTTCTTTTATTTTCATATCTTAACACAGTGCCAGCCTGATTCGATCGCACTCTTTAAGATATTTTGTAGAACGAACATTGTAGATAAAAATTGTATATTTTTTCTTCTTATACATATACATGTATTTACTCACTGATCATTGCACATAAGAGAATAATGTGTATCATATTATGTAGATAATAATGTAGTCCAATTATTAAATAATTAATAATGTGGATTTAGTTACAAATAAGAGCGCGTGCACGGGGTGCGCCAAATCGACAAAAGATTACAGCCGAAATTATACAATTATTCAAGATTATAAAATAATCTATATACATTAAGAACCCAGTGCGGTTTCAAGAATCAAATTATCACTGTGTATTCTGATGATGTGATAATGCAACGCTCTTTTTGAAAATAAAGTTGAAGTTAATAAATTGATATTCATACGAACATTTCATCATTTGTTAAAAATTGTTCCACACAATGACAAATAATTTAATTCATTTCTTTCTTGATTTTCTTAAGTAACTCTTTTCTCACTCGAAGTAAGTTTCATTGCTGCATTACAAATAGGTAAATGAATTTCAAATATTTGAATCACAATATAGATCTTTTTGTTTGAACGACTAATATCATACCATTTTCAATGGACTGTTGCTCCATTAATTAGTATTTTGGCCACAATTTCGTCAGTGACTAGTCGTTTGATTTGATGTTTGCTTTTTTTTTTTTGGGGGGGGGGGGGTCTATCTTATCCATTCTTCGAATGATGTAATCAGTTTACACTGACTCCAGAGATAAATTTTACAGATAGATACCCTGTCGATATGATAAATAATTCCAAATGTTTACATCAAGCTTTATACTCGTACACACGCGATTACTGTCATGTTGTAAATTTTGTATTTACTGCTACCCGGTAAATTCAAAATTTACAACATGACAGTACGTCCAAGTTCTAGTGCAGATTTCTCAATAAATGCAGTGTTATTTAGGGTTGAGAGGGTAATATAATCTTGGAGATGTCGAATTACAAGTCTCTTCAACTCATACAGGCTACTGTATTGCTTTTAATTGTCTATATCTTGCGTTCTTCAATTAGACAGGGCTTCTGCTTTTTTTTTCTTTCCTTTGGCAGAGAAAGAGGAGTCACAAAATGTGAATGTGTTTTTCATCGTGAGATTGGACCACGACTACAATGTTTAGTTTCTGTATTTGTTCATTGTGGTGACATAAATTTCAAAATGCAACGACGCACAAATCAGGCACAAAAAATCAAATGTTAAAATCCCCAAAAGAAATGGAATCCACTACTTGAGTACTAAAGCCAGGCCTCTATATATTTACCTAAAAAGTGGTTTTGCTCTGGTCAGTTAATTGCACTGTTGAGACAATGTTTACATATCTAATTCATGTTTTATTTCCCAATATCAGTAAACCTATTCAACAAGTGACTCAGATAAGGGTGTTCCAAAAAATAAAAACACCCCCTAAAACCACCAAATGTTATTGCGGACCAATCACACGATGTGTAAGAATTCATGCATCGTGACCTCCTATTCCCCTGCCGCTGTCAATGAAGAATCTCTGTCCTGGTCTGTAATTAGAATGGTTCATCAGAGTTTCGAACTGAGTAATGCATTTTTTACTAATTCTGCAGCATCTAAGCTGGTTCCCCAGCTCAAGCCAATTCCATGCGCACGCTGACCATAGTTGTGAACAACCTGAAAGAAAACTGTTACAGTATTTATCTTTATATTCATGATCAAATCACCTGATGAGAGAGAGAGACAGAGAGAGAGACTTACAACTAAACGTCCTTTCTTTAACTGGAGCATTTCTTTTTCTATACGAATAGGAACACGTATAGGCCGAAGTCCTGCCCATTCATGGTCAACGTCCGCACCATTATAGCTAAACATTAAATTTTTAATAGTTTCCTAACTTTCCTATATATCTATAAAGAACTTTTCTTTCAAATGGGACAAATATAGTGCAGACATGAACACGACCATTCAGCCTTCTTAAATCTAATAACAATAAAAATACTTACTTTGGGATCACATAGGCATAATCTTCTGTGAATATAAAATGCTTTATCCAAGTTGCCTTTACCTATTAACAAAAATAAATTTTAAAAAAAATATCCAGTCCCTTACCATCTTTACAATGCATATTTACTCGTATATTCAAGCTGACTCAATTTGAAATCTATAGTTTATGCATGCATCAAATATCATTAACAATTTATTGCACCTAAATCTACATGTATCATAATGTTTTCTTTTCCAGCAGATCATGATATATTTATTCTGTTACTTATTAAATACACAAAATTCAAAGGACTAATGTCAATGAGTACATGGTAATTGTCGTTTTTCTTCTTTCATAATTTGATAATAATCTAAATAAATGATGCATAAACGTACCCTCAATAGCTGACCTCGAACAGGAGAAATGGAGGTATCTCCAAACAGAGAGCGACTCCCGAGACCAGTACAGTTCACCACCACATCGTACTGACCGACCAACTGAAAAAAAGACACGAAAGTTAACTACCTTATCGTACTGACCGACCAACTGACAAACAGGCACAACAGTTCACCACCACATCGTACTGACCGACCAACCGATAAACCACAAATAGCCACCACATCGTACTGACCGACCAACTGAAAAACAGACACACAACAATTGAAAGCATCCAAACAGTAGGCAGAAAATTATTTACTTCTCTTATAGTATCCCCTCTTAAGTGTACTGTACGAATTAATTCACAACTCATTAACCGCTAGCGTTTTTTAAAATCGTTTTGTCACACATTTTTTTTAATATTATATTGTATGTTGTATATATGTTGTGTATTTGAAGAAGTACATCGTCATTTTGTTAATAAATGACCATTTTAGATTCTACTATGTGTTTTAGTTAATCATTTCAAATCAAACAGAGCAGAATCATTTAGATAATAGATGGATTGACAAAAAATTTGTTTTATCAACACTAATTTTTTGACAATGGAAAGACAAATTATAGTATAACACAGACCATACTATATAAAAGTTCTGGACAGTGGTGCTGCACTGCATTTGAAGATTAATTAAAACATGTTTAGGAAGTATATAGATTAATATTTTGTGAAAAAGTCTTAACAATGTATCAATAAAATTAATGTTTTATGTGTAATTGCATGCAAAAAAAAATAAATTTATATTTCACGATAAGGTACTTGTTTTTATGGGATATTTTCTTACATTGTTGGTTGTAGGATAACAAATTGGGATTCGGAATATTCTAAATTGCCTATCTATCAAAGTTTTAACTAAAACATTAAGCCTTTTAAATGACTTGTCTTCTGCAGTTCATGGAATTGTTCTTAAAGAAGTGGACGGTCGAAGCTTTCATCCTGAAGGATATGTCATAAAGTAAATTTTGATTTTTCCGGTTAGGTGTATTTGTATATAAAATTTGTAATGTTGACAGCTTTTTGGACAAAGAAAGTGCCTGTCCACTTCTCTAAGGGATTATCTGTTGTGTTTTAAAGCGAGATTTTTGTCGTAAAATAACGTTTCTGTCATCCCCTTTCTACGTGTATATGCATTTGTGTACGTAATCTTTTTGATACAGTCTTGGATAAAATGTTCTAAATCTTGATACCTTATTTTTTTCTTCATGTATTCCCTTGATGTACTTCACACACGGTCGGAATAACCCTCCGGAGCCCCAGCTGGTCGTTTCCTGACCGAATTTCTCGGAGATTATCTTGGCCCGAGCTGATGGAATCAGTTTTTGGATATTCAAAGCTGAAGAGACACCTATGACGCCTGCTCCCAGCACAGCGATGTCATACATTTTTTATACTGTTGAAATGAATTTAGTATACACTTATTATACCCGCACTTTCTAAAGAAAGTTCGGGTATATTGTTGTTACCCTGTTCTGTCTGCCCTTCCGTCCGTCCGTCCGTCCGTCTGTCACGTTTTACTTTCTCAAACTGCTCTTACATCTTATAAACCAGCAAACTGAACTCTTGGGGTATGATTTGGGGTGTCATGTTGTTTTGTAAAAAGGTTTCAAAAATTCTCTGGTAGTCTTGGGGGTCAAATAATTGGTAAAAAATGATGTTTTTTGACAAAAAACCTTCTTCCTCGAACTCCTTTTACATTTTCAACAGTAGACAAATAATCTCTTGGAATATGTTTTGGGGTGTCTTATAGATGCGCAATAAGGTTTCGGACATTTCAATTTTGTCGAAATTTCAATTTTGTCCTGGGGGTCAATGAATGGCTGAAAAATGACGTTTTTTTTTTTACAAAAAGTTTGGTTTCAAAAAACGTCAATTTCTTTTTGCAGTAGCCAAATGATCTTCTAGGATATGATTCGGGGTGTCATGTTGATGTGTAATCATGTTTCAGAATTTTTGTTTTCATCACGTGGGTCTGTGGTCATAAAAAAATGACGTTTTTTTTGCCCCAAATATATGGTTCCCAGAACTCTTCTTACAGTTTATGCAGTAGCTTTGTCATCTCTTGAGATATGTTTTAAAAATTTAAATTTCATCCAGGGAGTCAAATAGTAGCAGAAAACTGACGTTTATCACTCCTTAAAAAAAACTACTTCCCAGAACTCCTCTCATGATTTAATGAATAGCCATATCATATCTCGGGGTATGATAGGGGCTGTCCTTTAGTTGTGCAATAAGGTTTTAAAAATTTAAATTTCATCCAGGGAGTCAAATGGTAGCTGAAAATTGACGTTTATCACTCCTAAAAAAAACCTACTTCCCAGAACTTCTCTCATGATTTAATGAATATCCACATCATCTATAAGGATATAGCAGGGGCTGAGCCATAGATATGCAATAAGGTTTTAGAAATACAAATTTGATTTTGAGGGTCAATACTATCTGCAAAATGATGTTCCGTCCCATAAAAAAACCTTATTCTTGGACCTCCTCTTATATCTTGTGATTGAAATAACGTACCATAAGATGCATAAGGAGGAAGAATATATAAAATTATGCTTTAGGGGTGGGGATTACAAGCATTTTTTTCAAGTTATTTGATCATTTCTGATTTTGGAAGGGTGGGGTGGGGTTAAGGTGACCCCCAGAGGCCATGACCTACTAATGCCACAAAAAGATTTGCCTTGACATGGTCATGCATGGTTCAAAAACAAAAATATATATGGTTTAGGAGTAGGGATTTCGATGATTTCGAGGATATTTTAAAAATATTCAACTATTCATGTTTTCGGGGGGGGGGGGGGGGGGGGAGAGAGAGAGAGAGAGATTCAGAATCTCTTCTCACATTTTACAGTAGCAAAATCATTTCTTGATTGCTATTTTTCTGTATGATGTCAGATGTACATAAAGAGATTTTGGAAATTGCTTTTTAATCTTAAAGATAAACAAAATGTTGTATGTAATTGTAGAAATTGTAACGTCAGTCAACAAAAACCTCGAGCTTGCTGTAAAAAAACAAAGCAGGGTCAGCATTGGGCTAGGAATTACACTACATATGAATAAGATAGGTTACTTGATTAGTTCCAACTCTGGAAAGTCACTGGGCATCTCAAAGAGGGCATAACCTATATACATGTACCAATTGATATGCAATGACACAAGGAGGAAGAATAAATATGGTCTAGGGGTGGGGATCTCAACAGTTATTAAAATGTATTATCATTTCCTATTTCAGAGGAGGAGGGGGGGGGGGTGTTTAAAAACAACTCCAGGGGGTGGGGGAATGACCCAAGGGGCATGGGCCAATTTGTCTTAAATGTATCTTGACATGATCAGCAGAATTGGACAGAATGATCACTATAGGGCATCTGCAGAGTGGGGCCCTAAATAGTTACAAAATCAATCTACAAAAAATATTGATAATATGTTATACATGTATTTAGAAATGTCTTTATTTTCAAAATTATTAACAAATTAATTGGTCAAAATGAGTTATAAATAACCGATTGGCAATTCTGCAATTGATTGCATGATACCAAGTATAATATCACTTGTATTTTTTTTATATATAATTATACATGTATGTTAACAATCAGGATTAAAATGCACAAATTTTCATGAGTCATAAATCTTGACATACCACATATCTCTTGACAAAAAAGAATCAGCAATTTAAAATAAAAGAAAATTAGTCATTAACTCTTTTTCTATTACTGGTGTATGATGATGGGGTAGGGGGTATAATGGAAAAAAAGCTGCAGCATGCCTTCATTCTCACTAAAAATGTATATCTAATCCTATTCTGCATATGCATGTACACCACGTGAAACCCATCTAACCAAGAGCTGGGTAAAACTAGTACCCAATGCAACCTGTACACCTCTGTTGTGTACGTAACTTCAGACAAAGATCATTTAATTGTAACATATTGCATGTGGCCTTCTTTTTGACTAAAACTAGTACAAGAGAGTGTTATTTAGAAGCAAACACTTGGTGCGGGTATTACTGTCTAATGACAGCATCTAGTTTTCATTATTTTCATTTTTATATATCTTTCATTTAAGCTGCTGGTAAAATTGTTTTGATTACAAGTAATATATGCATTTATTATATTTTTTATCTTGGTTTGAAATCATCGAAATATATACATACGTGTATGCATATTTTCACGATAAATAATGTGCAGTTTTAACTATTATAGATACATTTTGCATTGTAACGCATTATGAATAAATAAAAATACAAAAATCATTACTTTTACTTCCCTTTTGAATTATTTACCAAATGTGTCTGTGTTTATGAATTCGTTTGAACCTCTTTATTTAAGCGTTTTGATACGTGCCCTGTTTCATTATAATTTTTAAAAGAAAAACACAAACATATTTGCAACACATAATTCTAAAGAGACTACAGGTGGTATTTATACTATGCAAATGCATAGATCATAATTAGAATAAAATCTACTTAAATGTGTCGACATCTGTGCTCATTTCACTTCATACATTCATATAATTATTTATGATATTGATGTAGAAATATACTTCCACATTCGACTGCGCACCGGTTTTGACAGATAATTTTGATTAAAGTGATCAAATTTTCATCATCAAAGAAACGATTAGTACAATGATACTGATAACGAAGACACGTCATGATATTTTTCTCGTATATACCTGATATCATCACTTGACCATGAAAGGCGGTGTACAGTCGTCAGTCAGCTTTTGATTCCTCGTTAAAAACTTCAGGGTGAATGTAAGAACTTGGGTTTTATTTCTTGTGTTAGGTCACGACACTCAACAAACATTTTTTTATGGTTTTTAAAGATGATATGATTATAATTTTCTTGTGATTGAGATGGTCCTAGTTCTCTGGTTGTCTTTTATTCACAATATTCTAAAGCTCATAAAACTGGTCATTTCCTGCAGGTTGAGTTCCAGGTGATTGTTTATACCATTATTTATTTTTCTTACACGGGACTGAAAATTGATCGGGAGTTACAAAATGCTACGATTGGTTATCATCACTGTTGACCTCCAATGAAACTCTGTGTTCAAAATATGACTACATACATGTAGCTAACACAAACGGAAGTGGGGATGCTAAATTCACTATAATTCTCACTTGCATAAATAAATCACTGAATCGAGTAACAAAACAATGCTTCACTTATTACTCGGTGTTTTCGATCGATAAGATGCTACTAGTACATGTTCAATATTCATCAGGCTTGAAATTGGACCAGTATTTCACTTTTATACAATAACAAAAGATCAGACACATATAGGTACTTAATTTGATTTATACAAAAAAATATGTCGCATTAAATAGAATTAATTAAGAGATGTTTTGTCTCCATTTTTTTACTGAAACATCTTAATAATAATCAGGAACGTAACATCGTTTTTAAAAGTGAAGGGGGGGGGGGGGCAGACACCCCAATAATTTGACAAGAAAATGAAAGGAAAACACAACTTCGTTAATCCCCCTAATATAGGGGGCACAGCTAAAAAGATCTGTGAAAATCAATATTTTAAGATAATTTACATATTTCTAAAAAGAAGCATAAAATTATTAATGCTAAAAGATTTTTAAATTATGTTATCAATATTTTAAAAAAAACCACACCAATTAATCTATATTTAAGAAAAAGAGTTATCGAACTCCGACCATAGCTATCAATATTATATTAATGGTGGGGGTTTTTTTCCCGGCACACCATGGAATAAAACCTTAAGTTTTTGAATGTATTTAAGAAAACTATCGGTTTCCCCAAAAGTGGCTGAGAAACCTGCCCCCCCCCCCCCCCCCCCCAGCCTTCCATTTGCTACGTGCCTGATAATTTTCAGATACAATTCAACTGTATTTACAAAATGATAGAGGCTCTCATGTTTTTGTAAGATTTCATGAATTTTTGTGGAGTAATATTCATGAAGACCCATTTCAACCCCCAAGGGAAATGTCTATGTCATCATAGACCGTCCTTGTTTGGTTATGTTTATTGTTACTTACAGGATTCAGGTTCAATTATGTGTAAAATTCACGAATGCCCCCAAGTAACTATAAGTCTATTTTTCAATGTGCACGATATTTATCATGATTAATTCATAATTTGAATTTATTGAAATTACAAATACAAATGTCAAAATATTGAGAACGCGTATATTTTATTTCATTTGTGAACACTATATCGTTTATGCCATTGTTGTGTTAACTCCAAACGTCAGACAATTTTTAGTTTAAAAAAAGGGGGGGGGGGGGCTACAATATTTATGTCGGGCTCGGTTAAGCAGTCCCGGAAGTCATACTCTGTTTGTTTACAAAATCGAGAAAAAGTGACAAGCCAAGCCTTTTTAATTTTAGCCATTGTGTCATTGCTAATTCTTTGAGTTGTTAGCAATGTCATTACATTTAGATAAATTGAAGTAGCAACAAGCTTAAATGAATAACTATCCATCGTATGTGTAACATTACAGGTAAGTTGATCTTTGTTGATCCCCAATCACTTCAGATTTCTGCAAAATATATTAGTAAAACAGAAGTCATCTTCTTTAAACATCTATCAACATAATAAATCCTTCTTCAAGCCATGATTATAAGGCCGGTCCTTATGTCCGGTTTTTGTAGATCTTATTTAAGCGGATGAGAGTCATTGACTCCCCCAAATTCTCAGTAAGAAATGCACCATGCTGATGCACATACAAAAGACTTCACATAACCAATTTACGATGAGAAAATTAATGTTTGTGTAAGAATTAATCTTGTAAACATCAAGGAGTTTTTGTATGAGAGAATTAAAGTAATTACTACGTAGTTTACAGAAGAAGAGTCAGAGTGAAGATTCACTCTCTGTAGATTGCATTGAACAAAATAAAACCAAATCAATTATGTACTTGGAATATATGTAAGGAATAAAGTCAAGGAGGCTGTAAAAAAGTTTAGGGGGAGCAACGTGTTAAACGTACAAATCTTGCCATTTTATTATATGCTGGAAACTGCAATTAATATAAAAAGAAAAACCCAAAACGTGCAAGACATATTAGTTCCGGATTTGTGACCTGACTTCACTGACCTGACACATAATATACAACACACACCTTATTGTGTTCTGCTCTGGTGTTATACTGTATCAGTGTATATCTTACCTCCTGCTAAATTGTAAAGAATTCATTGGTTAACAGCAGATATGTGGAGACCATGTACATGCATATTCCATACACAGTCAGTACAAAATATCCTTCCATTCCAGCGTTATGACATCATTCTTAGAGTATTATAAAATCAGGTTTTGTACCCAAATTAAAACTTATGATATTGTATTAAAACACTTGATTTGCATTGCTTTATTTACTTTTTGTCATTTACATAAAGACAGTCAGTAAGATATATTTGTTACATGGTTTGTAGTTTTCGGTCAATTCCATATGGGGCTCGAGCTCTGCTCTCACCCCCATATGGAATTAACTGAGCACGTATAAACCATATTGTAGGTCAATTAACGGTACAAACCATGTAACTACTAATGTTGGGTCTGGTTTTGGGCCAGGAGACAGTTGCTTCCAACAGCCCTACACACTATGAATTCTGGTACCACACTAAACTGAGAGACAAGTTTGATATTAATTAAAGTTAATAACTCTGCTAGCACAGCTCGAAGTCTGCTAGGTCCTTTGGATTTTTCAGAACTAATGAAATAGTTGGATGAATTTCTCTATATTTGTTTTTGTTTGAAATTTATAAAAACAATTTATTTTCATTCTTTTTTGTAATAGGTTTAGAACATTAGGAGTGATTTTATACTAGGATGAAGTTCAAAACTGTTCTGGAAGGACAGGAGGCAGTAATCTTGAACTACCTTGGAGAGGGAAGACTGGTCAAAGGACCTCAAAGGGTATGCTTTACAAAAATTTCTTTCATAATTATCATGATTATAGGGTTTTTATCACAATTTCAAATTTTTTTTATTTTTCACTGGTATGTTAATTTTGACATGTAAAAAACAGTGGAATTGCATTTTAAACTGTTCAATTCTGTCAAGAAGTGTTTTTAATCGAGCTCAACTTTGACTCTGGGCCAGTCAGGTTTGAAGTTAAAAGATTTAGGTTTCAGGAATATTTTGATTTAAAAAAAAGAGGAACTTTATCATTTATCAGATAAACCATTCTCTTTCTCTTAGAACTTTTATCACTACAGTTCCTCTTGAAGAATATCAGTTGTTTATACCTATAGTTTCTTTTTAGATGGTTTGTAGTGAAAATTCATGCAACTCTGCAGACATCATAAAAATAATTATACTTGCAAAAAATTCCATGTTGCAAATACATGAATTTCCATAAGTAAAGCTGCAATTTAAGCATATGTTAATTGTTAAAATCCTATCACTTAAATAAGTTTTTTATGGATTTTGGAATGTTCAGCTTTTCCTGTGATAATATGTATTATATCCTTTTCCAGGTCTTTTTATTTAGAGAAAGATTGCAGTACTTGAAGAAACACACAGCAGATCCTTATCAATACATAGTTGTTAAAGACAGAGACGGACTAGTTCAGCATAAGCCTGGGTCAGCTTCATATAAAACCACTCAAAATTAATCGATTACATTGCTTATCAAATATGTGCATCATATAATTTTTTTTGGAAAGGGGGGGGGGGGGATGTTCATATTGTTGAAAAGCCAAGACCAGTCTTATAAACTTATGCAGGTCAGATTATTTTTCTTGTTTTTATGAATATATTTATTTACCAATGAGTTAGCAAAAACCTAATATATTATTTAAAAAGATGCTGTTGTTTATAGATTAATGCATGTATAAGTACATGTATTAGTAGTAGTTACCCCATATAATATTGTTGGTTATGTGCAGATACCCGATGGGCGTGGTCATAATGACACGAGGGAGCGTAGCTCCCGAGTGTCATTATGGCCACGTCCATCGGGTATCTGCACATAATCAACAATATTATATGGGGTAAGTTACTTGTACCATAGTTTACAATTATCACAGTTTTCGAGCGTGCACTTGCCTCTAATCAATACGGCGCCAATGTGTTGGTCTTATATATACTGTATGTACATTGTACTCCGTGAATTTCTAAAATGATTTTCTATCGGCGACGAACATTACTTATCTGTAATTGTTTAAAAATTCGTAGCTTAGGAATAAATCGACTGTTCAATGTCATATTTTTATTTCATATTTATTCATTTTCCGACTTCTAGTATCGATACTTGCTTCAAATAATTAAACTTATTAAAACAATTTTGAGGTTACGAACCTAAGTTGTGCAATGCTCCTGTTGAAATTAGATTAAATTGATGATGATATAATTACTCTTTTTGAAATACTATTTGATACTCTGTAACAATAATATATATGTATGATTTTAAAAATGGCTGAATAAACATACACATATATATACTTTAAAAAATCAATCAATAAGCAAAAAAAAAAATAAAAATTGAGAAATGTATGTCGCAAAACCGTGAATGATAAATGTCGAATCCGATTGGCCGCCGCTATTCACTCTGTCCACAAAACAAGTTTACTATTCAAACACGTTCCTATCACGTGATTGACTTTCTACAAAACCTTTCTACAGGATACCCTTATTTCATCTTACATGCGTTACTTGTTCGCACACATGGAGGAGAATATTAAAATAGAGTCATTCTGACAGAGCCATTGCCGATATAGTTTTGTCTCAAGCTTCAAATGAGATTTATTCGACGAACTTATTTTGAATCAGTTATCCGTGTTGAGTTATTAGCAATTTTGATTTGGAGGAATATTTTACTGTGAACAGTATCATGAACTTGTTAAAACACAACTTTGTTGACGTTCTTTTTACCTGAGATAGTGGGCGGAGTTTTAAAAAAAGTGTGGGGTATGTACAGATAACCCACACTTTTAACAATAGAAAACACGCCAAGCTATGGTACAATTATTGTTAGTTTGTTTTTCCTTGCAAATGTTTGAAGAAGTCATTTAGACTGTGTAGGGCATGAATTTAATTAATATTCATGAATATAAGTAAACTTCAATGATTTGTCCCATGTACAGTTAGTAAGCATTTATGAGGCAGGATTTAGTAAATTTCTGATAATAGGGATTTAGATGAAAGAAATGGTTCCTTTAGATGGACCCCAAACTAAATACATTTTAATGGCAAGTGCCAATAATAACCAATTTTTTTGAGAAATTTCTTACAAATTTTAAAGTTGTATGCAGAGAAATTCATACCAAACGGATCAAATTCAGTTTTTTAATCAGTTATTTCAACTTTTCAGACCATGCTTTGTTTTCAACAACCCTTTGCTGTATGAATCTGTGACTGTGAAAGAAAGCACTAAGATCGATGCCAACCATCTGATTGTTGTGTACAAACGTCTGAAAGAATCAGATGTAGAGAGAAGAGTTGTTCAGGGGCCCACTGTGTTTGTGCCAGAGGCTGAAGAATGGTAAGTACCGGTAATTATAACTTACCTACTTACTGCCCCCTATACCTGAAGTGTGTTAGGCAGGGAAGAGTGTAGATAAAAAAGAATGTTATTCTTACTTTACGTGTAACAAGCCACCCAATAAAACTATCACATAAACATCATTAAGTGCTGTGTATGACTGTGCTCTATTATCACTAGATTCTCTTAAAAGTTGATAGTGCAATATTTTAAATTAACACTAAGATCGATAATAATTTGATAAATGGGCATAATTAAACAGTTTAATTTGCACTGTTTAGATGTTAGAAAATTTGATAAAGCATTATTCAATTGAGTCTTGCATCAAATTTAACAATTGTATGTGTAATTTTCAGGATTCATACTTTTACATGGCATGGAACAGACCCCCAAGACAAGACTAGGATGATCCCGGGGCACAGTGTATTTCAAAAGCTGGCCGTCATTCCAGATCAATTCTACTACAATGTAATATATACTCCATCTGTGGTAGAGCTTAGAAAGTTTCGTGTGTATCTTTCAGTTAGTAGAAAAGCTCAAATCACAGCACAATACAAGAGCTATACATACTTTTATTTCTCTTAATTTTAAATAAATCTGCATTGGTATGTCTTAGATATCATTAGAGTAAATTTGATTTAAATTTTTTACAAATTCATTATAAAAATGTATATATATTCTCTATCCCTATTACATCAATGCTTAGCATCATGTGTATGAAAGTTCTTCATTTCATTCTAATAATCAAAATTGAAGCACTAGTTTAAGAGGAAAGGAGAGGAGATGAGAGCCCCCTGCCCCCTCCCTTAATATGGCAAATTATATGTTGATCTGTGTTTTATTTTGTTTTTAGAAATTGGTCCCAGCTCTTTATTTTCAATCATATATTTCATTCTCTTTTCATTATTTTATTTGGATAAGACAGCAGCATTGCCCCTTCCCATCATCTCCCTTGATCACTTGCAAAGATGATGCTGCAGACCTGCCTTAACTTTGCATGGTTTAAATGAAATTTGTGAAAATTTTGTGCTGTTTTCCATTACAGGTCAAGGATGTGAGAACTCAAGATGACACCATGATAACTGTTAAACTAATGCTGTTCTATGAACTGAAAGATGTGACCAAAATGGTATGTACACTATCTTGCCTATGCTATTAATTAATTCACTTCTTTTATTTCATTCAACAATTGTCTCTGCATTTGTAATTTTATTGTGTAAAATATTCATAGTATTGATGGTTATCAGTCATAAAAATCATGTTATAAACTGAAATATGGAAGTGTTTTCTCCGGTTTACATGTACATGTTTAAACAGCAGATGACTCCATTTTTTTTATTTTGTAGCTTAACACCACAACAGATCCCATAGCAGACATGATAAAGTATGTACATGTACCGAGTAGCAAACATTATCAATATATATGATATGGATGCTGTTAAATACAACACTTATATCTACATGCTTATATGTACAAATTTATAGACATTTTTTAAGTGTGGATAGCTGAGAGTTTATTTCAGAAATTGTAAGTAGTGACAATGTCACAACAATATTCCTATCAAAATGAACAAAACTTGAGGTACATCTGGATTTCCATTTGATAAATAGCATACATGTAGTTTGGTGATACATTGACTGACACTCAAAGGATACTAACTGAACTTTATTAATTTCTCCTTTTCCAGTGCTGTTTGTGCAGATGTCATTGCTTTTGCTGGGAAAGTTTCGTAAGTTGAAGAATCATATAATATACCATACATGACAACTATGTAGTGTAAATTTTATTAGGATGTGGGATATAGTTGTGCAACATTTAAGGAAAAAAGTGTGTAGCATAAATCTAATTACATCTAGTTTGTTTGATAAAGTTGTGAGATATAATCAGCACAATTCCACTCTTTTTATGTCATTAGGTTTGAAGAATTTCTTAATCGGACCCAGATCCTGAGTGACATTTCAACCTACCCCCAGCTGACTCAGCGGGCTGACAAGATCGGGTACAGCATTCAGAAGGTTGTCTTTAGGGGCTACCATGCCAGTGACAGCCTCCAGGTAAGGCTGTAAAACTATGTCCTTGTGCAGTTGTACTATGATTAAATGAGGAATTTTGTTATTTTCTTCTAAAACAAATAGAAAATAGTAGAAAAAGATATTTAGTTTAAAATTTTGGTTGGTAATGAAGAGATGCAATCATTACTGATAAAATAAATTAAGGTAGTTTTTATTATATTCAGATTCATTCATTATGCCATATCAATAAAAAAAAATGAGTAAAAATTGAGAGAGATTGTGTTATGCAATTGTTGAATTTTAGAAATCATTATTAAACATTGAACTGGTTTTTTGTAGGCAATGCAGAATGCTGCAATTGAATCACGAACACAACTTCGACTAGAATCAGAAATTGAGGAACAGAAAGCTAAACTTGCAGACTTTAAACTTTCTAAAGAACAAGAGAGAACCAAACTAGGTAAGGGGTGTATAAAAAATAAATATCAACTCCTTATGTTTCTTTTAATACAATAAAACACAAGCAAATCAAAGTGCCAAAGACAAATGATTTTGATCAATTATCTAATTTTTTATAAGAATCTTATAACTAATTAATTTGTTTCAATATGATTAAAGACATGGGAGAATAAGCATGCATAATTTTAAGAGTGAGTTCCTTATATTAAGCATGTTAGCTGTAACCATATTATACTGTACACAGTATGGTACATTCTTATTAAAACCGTAATGAATTATCATTAATCAAGTTCATGACATGGAGAAGACCAAACAAGATCACAAGCAGAAGAAAGCTGAGTTGGAGCAGCAACACAAACTGGAAATGAGACAAATTGAACACCACAACCTGTTGGAGACAACAGCTCTCTTCACGAAAGCAAATCAGGGTAAGGCAGGATCAGATGTAGGTAAATCAGGGTAGGGCAGAATCAAATGTAAGCAAATCAGGGTAAGGCAGGTTCAGATGTAGGAAAATAAAGATAAAGCAGGATCAGATGTTGGCAAATCAGGGTAAGGGAAGATCAGATGTCGGTAAATCAGGGTAAGGCAGGATTAATGTAGGCAAATTAAGATAAAGTAGGATCAGATGTTGGCAAATCAGGTTAAGCAAGATCAGATGTAGGTAAATCAGGTTAAAGCAGGATCAAATGTAAGCAAATTAGGGTAAAACAGGATCAGATATAGGCATATCAAGGAAAGGCAGGATCAGATGTAAATGAATGTAAGCAAATCAGGGTAAGGCAGGATCAAATATAAGCAAATCAGGATAAGACAGGATCAAATGTAGGCAAATCAGGGTAAGGAGGGATAAGATGTTGGCAAATCAGGGTAAGGCAAGATCAGATGTAGGCAAATCAAGGTAATGCAGGATCAGATGTAGGCAAATCAAGGTAAGGCAGGATCAGATGTAGGCAAATCAGTGTAGGGCAGGATCAGATGTAGGCAAATCAAGGTAAGGCAGGATCAGATGGTCTTTAGCTTGTAGTTCCAGAAGTACATGTACACAACAGTATGCTTGTATTTTCTGTTAAATTTCAATTTTCTACATCTTTTAGTTCATGGAATATTGTACAGTGTACTTTTTATTGCAGAGTATAATAGCTTGATAGAAATTGATTTAATAGCTGCAGGTCTGTAAGCTCCTGGTCTGAAAAAATTCGGATGGACGACCAGGGAGCTACAGTGCCTCCCATAGTAAAAAAAACTGCAATTTACGGGGCACAAAAAATTACGCTAGTTTTGGACTGATTAACTTTATTTTCACACAAGTTCTGTGAAAATAATACCATTAAATTCTTCAGGCAATTTACTACTGATATCATCACTTTACTTGCCTCAGACTTTCTCTTAAACATGCTAACCGACCTTGGAAAATGAAGTATATTAATTCACGTCGAGATTGAGAGTCGCCATTTTTACATGTAAACAAACTTCACCACTTCACTTAACTGGACTGGTGATGGTGTTTAAAAGAATATCAGAGGCAAGTGAAGTGATGATATCTGTAGTAAAATGTCTGAGGAATTTTTTGGAATCAAATATTTGTACAGAATGTGTTCAGAACTGAGATTAATCAGTCCAAAACTAGCGCATTTTTTGTGCACCGTAAATTGCAGTTTTTTTTACTATGGGAGGCACTGTAGCTCCCAGGTCGTCCATCCAAATTTTTTCAGACCAAGGGCTACAGACCTGCAGCTATTGATGTAATTGATGATTTTTAAAAATGGTCTATATATTCTTTTAATTTAAGAACTAAATGCAGCAGAGAAGGCTTGGGATTGTGAATTCTTGGAAAAATTAAATGAAATGAATGTCAACTTAACTGATTATCTCAACACCAAGAATGGTCCTCAAATTACTGAGGAAATTAGAGTTGTTACCACAGATCAAGACCAGTGGATAAAAGCAAGCAACTAAATTTCAGGTTTAATTTAAGATATAATGTGTAAAAAGTTTTATTTGAAAAGAAGTTTCATTTATAGAAACTTCAAAAGCAAATTAAAAATTTTAGATATGGCATTAGTTTCTTTCAAAAGGAATTTTAAGATTACTAATATGTTTTATAAGAAAACTTGATTCATTCTAATTGTTGTTTAAAAATTAAACACTTTAGGCTGTCCAAAGTTAATTCTAGGTTTAACGTAACCCCCGTGCATAGGTTTAGGAGAAATTGGGTTTTGAAAAAAACAAACAAACCCCTATTTGAATTTAATTTTTACCAATTTGATTATACTAAAATACGGTCTGTAGAAATTCGAAATATTTAGAGCACATTATGGACTATAAAGTAGATACTCCGTGGGATTTTAGAAAAAAGTCACTGTTAAAGCGATAACCTATATGTAGTTTGAATACTCACAGTGTTTGTATTTATTGTAAATGGATAAAAATCTTTGTTTGAAAATTTTGTTCATTTTAATTTTATCGCCCTCCCTCGTAAGTTTGGTATTTTGAAATGACGTTAAACATAGAATTAATTTTGGGCAGCCTTATAAGATTATAATGATACTTAGTTTTGGAGACAGTTTCATGATGCTTCAAATTTTATTGATCATAATTTTTATGAGATTGTATTTGTTATGTACTAGTATACTGTTCTTTTTTGTATCTCACTTTAAAGTTTATACATTTATTTTCTACGCATCTTTATTGCACAGAATTTTTTAAAAATCAGTTTTTGAGAAATCCACATCCATGAAATGATAATGCAACATCAGTGTTTTAGCAATACAAAATTTTATAGAATAATCTTAAATTTAATTTGTCTTGCTTATGCATGATCTTTGTTAAGACACATGAATGAAGAGCAATTAAATATTTTACTTCAACCTTGGATACTAATTTTTATTTTACATCTATTAAGATGATTAGAGAATATGTAACATGTTCTTGATATCCTTAACTTCTCAAGTCAAGGATGGGTTTTACAAAATACCCCCTAAAACACTGATTTTTCTAGATTTATATAAAGTACATGTTCATGTTGTATAAACTGCCAGTTTAATGGTGGCCTTGATTTTGAATTCTTTGTACATGTAGTCTAAGTTGATGTATTTCTTGAATCAATTGAAAAAAAAACCCTGTTTGTCGATGTTCTCTCTGTTTGTAGATTCTGTCGTATTTCTTTGTTATTGAGAATGAGATTATTTATTATTCTTCATTATTTATTACTTATACTTTGATATGAAGAAATGTATTCCTTTCTTTTTACACCAAATCACCCTCTTTGTGATATTTCTTGGATGATACATTATTAATGATTCGATTTTACACATCATTGTAAACCATGTATGATTGATATGTTCTAATTAATGTTATATGTTATCTATATATTTCGTTTTATTCCATAAGGTTAATTATATTCATCTTTAAAAAAGGAGCCCATAGGCCACAACGCTCACCTGAACAACAATTCTTGTATCATTCTCTCGGAATTTTTAAATACTGTGGTTTCATAATTTTTCGTTCAATATCCATTTTCGTGGATTTCGTTGTTCATTCGATCCACGATATTTGATGTTCAATGAATACGTGACATGACATCAAATTATATTGGTAACGGTTTTGTTCATGAATTAACGTATCCATGAACCTGTGTAATTTACAAAATCCAAGAAAATTGCCAGCGAATATTTTTTGAAACCACAGTATAAAACCGTTTTAATTATTGTAATACTCGCACAGATTCTCATATAATCCAAGATTTGACAATGCATTAAACAATATATAAAAAGAAGCCTACTCTTCCAGATGTCATATCCTAAGATATAAAAAAATTGTAAAATGAACTATAGATGAGTATGAAAAGTGAAAGAAGGTCACTGTGACCTTGATATAAGGACATGAATATATGAGGATGCTTACATAGTAATGTAACTAAATGTAGCATTGTACATTTTTCCTATATACTTCTATGTTGAGCTCTGAACCCACCTTGGGCCCAATACAAATGTATTGGTCTAGGGGTCATGTTTTGTTAAATTAGAATCTACACCATCTTAGGATGCTTGATAGTAATCTAAAAATTGTAGCATTGTAGAAGATTTCTAAAAGTTTTCCCTGTTTATTTGAATGTTGAACTTTGAACCCCTACCGAGGCACCCAGTATTGGCCAGGGGTCACGGTTTTTACAATTTAGAATTTACAAATACAAACTTTGATGTAAATATTGGCATTTCAGGTGCAGTGGTTCTTGAGAAGAAGATTTTTTAAGACATGCACCCTATTTTCACTGTTTCGTGATTATCTCCCTTTTAAAAATGGTTTCACCCTTTATTTTAACAGTTTAGAATCCCCTTCTCATAAGGATGCTTCGGTTCAGGTGAGCTAAAAAGATATAAATATTTCCATAATTTCACAGAAATAATTATTTTAAAAATTGTTTATTGATATTGAGAAAATTATTCTATTTTATAGACTCCTTTTCAGAATAGCTGTAATGCTAAGCAAAATTAAATAATAAGGCAAGTTAAAAACTGCTAGTAAATACCGGTAGTTTATATTACTGACAATTTGGTTTTTATACTCTTACAAGTTAATTTAATTCACAGCATAACATAGCAAATATACAGATTTAATTATAAAAACTATTTAATAGAAGTACGAAACAAAGATGATATGTTCTGATTATTCACTCCATTTCTTAATATTCCTTTCTGATACGAAATTCCCCGCTGGACTTTTGGTTCCTGGCGGTAGTAGAGCCAGGTAGAGGGGTGTGTCTGCGCCTTGATCAATGGTTTTATGCCCTTTGTGTGATGTCATATCCGTATCGACGTAACCAGGACAGCAAGCATTGACTAAGATGTCTTCTCGCGGGTCTGCTGAAAGTTGGCGATGCTGAATTTCTGACAAAACTGAAACACCGACCTTTGTCATGCCGTAAGAGCTGCTAGGATACCCTTTGATTTCGTGGTCACCATTTTTTGCTGCTTGTATGAAGTCGTTCAACAAGTTTGTTAGCTCGTCGACTGTAATTTTGTAGTTTAAAAACTTTGCTTGAACCTCTTTGCTACATTTCTTAATTGCATAGGTACTTGCCATGCTTGAAACGTTTACAACTCGCGCATGCGGTCTCAGTAGCGGAAACAGGGCATTGCAGAGATCAAGTGTACCTTGGTAGTTTGTCCTATTTGTCACTTCTGCCTGTTCCGCAAATGGAGCCGTAGAATTTTGCTTGTAAGCAATTCCGGCATTGTTGACCAGGATGTCCAAACCTCCGTATGTACTCTGGAGAAAATCTCTCAGACGACCAATGCTGGCTTGGTCCGTGATGTCAAGTTGATGGAACTTTGGAGACAGTCCCTCCGAGTTTAAGCTCTTGATGGCCTCCTGACCCAACTCCTCCTTCCTTGCAGTGAGGTAGACATCTCCTTCGAACTGCTTGCACAGGCCTCGAACTATGGCATATCCTATCCCCTTATTAGATCCAGTTACCTATCAAGTTCAGATATGCACAAATAGATCAAGATTCAAAATAAAAATAATTATATAAATTTTAACTTTTTTAAAACCATGCACGCTTCCCATGATGATAGAACATTGCGAAGGGAAACATTACATGGTACATGTAATGGATGTGCATATGCATGGTTCATCATAGTTCATGTTTGGTATCCAAACATTTGTAGATGAAAATGAAATAAGGGGAGAGGTTAATCAAAATTAAAATCAACTTTGAATAATCTTCATGGTTTTTAACATTCATCAGATGTTGCATGCTAGCGATGGAAAAATTCGAAAATTAACCGTTACTGTCCTCCGTACTTTCAATTTACATAAGTAGCCTATCAAGAGATTCAAGGTCTAAGGAAATTAAAACAATTTATTTAGAACAATGAAATACATTTGATTTAAAGTACTTCAGTGAATAGAATATTTCATTTTACAAATTTATAGCAAAGACCCTATTCACTGCATGAATTGCTACGCTTACTCAAATGTTATGCTAAATACGGGCTTATCGATTGCTTCACCTGATCACCTTAGCATTACTTTATTGCTTAAAATTTATATGTATGCAGAGTGACATTATTTAGAATTTCTTTATATATGTTTACAATTGACAATTACCGGTAAATAATGAGTAAAATTAAGAGAGAATAAGCCTTGCCACTGCCACCTTCTTCGACATGATTAATGATTCGGGTATTCACAAGTCTGTTCTAAATTGTGACCTAAGTAAACACAATCCAAACGGGTCGTTTTGTGGGACAGTTTTATCTTGACCCTTGAAAATCCTACGTAAAACCCTCCAACAACCATGACCACATCTGGATGATAAAGTACGTAATCACCTTAGACGTAATGAGAAGAGAGTTTTATAACACACCAGTCTCATGATATTTACTTTCTTAACCACCCTGCGAAAACTGACTCCAGAGTAGGATTTCCTTTACGAAAATATAACATTCCAGAGCTCTATTGCCAGTTTTCCCTGTTCTAAAAAATGTACTATACATACATGTTATAAAACATGTACATACATGTATATATCTTACTAACATTTTTTTTTCAATACAAAAAAGAAATCTGGCAATTATGATCAAAATATAAATAGCTACTAGTATTTACATCAAATCAAAACAATTTATTTAATTAACTACATATTTATAATACATATTTTAATATCAATATGAAAAAAACAATAAGTCTCCAAACTTCGTTTGGGAGACTTAGTGACCGGTTTATTCTATAGTCCATATGATAATACTCAAATATTACAATGATAAATATTTATTAATAGAAATAAACAATTTCATACGCCAAAAGCGATTCGTAGTTCTTGGAAGTCAAACACATTTTTAAAAACGGTATTCATATATTGAAACATTTCTCTTATTTTTCGGCTAAACACCCCTATTTCATCTTAAGATCTACTTAATATTAATTTTGTTTGATTATGATCAACCGAGATGAATTCATCTATTGATTTTCAAATTTTGAATAATTATAAATATTTCTTTAATGAAATTGTTTAGATGTTCCAAGATTTCAATAAAAATCTGGTTATTATAGATTGTTTTGGAATACACTTGATTGCAAAAAAATATATGAAATTATAATTACAATCATATTGGTACCCGTTGTAGACTTGAAGTTTTGATTTTTTTTCCGGATGGGGGGGGGGGGGTGTAGTTGTAAATGAATACAATTATTTCTCCTTGTGATATGGACATCAGTTTTTGTTCTAGAGTAAAACATCATACGTACTTGTTGAATCAGACACTTTACGATAAAAGCAGTAAAAAAATGCCCTTATAAAAATGGAAATGATCTACAAATCCACTATCATACCCAATAATATTTAAATTATAATAAATAAAATTAATTGTTCACCATTATCTACAGAAAAAATATATAGTGCCTCACAGATATTTTAATGAAAAATACCAACATGCATACAAATTTCAAATATGCAACAAAATGCAGTAAGTATTTACTAGTATTTCAGTCCTTTTAAGGATCTTCACATCGCATTGAAGTCTAGAATAAGATTGATAAAGACTTATTATGCGTGGGAAATCTAATGCAATGAACACCCATATTATGAAAATAAACAAATATTTCAGATAACATATGTAAACATGAGCATTTATCAAGAAGTTCACATTTTATATTCATTAAACTTGTAAACTTTGCGATCAGCGACAAACTCTCCAGCAGGACTTTTGGTGCCCTCGGGGAGTAGAGCCAGATAAATGGGTGTATCTGCCCCCTCGTCAATGGTTTTCGGACCTTTGTGGGACGTCATATCCGTATCCACATACCCTGGACAGCAAGCATTGACAATGATGTCTTCTCTGGAATCGGCAGAAAGCTGGCGGTGTTGGATCTGCGTGAGGACACTCATCCCAACTTTAGACATGCCGTAAGAACTGCTTGGGTAACCTTTCTTCTCATGCTCGCCATTTTTCGCCGCTTGGATGAAATCGTTCATCAAGGCTGTCAACTCTTCGATCGTAATATTTGGATTCAGAAATTTGGCTTGAACTTCTGGACTACATTTTCTAATGGCAAAACTGCTAACCATGCTTGACAAATGGACTACTCTTGCATGTGGTCTCAACAAGGGGAAAAGTGCGTCACATACTGCGACGTTTCCAAAGTAGTTGGTCTTGTTTGTTACTTCAGCTTGCTCTGCAAATGGGGCAGGAGATGCATTCTTGTAAGCAATTCCAGCATTGTTTACCAGAATGTCTAAACCACCGTAAGTTTTCTTCAGAAAGTCTCTTAATCTTTCAATGCTTGCTTGGTCAGTGATATCAAGTTGATGGAACTTTGGAGACAAGCCCTCTTCGTTCAAGCTCTGAACGGCCTTTTTGCCGAGCTCTTCGTTCCTTCCTGTTAGGAAGACATCGCCTTTAAATTGCTTACATAGGCCTCTGACGATGGCATAACCTATTCCTTTGTTGGAACCTGTCACCTGTAATATAAATGCTATAATTTTGAATTCATAACTTTATTTAAGGACGGCGGACCCAATTCACTTCTACAATAGTGATTTTCATTAAAAAAAATTATATGAGTTAGAGTCACTAAAGATATATCAAAATCAATCAAAAAATTATATAAAAATCGAATTAGATTTAGAGTAGGGACCATTTCAAAAAAATTTGTATTACTTCTCTTTTTCAATTGAACATAACGGGAAAAGCGTTCTTGTGAGAGAGAAAATAATTTTTAAAAAAATCTGCAATAGATTTTCTCTCCATATTGAAATATGATACATATATGATGACTTTAATTTAATATCATTTAAAAAATGACCATGTCATCGACTTCGTTTTCACGGGGGCACGTGCCAAAGTGCGGTGTGTCGTTATTTTTCTTCAATTTTTCATCAAAAGTACTGCGCAAACTCTAAGAAAAAGGATGTGTACATCATTTTGAGGTTGAATAATGAAACAAAACAACTATTAGAGTGTGCTAAACATTTTTTATGATAAAATACTTCGAAACTTAAGCACAGGAACGGTTTAACTCTATTATCAGTACAAGTACATTGAAGCGAATCGGAATGTAAATGATTTGTTCACTGGCTCAAACTCTGTAAACTAATATATGTAGATTGTTATATATAACTTGAGCTAATATAAATCTCACTACAGTACTGTGACATCCCCTAAAGAAATTTGTGCAAGTTAAATAATGTTGAAAAGCGTATTTTAGCCTGTTGAATTATAGCAAGGTCAGCCACTACTTGTACTACACAAAGTGTGTATTGATGACGTATAGAACGGCTATATATTGCATCATAAGCAATTTTTCATTGAGTTTTAGTGATTGTGACGTGATATTGAGAATCCAATGTTCGTAACAATCACACATTTTAGGTGCGCGATATATCTGCGCAAAGCGAATTAGGTCCGTCGTCCTTAATTTATAGTTTGGGGTTCAAAAAAATGAAATGTAAAACAATTGTTTTCACGTTAGGCCTACACATTAATATTTCAGTTAGTATCTAATTTTCTATAACCTATGATGGGCCCCTAGTTTACAATTTTTTTGAATAAAGATCGAGGCTATCGTTTTTAATAGCACTGTCGGTTCTCTTTTATATAAAGATATACATTGAATACACTAGTGGGTCGCTGTAGAAACTTAATGCATTCCTCCATTAATGAAATTTTAAGTTTTCTTTCTTATGCCAAAAAATAAAACATGCATAGTCATGTTAGTTATCATAGAAACAAAGTGAAAGTATGAGAACCGCTACAGACAGTGCTGACAGACAACCACAAAGCTTTCATAACCGGTCGCTGAAGAGCTTTACGATTTTTTGTTTAACTTCAAGACAGGTGAAAACATGCACGTTTTGTACCTAGCCTATAAAGTATAGTTGTTGATACATGTACTAAGTGTATACTTACAACTGCTACTTTCGTGGACATGTTGTATAGACTGCCAGTCGTCACTGTTGTGTGACTCCGGGATAGTTGATGTACGGAACACACGAAGGGACAACAACCCGAACACGTCCAAGCATTTACATCTAAATTGAAATGTACGCGATAATCTTGAGATTAGTAGCACCTCCCCCCACCCCACACACACACTTTGTAGGTGCAGATGGAATAATTATAAAAATAAATTACCCCTAAAATAAGTTTTAGGTAGTAATCGCTCTTCGTTTACCCCCCACCCCCCACCCCCCCACCCCTTTACGATTGCGAAAGTTTAAAATTTTGCTTGTCATGATTTAGGACAAAGGACAAGAGCGTACAAGGCCTGACAAATCCCCCGTACCCAGGATTTTGAAATGGCATATGAACATATAAAAAAAATCTTTACATTTGAAAGTTTGCATCAATCAGTACATGTACATGTATAATATAGAACTGCATTCTCTGACAAATAAATAATATACATTAAAACATGTTCTTGGCACTTATCTCCTTTGTTTTATTTGTTTACTTTCTAAACATTACAGCATAATCTCATATCTGTGCTAGCGCTATTTTTATCCGACATTGTATGTACAGAACATGAACATTAGGCAATTGTTGTCATTATATAAATTGTATAGATATTTTTTTTCATAATGATCCAATAAAAAAGCAATAAATGTTTTACTTTAAAGCAAATGAATTAAAACAAAACGCCGTCTATACGATTCGAACACCCTCTCATTCGAGAAGGATGGACTACGAGCCTCCGCCTATCCCAGTGAGCTACGTTGACACAATCTTACTATTTGACAATAATTAATAAAATAAAACGTTTTTGGTGAAAACCACGCATTTGACCCATTATGGGTCTAGACTCCATTTTAATAAATCAATAAAAATAAATAAAAACTTATTCTTTAAATAAAAGTACTTTTAGGATGGAGTCAAGACCCATTCATACCTAAATTTGCAATTTAGATCCAAGATTTTGGCATAAAACGCTGTGCAGCTTAATTTGGAAACCTATACCTGTCGTGTTTATAGAATGAAAGCACAATATTGACTTCCATCGTGAAATTTACACTAAAAACAATGCATACAAGCAAAAAATTAATATTCTAACTTAAATTGAAATTCTATCGTCTTTGTTGCTCCGAGTGGGGGATATACAACGCCTTGTACACCGCTGTTCTTTGCCCCCCCCCCCCCCCCTTCCCTTCCCACTATCAAAAACGATGCTATCTTTCTGAAATGGGTTATTTAGCTTATTAAATCAATGTAAACTTGATTTCAAGGAGATATAATTTATCAGTAATTTTTTCATTGTTCAATGATGTTTTATTTTTTTTCGGGGGGGGGGGGGGGCTTTAACTTTACTTGGATATTTTGTTTGATCGATCGAAACTAAAATTATGTGCACCGATAGCACGAACTATACGGACTTGCACGGGCTTGCCTTAAAATTTAAAGTAGTTGCAGTAAACATGGTAACATTCGGATTTATTACTTTCATGAATAATTCATCGAATGATTCAAGGATACATATTTCATACCGGTTGTTGTTTAACGATTTACCAGTGCATATCTCAGAGGTAGAGATGTTATATATGAGGATCCACGGGTTTTTTTTCATAGACGGGGGGGGGGGGGGGTGTGGGGGAGTGATATCCTTTGTACGGGCGGGGTAGTGGGGGCCCGAGGCTTATTTTCGGTAATTTTACTATGTACATTTAATAATTTAGAAGCCATTTTCCCCTAAACCCGTATATTAATAGGACTGATGCGACCTTGCGACATATCAGAATTTAGAATGTTTTCAGAGGCTGGTTTATTGATAGATTCAAACCTTACTAAATGAATTTAACACCATGATACAGTATAATAACTAATAGTGATAGAAAATAATTCCTAAATGTATGAAATACAGAACGTGAGAAGTCAGATATTCTGTTATTAGTATATATTGTGCCTCATTGGGTAACGAAATCTATCAAATTTGAGATTGTATAATATAGAGTCTACACTAATTTTTTTTTGTCTTAACTATTTTTAAATATATATTTAGAAGTTTTTATGTTGAATGAAATAAAAATTGGCACTCTCTATCAAAGTGAGTGATATTTCACCGATTTAAAATGAAATGTGAATACAATCACAAATCTGGCCTAATAAACACATTACGATTTAATTTACATATTCACAAAATCTCTCAATTAACATTTCTATTGTAACACTGATGAACTATCAATTACATTTTTTATCTTTAATATTCTGATTGTGATTGCATTTTATTTTGATCACAAATGCTCATGCAGTTGGTGATATTGCAATTGACTAGTTGACTTTGTCGATGAAAAATTACAAAAAGAGATGAAACACTCATAAAATGAATGAACCTGGAATGCTCGAATATCATTTAATAGAAGAGCAAATGCAGGCATTTTCAGATTGTATGTAAAGGGATTTGGTGACTCTACCGAATGCAGGCATTCGCTTATATACTCTAGAGCCAATGCAGGCATTTACTACTCTATCTATAGCCAATGAATGCATTGAACACCTCCCTCTAGAGCCAGTGCAGGCATTGGACGACTCTCTATCTCTACAGCCAATGCAGGCATTGAACGACTCCCTCGAGAGCCTATGCAGGCATTGAACAACTCTCTCTAGAGCCAATGCATGCATGGAACGAATCCCTCGAGAGTCAATGCAGGCATTAGATGACTCTCTATCTCTAGAGCCAATGCAGGCATGGACGACTCTCTATCTCTAGAACCAATGCATGTATTGAATGACTCCCTCTAGAGCCAATGCAGGCATTGGACGACTCTCTATCTCTAGAACCAATGCATGTATTGAATGACTCCCTCTAGAGCCAGTGCAGGCATTGGACGACTCTCTATCTCTAGAACCAATGCATGTATTGAATGACTCCCTCCAGAGCCAATGCAGGCATTGAACAACTCTCTCTAGAGCCAATGCAGGCATTGGACGACTCTCTATCTCTAGAGCCAATGCAGGCATTGAATGACTCTCTCTCAAGAGCCAGTGCAGGCATTGAACGACTCTCTCTCAAGAGCCAATGCATGCATTGAACGACTCTCTCTCTCTCTCTTTCTCTCTCGAGGGCCAATGCAGACATTGAATGACTATCTCAATAGCCAATGCAGGCATTGAATGACTCTTTCTCAAGAGCCAATGCAGGCATTGCACGACTCGCACAAGAGCCAATGCAGGCATTGAACAACTCTCTCTATAGGCAATGCAGGCATTGAATGACTCTCTTTTGAGCCAATGTAGGCATCATCAGTTTATCTTGTTATTATAAGATTGTGTCCCTCATGATGTAAATGCATGCATTGAATGCCTTATATAAAATCAAATGACTAAGTCAAATAAGTGCTTTGAAGAATTTTTTTACAATACCAAGTAAGCATTTCATGATTTGATGACCTCATGGAGGTATGTAAAAATACCTTAAGACTTTTGATTAGCCAATTAAGGCATTACAGGGTCAACTTGTGGTAATGTCAAGGGTAACGTAATACAAATGTAGTATGAAAATGATCGGACTTGGGGAAAATCTTTGGTATGAATGCGAATGAAGATGATATACAATAAAGCAAAATGAATTTCATGTTTATTGAGCAAATATAATTTATGGATCAAACTTGATATAGCGAAAGAGTATATAAATGTGCCAAGTATGTTGAAATGAAGATGTGTGTTCTATAGTTTTACAGAAGATTATAGACTTCATTTAAACTATACATCTTTTATTTCAAGTACACACGATAGAGGAATACTAATCAGATGCTAAAAGGACGATATTAAGCATGCTGAGTTAATGAATAAAAATATCGTCAATATCAGCCTTTGAGTTAATATTATGCAACGTTTTGTTTCACTCTTGTATTATTCAATATTCCTAGTTTGGCGCCAGAGTTTTGTACATTACACCATTTTGTCAATTTGTTAAACTTACAACTGTTAATTATTTTGATTGATCTTTAGTGAGTGTTATCGTCAACATGTCGGTTTAGTCTACACAAAAAGAAGCTCAGAGAATTATTTACAATCATCAATATTTCAAATTTATAGCGATATTATCGATTGTCATATAAACTAAAACTTATCGATAAGCGTTTTGCAGAAAATAAAACAAGTAACCCAATCAAACAAGTAAACAAGGATCACTATACATGAGAAATTCACATGGTCTCGGTTGTCGGATAGTGGAGTTCTTTATTATTTGTTCCCGAAGACAAAAAATGATTCAAATTGGTAATATTGTGTGTATTTCTGTGTATCGCAATAAAAACATTCACTGAAAACCCCAGCTGTTTCAATCATGTTAAAAAAGTGTATTCAATGTACATTAAAAAATAGTAAAGGGACGACACTCGCCATCTTGGATTTATAGGGTGTAATTTTATAATTTTGAAATGAAAAGACTTTGTAAGATTATGTAATTGATCGGGGAAGACAATGTAATAATGATACTACAATGTATAATATTTGATTGATCTTCCAAATCAAAGGATGATATTCTAAGAGAACTTGAATTTTTTGCATATATGTCTAGATTATATATTTATTTTTCCAAATTCAAATGGTATGAAGTAAACATTTTTCAAAAGAAGTTTATTTACCACTCACGCGTAGGATGGGTGCTGATTTGAATAATCCGACTTCTGATAATCCTGGTATTAATTAGATTTTCCATCAGATTAATTGAAATAATTGAACTAAAGCACCAACACTGTGTCGGATAATAATGGCTTCAATTTCTTCAAAGAACCTAAGATGTGGTTTCCATTAGTGTAAAAATCCGTGTCACATGATAGGCTATTGCAGACAGTATGATCGGATTAAAAACAACTTAATTAAATTATTTTAAAAATCCGGTATAAAACTCAATATTCTATCTTTGCCAATCTGATTCGTTAATTCTATAAAAATAAAATTTACTCTCATATTGGAAAGAGTAAGGCTCCATATTTTCGACCCACAAAGCAGTGCTAATTAAATTTGCTTGAAGTTAGCTGTTACCGGTAAATTCTTTGATTTTCATACTTTTCGAAGCATGTCAAATGCATTTCAGGCTTTTGCAAGTCTTAAATTAACACCATTATCTGTGCCTAAAAATAATAATCATTTACAACCTTTCCTTGATGATCCCTTCTTTTCAAAGCTTGAAATTATCATTAATGTGGTTATCTGATTAGGTTTATAGATATTACTTAATTCAAAGGTCAATGCTTGTTTTATGGAATTCTATTAACAATAAATATCAAATTAACAAACACCCCGAATGACTTGTAAATTCTCTCTCTCTCTCTCTCTCTCTCTCTCTCTCTCTCTCTCTCTCTCTCTCTCTCTCTCTCTTAGTATAAACAGTATTTTTTAAAAAATGCATTTACTTTGAATTGGATTTTCTTGAATGTAAAAAGCAATCATTTCTAAATTCATAATCATGAACGCAAAGCAAATGAAATTAGGGATGACCCATTAAAGTACGGGATTGTTCCTAGACCCTATCAAACACATGATCTTTTACATTCTAGAATTTCAAATCTTTTCGCAATGCTACATATTGTGGTGTGAAATACACTATGCAAAATATAGCCTAAAGATAAGCTTATTTCGCATGGATCAAGACTGAACATTAAAACTCCGGCCCATTTCTGAACCCCAAATGAACCTACGTGTCTGCAATTTATGCTTATTTCAGTAGATTTCCCACCGTGAATGATTTATTTAGTGCAAAATCTTGTAAGACTATAGTCTGTAGTATTTCATTGATGCTTATCAATAATTTGGTAACGAAATGATTCAAGATCTGGTTATATATTTATTGCGGTAAGACAGTCGAATCTTTCATTCGAATATAGATGAATAGGTATCAAATGAATTAAAAATGAAATGCATCGGTTTAGAGAATAAATGAGCTACTTTTGAAGTGTTCTACGTGTATTCATTTTTCTTGTTCTATTGTCTGAAGTGGCTGCATGTGACAAAGAGATATTTTATGAACGCTATCATCACCTCGATATATCGATTTTATGAACGCTATCATCACCTCGATATATCGATTTTTTAACTGTTGCATTCACAAAGGATCGATATTAAATGCTCATTTTTTTCTACCCTACAATGTTAAAGGTAAGAAATAACATTACTCCACAGAAGAGATAAGAAAATATATTTAAAATCATAAATAATTAGAAGAGTAAGTTGATTGACTATTAGATATGATTTTTAAAAGTTTCACCACACTGATTCATTGATTTTTTTTGGCTACAAAAAATGATATAAATATGTGCATTTGTTTCAGATAAATTTAGTTTCTGGGAAATTTTATCTGATGAACTATTAACAAATTGATGCGGATGCAAAGGCTGGCCCAACAATCAAAAGTAAAACTCTTCATTTAGTCATCTTCATGAATAATAAACTCTGTGTTTGCAGACTACAGTGCTAGTCAGTTTGAAGTCGGAAACAAAAAGGCCAGCATGGAGAATACAGTCGTCATCAATATCAGTGGAACAAAATTTGAAGTATCTGTAAATACCTTTAATGAAATGATGTCCACAGAAAGTGATGCAAAATTGAAGCTGGAAGCCTTGAAAGAAAAAAACCCATCATGCTATTTCTTAGAAAGAAACTTTCAAGTATTTACCGCAGTTCTCGGTTACTTTCAAGGAAATGGTCTTCATGTTCCTGCATTGACTTGCGTCGCTGAATTTAGAAAGGAGTTAGACTTCTGGGGAATCGATCCTCAAGAAATAGAGTCTTGTTGTTACAGCAAATACATCGGCTTTTTCGAGGACCAGAAAGCACTTACAATCCTAACAGATGACCAAACTGAGCGTATTAATGAACGCACAGAGCTACAGCGCCGTGTTAAAGCAACAGGCTGGCTCTCCATTCAGGCTAAAGTCTGGTCTGTTTTAGAAGAACCATCATTTAACATGTTTGCTAAGGTCGGTATTCAAGAATTTTATTTATTCTTATCATACCATTTTGCCATTTGTCATTTTTTATAAAATGAATTTTAAAAAGCTAGACGCTGAACTAACACAGAGTATGTTTCAAAATCATGGTTCTTTTGTAACTCTGCTCTAACGTGACGAATATACATCAGCTCTCAGCATGATGAATGAAAGTTCATTATTATGTCCGATAACAATAGTATCGAAAACAATTTTGACACGCATAGCAATTATCAATATAAAATGGTACGATTGTTATGCAAACATCCTATCACACAACACAGGGCATTGTTTGAAAATAACCTGATATAGCTTGTTACATTTTTTGGAAATAACCTAATCTAACTATTTGCACTTCTATGAAAGCGATCGAATTTTCAATGTTTCATTCAACTGAATGTAAATCGCCGTGGTCTTATTTCTGTTCTAATAGTATTTTTTTCCAGATACATTTGACAGAGTACTATTGTCTATAGTTTTCCCATTTGTTCATCGATGATAAATGAAAAAAGAGTTTCTTGTTGGTTTCAGGTGTATTTCTATATGAGTGCTTGCTTTGTCATCGTGTCCATTGCAGCCTTAGTGTGTGGAACCCATCCTACATTCATGCGATCACTTCGTGAATCAGAGTGGCAAGAGTTCTTTGGAGAAGAATACCCACAATATTCAGGACATTTTGATTCAACTGGATCATCGACTAACATAACGCTTACTCCATTACCAACAAATGCTAAAGCACCACTTGATTTTCTGTCATTCCTCGATTTCATTACCACTGCTTTCTTTTCCGTGGAATTTATACTCCGATTCATATTTTGCCCCAACAAAAAAAAGTTTATATCATCATTCCTAAATCTGGTAGATATATTTGCTCTCGTTGTCATGTATTCTAAATACATTGTAGAAGCTATCAACCCAAGAGAAAAATACACAGCAACTGTTTTCGATATTGTCCACTGCTTTCAGATAGTTCGGGTATTCCGACTCTTCCGTTTGGTAAAAAACTTCATTGGATTCCGGGTACTATTATACGCGTTGAAGGCCAGTATCTGGGAAGTACTTCTGATGTCATTGTTTCTTTTTGTTGCCATGCTGATGTTCTCAGCATTCGTTTTCTTTTCGGGGGATACGGCTTTCACTAGCATCCCAGACGCTTTCTGGTGGGCGATTGTTACTATGACAACTGTTGGATACGGTGATATGTATCCAACGCAACCTCTTTCAAAAACCGTCGGAGCGGTCTGTGCAGTCACGGGAGTATGTCTCCTAGCGATTATCATTCCAGTCTTTGTCAACAATTTTCTTCTATTTTATGCTTACTCCAAAGTTTGGGGAAGCAAAGACAACGCAAAGATGAAAGAAGAGGATGCAAAGAAAAATAACCGCATCTGTTCGAAGATAAAGGTTTCACCTAACTGTTAATTTTGCCATAACTTACCTTTGATTTTTTTAAAATGATGTACCTAAATGTTTTATTGTGTGTACCGTTAAAGTTTTTTCCCCGGACAATTTGATAACAAATCCTTCCTCTCGGGAAAGAGGCATATATTATTGTTTAATGATATTTCAAATCTAGTCTATATATAAAACCTGCTTTTAACATAACATTTATCGACTGACTTTCATCTAGTAAATCATTTGTTGTTCTGGCGAAAGTTTAATGTTTGTGTTTTAAAACGTAATCATGCAAATTTTGCACTGCCTGTTAATATGTTTCTATTGTTTACCTTCAACTTAATTTTTTCTTGATTAAGAGGGTTGAATGTCCTTGGTCATTTTAGACTATTCAAATTTCTATTAACTATTTAAACTGGTTTTTTTTTTTACTAAATTTAAAAATTTAAGGACAGGATGACTGCACTTTAATGCCGTATTTGGGTTCTTTTTCGTTCACTATTGTTACGTGTATTCCTGTTTTGATTTTACTTCAAGTCATTTGTTAAAAGGTTTGATCAATTTCCCATAGAAATTTAACGTCATAAAGGTTTAAAACTGCGTTGCAATAAAATAATTCATTGTTTTCTTACCCTAAGTGCTCTGCAAATGTCTGGAAATTGATTGAAGATAAGATTCAAAAATATGCATGGATGGTGGAACTATTATTGTAATGAGTGGTCTAATTGGAATAGCGGTACTGTAATTGAACAAATATCTTTCTTTCTTTCCTTCTCTCTTTGCATTTCACCATTTTTAAAGGTATCAAAACAATGTACATAACATTTATTTTTAATATTTATTTTGTCGCAATTTTAAAGTGCAGTCATCCTTTTTTCTTTTATATTTTATTTATTTTAATTTAAATCGGATGAATAATTGTTGAGCATCCAGCCTCCTGAAATGAAAAAAAAATGAAATGACAGGTTTGGCTTAAGAAAATTTTCGCTATTTTGATGTGTAATCAACGCTTTATTTAAAAAAAAAAACAACCCCAGAAAACATAACGTTCGATGTGTAGTTTGAAGCAATTTTAAACGAAGCGTATATTATAAGCTAGCATTTCTGTACATTAATTATTCTATGTCACGGGCCCCTTTTCAAACGTTGAATAATAGAAAAATCTACCATGATTTTGGTATTTTTCTACTGAGAGTGAAAAAAAGAGACAAGTAAATGCAAAATGAAACTAAAATTCCCAATGGTTTTTTTTCAATTTACTTGTGACCGTATTTCATTCATGTATTTTATATAAATGTTCTAGTAGTATGATTGATACTATCTTAATAAAAGCACGAATTAAAGCTTTATGTTCAAATGATTGTAAGAATTTTTTTTATATATGCCCCTTTTCTACATTTCGTGGTAGTCCATTTATATCAGATATAAATAAAAAGACAATATGGAAAGCATGAACTAGACGTCTTTTAGACAACGCAAAGATGAAAGAAGAGAAAAATACACAGCAACTGTTTTCGATATTGTCCACTGCTTTCAGATAGTTCGGGTATTCCGACTCTTCCGTTTGGTGAAAAACTTCATTGGATTCCGGGTACTATTATACGCGTTGAAGGCCAGTATCTGGGAAGTACTTCTGATGTCACTGTTTCTTTTTGTTGCTATGCTGATGTTCTCAGCATTCGTTTTCTTTTCGGGGGATACGGCTTTCACTAGCATCCCAGACGCTTTCTGGTGGGCGATTGTTACTATGACAACTGTTGGATACGGTGATATGTATCCAACGCAACCTCTTTCAAAAACCGTCGGAGCGGTCTGTGCAGTCACGGGAGTATGTCTCCTAGCGATTATCATTCCAGTCTTTGTCAACAATTTTCTTCTATTTTATGCTTACTCCAAAGTTTGGGGAAGCAAAGACAACGCAAAGATGAAAGAAGAGGATGCAAAGAAAAATAACCGCATCTGTTCGAAGATAAAGGTTTCACCTAACTGTTAATTTTGCCATAACTTACCTTTGATTTTTTTAAAATGATGTACCTAAATGTTTTATTGTGTGTACCGTTAAAGTTTTTTCCCCGGACAATTTGATAACAAATCCTTCCTCTCGGGAAAGAGGCATATATTATTGTTTAATGATATTTCAAATCTAGTCTATATATAAAACCTGCTTTTAACATAACATTTATCGACTGACTTTCATCTAGTAAATCATTTGTTGTTCTGGCGAAAGTTTAATGTTTGTGTTTTAAAACGTAATCATGCAAATTTTGCACTGCCTGTTAATATGTTTCTATTGTTTACCTTCAACTTAATTTTTTCTTGATTAAGAGGGTTGAATGTCCTTGGTCATTTAAGACTATTCAAATACCTATTAACTATTTAAACTGGGTTTTTTTTTTACTAAATTTAAAAATTTAAGGAAAGGATGACTGCACTTTAATGCCGTATTTTGGGTTCTTTTTCGTTCACTATTGTTACGTGTATTCCTGTTTTAATTTTACTTCAAGTCATTTGTTATAAGGTTTGATCAATTTCCCATAGAAATTTAACGTCATAAAGGTTTTAAACTGCGTTGCAATAAAATAATTCATTGTTTTCTTACCCTAAGTGCTCTGCAAAAGTCTGGAATTTAGACTTGTCTGAAATTGATTGAAGATAAGATTCAAAAATATGCATGGATGGTGGAACTATTATTGTAATGAGTGGTCTAATTGGAATAGCGGTACTGTAATTGAACAAATATCTTTCTTTTTTTCCTTCTCTCTTTGCATTTCACCATTTTTAAAGGTATCAAAACAATGTACATAACATTTATTTTTAATATTTATTTTGTCGCAATTTTAAAGTGCAGTCATCCTTTTTTCTTTTATATTTTATTTATTTTATTTAAATCGGATGAATAATTGTTGAGTATCCAGCCTCCTGAAATAAAAAAAAATAAAATGACAGGTTTGGCTTAAGAAAATTTTCGCTATTTTGATGTGTAATCAACGCTTTATTTTAAAAAAAAAATACCCAGAAAACATAACGTTCGATGTGTAGTTTGAAGCAATTTTAAACGAAGCGTATATTATAAGCTAGCATTTCTGTACATTAATTATTCTATGTCACGGGTCCCTTTTCAAACGTTGAATAACCATGATTTTGGTATTTTTCTACTGAGAGTGAAAAAAAGAGACAAGTAAATGCAAAATGAAACTAAAATTCCGAATGTTTTTTTTTCAATTTACTTGTGACCGTATTTCATTCATGTATTTTATATAAATGTTCTATTGGTATGATTGATACTATCTTAATAAAAGCACGAATTCACGCTTTATGTTCAAATGAATGTAAGAATTTTTTTTTTATATATATGCCCCTTTTCTACATTTCGTGGTAGTTCATTTATATCAGATATAAATAAAAAGACAATATGGAAAGCATTAACTAGACGTCTTTTAGACGTCTTGTAGGATGACAAAGGATGTTATTATCTTGAAACCATTAAAAAGAGTCGAACAATGGTATGCTCATGTATGAATATAAAACAGCACCAGTACCGTTTGGTGGTTTACAAGTCTGCTGTAATATTAATACACCATTTTTTTTACTTTTAATTCTTGCCGTTTATCATGCTTTACAAATATTCATCTTTTTCTATACAAAAAAAATACAATTAGTTAAACAACAACAACAAAACAAACCACACAAATACAATGTAACAGTATTTTTAAAAAATCCCTTTTAATAATGTCTGAAAAAAACCCATAAACGAATTATTGGAACCATAAAGTTTTAATTGATTTAAATCTTATAAGCAATCAATTTTGGCGAGATTTAAGATATTTCATGAACTATTTATCAATTTTAAATACATCCATTCATCAATACTCCTAAACAAGAACTTTAAAAAAAAACATTTTATCGGTCAAACTTTGATCATCACATATGCATGACATACACATAAAAGCTAAAACTGTATTTCAAATACATGCTGTTTGGATTGATAAATAATTTCGTATATCAACTTATTTCATTTTCACAAACAAAGATTAAACAGCTTTACCATGCCTCATGTAGAACCATGCTTCAGTATTTGCCGTTCGTTGGCATGCATGACATTGAAAAAGCAGGAAACCGCAATATCTTTGTCCAATTATTTTAATGATTTTATCTTTGATACTATTGTCATGTTTTAAAATAATAGATGTATGAATAAACTAAGTATATATTAATTATAAGTAAAATTGTTCTTGCGTCACCACTAGACAAATACGGGTACGTGTACTTATATAAAATATAAGAAATTGATTTAGTACATTTTCTGGGACTTGAGTGTTAAATATTAAACATAAAAACGTCATATAATTAAAACATATTGTTTAATTATTCAATAAATGAATTCACAGCTGTTATGCCTCAGATGTCGAGATGGGTGTCGATGTATTCTGTGTCTTTTTACGCCATTTTGTTGAGAGTCCAACTACCGACAATGAAACTGAACAAAAAGAGAAAATTATTAAATTTATTATTTTATTTAAGGTTTATTTGGAGGTTATATGTTATATTGATAATTTATGTACATATAAACCTATGCAAAGGAAAATATAAATAACAAGTTTCAAATTAAATGGATACACCTTAATATAACCTATAAACTATCTACGAACATGGCCAAAACAGGCGAATTCCAGGAAAACGATAAGTTCAATTTCCGGCAAAAATCTTAGGAAAATGGGTCAATTAACTTGGTCAAAGACAAATAGGTAAAGAATTTCAAAGTAACTTTTTGAAAGTATATCAACAATGTGAAACACGAAATTGATCTGTCAATCCTTACTATTTAGAAAGTTCCATAATATCATTAATCTTCTAGCATCATATGAAAAGTGCCAAAAAATATTTTCGACGAATTGACAAAAGGTGGACGGAAAAAGGTTAAACTATATGCCTCTGTCATTTAATGGCGGGGCATATGATAAATATTTCTATATTTCAATTTCATAAGAAAATGATATAGGTATACCTTTTTCATTCTTCTTCTTTTGTTTTGAATCTGAAAATATATATTTCTATGTTGTTATAAATCTATTTTGCCAAATACTTTCACTGAAAAAAAAATGAGTCATTGAGTGTATCAAGTCTTACTTATTATATGTTTAGATATTCAGTTATAATAAACAGATCTAATTTTAAGTAACAACAATGTCTATGGTAACATGACATAATTTAAGTGAAATGAAGAATAGGTCAAAGTTGGAGGTTTATAGTCTTGCTCGCATAGAAGATTGCCTTTCACACTCTACATATTACTGCCTGGTGACACCTGTACCATCCATAACATTCTCAATTCCGTGGGAAGCATACAAGCATAGCTGCCAAATTATGGCGCCTTTGCTTTTTCATTTTCATAACCAGCTCAACGCAGTACACTAGATATATTAATAGTATGTTCTATATCAATTGTGAAAGAAACAAGGGATAAAAATTCAGACATTTGTTCTGAGTCGTATGTATGAATTGTTATGTGAAAATTACACTGCATGTAAGGAAGTTTAGTTTTTGAATCCCAAATAAAATTTCAAAGATATTTGCATAATATAACGACGATATTGTTAGTTTTTCTGCAGTGTTTATGATGTACTGAGTATTCTCTATTGGGACCAATCTAGGGTGATAATTTGAGGTCGCTAAACCCAGTCTAGAGGGTCACATTGTTTTTTTTACGAACTTCTTTCTATTTATAAAAAAAAAAACCCAATTGTTCCAGACTGCTCAGAGAACTTCTAAAACCATGCTGAAAATATTATTAAAAATTAAACTTAACATAATTGCATAAAAGTGAATTGAAAAATTCTTTTGATTTCTACTTACCTTTCGTTTTTGTTCTTTTGTTTTCACTTTGAATAAATTCTTTCCAAAGGCTTGCAACATGGCTTGTTTTGTTATCAGACATAAGTTTAGTAAAAAGAAGTTCCCTGTTCTTTTCCCTCATGAGATCGACAATTTGTGGAAGAAAATTAATAAGCAAGATAATTATTCCATTTAAAGGCAGAGTAATTGCCATGAATACTCTGAACATCACGTGATCGTCAGTCAGCAAACGGAGCAGTGTTGTGACAGTAGTGAAAAGGGAATAGCAGATGGCGGAAAACAAAACCTGTTTGACCTCTTTTCTTCCTGTTTTTCTGCATTTGTAGATGATTGATAAAGTCATACACAGGAATAGGATTATCCAAAAGAAACACATGAATATGATGTATTCCGTCCTAAAAGTAAAAAATATTTAAACAAAAAAAAAATGTTGCATTCAAAATCGAAATTTGAAATACTTGTTGCTTTCACTTCAAATGTATATTCTCTGCTTTGATTTTGTTGTTTAACACTATTCAACTTCTTTCTATCACAGATCGATACAACCAGTGTCATTGGTAAGTTTTTGAAATTGAATATAATAAAATATCTTACCTATTAAATTCACAATACCATTGGATATATATATCATCAATCGTTGAAATCTGAAACAGAGATGGCACAGACCAGGTCATAGTCACAGGATCCTCCAAAGTCCAAACGATATAGATGATGATTGGCGCCGATATTACAATAGGTAAATACGTGAAGGCGAAATCCCATTTTGGAAGCTTAGTAATATTTGTTTTCACGATTGCGTGAAGGCAAGCTGTCTTGTTGAGTTTTATCAATAAGCCAGTCAGGGTAATGCTATAGACGCTTCCTAAAATGAATATTAGTATCATTATCAATAACATCAATGCCATTTTAAAACAAATTAATGCAATTAAATTTCATATTTGACAAGTTATCTTTCTACCCAATTACCTGGTAGTGCGATATGAATTCCACATGCTAAAGGTGAACCATCAAACAAATACACAATTGCTCCCAGGATTTGCACGGTCGTTCCAATAATGATGCAAGCATGTCCGTCGGCAGAAAGACTAAATATTTTGTGAGAGGAAAATTTGGACAGGTAGTAAGTACAAACAATAGCTACTCCGACACCAATAATAACAAGAAAGAAAGTTATAAGTCCAACTCCGCTCTCAAAACTGTTCAAAGTCACATGAGGAATGGACGCAAGATATTGCACCTTTTCGTTGTAATCAGATACAAATTTTGGATCCAAACAAACTGAACATTGATCATCTGGACACTCCGATTTAAAAATTCGCCGTTCACCATTCAAGTTGTACATGCTTAGTTTTCGTAAATCTAGAGTTATATCTTCCTTCTGCACACTACCAACCTAAAATTAATAGAATCATGGGAATAACTAATTTAGTATTTTCAATACAACATTAAATAAATTCCAACACAGATACATTTCTTAGTTTATCGATAATTAGATATATCTAATTTTGTATATATACATACTTCGACTAATCGAGGGTTGCCTTTGGGTCCATATTGGAAGTTAAGGATAACCATAGGTATTGTTGCATTTCTATTGTCAAAACTGAACAGGGTTCCCCCATCCGGAGTGACCGTAACACGATCCAATTCAAACTCAAGTTGGTGGTAGATTTCTGACATATTCCCATTGACACATTCCGTGAAAGATGATGAATTGCAATGCCTGTCCAGAACGTTTTGAAAAGCTTTTGACAGGGCATAAACTCCATTGACTGTTGACGCTACAAAAGGAGACTGTTTTATTTGTAGCCCACCAAGGTTTAAATCGGTTGCACAGTCCTTGGTGTATCGATTTGAAAACCTTAGGTTGCATTGGTGAACATCCTCCCAAAATTTCTTGCCCCATGGTAGTTTTTCTGTCCAGTCTCCTTCGTCAATTTTCAGATGCTGTAAGTATGAACTGAACAGTTTGTTTTCCAACAAATTGTTCTGCATTACGACCAATCCTATAAGTTAAATGAATACAAATCATTATTAAATATCTCGGCCATAATGGAGTCAATTATATCATCGTTAATAATTAGCAAAAGGAAATACATGAAAGTTCTACCTAAAGAAGGTCTCTTGTATTTTGAAACGATTGTTTGAATGTTTTCTACATGTTTAGGAATAATGAAAACCAATTTTCCGGCAGTGTTCTTCTCTGAAGCAATTCTTAGCAACATCTCGATAGCAGTTGTTGGAATAAAAACCATAACAACTGTTGCACCATCATATTGCAACATTTCATCAACAGCGGTTTTAAGCTCATTTTCAAGGTCTTGCATAATGATTTGACGATTAGTTGCCAAGCACATGTTTAAAGCTGATGCTTCTCTTTTCATAAGATCCAATAGTTCTTGGTCGCGATTGCCAAATAAAGCATGGAAATATTTCCAGCCAAGTCTTCTGGCTAATTCTATGGAAAGATACACGTCGAATGTCGAAGACATTACAGTTCTGAAAATACGCGGATGACCTTCCCTAATGTTGAATCTCTCTGTCGACGCTGAAATAATCTTAAAATAGAATAAAAACATTGAATTAGTTTAATATTCCACAGCATTGTCTAATTAAAATTAAACAATTGTCCCTTTTCTTGAGGAAACACTTACCATCGGAAAATCCATTGACGATGACTTTCTGGCGTCATACATTGCCGACGCCACTGGGTTTGTTATTGCTCCAATTACACCCAGAATAGGTTTCGTATAAGGGCTGGATGGAACAGTTGGTACAACAAATGTCTGGTTAAAAACACTTTTTGCTAAGGTGGTGTCATGTCCGCATGCTGCAAATAGCCCTAGTCCAATTTTAGGAAAACCTTTCAGCTGCTTTCTATTGATGTTTGAAATACTCCATAAAATTGAAGTAGCCACCTCAAAATGATCCAGAATGAGATTGTCTGTGCATACTCCATTAAACTCATAAAGTTCTATGAAAGCATAGATCATGACATCACCTTCCATAAAGGTATAGGGCATTTCTATCAAGTTCGTCGGAATTGAGTAACAATCAGGGCCGGTGCATGGAGTAAAACTTTTATCTTGAATTGATTTAGGCACTTTCAGAGTGCTATTATCTATCAATATTTTGCTCTCCAGAAACATGCCTATCTGCAAATAAGAAGATGCTCGTAAAAAAACATTCGCGTTAAAACAAAGTATGATATCAGATGAAAGATGAAAATTTGAAGACTAAATACAAATTCATTTCAACCAAAGAATATCAAACCTTTCGATGAAAAGATGGCAATGTTGGATCTATCTGCATAATGTAAAAAATAGTTTTGCCGTCTCCTTTGCTATCGTAGTATATTTTCTCGCCGTCGATCCCCGTGATTCGTTTCTTCTGAACAATTTCCGCCAACTCCTCTATGTGTAAATTAGCTTCCGTACAATAATCCATTAATGGACAGTGATTTCGTATGAGTGTATCTATTCCATGGGCAAGTGAAATTACTGCATCAATTATATGAGTTTCGCCGTGATTGTCTACCTTTGCAAACAAATTCTTGAAATCCACAACATCCTTGCACAATATTTTTGCTAGATGACTTCTGTCAAAAGTACAGTTATTTTCCTTTTCTATGAGTTTCTTGATGAATGGATTTTGTTCCATTAAATTAGCCTTATCTCTCATGTATTTCAGAAACTTTTCCGAAATATTTGTTTCAAATGCAATGAGAATAGCGTTAGATACAACGTCAATGTTTTTCTTTAGAAATGTCTTTTCTATCCCTGCTACCCAAGTATCACATCCAATCCAAAATATGCTGTTGAATTCAATATCATTAAGTCGTTGTAAAATTGGTTTTATGTGTTGACTCTGTGTAAGTGATAACACAGCTTGAACATATTTATTATTTTTGACTATAAACATATCCACTAAATAATTTAGAATTTCAGCATTTTCAACATAACTATCCTCAATTCTCAACATATATTTCACAGTTATTCCTTTCACATTTGCAAAGGTTAAGACACTTTTTGTGAGATCAGAGCCAAAAGCATCGTTGCTGTAAACAATTCCTATACTACGAATCTTTAGATGTTCCAATACACTAATGATAGCTAAGGTTTCATCCTTATTAGATGGAACCATACGCATAAAATATGGGTATAAATTCTTATCAGAAAATGTTGAGCTAGTCGCACTGATGCTGATGGTAGGTATTTTCTTTGAATAACTGTAATGTCCTAGACTTTCAACTTCTAAACTAAATGGATATCCAACGCCGCCTATATAACTTTTTCTCTTTACGCTTGCATCTCTTAGCCCAAGTGAATACAAAACGTCCATCTGATGAATAAACCGGCTCGGTACGGAACATGTATCAATGATATCATACCCTAGTTTCACAGATGGTAGAATATCTGTCAAATTGTTAACGTAGTCCACAGCAAAGACTATGGCTTCACTGAACATAACGTAGTTATTCCTAAGCTCTCCACAGCCTTCTGGAGTGTATGAAGAATAATGCAGGGGTAGGTTCCCCACAATTTGAATGTCGGAGGTAAATGGGGACGTGAGTTGTTCAAAAGTTAAATGTGATCGGCACTTGTAGTGAAACGCTTCATTCCACGAAACGGCGGTGGATCCTAATCTTCTGTTTTCTTTGTCATACAAAATCCAGGATCCGAGTGATGTAAACTGAGCATTATGTACTTCTCCTACCTAGAATGATAACCAATTGCAAGCCTTAAAAATGTAATTTTTCAGTCTGAACCACTTCAAAGAAACTTTTTAAGTTCAGATTTTTCCCGGCGTTCTGTACCTTAAATGGTTAGGTAAGATATTAAGAATATTTTAGATTTGTGTGTTCATAAAATTAACTAGAACTACATAACTTATGCTTATAAAATAAAAATTTAATGCAAATAATATTGGTCCAAACCAGTTATTGATGTGATTTCTTTGAAGAAAAATTTCAAATACATTTGTAAAGCTATATATAGAAAACTAAGTATTACTCAAGTTGAAGGGTCACACAGTTATCAAGGATATTCTGGCATCATTTGTTAGCTATAGTAGCGGTTTTTTGCGTCACCAATCGTGAATTTAACTCTTACCTGAATAAACTTTGCTTTTGTTGTGTTTGTGGTGGTCTCTTCATTTGATTCACCGATTTGAATATTGTAAACATGACTTCGCTGTTCTCGTAGCTTCATTTCTTTCATCCACTTCAACATTATGCAGCTGTCGTATTCCTCTTCATTTGAATTAGCACATCCACTGACATTGGCATGTAGCAATGTGTTCGTGAGAAAGTTTACAGTTCTCTGTATTTCTCTCAGTGTGGTTTGAGGAAGGTTTATGCTATCTATGACACCGACTGGTTTCTCTGAAGATGTTTTAGTTATAATTATGAAAAAATATAAAGAACGTTGAATAATTATGTGTTATGTTATAAAGAAATAAAGGTAGGGCTTTACCTGTTAATATTTCGTTTGTTTTCTGTCTAGGTATGAAAACCCATCCTAGAAAAGAAGTAAATATATTTATCACATTTGTCATTTCTTTATCACAAGTTATTTCAGGTCATATTTGAAAAAAATAACTTAAATACCTAGAATATATTCCATGTATCTTTGAATAATTGCCGAGTCTTCATTCAGAGCTACAAAGTACAGTTGCTCGTGGCCCGTCAACAATGTCCAGAATTGAATGATTCGCCTATAAGAGGAAAAGATCCAAAAGTTATACAGGTTTAAATTTGTTTTAAATTGAAATGTATGATAAATTTCAACTTAAAACAAAAGGAAGGAGCGGATGGAAATAAGCCATAAATCATTAATGAAAATATAATATTCAGCCAATTGGTTCATGGTCAGTAAATGTTTTTTGAGACTGGCTAGGGGGTTTCGACGATGAAAGACACAGTTCTCATAATATTTCATATATTCTTACTCTAAAACCATATCGTCTGTCAAAACAAGAATCCCTCTTGTGTTAGTTTCATACTGAAGTGCCGTCATCATGTTTTCAACATTTGTGGTTGAATTTATTTCCAAGATTCTAATTGCACATATGTATGGAGAATCACGTGATCTCTGAAATTCACTCAAAATATTCCGGAAGTATGGTGTCGGCTGCAGGATCACTTGAATGTACGTCCAGTCCAAAGATTTAAGTACTACTTGTATAGTGTTACCCAAAAACGTTGTTTTGTATTTGGTGGAAACACTGGAAAGATATGAGAGAATTAGATTATTTAATTTTTTATTACAATACATTTTGCAAAGCGTTTTCAAACACACATGAACATCGAAATGAATTTATTATTAGACAAATTGATATTGTAACCTGAATAAATACCTTGCGTTTTTATTTTCGCCATATGTATTGGTTACTATAGGAAAAGACGAGTTCATCAAAAAGATGGGGAGTTTAGACGTTCCTCTTTCGGGTATAAATACTAAAAAAAAGAAGATTTAATTGATTGGAGTGAGATTTAACACTAGCCATACATCCTCCAAAAAGAAAACCAATTATAATTGTTTTTTATTATGAATAGATTTTCTTACTCTATATAATTATATATCCTGATAAAATTGGGAAAATGTATGAATAAGTCGCAAAACATTCAAGAGCATCGGTTTGTTTTATTTTTCAAACTAAACTAACATTTGTGGGTACTGGTTTTTATCCAAATATAACACTCAGTTAAACCAATGATGAGTTGCAATTGATCGAGCATTTAAAAACCCTATACATCTTACATTTGTTGTTTTTTCTTGGATTTTAAAACGAATGGAAATACATAGTCAATGTTATTTGTGTAACTAGCCTTTTCTTTTTTCATATCTGATTACTTACATAATAATAGTATTACATATCCATACACCAAAGGTTGCTTCTTACCTATCAAATCCGTAGAATTTTTAATCTCCACCTTATTTAAAGTGCAGACAGGAATGAAATCATTTGTTAAATTCATCTGCTTTGCGCTAGTTGACACGCCATCGAGAAACTCTGACATGGATTTCGAAACCTTGTCAATTTCCGTAGAGTTGATTTCACAGAACGTCTCCGAGTCCACGAGGTACGTTACCAAAAGAGCTTGACAAGAAAATACGGCCAGCGCAGAAATCCAAAGACCTAGTTGCGTTATTGCTACCATGACGAAAGTAGAAGGATAAAATTCTGACAGTTTTTAACAAATACACAAACGATGACACGTTTTTAAATCCCTATTCATTGCAGATACTGTAGATACCAACACAGCACTTGGGGTTTAAATCGCCGTGGAAAAATTACCTCAAAGCGTTTGAATAGAAAAGAAAATAAGAACTTCCTATTACTTCTACCATTTAAAATAACACAATCTATATAATGTGGAGTACATATATGTTTATTCAGTCAATTTGAGCTCAAATATTCTTTAAATCTTACTTTGTCATCATAGGCCTGTGCAAGACAACGCTTCTAGCATAAATGACACAATATATATTATGACCAATTGGCAATATTAAAGATTTTATAAGCCACATACATGTACATGGGGGAGGGGGGGATGCAGGTAAATAAATCGAATTTCAGACATGTTCAAAATAAATTTTGATAACCCATGCATCCAAAAAAGAATGAAATCTGTTTGGCCATTGATTATAAAACAAAAAAGATAAAATGCAAAAATGTTAAACAAAACCTACGTTACAGGTCTACGGTACGTGTTCGTTTTTCCCTTTTACGCATGGCTGTGTGGCGTTATAAAATCCAAACCTCATGCGCGGATCTAGAGGGTGGGGGGGGGGGGGGGGCAGACACCCCCCCCCCCTGGAAAATCAAAATTCATAAAATTTACGTAGTAAAATTATCGCAAATATGGACACCCCCCTCCCCCCGGCAAACACAATTGATGGCTTTCATTCAGAGTTGTTTGTTTATTTGTTATTTTTTACTTTTTACAGATTTTTCTATATCTTTGATAACTATATGATCTCTTTTGAAATAATGTTCTGTACATGTAGTATACATGTAATTTATAAATTATCACTCGGGGATATATGTTTAATGAATTGGTTATATATATTGTACATAAACAGCATGGCCATCGAAGGTATTTTTCAATCGATGTGTTTGTTAACTTCGTCCAAGCGGTAAGGAAATTAATATTATAGGATGAATGCCTTAATTTTTTCTATAAAAGAAGGCAACCGATGCAACATTCTTACATATTCACCTTCGTAATAATAAAAATATCATCGGAATATTCATTTATTAAATTTTTCTATCCCTTATTCCGAATGTATCTGGAAAAATTATTTTATCAGAAGTAACTTAAATAATAATTATTCAGCGTATACGCGTAGCAAATTTTGACAGTTAAGTGTGAATTTAAAAACCGACTGCGTACGACTTGTTGAGATTTAATCGATCCGTGGTACGAATTAATATTTAAAACGCGGCAAATTTCAACTTCAAGATAGTTGGGTTTGTTTTATTTACTTATTTCTTTCGCCGATTATCATAAATTATGGTCACAAAAGTCAATGTATAAGCGTAGCCGATAACTTAATTTGTAGCGTAGAAATCACAAAACTTGTTTTGCTTACGAAAATAAGGTCTATATTTCCAGAGACATAAATAATTTATGTCTCTGCTATTTCAGATGATTTCTTAAAAATGGCAAAGGTGAAATTCACAAAGACAAATCAGAAGAGAAAGGAGCTGTTTCCTGCCGACAAGAAATCTAAGATTAATAAACAAAATTCAGAAAATGGAAAAAAGAAAAAACTGACAAAGGTTCCAGCCAATCAGACGAAAATCAATAAGGAACAGTCGACTGTAAATATCTCAACAGTAGACAAAACTAATGCCACATATGGATTAGAATTCGATAAAGATGGTAGGTTCAAACTTCTTTTATAATTTAATGGACGTCCTATATACAATAAAAACATATATGAGTATTTTGCTTGATGAGAGTAGTGAAAAATTTAAATGGTTCAGTTGTGACAATGACGGACAAGTGTGAACTGTTGAAGTCTCTACTTTTATCTGTTTTTTAAATCATTCAGTTTGAATCCAACCAATTAAGCATCTGTTAATTAACTATTCACTTTAAAGTAGCAGACAGGTATCACCTACATCCTATCTACAATTGTCCTCTGACCAAAATTTAAAAGTTGATTTGTTTGATGTACTCCGACAGACCCATAAAAATTGACCCTACCAAATAATTTTTTTCAGCATTTTGAATTTGATTTTTTGTTTTAATTTATTGTCAATGTCATATTGAAAACACATCTAGATTATGTTTTTGTATCAATAAATATTGAATTTGTGTAGCTTTCTCAATATAGAAAAAAAAATAGTTTGATTATCAGATTTTCAATGTGAAAGAAAATTGTAAAAAAAAAAAAAAAAAAAAAAAAGGGTCAAAGTACATCAAAGATATTATTAATATTATCCTCACAAAAGAAAGCTTTCTTGATTTTCCTGCAAAAATGACAGTTGGATTGACCAAAAATGAAATTAGTTTAGATTAATTCACCTCTGATGAACTATAATCTTGAAATTAAAAGAAGAAAGTTAGTGTATACAGTCATTATTATTTATGTTTTGGTTGCTTTTTCTTTTTGTCCAAATATGCTAGAATTGTTAATATATCAAGCAAAGAATAATACGTACTTATCAATTAATATGTCATTTTGTTTCTAGCTTTCTTTTTGTGTTGTTACACTGCAATTTATCCTAAGTTTCTTAACACTTCTCTTTGATTATGAATGCAACAATCTTCATGTATTACACAAATGTATTGTATTGTTACATGTAATAAAAAGAAGTTGAATACTTCAATAGGATAACATTCTGAAACAAAATCAAATATGGGTACACATGGTACATGTATACATGAATTTTTTATGTTTTAGACACAAGAAAAGTTACTTTCACAAAGGAACAAATGGAAAACTGGAAACCTTTGTCTGAGGAAACATTCAAGAATGTGGCCAGAACTATTGAAACATCAAAACAGTAATTAATCTTATTGAACTCATTTGCAATCTCAACAAATGTGACAAATAATGACTTATAGGACATTATTTGAATAAGGACAGTTTATCTATCATTACTTAGACCTACATGTACATGGTTTATGCCTGAACACATGGAAAGGATACTTAATGAGTACACTGAATAATTTGATTTATTTTATATTTTACAGGTTAATTCTTAATAGGTCACATGGTCTGTATTATGATAGTGTGAAATCAGCAGTCAATTTATCAGAGAAAAGGTAAGTTACTTTGATTCAATTGTATAACTAAAGAAATACAAATCATAAGTATCAAAGCTTTAGAACATGTATTTGTAAATGAACTAGGAAACTTGCGGATCGATCAATAAATGTGTATTCAATTTCAATTTTAAGACTGAACATGGCCTGCTTTGCTTATTATACAGATGAAATAGATAAAACTATGATAGCCTTTTAGTTTTCGGATAGACATGGTAGAGTTGGCATTTTGTGATTTTGAGTGTTACAAAATCTTGAGCTTTTATAAAACTGATCACTTTTAGCATGTTTAGTAGATTGTTTTACATATACCTAATCAATATTTGATGATTCATAAGACTGATTTATTTTTAGAACAAAAAAATCTGTAATAATTTAATTAAAAAAACAATGACAAATTATTTTAAGATTTTTTTCAATGTCAGAATAATGTAGCAGATATTCACTATGATTTATTATAAATTTCTCTTTTTATGGAAGAGTCTTGGCAAGTCTGAAAATGCTTAAGGTGCCACATCAACATGGACACAAAACTTTCCAACAGATTATGGTAATTAAATTAATACAGGATTATTTTACATTAATTTGATACTGTATGTTAGTTATTGGTTTGATTGTAATCTGACAAAATGCTGAAATTGAAAAAAGAAAGGTGTAGGAAATGTTGTAGAACATCAATATGGTCTTGATATACGTGTATTTTTTTTTTTACTCATTAAAGTGTAACGATTTTATGTTATTTAATTCTGCGATACGGCCTGTGATGATTGTGTTTGTACATGTATAGTTACTAAGCAACCATGCTTTTGGCATCAATAATGTCAGTGACCCACAAAGGGTATACATACGATCGCATCTCAGCCTCGGTGTTCACTCCCCTAGCAGTGTTACAGAAGAGAGAATTTGTGAGATTAAAGTACTGCTTAATAGGTGGATTTGCCTTGTAACAGAGGCTTGCCACATTGATAATTTTAAGACCAGTTGTGTTTAGAGGCCAACCACTAGTTTTTTGTTGGTTATTATAGAGGCTGTCCTCTTTAAGTTAGCTAGCTTTGTAGTTGCTGATACTCAACTAGCATTAGGGAAGAGGTACGCCTTTTGTTAGAGGTAGTACACTGTCTGTCCTGCATAAGGCATTTTAAAACACAGGGACTGCCTCTACTAAGGGTTGACTACTTGTGTAGGTTAGGGCGTGCCCCAGTAATCACTACCACCTGAATAAGGCATTAAATAGTGTTTACCTTGGAGTATTATTTAGATTCCAATCCAGGTCAACCATAAATTGTATGATTTAACCCTAAGTAATGGAAGGCCATTTTGAAAATATTTGTACTTTTGTACAAAAAAAAAAAATTATGTATCTTTATTTTGAACATCCAGGAGCAAGTCTGCTGTCCAGCCTAAATTATTTAGTATTTATTATTTTTTATGTATTTAATACCAATTAAACTCTGTATTCTACATAATCAACCACTTTTTCTACCACTTTTTGTATTATTACTTTTTTTTCTTACTTATGTTTATTGACACATGTATTACTATGTTGTATTAGGATGTTATATGTGGTTAGTCTCTTGACATTACAATTTTGCACAAATAACAATTTTGTACCTCATGTACCATTGTAATTTAATGGTTTGAGAGAATAAACGAATTGAATTGTAGGCCAATTATAATCAGCAATCTTTATAGAGAGGCAAATCATTTATCTAATCAACATCGAGACCCTAGAATTAACTAGTTATGTGCCCCTTGACACATAACAGAAGCTTTTTAAAGCTGTTTTAGCAAGAGCTTCGACTTTCCGTGTGATGTTACAATATTTGTTCTAGTTTGCTCATCAAAACAAGCGGTCAAATGCATGTATTGATCTTCTTTCCTCTAATTTGCTAAGAATAGTTCATTAATATTCATAGACTGTCAAAATCTAAAGTTTTTTCCCCAGGATCTGCTCTGTTGTGTGAAATTGATGCTGTTTCAACCGAAATATAAAGCCTTGGATGAAATTGGGGATGTATCATTGCGTTTAATGTATTCATATGTATTAGTCAATGACTGGACAGTTAACAATGATAGATCCTGCCTTCATCAAATCAGAGTTTGTTACGTACTGTACAAAGTGCAAGCTTTAGTTGAAATGGCTCTATTTAAATTTATTTTAGGGAGCTGCAGCTGAAAATCTTGACCAATTAGAATTACATGAATGTGAACTTGAATTTAGGATTTCAAAACAGAAAGAGTAAGTATAAAACATTTCAACACTGTAGTATTACAAATTCTTATACAAGTTTAAATAAAAGTGTGATAGGTTTTATTTTTTATTAAACAAAGATTTTTTTGGGTTACCTTTTGAATGGGGTTTTAAGTTATGTGCTCATATGATATTTTTTTTTTATACATATCAGAGGTTTTTTATATTGGATTCATCATATATATTTGTGTATGTAATTCTTTGTCTCAATTATCTTTTTAGTGCATGTGAAAAACTTCAAGAAGAGTTGGACAAGATTGTAGCAGCCACAGAGAATTCACAAGTATTGACTATTTATCTGATCATCATTAAAAAAATAACATACAATGTACTTACACATGTACGTGTATTGCTCATGCAGCACAATTTAACCACAAGCGTCCAGACCTGGTTAATGTTTTTAGAGCAGGTCATTTACCTAAGTTTTTACTAGTCCTATCTTGACCAGACTTGCATGGATGATGTTTCTGGGCATTCTTATGGACTTAATACACTTAAATATTGGTTGAGCTATAAATTTCAGATGCTGGAAGAGGTTGAGGGTTTTGGAGCTGGTTAAAGTTTTTAGAGCAGGAGCCCTTTGATGGCTATATTAAAGTTATTTTTGTTTCTATCTTCACCAAACTTGGATTGATGATGTATCTTGTGATACTAATGCATTCAACAGGCTTGGATGCTGAATCTGAGCCATAGGTTTTGGATGCAAGATGGGGTTAAGGTTTTTGGAGCAAGTCACATACCTAGGTAAATAATGGTCCTTACTTATTCAAACTTGCATGTTTGATTTATAAACCAGGTCACAAATGAATCTCGGTGCTAGCTTCAGATACTGAGAATGATCTTGATTATTGAGATGCTTAGGCAGGTTTAAGATTTTAGAACAACCAAAATTGTGTTAGGGTCTTGGAGATGGTTACATAATAAAACAAATCCTGTTTATACCCACTGCTCATTATTGATATATGCCAGATTGTGTGATTCCTATTCTTTTGATTTTGCCTTAAATGTACAGTGACATATTGAATATATGTAGTATGAACAATATTGTATCATTGAATACAATATGATATTGTAACAAATCACATGATTCAATGTCATATAATTTGATATTAATATTGTATTTTATCCCACTTCAGACAAGATTATAGGTAATTGATTGGATAAAAGCAAATCACATGATGCCCTGAAATTTCATTATATACATGGTCTATGAAAATTCTTGGAGAGGGTGTATTAATCATCAGGTGTGAGATTCTGTTCTGACATTACAAACACAAAACCATTGTAGAAATGAAACAAAAGATATTTAATGTGAATTCTTCAAACACAATCAAATGTTACTGAACTCTTAAAAAATCTTGTAAAGGTCTTCAGTGGGATAAATTTGTTGCACAGTCAGTTTGGGTCATAATATGGAGTCATCCAGTGTGTGAAATGGACACTATTGTTATACAATACTGTATCTTATATGTTTAATATCATATTGTATGCTATGATACAATAACATATATGATATGATAATGTGTCATTATATTATACAATATTATATGGTATTATATTATACAATATCATATGATAAAATATTATATAGTATAGTCTGACACATTATCTTTGTATAGTATGATACAATATCATACTGTATAGTATGGTACAATATCATACATTGTTTTATTCAGTAGTGTATTCTCACTATATAACTCTATATAGACGAATAGTCAATAATTGTAATGTTATCTCCTCCAAAAAATATTGACCGGTCAAGATTTTTTAAATATTGACCGCTAAGAATAATATATAGAGAATATTCCATCTATTTCAATTAATTGTTACTGATTCGTTGATTCATAAACAGTGACGTATATAAGTATTCGCGACTCCAAAACAAGGTGATGTCATAATAGGCAATCAGTCAAGGCAAGTAAACAAGGGACGAACAATGCGAGGGTTTGCTATCATAACGGATATAAGAATTCGTGAATTACTTTGAAGTAAAATCAGGTAGAACATCAGTAAATTGATTCCTACGGGTGGCAAAATATCATCAGTAACCGTTTGATGCCGACGATATTTTGGAAATGAGATTTGCGCAAAATTGAATTCGTGAAATTTATATTGAGTTGAAAAACTTACAGTGATCTGTTTTCAAATCCTTTCTTGAATTTTGGAATGTATCTTCATATAACAAAACAAATGTTGACTGCGTTTTCGGGCAACATTGATTATATTAGCCCCCAAGGGACGAAATATTGCCTGACGCGAAGCTATATAGTCAATATTCATCTATTTTCGCATAGTATACAAAGGGTTTATATAGCGTAAGCATACTATGCCGAGATAGAGCACGGCTAATGATTTCAATGGAATTTTTACAGGCGCCGATAGCGAGTTCCGAACTATTGAACCCAAAATCATTACGTCTAAGAGCCCAACGCGTTACCGTTACGCTACGTTAGCCGATGTTGTATATGGCGGTTTTTATATATATAAAACGTAGTTACATACGATTGACAACAAACAATTAAAACTATTAATCTTTCCAAAAACACCTCATTATTTAATTTAAAAGTTAAAGTTTCTAATAAACTTTTGAACAAATTGATTAAACATTTTTCAAAGAAATTATAAATGAGCATCACGAAAACGATTTTTTAAATGACGCTTGATAAAGAATGAACAAGTAAAAAATTCAATGAGATTTCGTCTGCTAAACTCGAGTTTTCTCAAAGATTAATCGTGTCTCATTTCTTGAAAAGAACATAGGGCTGGGTATTGGGGGAAATTTTGTATCGCGATATATTGCGTTATTTTAAAATGTATTGCCATATGTATTGCAATATTTTTTCATATCAAAATTTATAAATATCAGGGTTTGATACATAGTGTACTCGCCTCCGCCTCATGCACTATGTATCAAACCCTGACTACTATTTAGGCATAGTACATGCACAACACAACACTATTATATAAATACCATATTGTAACATATATCATTAACTACAATTTTCATATATGATAATGGTGGTCTCATTAAGGTGATCCCTCAACCCTGTGAGCTCTGTAATCTTTGATTTGATTTGATATGATCCTCTTTCTCTTTTTTGATAGATGCATCCATTGCTGCAAAAAGACTTTAAAACATCTCTCACACTTCCTACATATAAGAAATGGGAGACTTGAAGATAATTGGACTTGTTAAAGTAAACTCTACCCGGTATATACTCATGTTATACGTACATGTCATTTTTGATTTTAATTATAAGTAGATGAAGAATACTATAAGTATTATGTTCTCTAAATTCACCGAACAAATGTTTTGTTTGCTAGCAAATGAAAAAATAAATAAAATATTAAAAGCAGTTAGAGTATTTTCAATTACGGTGGAATCATTTAAATTCGCAGGGGCCAATTTTCGTGGATTGATGGTTTCTTGCTTATTCGTGGATGCATTGTTTTTCAGTTTCAGTAAAAAATATAACTCTAAATTTGTCTTCATGGAGATGTAATTTTATGGGGGAGGGCTACCCACGAATACCATGATGATTGAGCCACCATGAATTCAAATGATTCCACAGAATGATCTTGTTGAATGTTTCTGAGCGGGTGTGAGGACATAATGTTGTATCCAAGGTTATGCTAAATATGCCATTAGATATGTTTATGTTTACTATCTGAAATTAATGGTTGATATCATAGATTGGTATCTGTGTAAGCTGTAAATCATGAAACAAAATAAATTTGCATATGTAGCTCATTAAGTATCTTAAATCAATAACCGATCACCTGGAGCTATGCAGTGCTTTTTGAAGTAAAATCATGATCATGGATATCCTTTTTGAAATACTGTCTGGGTTTCTTAATACATCAATAAGAATTTAAATTAATCTCTGAACAGTATACATGCGGAAAATTGATGAAAACTAAAGGGGACCTCTTGGAAAAGGTTCTTGTTATTATTCCTTGATCTGGTTTTGAATAATTTTCATTCTATGTTAAAAGGGACAGATGTACTAAATGCATTAACAACCTCCTCCTTTTATGTCATAATAATTAACAAAAGAATCATACATCTATAATTCATTTATTGTATAACAAAGTGAACAAAATGTATATTTTCTGATTATAAACATTAAAAACATTCAGTTAACAAACCAAAGAAAATAAAAACTTCCACTCTTCATCCATATCCACTCACTCCTAGAATTCACAGGTATACAAACAGTATCACAGCTACAGGTAGGTGACAGATAGTTGCACACATGGTGGAACACCAATTCCTCAACTCTGTATTTCTTTTTGAGAAATCCATTAAATAAATCTTGTTGAATCTGCTTAAATAAATTTTCACTCAAAACAAGCAATATGTGACCAAATTTTGTAGATAATAAAAATGGTGCCAAATGAACATGCACCAGTTTCCATTCTAAAAATATTTTTGCATGTTTTTGTTTTAATCTCCAAAACAATAAATATGAAACACTGAATTGAACATGACTGAAATCAACTAGAAGAAGGTGGGACAATCGATGTTCCTGGCAATTCCATTCTCTTGATTTCATTGGTAATGGTTGTTAAATCCTGCACAAACATTTTTATCTGAAAGAAATATATATAATAGTTCATAGATTTAAAGGATGATATATATTTTTGGTGAAAGATGATGGAAACTCTTCAACTGGAGGAGGGAGGAATGTATGTTGAATTGTAGGTGTCTGATCGCTTTAATTCCCGCACAATGTCTGACAGATCTTCCAAAAACATTTGAATCTGTAAAAGAAAAATAAAGAAAAGTGTGACATAAGCTTAGACCACAAAAAAAGCCATTTGAATTCCTAATAAATTTCATATTATTGTGTTTCGGAAAAGAATTTTCTGACAAGAACAAAATTGAAAGTTTTTTTTGATACTGATTTTTTGAAAGCAACTATTGTCACTTTACTGTAAAGCTGCATACAATGCTTGAAAGCAAGACAGCCATGCAAATATTGCCCCAAAATTTTACGGCTGACATCACTAACCAAATTACATAAGGGTAGATTGAATTTAAAAAAACTAAGGGCAGAATTGCGCAAACTAATACTATAACCATGCGAATGGCAAGCACAGCATAACTACATAACATGACGTCTCACCTGAAATAAATCTGAAATTGTGGCAGCCCTTCTGGTCTGGCAGGAGACGATAATTAGTAAGTGATATTACATTGTGGGGGTTATATTTTTATCACAAACTGCATCACACTAGCTCAGACATGTACAAAGCTACCAAAGGCATGAAATATGTCTACTACCCTGACTATTCTAGGTCAATATCTAACTTCTAAATTGGTGTTGATTTAAATTTTTGGTGTAAATCCTTTTCATGAAGAATCAATCACTCAGATGAAAAATAATCAAATACTTAATTTTGTTAAACCAGAATTTTGTTTGAATTTCCCTCCTGCAAATTTAACAATTATAATGATTTCAATGATATGCCTCTAAGTCAGAATCTCGCCCAGATCTACAGCAATACTCTTTTTGCACTTCGGCCTTGGGAGGCATACACCCCGGTATATAGGAAGTTATTGCCATCAATGCATACATCATTATGATCTTAAAATGGTCAAAAATAATTTTTTAAAACTTCAACTATTTTTTAAAAAAATCTCCTGGCAATTAAGGTAGATTCTAACCAAAGTATATTATAAATCTATTATCCATTTTCATGAAGACTTAATGAGTAATAGAACTGATGGGTATTGTATAAGCCTTTACAAACCATGCACTCCACTCATGAATGGATTGCAGCAGAGAGAAACCACTATTAAGGGTTATTGATGTTTAACAAAATTGAATGTGTTGATACTACTACATGTAATAATTTATCTAGTTTTTCCCTTACAAAAGGAGGAGGTACTACCTCTGTATACTGGTATACTACCTCTTTATACTGTTAATGCTGTAATGCAGACTGTTTCGTGTATACTAGCTGCACATACTTGCCTTGTAAATCATTAATATCAATTCAATGAAATATATATGGAGACGCAGTACTTTACATAATTGTAAAGATTTTTAATGATTGTATACTTTGATTTCGCAAAAAAATAAAAATTGTCTGCACATTTAAGTGTATTAATTTGTTTTCTCGAAAAGCAACATATTGCTTAAAATCCACATCTCTTTTTTGGTTTTTTAGTCTATCATACAATGCTTTATTGATATTGTAGCATGTAAAAAAAAAAAGGAATTTTGAAATTTCCTAAGTGAAATTCTAGAATGTTATTTTTCATTAATTTTCAGATGATACCAACTGTACTTTGAAATAAGTGATATGGATTAAGTAATATCAATAGCTCTTGCAGATAAATAGAGTCTAAACACTGATTAATATATATACACACAGATATGCTGGTAAGTAATTTACATGCATATAACACAAAACACGTAAACTTGTGAAATGTGAGTATTAGTAAGCAATTATCACAATTTGTCAACATTCTGGAACTCAATAACTGAAATGAAAACTGAATATTAATGCAACATAAATTATGTTAACTGTTCTGAGAGAATTAATGTAAAGTACATAAATATTATACAGCCAAAAACCTACTCAGAATATTCATAGAGAAAACTTAAAAGAAAAAAAACATGAAGATGGAGAGTACATTTATTTAGAATATGGTCAAACAGTTTCTTTTTATTTAATTGCAGGGTCTTTTTAAATAGATGTATAAGCTAACTTGTGCCCAATAAAATAGAAATATGACTATTCCCAAAAATATGAGATATAAAGGGATGTGGTTTCAGAGTAGCAGTCCTTGGAAAATATATAAATTGAGAGATTGATAAAAATGACATGCTATATATTGTGGTATGGTATTATCAAATGATTTTAATGAAATTCATAACTCGAGAGGATAATTACTGGTCAAGTTATTATTATTTTTTAATCATTCATTAATTTAATCTCAAAATGTCGATGATAGTGGAATAGGGTTCTGAAAAGATTTGGAAATTCTTTAAAGTTTAATTTTGTTATAGGAATAGTTTGTGAAATGATGTTACAGTAATATTTTTGATAGTAAAGGGGGAGGAATGAAGGTTAGGACATAAAAACCAGAACAGAAATTTGTAGAATTATATGTACACTGTATTATACCAAAGAATAACAGGACAAACAAGGGAAAATGAACACAGGGAAAGTGAGTTGTGATAAACAGATTTCAATGGCACAAGCTCTTTGATTTTCTGGAAGGTTGTCTTTTTTATATATATATATATATAAATATTAAAGGGATTTATCAAATGAATACTAGTACATGTACTGCTGAGTGCTGAATGCCAAAATACCTGGTTCAATTGCTCTGATGTTTCCTCCTCATCTGCGGACTGCTTCTGATGACGCTTGACTAACTGATACAAATTATGGGCTGCCCTGTATATAAAAATAGCAAATGATTGTCCTGAAAATCTGTTTTAATTTAATTTGCCATTTACTGCTTTTTCAAGGGAGACAATCCAAATTATTCATTCAAAAATTCATATTGAACAAATGGTTTAATTATGATAAATGAAATACCAGGTAAATGAAATTATGTTATCAAATATTTGCATTTGTTTTAGATGTAGTGCTATTTAATGCCTTTGTAATTGAATTTCGAAGCAAATTTAAACCGAATTATGCTTGCTCACATTTTTATTCTCCCAAGTTCCAATGTTTTCTCAGCAGAAGTATTCTTGATACGTGTCCATTCATTCTCCCACTTCACAGCCTCACTCTGAGCTGTGTCTAACCTAGTTTGAAGTCCTGAGAGTTCATTGTTAAATGAAAGAATTTCGTTGTCTTTTTCCTGAAGAAGAAAAAAATATGTTGGTTTAGAAATTTTGAAGGAAAAGGCTTTCTAAAAGTGATACACATATTCAATTTATTAATGATACACATATTCTATTTATTAATGGGTTAAAATACATATTCTATTTATTAATATGTTAAGATACATATTCCTTTTATTAATAGGTTAAAACACATATTCCTTTTATTAAAAGGTTAAAATACTTATTCCATTTATTAATAGATTAAAATAATGTTCATTTATCATATCGATTTAAAAAAAATGAAATTATAAAGAAAGTACATGTATAAATTTTACCTCTATGTATTTCAATAAGTTTTGTCTTTGCTTTTCAATTATCTCTTGGTTCTTTGTTTCCCTTTCCAATAAATCCTGCAATGTGGAAAAAAAATAACTATATGATATCTGGAACTTACATGTATATGTACAACAGCTATCTCCTAATGAAAATTAAATCCACAATCTTATTAAGGTATCAGAAATGATGCCAAACTAATGGTTTCCTTTTGCTATCATCACAATGAGTGTAAGTACATGTACATCTAATTTAATATAAATCCCAAAAAGGGTCATAATTCTTGAGAAATACCATTCAGTAATTAATCTTTCTATCAATCAATATTAACTACATTTTGGATCCTTTTTAATCAGTTTACCTCATGAGTGGCTACCAGTGTATCATGCCTGGCAATTATATCCCTCATTTCATGGAATTCCTCTCCAGCCTCCAAAGCTTTTTCCATATATTTGTGATAAATTTTGTACTTTTCTAACTTAGCTTGAAGTTTTTCCTTTGACTTAACAAGTTCTGCTCTTTCTTGTTTCAGTCTGTTTTTTTTGAAAATGAAAGAAAATGAATAAATTACCGTAATACGAAAGCATATTAAAAATGTGAATGGTTATTTAATCAAGTCTAACAGTCCTTTTCTTTTCATAAATATATTTCATATATACAAAAATGTTTAAATGGAAGCTGATATTATGTTAGTAAAGCATATGAAATCCTCTACTAATTCACATTGATCATGTTTATCAAATACGGATAAAAAAGCAGACAAAGGTAGTCTTTATCCTTTCCATAACCTATATAATGATAGGGCAATGACTAGGGGAGTCTGTCATGTTCAATTTGATATGGATCATGAGAATTTCTATGAATATATTGATTATATATTCAATATTAAAATAACACAAATTTGCCTTCACTCTGTGAAATATTTTATAGACTATAAAATTGCAATAGTCAATGTGGTTTCAAGTGAGCTTTTTGTTTTCACCACCCTTCAATCTTTGACATGACCAAGTTAGGTTTGACTTTGAGAATCAATGATCATGTTTCCTTACTTATCAATCTCTTTATCCTTTTGCTTCTTGGAATCCCTTTCCTCTTCTGCTTTTTTTAATGCCCTGGCTTTCTTTGAATCATTTTCCTGGAAATTCACAACAAAATATCAAGGTTTAATATAAAACATGTTTGAAGATTTTAAACATCTACATTTGTATCATGATTGATAAAGAATAACTAGTATTTGTTGGTTTAACGTACCTTTAGAAAGTGGTCAAACTTTAATAAAGATTCCTTTAGCTGACACTCCTTTCTTTCAAGTTCTTCTCTTCTCTGTTGCAAGCTTTCCATTTTCATTTGAAATTCCTATTTCAATACAAGAATACTGTTATTGCAATTAAAATTCAGATGAAAGGTACCTATGTATTGATAAACTGTCCACTAATTGGGCCTACAGGCATGTTTTTCTCCTATTGAATTATAAAAAATTCATCTCAATCGTTATAGGTTACCTCTTTCTGAGCTGCAAGTGCTTGTTCAACTTCTTGCATTTCTCTTCTTTTTTCAAGAAGTCTTGTTGCTGGAGTGAGATGGTCATCTTCTCTCTCAGGCATTTTACTGTAAACATTTATTGAGACAAAATCAACATAAACAAAATCAATATCTAAAATATCAAATGCTCTCGACATTCATTGAAAACTTTATTTCGAGGAAATTCTAGCTGTGTATGTTAAAACAAATTCATTTAATACACAATGTCACAATATACTTACACGAGGAGTTTATCCTCAAATGTTGTTCTAAAGTATTCTTCTAAATTTACAGTCATTTTGAAATCTTGTCAGTTTCCTTTTCTGTGAATGTAGAATCCTTATAATTCAAATGTTAAATCTTCAAAATATGTTTACATCGCCGCCATTGACAGCTTGATACTTGTTGTTATGGTGAAAGAAAGTATAATATCAGGTGATGTACCCGATGACCTGAGTAAAGTCAAATTCTGATTTAGTAAAATTGAGAACGCGTCTCCGATTTAAAATAAATAAATTTACAATGGAATATAGCTTTATATTTATTTTTAAAATCACTGTAAGTAAGAATAAATACAAGCTTCTAACGAAATGTCTATGAATCGAGTACAATGTATTAAATTTACTTATTTTTTTTCAGGACATTATATTTTATATAGATTTAAAAAAGAGAAAATAATAAAAATAGTACCGATGAAAACGTCGCCTTCTAGAATTTGTTAAAGTTAAAGTATGTTGACTAACGTTGAAAATAAATAAATTAGGTACTTTTCGCGTATTTATGATAAAAAAGCCCCTTGAAATAATAAAATACTCCAAACATGCTAATTAAAAATGAATATAATTCTTGATTATATATAAGTTACATATTCAAACATTTAATTTAGTCTGAGCCATACAGTTGTTTTTTGTTTTTTGTTAGGCCGAACTTCTTGAAGCCGAGGTTTGTCGAATGCCGTTATGACCTTCAACTTTCGGTTTGAGAGCGAGGTAATGGAAACATGAACACTCCGGTCATGGCGAGAGTTTTGCGGAGTACCACGAGCTTTGCTCTCAGAAATCAGACATGCGTAGCATCCTTCTTATCACAAAGGTTTGGAATACTTTGTAGATAAATGTTGTTATGAAGATCATGAAACGTAATCAATGAAAAATAAAATTTAAGTTGTTTAGCTCTGACTTCTGATTTGAATTGATCCATATAGTTTTACTATCAGCAATAGCTTATATTGATAGGTTTTAGTTAATGCAAAGGATATCTTGCTTGCAACAATATGGATAAATAATCTTTTTTGTGCTTTGACTTGCACCAAATGCCTCTACAATGTTTCAATGTCATGCATTATAGTATGATGTTGTTTTTGACGTTTTGTCTCTATATATAGAAAATGGTTCACCTTGATTATTTGACGGTCAATGATATTGTAATGAAGGTTGTTTGCTGGAACCAGTAGCCTTACTCATTCACAGGCCACTTTCAAACCAAACTTGGAAATGTTATTCCAAGTCAGAGGTGTGTTCAGCAGAGCGGGTTGCGAGCGCTGGCCAAAATTCCCTTTTCAGTGAAGTCGCCAATTCCGGGTCATGTCAGACTGTTTCGTTAATATATTGCAAAGTTGTTCGATTTTTATTTTACATGATATACATATTGAAACTACAGTTTGTGAGCTATTAAACAGTCATTTCTTTTTTCAAAATAAATTCTCGGGAACAATATTTACGGAGGTATTTTAACAAGGCCTGGCTTCTCCACTTTCGAATCATTTTCTCCATTTCCGTGTCAGGTGACTTTAAGGTCTCTTTAATGTTTTTGAAAACGATTTTTATTAATTTGCAGCTTTGAAAAATATTGCTGCTCAGAAAAAATATTTAAAACCACTGATACACAAGTAACAGGGACCCATTTCTAAATGTAAATGAGGACAGTGATTTAAAACAAAATACTGGTAATCATTATGTGACACTAAATATAATAAAAGCAAAGAAAAATAATGAACAAGATAAATATAATTAAAACAGAGCGGCATGGAAAAGTTGATTCAATTGAATTTCTCTCTCTCCCTCTTACATTTATTTTAAAACCGCAAAAAAGTATGTTTCAGGTAAACTGACCCGCAATTGGGTAAACTCCTTCAGTTTGATTTATCAATAAGTGTAAATTTAATTGAGCATTTATTATAATGAACAATTTCTGACAGATAACTGAATGCATGTGCAATATTGTGCAGCTATTAATACTCGGCTACAACTTTCACATCAGCCATGCTGCAGCATAAATAACGAAAGTAGCATGTTGAAGATGAGTGAAAATCTCGATCTCGAAAGCGCTTGATTCCTAATTTCTTTTCTCAGATGGTCTGTAAATGTTTTCCTTCAAATATTTTTCACTGATCAAATACAGAAAGGCCGATAGTTCGTGATCAGTATATTTATAAAGTTTTTTCTGCTTCATTTTAAACAATTAGACATGAAAATTATAGGAGTGACTCGGAATTGGAGACTACCCGGAATTGGCGACTTCACTGTACCAGTAACACGGATTTTGAGAAGTGCTTGTGAGCACCTGCTCTGCTGAACTTGCCTCTGGTGTAAGGTGAAAAAGGTGAAAAACAAACATGGACTTTATTGATGATTCAAGGGAATATTATTTGAGTACAGAAAGAAAAACAGATGTGTCATGAAAATTTTTGCTTGGCCCATTTACTGATGATTTAGTCAGTTTTCAAAACTTTTTTGTTTCTTTTGTTTTATTAATGTTTACTGTTAGGTTTTTCATTGATAATGCCCCCACGGTTCAGAAATAGGCCGTAATTTTTTATTCAGCATTTTTAATACACATGTAAGACAAGTATTGTACAGCATACATGCCAACTTCAGAAAATCTTCATGGGGAATTTTTCACGAACAACATTTTTCATGCCTACAAATTCGCAACATTTAGTCGTGAAAATATAATTTGTCCTTTTTATTTTGAATGTTATGAGAATTTATTTAATATATCCAAACAAACTAACAAATATGAAACAAAAAGGTTTATTTTTTCAAGTTAACAACAAATGTAAACTGTAAACTTTCAACAAGTGTGCTTAAAATTCAGGTCACTCAAGTGAAAGAATCTGCAACCAGGAAACAGAACAGTATGCTCTCTTTCTTTAGACAAATGACTACAAAAAAATGTGATACATATGTATTATTAAATGCAGTGTTAATCATAATGTTAGAACCATTTTAACAAGAGCTGGGACTTTGGGTAGTTGTGTCAAACAGCAATGTGATGTAGGCCTGTCTATTTCATTGTTGGCCACTCAGCCATGGCTCTTTGAAATCAACAAGATTTGTCTGGCTTTTGAGCTAGGACTATGCAATCTGTGTATATTTCGCTCGAAACCAGCGTCATTTTCAACTTGTTTTGATACAAGAAATAGATAGGTATGTCCTACTGAAAGTCCAAGGTCTTGTTAAAATGGTTCTAATGTTATTGTACACATGGTTTTACAAAACATTTAACAATTCATTGCACAAACCTTCATCTTGATCCACATTTTATTCTATGCAAAAAGTTTGCATTCTGACTTCTAATTGACCTGAAGCGTGGATGTCATTCGCTGTAGCCACCATGGTTAACGCTAAAAAAATTGATAAGACTAACAAATTTTAAAGGACTTTTAAATCATAGCAAAGAAAAATTGTGTTATTTTTACGTACCATCACTCGGCTACATTAATAACTGTTTGCAAGCAATCGGGTGCTTTGCCTCATTCAGTCTTTATCTAAAACAAATGATTAACTTCAATCGCGTATGTCATCCTTTGTGTATACGATACATCCCGATTAATTACTTTATCAACACATGCTCCTGGTTAACTCCAATTAACACCCCAACACAGGTAGACTAGCACATTCACACATCCCGGTCACGACATGTGCCACAGGTAAACAGTAATAGAGACCCCAAATCCCAATTTCTGATTGGCTGACCACAAAGAAATGGCACGAGATATAAAATTTACATTGGGGTATCTTGTAATATTTACGAAACCGGGATTTCTGTACAATTTTTAAATCCTGATCAGTAAATCCGGATTGGTGCTTCAAATCGGGAAAATCCTGACTTGATCGGGAAGGTTGGCATGTATGATATAGAGAAAATTTACTATGAAGAGTGTAATGTTTCTCTGTGAAATTGATATTGAAGCAAACTGGTTTAACGTAATATATAGAACAATTTGAAAAAAAATTGTATGCTTGGTCTTATTTTAATTGAGAAAAAAAATGGTTTGCCTGAATTAAGATAAATTTTGACATGTGAGCTATGTAGCCCATGGGCCTCATATGAATATACTGCGTTTATTGACAGATGCCTTTCAACATCACCTGTATTACAAGATGATGGTGAAAAAAAATCTTTTGCAACAAGGCAGGTTCAGTTTATCAAGTCAATATTTGATAAATCAGACTTTGGACCATATGAAATTCAAAAGGAATCTCACTCGAGCCAGCTGTCAGATAAAGAGAATGTGTATGAAATCCAGTGTAAGTCTGTCTATTCCTATAATGAATTTGAATGGCATTCAGTTGTATTTAAGTTTTACTGCCTACTGACTTATTGGCTGTATTCATGATCATAACATTTACATAACTCTGTATTAGCTAGCCTATATGATGTTGAGCAATATGCTAGCTTAACCATAATAAGGGTTAGTTGTACCTTGCATTCAATACAACCTAGATATCTACCCTAGTAGCTTTAGTATGTTGCAACCTTGAATGTAGCCCTGTGTAGTCAATGTTTTGTAGGTATCCATTGAAATATGAAGGCTTAATTCTGAAATGTATTGATGTGTTGTATATATGCATATACATGAAATGTTAATAACATTGTATGTATCTTCTTCTGTTTTATATTTTTCAGTTCATGCTGTGAAGCCTGAAAATATGGAAGAATATTTAAAACAATTGTAAGATATTTTTAAAACCCTCATAGAATAATATTAAAGAAAATTTAAAAAAAAATTAAAAAAAAAAAAAAAAAACCCACCTCATCCAATTTAAAAGCAATTGGTAACAAGTCAAAACTAGTAAGACCAAATACAAGTACCAACTATTCACAAGTAACTAAAATAGTTAAACGATCTGAAATAAAAACCTTTAAAATGTTTTCAACAGCTCTAAATTTCAAGAACTGATGCATGAAAAGAAAACAGGTGCTTGTTTGATTGGCAGTTTCACAGTTGAAATTGGAGATCAAGATGAAGCAAGTAAGTAACTGGAAACCAGTCATTTCACTTTTTTATTAGCTCACCTGAGCCGAAGGCTCAAGTGAGCTTTTCTGATCAAAATTTGTCTGTTGTCGTCATTGTCGTAAACTTTTCACGTTTTCATCTTCTTCTCCAAAACCATTGGGTCAATTTAAACCAAACTTGACACAAAGCATTATTGGGTGAAGGGAATTCAAGTTTATTCAAATGAAGGGCCACATCTTCTTTTAAGGAGGTAATTATTTTTGAAAATTTCTTGGTATTTTCAAAAATCTCTAAAATCATTCGGTCAGAAAAGCTGAAACCTGTGTGGAAGCATCCTCAGGTAGTGTAGATTCAAGATTGTTCAAATCATTGTCCCCGAGGGTAGGGTAAAGCCACAAAGAGGGGTCTGATTTTTACATAGGAATAGAGAAATTTTTTTAAAATCTTCCCTTCAAAATTCAAATGGCCAGAAAAGCTGTAACATTGCTGGAAGCATCCTCAGGTAGTGTAGATTCAAGTTTGTTCAATTCAACATCCCCAGGTAGGATGGTGCTGACTTAAAAGAAAAAACTTTATTCTCAAAAACTGAAAAAACAAAAGGAGCTTAATGTTTAGCTTAAGAATATGTTGAGAAAAATTTGAAAGTCTTTGAAAATCAAGATATATACTTTACGAAGTTGTCTAGATATATATATTTGATACTCTAAACAAGGTCTAAAACTTTTGTTGGCTATTGTTGCTCAGGTGAGCGATGTGGCCCCTTGGCCTCTTGTCTTAACAAATAAATCACAGACCAAAAAAAGTCCAAAAGATTGTCAATACTTTCATCCCCTTTTCTTTCTGATTGAATTGTTTTTCTCCCTAATTTGCTGTCTCATTATCTGATTCTTTGGCTGCTTAGTTGAGTAGGCAGAAATGTCCGTGCTACCAATGTTATATTGTTTCAGTTCATATTTGGGAATACAAAGGAGGGTATCCGGTTTTAAATAATGCGACGGAAATCTACAGGACTGACCAGGTAACCAGAGCAAAAGGCCAGCCGCTTTTATTTTGTCCAGTTGACTGGATTTGTAGTTTTTATAAGATGCCATTAATATTTGTCTATTTCTAGAACCAGAAAAGCAAGTATGATTTGATCATGAAGGGTTGCTGATTTTGTTATTAGAAAAACCTTCTTTTTGCCTTTTTACTGTATTTCATTGGTTCCCAGATCTCACTTAAATTGTATAATAAATTTGTAATGCATTGTAATAATTATATATTTTGACAAATTGAGATGTACTTACTAAATGTAGTTTACATTTGATGAAATGGTAAAATTGTCACCATGCACAAAGTAATGAAAATTAAGACTTCAAACAGAATCACTTGTGATCAAATAATAGTGATCCACTTGTTTGTCTTTATGTAGAAAAAAAAATTTCCATAGATCTTCATAAGAAATATTGGAGTAGGAGATGAATTCAACAATTAAGTTTTTTTCATTAACAGGATTTTATAAACTTTCGAACAAGCAGGAACAAAATGCTTCGATACAGAAAGAATCAGATCCTTCTTCCTTTTAATTTCTGGCCAGCACCAGTACCCAGAGAAGGAAAAAATATCTATGAAATGAGAAGCTACACACTTAAGGTAGGAAAGGCAGTGTACTTTGTATTTTTTTCTTTGAAAAATCAATTCATAAAATTCTGCATTTTCTAGAAATACTAAATTGCTGATTTATCGAAAATAAATAGTTTACATGATGTAAAGACTTTACCATACACATTAAATATGGTTTTCAAGCAAGACAGTAGTAGTTTTAGAGTCAGCTTTTTATTATTTTAATTTCCGAAATACATATTCACTGTTTTTGAAATTTTCAGCCAGGATCAATGATAGAGTGGTCAAATTGCTGGTTAGTATATTTTTATCCTTAATCTCACACCATTAGATATACATGTATGATTTACAATTGACAGAGATTACTTTTAATGTACATGTTTAAAAAAATATTAATTCACTTAGTCTTTCCTGGTTCATGAATATATCAATACAGACCAACAGCTTCTTTGATAAATAAGCTCTTGCCATTGAGAAATTAAATTACATTTCTAAAAAAAAATACCTGTGATAATAATTCTTTGAGGACAACGATTTTGCCTTTGAAACTCTGTGTATACATGTAACTTGGTCGTTCCCCTCATTTCCAATTACATGTACATCTAACAAATGCATAAATGATATTTATAGCAAAGCTGCAATATACATTCGTGTGGTATGTTCAGGCAGCTCGCAAAATGTACTGTTATATATAAAACTAATTAATATTGAATTCATTGGTTATAATTTAATTTTTTGCTATTAATTGTAGATAAAAACAGTCAATTGACCTTTGAAATGACATCAAATTGTACAAAATTCATACGTAACGCCAGGCGGATTGATACATTTTTGATGTTAGTCTTACTATGACGTAGGCAAAAATAATGAATACAAAATAATTTTTTAGCCAATCAGAAAGTGTGTTACAACCAAAATTAAATTATATTCCATTATTCTTATCTCTTTGTGACATAAAGTCAATGTGTATCTGTAAATAATATTGAGTTGATAAAGACAGTCAACTTGTACAAGGAATTATTTTTAAAAATTGCTGGTGACTCCCAAAAACTGGTATGCAGTTGTCAATTCAAATACATATCATTTGTATAAAATGCAGAATCTTTAATATTTTTCCTCTGCAAAGATTTTTAAGTAGTTCAAGATATGGTATTATGACATCCAGAAGATGATAATATTCAAAGAATCCAGGACAGACTATCAAATAAGACAATTATCCCAAATGAATTATTTTAAAATCAGTATTAAACAAGGAATTTTCTTGAAGGGCAAAAGGTTTACGACACCGTCAGGATAACGATGAGGTGGCAGTCTGTGGACTGTTCACTGATCTAGGTGACTTATTCACAGTGCACCACATGTGGGGTAAGTCTATCTACTAGGCATCACCCAGATAGACCTTAGATGTGTGGTAGTTTGTTGTTTTGTATTTTTGGACTATTATTGGTACTTGTCGTAAAACTTTTGTATTACAGCCTAATTCCTACTTTTGCATTTCAATTTTTTTTCACACCTTGCCTGGTTTTATTACTAATGAAAATCATTAAGATCACATGTGTTAATATTATGAAAATCAAAATCAATATCCCTGAAATTTTAGAAAATGGACAGAATCATGACATTCTATGTATACCAGTGGCATGATGATCCAGATTTGTGTACATACAGATTCAATTAATGTCCCAGAGAATTGCCTTTGAGTATAAAACTGCCGTATTTCTTCAAATAGGGCTTAGTATTAGTGTTTAGTAAAGTTAAACTAATCAAAATTCAGTGCACAGCTAGAATACCAAAGGGTACTACATTTAGTATGTATATATTTACCTAGGATGTTTATAAGAGTAATTATACATGTACAGGTACAATATTATCAGTATTGTTTCATCTTACAAATGAAACAAAATCTTTGAATCAATGATGTAGACTTACTCCACTATGCACTGTGCATAAGCCTCATTGTTATCATAGGTGTATTAACATTGCTATTAAAATGCTGTCATTTCCTAACCTACATGAATGTTTGGATTCTTGATTCTCTCTACTTCCATAATTTTCTATCTCTGCATCCATATTAAATACTCTATGGTTTTATGACAAAAACTTCACTTGCTGTATGGTACCTTGAATTTGACAGCATTTTGATGCCTTTGCTGCAAATATACAGCATTTAACAAAATCATTGATCTATATATACCTTAGTGAGCATTGCCTTTGTCTTGTTCATAAAGGAAGCGAGGTATAGAACACAGGCGAAGCAACAATGAACCAGTTGCTGGATTTTTTACCCACATAGGAGAGCAAAATGTTGTACATCATTTATGGGGTATGTCTTCATCCACATTCTTTCACTATTTCCTGAATGCTACTCAGTGAAGATAACTCTTCAGAAACCCTACAGGTATATGCCTATACAAGAACACTCTAAAGTTTTGGAGTTTCAGGAAAGTTTATAGTGTTAACTGTTCCTCTTTTGAATTCAATGTACATTCAATCTGGTTAAAATACAGATCTCTACATAAGTGCACAGTGCACTGTGCTCTTATGTCGAGACCTGTATTTTGATCAGATTGATATACATGTATTAAATTATGTTCTGTTTATGGATACTTTTGAATCAGTATCAGGTAATTACAATCGTTCTATAGGCCTAAAGATAGGAGAACTTTGATATTGTGTTTGAAATTTAAATACTGTAGATTCCTAATTAAATGCGAGAAATTAATATCCGCGTAAAATTGCCAGAAGCAGCTCATGTGGATTTTAAAATCTCGCTTTTATATTTCAGACAGAGTAAATTAACTAAAGCTATAATAAAATAATGCCGTTCACAATTTTATTTTTTCATGATTTGATGCAAAAAGTTGGAACGCGGAATTAAGTACTCGCATAAAATAAGGAATCTACAGTAATATATTTATTGCCAAAGTACAATTTGCTTTGTTTCGGTTATTTTCAGGAAATTTTGTTAACAAGAAGTTTTGTAATTTAAAACTTGTAAAAGGATCCCTCTCCTGTATGATCAAATAATTGATTATCTATTAGAGTAAAGGGGCATTGCAGATATAGACAAAATTTTGACAGTATGGAGCTTTAATGCATAGACTCTCTTCATGACACTCTGTCTGTATATAAGATAATCATTTTTAATTGAATTGCATATGTAGTTCAAATTGACAAGGAAACTTTTTTAAGTCGGGCAAATACATGTAAGAGTTTTTTTTAAAACAAATATATCTTTGTTCGTCTAAACAAAAGGGAAAAAGAATAACATTACCAATAACTTTGATTTCTAGAACGACTGTGAAGTATTTTCCTGCAGTACTGGCATAAGAGCAAATAATTTGTACACATATAACTTTGAATCAAAACATAATTGCGCTAAATTGTAATGTGTGAACGTCATCATGTTACATATATATATTGATTTGACAGGTTATAAGGATTTACAGACCAGGAAGGAGACAAGAGAAATGGCCTGGAGTAAACCAGGATGGGATGAATGTGTGGCTTATACAGGTAAATGGACATCTGTCACTGAGCGTTTTGTATTCTAGCTCAAGTATCTGTGTAATTTACATGTATGTGGGAGTTTGTACTATGTTCAAAGGGAATTCTGATTATAAATTCATTTTCCAAATGTTTTCAGGCTGAAGGCATTTTTCACATTATTTCACATACTGCATTTTGTACAGTTTTTTTTTTAGGAATTAGTAGGATTTGTTTGTTTGATATTTCATATAGCTTTTACTGTAGGGTTTTTAAAATTTAAATTGATGTTACTGCCACTTTATTTACTAGATTTATTAAATAAAAGTAACGTAACAACAAAAATCTATAAATAAAAGTGAATCTTTTATTATCCGTCCCCTTTCTATAAAAGATATTCTACTTGATCCTTAATGGTGTGGTAGACTTAACCAATAGTTTACCATTGGAGATTGATATGACAGGTAACAAAATACACATAAATTCAGGAGAACATTATGTACTTCCCATAAACATAGAGGTACATGTAAATCAGTAATGAATGTGATCATGGTTTTCTTTTCAGTACCTCTTATACGCCAAATGAAGTCGAGGATTTTGATACCCACCCCATTCTCACCAGTACAATAAAGCATATCCTTATGGTTACCACGGCAGTCCTAAAGAAACAGCTGGTACATGAATTAGTGATACATACTTTAAACTTGATGTAACGCAAGAAAATCTTTAAGTAAAACTGGCAGTTAGATGAGACTTAACTATTCTGTGCTCTAGTCATCTGCCTTAGTGCTTTATGAAGGAATCTATTAAATTGATATTTTGTTATTCTTGTTTATATGTTTTAATAAGCATGGGTTGTGTTGTTCAGGTCTTTATACATGTATACATGTAGTACATGTACTGTATCTGTTTGGATGCATAATACTATAAACCTGCATAGATGTCACTTAAGAAGATTGGATTTGTAGGTGGTTATTTGTTTCTGTTTAGGCAATAAACAATACTGATTGAATATTCTGTAATTAACATCTGAATGACTGCATTTCAAATATCATAGATATGAAGATTCTTCAACAGCAATAGAAAGTGTTTGACACTTGAGTTTGTGCCGATGGCAACTTGATCCTTTTCTATATGTACAAACTCCTTTTTCAACTGGACTGTACTACTCAACAGAAATATTGTACATGTATTTGATAAATAGATTATTTGTGCTGTTGCAGCAGTGTTATTTTTGTGATTTGATAGACTGAAAATAAATGATAACATGTCATTTCTTTTTATTTTGTATTCAAACTGTCAAATTTTATCATTCTTTCATGATATTTTTATTTGGATTGAAATGTGAATGAAAAAATATGTTTAAAATCCATTTACCATTGTATTTATATAAATACTACAATTATTATCCAAAGTGTAAGCACATAGATAGGTAGATAATAAACATTATTAAGTAAAACTCGGTTATAGCAAACTCCTAGGGACCATTGGATTTACTTAGTTACAGTGTATATCTGTAATTTTTTATATCCGTATAACGATTTTGTAATAATAATTATAACGAATTCACTATGTTCATGTTTTCTTTCACCAGACTACAAGTTTTGCTAATTGAGGCTTAAAATGAAAATACATTCTTTTGAAACCTTAAATAACCGGATTGTAAATTGAAGAATTTATTTGAAAATTCATTCATTCAAACTGTTACAATGTATGTTAATTTGCAGTGCAACCTTTTTAAACTGCAAAGATATTCGTTATAAAACTGTTAAATTTTGTCTTTATTTACTTCAACGGGACTCAAAATCAGTTCGCTATATCCGTAAATTCGTAATATCCGAATTCGTTATAACCGCAAGATTTTGCAAAGATTTGTTAAGAATTTTACCGGCGACTCAAAAAAAGTTAGCTATATCCGAGATTTCGCTACATTCGTGTTCGTACTAAACGAGATTTACTATATATATGACAGTTCTATTCAAATTTGATTCTAAACTACCTTTTCAAAAATACATGGGTTGAGTGAATCGTCCCGTGATTCGTCTCCCAATAAAAGTAGAAGATGATCACTAATTGTTTATTTTGGTTAAAAGGTTTTTAAACAATTCATTACCAGCATTAGTATATTTGTTGCATGCAAAAAAAAAACCTACCAGGAATCCTCTGGTAATCCACATTGGCCGTTAGGGTTCTTCTGAAGAGATCATAGTTTAAAATACATTTATGTCTGACTTTTAGCCCACCGAGACGAAGTCAAGGGGAACTTATGCTATTATGCTTATGCTATTATGACTATTATATAATATGATATCATATTGTATCATATGATATGATCTTGTATCATACGTTTTTGTATTATATGATATTGTATCATGATTATTGCATCATATGATAAAGTATCATATGATATTATGATATATAATACAATGTTCTATCATATTATATTGTATGATATAATGCAAGATCATATGATACAGCATATGTGATACAAAATCATATGATACAATATTATATAACATAAAACAGTATTGTAGTATCGTACTGTATGATACGATGTCATATCATATAGTAATATCTAGATATCTCATATAATATGATATATTATGTGATACAATATCATATGTTACAATATTGTATCATCACATGATACAATATCGTATCGTATTACATGATACAATATTGTATAATATGATAAACTATTATATAATTTGATACAATATCATATTGTGTCAAACCACAATACAATATCCAATATTAATAAAAAATAATTAACTATTATTTTTATAGTATAATAAAGGTGGTCTCATAAAGGTGATACCTCGTCTCGGTGAGCTCTGTAATGTTTGTATTTTTAATATTTAGTCCTCTCTTGCAGAAACAAATAAGATGGAGGTTTTGTTTGGTTTAATTGAATACTGCTTTTGAAAGTTGTGAATTAGGAACTATTTCTTAATAATTAAGCTTAAACTATCGCATCTGGAACAATATTTTTAGGTCACCTGAGTCACTCTGATGACCTATTGCAATTGGTCTTCATCCGTCGTCGTGCGTCGTCCATCGTATGTTAAATATTTTACATTTATAACTTCATTTTGAAACTGCCATTTTTGGTGTGAAGCATCTCTAGGGCCAGAGGAATCTAAATTGTGAAATTTATGACCTTACCATCCCTGGGGCCTCATAGACGAGGCCAAAAATGCAATAAAATGCCATATTTTCAAAAATCGTCTCTTCTATTCCCAAACACGTGAAAATAAAACTAAATGCATGGTTAAAGTGTCCATAAAGCCCTCTACCAAAATTATGAAATTCATGGTCTCTGGGTCAGGGTTAATTCAGACCCTAGGGTGGGACTAATTTCGGCATTAAGTAAAAATTTATTAAATCTTGGAAAATCTATTTCTCTACTTCCAAATATATTTGAGAAAAACTAAATGCATGGCTATGATGTCTGCGAAGTCCTCTACCTATTCATAGCCTCTGGGTCAGGGGCTCAGGCCCTAGGGCAGGGCCAATATGGCCATATACATTGTAGTATAAAACGTAACAAATCTTAGAAAATCTTCTTCTCTACTTCAATATATGATTGAGAAAAATTAATGCATGATTATGATCTCCACGAAGCCCTCTATCTAAATTTTGAAATTTATGACCCGTGAGACAGGGGTTCAGGCCCTAGGGCGGGGCCAATATAGCCTTACAGTGAAAATGTATTCAATCTTGGAAAATCTTCTTCTTTGCTCTCATATAAATTTGAGAAAAACTTGATGCATGATTCTGATGTCCACCAAGTCCTCTACCTAAATTGTGAAATTCATTGTTGGAAATTTAATATGACATTACACTACGAGGTTTTTGAAGAATTGAGAACGAAAGCATTCCGCATGTATGTAGTGGCAAAGTTTGGCCTTGGAACACAGCTGATAAGTTTGTATTTATAAGGGTTACAATCATCGAGTCGGCGCCAAACCGTGATATAGAGAAAATCGATGCGAAAACTGCATGTGCATATTGGACAAAGAAAGCAAACACGAAACAACATAGTATTCTTTTTATTGAATATTTTCATATTATCTCAAGTTATACTATATGCATGGTAGTTTGATAGGTTTTTATATAAATAATAAGACCACCTTCTGGGAATCAAAAGTCCGACATACGTAAACAATTTTTCTTTGTGGTAACTCGGGGCTGAGCGATCGGTTTTTTGTTTTGTTTGTGTTTTTTGTTTTTGTTTTTGTCACGATCTCATTCCTCACAAGGAAGCATAAAAAATGCCATAATACATCCAAGAGCACCAACATTTTTCAGAGTAAACAATTCATGCGCTCAATCGGATAACACTCTATTAACAGATTCAGTTAAGGAAATAACTGTAGTTTCCTTGTTGCAATTAGTCCCACTGAAGTGTGCACGTGATAACGAACAATTTCGTTTAATTTTGCAACGTTTATCATGGTCGAGGAAATAATGATGGTTTTATTTTTTTCTTAATAAAGTTGGAAAAGATTAGAATGAATATCCATTGCATACACCGAATTATTCAGCGCCATTGCTTACATATTTTTGCAATCTTTTAACTCTTCTGTTCGCAACTTCAATTTCTCTCTCTCTGGACGCGAGCCTCATCTCTTATCTGCTGAGCCATTTTCTGTTTCTCAGTCTGGGTCTTTTCTTGACTTTCTACTATTTTAATATAACAAAAAATAAAGCCCCCAGTGTTATGACGATTTATCTCAACTTCAGTATGATCATGGAATAAATTTTTGTACCTACCCGTTCACTTTTCAAAATCCTCTTTCTTGTTTTTTAACATTTTTGGTGATGGCATCTTTGGGGTCTTTTCTGAGATAAAGGCAAGGTCAAATGCCACCCCACCCCTCTTTTCCGTCATGTCCTCAGTTACCAATGCACGGATCACCTTTTCATACGCCCCCATCTCCTCTTTCACAACCGGTACCACTCTCAGTTCGTTGTTTTTAGCTAAACAGCTCTGAAACAAGCCCATGGTGTTTGAGAACTCGAGCTCAGTATTACTGAATAACCATTGTGATGTCATAAACGGTAGAGTGGTCAGATTGTTACGTCATAATGTACCAAATACAGACAACCACTGAGATTTGCTTATATATTGACTATATTGGATCAGGAAGGAGTTGTTACTTTCAAATGCACGAAATAATCACACAGTCAAATAGACAATGTTATCAAGGAATGGTATCAGTTTAATCAATGTTGACTTATCTGATTTTCACAATCAAAATTAAAATAAAATCAGATCTTAAATCCATGAAGCATAAAAAAATGTATAAAAATGTATGTATAAAAAATATCAGAAATATTTCAATATTAAAAGCATGAAAAAAAAAACCGTTTATCTTGACCAATAATTATCATTTTTAGTGTAAATATTTATTTATTTAATTTGTTTATATAAAGGGAGAACGAAAAGGCCGAGTGATATTCCGATTGCCTAAGTTTACTTTTAGTAGGATCCAAAAAGATAATGACCGACTTGACCAGACTTAATTTATAACACTACAAGGGCATCCAAAATTTAACATCTAATGAATGAAGATGAAAAGGATTTTTGCTTACTTTTTATTTTATAATATTATCTTTATTCTGTTTTATGAAATTTGACTTATATCACTGACAGGAAAAAACTATTATTTTAGAAGTCAAAGATTTAATGTTTCGAATTTTGATACGTATATATATATATATATATATATATATATATATATATATATATATATATATATATATATATATATATATATATATATAGTAGCTGGCTATAGTAGTAATGTGGCTACGAGAAGTGAGAAAAGCTAGCTACTATATAGTAACGAGATGAGTTACTAGTAACTGGATGAAAGGTTGGCTATACCAGTAAATAGTTCTTTTCTATCTGAATTGAATTATAATCATTTTAATCAGCTACTCGACGTTGACAGTGCATGTTAAATTAAATATATTTTTCTCATAATAAAAGATAAAAATATATACCCTCCACCTAATGTATTTTTAGGTAGAGGGTACATGTATATATTTTTTATTATGAGAAAAATATATAACGTCAGGTGCCTGTGGTATAAACATACTAACACCGTTTGTCGAAAAAAAATATCATGATTATCTTCCTTTGTAAACTCCGATTGGTGGAGGATAGAAAGGTCTTCGATAAACGATTCACAACGACAAACGGAACACTGACTGACCGAGGGAAATTTGTGTACCAGTCCACATTTTTTTGGCAGTCGGGAATAAGGTACTGTTAACTCCTGAGTTTCATCATCGTTCTAACTGTTCAGTTTGATATTGCTTATCACAAATTTTACGAGATCATTTGTTCGAATTTTCTCAGTTGTCAATAAAAGTTGCACGTGCGCAATATTACTATACATGTATGTTTCCTGCTAAGCAGGAATTGTGCATTATTGTTTATTGGATCCCATTACCGGATAGCCAAGTTGAGTATTTAATGATTTGTTTTACTTCAATATTCCATCAAACACTGTAGAGCAAGGAGATTAGATTAACGTTACACATTGTAATGTGTTGCCATTTATCCAGGAACCTATATATTGATTAGGATTTTACAGTTTAAGTTTAAGATTTATATCTACAACAAAACATGTGTGAAGCATGAAGTCCAAAGAGCACTTCACATTAACTAACAATTTTGCAAACTTAAAATGTCTGAGATGATCAGATCTCACATCCCAATTGATTTGACATCCTTGAATGTTGGTTTATTTAAAGATGTCAAAACTTTTTCCAAGATATTTATGCAGCACATTTTCTCTAATTACATTGTATTCATAAATACAATGTACCGTAATGTACACTAAACATTATTTTTTCACCAGAAGGAAAATTCCACAGATTTCTTCTTTGAATCACCCGGCCTCTCTATCTTGTCAAGTTGAAGAACACAGCTTAAAATAAAATGTCTACAGGAATTTTGCAAAATGAAAGTACTGGGGTGATAACATTGAAAAATTGTGTGGATTCCAAGAGGCTTTTGAATTGAAAAACTTTATAAATTATTAAGGGATCATCTGTATTTTTGTATATTTGTAGGGGTAAATAGAGATGATCATTGGAGAAATCTTGGATTTTTCCCCTTTCATCAATTTCAATTGTAATGGTACTTCTTTGACATGCATATGTAATTTCATTAAATATTGCTGAAATGTACAGTTTCTTTGGACCAACTATAATGATAATCAGTGGTCTTTTAGAACTGATGAAGCTGATGTAGCACTGAAATGATTAAGAATTGTAATACAAGTACTTTTAATCATAAAATGGGGTAACACCACATCATATCCCTTATTAATTTATCTAATTTTTCTAAAAAATACATCTGAAAACTATTATGCAGAATGAACAAAGACCATTATGCGGAACAGCAATATTTATTTTACTGATCATTTCATTGTATTTCATTCTGCCCTGATTGCTTGGTGTCTGTTCTATTTTCAAGCCTGTAAATTTATAATGTGTACATAATATTTTGATTGTTAACCTGATTTTTAATAGACTGTGTAGTGAGACCTCCCAAATAACATCATGGAGAAAAGAAATTTGGAGACATGTTTAGTCAAGCTTCAAGAGGCCAACTCTGACAATGAAAAATTTGCTGCTATGTTGATGGTAATGTCCCAAATTAATCAGTACCAACTTAAATCAGTGCATAATCGTGATTAATATCAATGAAATATTGGCACTGTTCTGTTGATTTTGATGTTTATATATTAAATGCTTTAGGTTAGATAGAACTAAAAATGCCCTGGAATCATACACAGGCATGAAATTCAAATGTGGTTTGTGATTTGAATTATTGTACATCAAAATTCAAATGATAAGGGACCAATAAGAAAAGGTTAATTCATTCATCCATGTCAAGGTCAAATTGGCTGATAATTACACTGTTTATATTTACTATACACATATCTCCTTTGGGAAGAAAACCTTGATGTTGGATTCAATATAAAGATTAATACACATGTACATACTCGGTACATGTACTTCTTACACTGAAGACTGTTACATTTATGATAGAAAATTGTTTGAATAATACCATACAGTTGTATCATATCTCTTCAATAGGTAGCCAAAACAACAAAGAGTTCAGAAATGACTACAGAGGAAAAGAAGAGAATTTTAGATGCCATTGGACTGACCTTTCTCATCAGACTCTTAAAATCAGGTACACACTCTGGAAGTCATAAGTTTCTAATTATATGTACATGCATTCATTTCATTGCCATATTTACAAGTCTGATTTTAAAGAACTTTCAGGTTTGGAAATCTATAGTCAAAATATTAAAGGAACTGTCTTTATATTTTTGTAATTTTACACAATTGTGTGAAACCATTTAGGCTGCCCAGAGTTAATTCTACGTTTAAAGTAACCTGCACGCGTAGGTTTAGGAGAAATTGGGTTTTGAAAAAAACAAACCCCTATTTTGATTTGATTTTTTCCAGTTTGATTATACTAAAATACTGTAATCTGTAGAAATTCGAAATGTTTAGAGCACATTATGGACTACAAATCAGATACTCAATGGGATTATCAGCAAAGATCACTTTTAAAGAGGTAAACTATATGTAATTTGAATACTCACTTTAATTGTTATAATGCAAATGAATGAAAATCATTTGTTTGAAAATTTTGTTTGATTTAATTTTATCTGCCTTCCTCGTAGGTATGGTATTTTGAAGTGACGTTAAACGTAGAATTAATTTTGAGCGGCCTTATTATGTTCCTTGAAATGTTAAGTATTTATTAAAAGGTCTCTTTATTTTTTTTTTTTTTTAAATATATGAACTTGTTCAGTCTGTCTTTCTGTCTTTCTTTTAAAAAAATGAAAGAACTATATGCGATAAGGTCTAATTTTTGCCACCGTGTTTTATAAATTTGGAAAAAAATTCATATCATAAAGATATTTTGATAAAATATAAAACTGAATATGCTTGCTGCAGAAATCTAAAAGTTTTTTAGCATTGATCATTCCTCGTGCTTCTATGACGTCACATAAATGTGCCATTTCCCGCATTTTCTCAAAAGCATGAAAATTTCATAAATTTTTCTTCATATTCAAGAGTAGGAGGTATAGAGCGCAATGTTGCTCCAAAACCATTTTAACATATATTATTGTTCATATTATTTTGCATATCATATTAAAATATGGTGTTGGAGCAAGCATGCGCTCGATGTTTCCTTTTTAAAAAACTGAGAGGAAATCCCCCATTTTTGGCTAAAATACGAACTTTCTGTGAAATTACCTTATTCTTAACATATCATATTTTTATTATGACTTCGATTATACAATTTATCTTTATAAACCTGAACTAGGTATATATTAACCTATCTTTTAGCAAATTTCTAAAGCTCTATTGATAACTTTGAATTTGGGGCATAAAAACACGTTATCCCGCACATAGTTCTTTGAAAAAAGATATGAAAAACCATTTGGGACCTAATACATTTTGAAAGATTAGCTTGTTGTTTTGCACTTGTAGGTTAGTAAATTTGGCCTGTAGGTCATGTGTTGTCAATAACTTATAAAGAACCCTTTGTTGGACAGACCATAATTTGGTACACAGGTGCATTGTACCTTTAAAGGAGTTGATGAACCTTATTGATTTTAAAGTTAGGGTGCAGGTCAAGGGTCAATCTTGAGAAACCATTGCTTGATAACATCAAACTTGGTACACTGGTGCCTTTAAAAAGAAGAGGTTCCCTATTGATATGGAGGTCAAAAGGTTAATGTCAATGGGTAAACCACAGTGGACATTGATATAAAGACTAAGTGTTGTTGAAACTGACAATTCTTAAGAACCCTTTCAGTCCCTTTGTTAAACAGGCAACAAACATGGTACAGGTACAGGGTACCGGTACATATGGTAGGTATCCCCTATGGAGTAGATGGCCCTCATCATTAAGGATTAAAGTACTCTGGAAATTGGCATGTAGAATTAAGTGTTATCCACCCAATATCTGGAGAATCCATCAAACTTGACACTGACATATTTGGGATGTATAGGATCCTTGTTGATTTCAAGATCACAGGGTCAATGGTCAAGAGTAAAAGTATTCTAGACATAGAAAGATCTTGTCAGCTGAATACATTGAAAACTGTTAGCTCATCTGCTTAGTACTTTATGAAAAAGTTAACCATTTCAATACAGTGTACTGCCACATTCATCTTTTATGATTTGATGAACCTTTATATATAAGAAACCCATTAAGAAATTACCAATTTCAAGTTTTAAATAATGGTGTTTACAAGTTGGACAAAGTTATATTCTTTCATACATTACTCAGCTTATATCAGAATATCTCACAAAAAACTTTGATGTTTAATGATGAATGCTTATTCATTTGTTTATATGATAAACACGTACATACAATCTATTTTCTTCTTCAGATTCACATCCAGAAGATTGTTCAGCCAATATCTACAAATCCATGGCATTATCAGTCTTATCTGGGTTATGTGCAGATTCCAAATTGGTAAAGGAATATGTATTTATTATAGAGAAATCATACTCCAAGATACTTACTCAAGATATTTACTCTGTAAATTATGCTTTTGATATATGATTATTTATATCTGCTTGATTTATTAATCTCTGCTTGCATATATTTGAACCAGCTGTTCATTTCTTGTATTAAAAGATGATTATTAAGTTTCATTGTATGTGGATAAGTTCTGAACTGGTCATGTACACTACATGTATGATCATATGTGTACTGTTTAGTATCCAAAATATTATTATGTGCTTCACCAATATTGTGACCCAGTTTATCCACTAGTCACAAAAAATCTAAATTGTAAAGAACATGTAGCAATTGTTCTTTGTACTTGAAATTAGAAGTAAAATTAGATGCAGTGGGTCAGATCAATAGGAATGAGGAAACATTAAATGTTTGTTTTATTTGTTGATACCATTAACAAGTGCTATAAAATTTATGTGTATTGTGTTCAATTTTTGAATCTTTTTAAGATAATTTTTCTGATATTCACAGGTTGAAAGTACCTCTCTATATCGTATTCTGAAGCCCCTGAATGAGATAATTGTAACAAAACAAAGGTAGGCAGTAATTTCTAGATTAGTGCACTGTAATGTACAGTAATGTACACATCTAAAAGATTTAGGTTGCAGTAATTTTTTTTTTTCCTGTCATTGATAGTAACAGTGAAGAATTGGAAACCATGGTCAATGATGCGTTTGAGGTCCTGAAGATGTTTGCTGGATCCCAGCAGGGAATCAAGCATTTAATGGACAGTGGGACCATTTCTTCCCTGGCTAAAGTCATTTCCAAAGATTTGTATGGTATAAAGCTATCTAATCTTTAAATGTTTTATAGTTGAATATTTAACTTTTCTCATTACAAAACGTTTGGAGCATATACATGTACCATGGTAAATTTATTAGGTTCTGTGTGAATTCTGTGTGATTCTACCTGCACTATATGTACATATACATGAAGTTATCAGTATAACACATAAAAGTGACTTAATACAAATAAATTTTTACTTTCTAATCTTCAGTACTGTACATAAATGTATGAATTATATTCTTGTTTTCATTTTATAATAGTTTTTATTTTCAGTATGTAAAGTACATGTATTTATCTAGTTGTTGTCAGTCTAAAATAATGTAATTAATTGCTGAACAGGTTCCAGTAAAGCCTCAGACCTGATGACCTACATACTCCATGCCATGAGGCCCTGTATTTGGACAGGTCAAGGAAAGGCCCTGGAAAAGATGCTCAATTTCTATGCCCAGAAAATGGAAGAAAATCAAGTACTTGCATATTTAATAAAATTACCTCTTTGAGCAGATATTGGCAGAAAATGCTTTTTTTTCTTCAAATTGTTCTGTTTAGATCTACATATGCATTGTATTACATGTATGTATACACTATGCACAAATGCAGAGTTCATAAGTACATTTAGTTTTCATTGAAAATTGCTTTTTTTTTCAGAACCAAGAAACATTTGATTTGTGCAATTTCATAGCCTTAATCTTAAGGGTGATGCCCATGGATGAGGTAAACCTTGAAAGTTTCAGCTTTAAAAAACTTTGTGAATATATTTAGATTATTGGATTTTTAAAACACTGTTACAATACTCTCCTGCCATATATACTGTATGTGTACATATGTTAATTTTAGATTGATAAGACAGAAAAACAACCATGGCAGACTTCAATTTTGAAAGGAATTCAAGATATATTTAGTAGTCGATTGGGTATGAGCAGTCATATGTACAATACAGTTTACAATATATAATAAATAATGATAATTTCATGAAGGAATTACACTGTCATCAGATGATGAATTGTGTTGTATTTATTTTATCATTTGCCTGTAGCTTTGTCTTTAATTTTGAAGGAGAGGCTCAAAGAGAACCAGCCTTGAAACTGGTGGCCTCATTAATAGGTCAAGTAGGGATGGAGTTTATTCTGCCACCTAACACAAAGGATAACAAGGTCCTTCTGATGATAATTCACTTGAGTTGCATTGAGGTCAGGATAACCTTAGAAAACCTACCCATAGAAAAGGTTAGTGTGAACTTAATTGATACAATAAGTTTGTGAAGTCATATTCCCTTGTACAGTTTCCAAAGTTTACTCATGTGTTTTATTTGTGATGTCTTATCTGTGATTTCATCATTTAAAATATATCAGAAAAGTTCTTTTTGAATTTGTATTTTTGGGGGGTAATTCTTGATCAATTTATGAATATAACATTTAGGTTAATGCATTTTGGAAATTACAAGTTGAAAGATAATGTATTTGTAGGTTTGTGAGAAGGCAGACTTGCTATGTGCTTGCTATCACTTGCTGGAAAACATCATAATCTACCTGACCACATCTCCCAGTCTTCTTCTGGATGAAAAACAAATTCTACAGCTTCACTCAGCCATGTTGGGTGCATTCCATTCCATCATCTTTTTCCTGAAGGAACTGTCTGATGAAAACAATGCACAGGGACAGGTATGTTGAAGTCTTTATCTTTTCTTTTTTGGAATTTACATTAGTTTTGGATTTACATTAATATTATTACATGTATACCTCTTCACATATCATGGGAAAAAAAAAGATCATGATATATATTTTGAAGTGAATTTTGCATGATTTCATTCTGTGCAAATTTATCTGTCATAAGATTTAGTTGTGGTAATTTGAATGTTTGGTTTCAGTATCAGAATCCTGTTGTGATTGCTACGGTCCGAGTATTAGGGGCGTGGCTTGCTGAGGAGACCTCTGCTCTCCGTACCAAGACTTACGAAATCCTGCCTTTCCTTTTACAAATATGGTAAGAAATCAGCTTACATGCAGTGTACATGTATATTTGATTTATTGAATATTTTGTTTATTCGCCTTTTGATCTTTCTTTTAATGTCAAAACTAATCAATTTTTAGAGTACCGGCATTTACTAATTATTGAGGTAGAATGTACATATACGAGTATCGATGTTTTGATGTATTCATATTGGATCTCATTTTAGCAAACTACAATTGGAATTTTCCAATGAGGTAAGCAGTAAGGAAGAAAACATTCATGCTGATAGGTTGAAAAATATCAAAAGAGAGATCGATGAAGACACAAATGCCATGTCAGATGCTTTATCAGAAGGTCTAAGTCTGGAAGAACAGAATGAAAAGATAGTAGAAGTAGAACAAGACAGTGATGAAAAAGTCAAGAGTGGGGAGGAAAACGAAAGTGTAAAGAAAGGAAACTATGAGAGTGAATCCAAAACTATAAAAAATGGAAAAGAAGCAGATGAAAAGGACACTAAAGGGAAAAGTGTCACTTTCAAAACTGATCTTGATGGTGAAAGTTCTGAACCAAATTGTGTTGACAATGCAAATTCTGAGGATGTGCATGTGGGGAAAGAGACAGTGCAGATGGTCAATGGAACGGCTAAAAATGAGGAGGAAGAAGAGGGAGAGGAGAAATCAGTTTACTTAATGGATCGGAGCAGCATGAGTGTGGATCTGCTACGATTTCTGTTGCCGGGCCTGTGTCACCTGACGTCTGAGGATGATCCCCGGAAAATCCTAGTGGACAATGAACTATTACCCATGCTGAACTTTTATTTGAAACGATTGTTGAAGAGATATTTCAGGAATGATTCCAATGATAATGTTGTAGTAAGTAATTTTTGCTATCAATATTTCTATGTCATCGAATATCAAATTTGTGTTTTGCTTTATATGAAATATGTAGGTTATCATCATTCTGGGTTTTTTAAACCTAAAATGATGTAAATGATTAAAGTCTCTTGAAAAGAGGCAATGTTAACAGCTTTGATAATTGTGTTAATGTATACATGCATGTATATTCAATTTGTCTTTTACAGAAAGCTCTAGAACTTCTTTGTAACATATTCCTGAACTTTGCTGTGATTGAGCCAGGTTTGGTGAGAAAAAGCGACCATCTAATCAATGTAACAATAGTTGTCATGGAAGCTGTACCTCTAGTAGGCTAGTACACATTTACTTTGAATTTATATGTTACCAACTCATTTTATATATTCACCATTTATCCTTTTCATGTTTAAAATAAGAATAAAATTATTTGTGAGAAGAAATTTTCTATGCACATGTACAAGAAATAGCTTAATGTGTAACTGATTTATCTTTTGTTCGAAGGTCGCAAAACAGAGTTTACTCCTCTATGGCTCAAAATGGTTACCTTGGGAATGTTTTATTTACGACATCAAAGCTCTGCGATACGGAGTGGTAAGTTATTGATAAATACAAGTGTGGTCCATGAAAAAATTAAAATCGATTTACAGTTATCATAATATCCATTCTATGAATGATTGAAGTTTGATCTTTGACTTTTTCACGATCTTGGGGCTTTGTCATTTCAAATTAACATGTATAGGGCACTGTTTGAATTCATTTTAAATACCAGACACGTTGTTCTCTTTAGTGGCTGCTGATGACATCTTGGTTCATTTCTTTATCTGCGCCTGTACCTTTGTTAAGGGAGCCTTTATCAACAGCTCCAAGAACAGGAAGAAGGATGTGCTGACAGTGTCCCCTCATTACCTCCCTTTCTGGGAGGAGGCCTCCCAGCTCTGGTTCCTTACTATACAAGGTTAGACGCTTTGAATACATGTACATGTATATCGTAAAGTCTCAGGTATTGTACCCACTTGTGTGTAATATTCACCCCCTAATGTTGGGTGTAAAATGCTGAAAAAACCCCTGCTTTTCCTATGCATGATTATCAATATGCATGAAGATCAATAAATATTTGAAGGTAAATTTTTTTAACATGCATGTAAGATACAGGAGAGTAAGTTTATATTAAAGATTTTTATTTTATCAATATAGCTATGACATCCTGCACGTCAATGTATCCACAACTGGTAAAGGCCACTTTAGTCTCAGGAATGATGCCACAGCTAGCAAAGGTCTTCATTGCTGTGCAAGGTCAGAGATTCGTTACACATATTGGAGTTGTTATCCTTACTTCTTCAATTGTTATATCTTTGGTTTTAAAAAAAATTGAAGTAAAATGCACAGGTGCCTGTGAGTGTAATGGTATAAATTATTTTTTAATGAACCAGTGTATGTAATTTCATATATACATGTATAAACCAACTTTTATTCAGAAAGACTTGTTTTCGCATTTAAGTAGTGATAAACTTGCTAGCAGCAGCTAATGTTTGTAAGCAAGCCTATGTTCACTTGATATGATTGAACAATTGCAATTCTCTTTTAAGTGCGTGAGGAAAAATATTTGCAACAACGCTTTTGTGATTCCGACAATGTTTTCTTGCACAAATTAAAGTTGGTTTATACATGTTACAACTTGTTTTGGCTTTGATGTAATTAAAGGAATAATAGAAATCAAAATTTATTTCAGGTCGTGATGTTGGAGAAGAAGTAATCAGATGTGTTCTTTCTTTGTTTATCACCATGGCACATTGTCACGAGCAAGTCAGAAATGTCATCAAAACCACTGGTGGTCTACAGCTGTCAAAGTAAGCTACCGGTAGTCTGTCTTTCAACATCAAGTACAAGTCAAACATTGTAAAACTTAGGGTATTATATATATTCAAATTTTTTGTAGGATTTATGACTCAAAGGAATTGCGTAAAGAGCTAGGAATTGCTGAAAAAGGTGGACATGAAAAGAAATCCTGATGGCATTCCAGTTTATATCTGGTGGGACTCTCAGATTGAAGAGATAGAAAGGCAAACAGCTATAAAATAAGGGACCTTGTCATTAAGTACACTCACCAAATGGGATTTATATAAGTACATGTATGTTAGACGTCAAGTTCATTGTTGCTTACATGTACACATTAATACATCATCTTAATGACATTCAATGGATGTAATTTTTGTCTATCCCTTACAAAATTAAATATGAAATCTTTATTTGATATGAAGTGTTGTTCCCTCTTCAGTGTATACATGTATCTGTATTGGACTGGTTTTTTTGGGTATTTATACATGCAACCATAAATTGATCATTTAGTTCCATTCAAGGAGCTGTGAACACCACTGACAAATCGTCTGATGAATTTGATTTTTGTTTTAAAAAAGAAAATATTTGTATGACATGCAATTGAAAAACAGTTATATTTGTATCTATTCAGCAAAAGAAATATTGCAATGTTTTTGTTTTTTTCCATTGAAATTTTGTCACAAATAAGAGCAGCAAATGATCTTGATTCTTGAGTGGCTTTGTGATTTATTTGGTTCATCATTGTGTCGCAATTTGGCACTAGTCACTGCCAAATATGTAGGTTTGTCTCCCCTGAGAATGTTGATGTTTGCCGATGAAGCTTGATGTTATTGTCTCAACAAATAAACAAGTTCATGTAATTCTTTTTCTGTTTTTTTTTTTGAACATAAATCCATTTATTGCATAAAGCAGGTATGAATTTTGAATTTGCCATTTATATAATTATATGTAAATGTAGATTAGGAAGCTTCAGAAAAAGTATTTTTTACTTCTTTATTTCCAATAATTATCACTGGCCATTAACTCAGAAGTCCTTCTTTAATGATGCATTTTGCAAAGTTTGATTGAAATTGGCCCAGTGCCGGTAATTCATGAGAAGAAATTGAAAATGTGAAACATTTACAACTAGGCCACTAGTGAGGACAATGGAAAGATTTGATCAGATATACACACTAAAACCATCTGTTCAGACCAGAGCTACATGGAATAAAGGAAAAAGAATATAGTTCACTTATTCAAAAGATGTATTCATATACATGTCCAATGTACAGGGCAAGTTACTTCATAATAACTGACTTAAACAACAACCTCCCAAACGTCATTTATAAACAAACGTGGTAATTTTAACTGAGTATCAATAAATAATGCTTTGAGAAACCTGATCCATTCTTTACTGTAAGCTAAAATTCCACAGAAAGAAATCGCTATCGCCATCATACTGTTCATGTATTCAAGGTTCTTTAAGCCAATATGCCTTGCTTGTTCATGTCAATATGGCTTGCTAGTTCATTTATCAATCAAAGAATAAATATATCGCAAATGTACATTAAAAAAATTCCAGAAATTCTAAACATATAAAATGTAAGTGTACATGTGTGTTTCTACACTGAACAAATAAAAAAAAGTAAAATTTTGATTTTTCTCAAATATAAACTCATCAACTCTGCACAATCTGCTGTTCCACAACATTGTCTCCAAGAGAATGCGTATCCATAGACTGAATGATCTCTTGTTCGATGGTCTGAAAATGCTGCACATCTTGAATGGTCTGAATCTCCACCATTGAGTTTTCTATCTGCTCTTGGTTGACGTATTGAATCACATATTGCTGTTGCCCGCCCTCTGGCTGGTTCCCATCTGTAACCAGCACCTGCTCGTCTCCTTCCTGTACAATGATGGTCTCCGGGTTGACAGTCATTACCTCTCCTGTTTCTGACTGAATAGTAAACTGCTGTTGTCCTCCAGAGCTCTGTGAATACAATTTTATTAAATAAACAATGTTTCATTTTGATTTATAATGCAGAAGACAATTTTTTCTACTGCTGTATGTACATTCATACATTAAAGTCATAATAATACTGCAATACACACATGTATTAGTCACCCACACCAAATTATTCCCAAGACTTACCTGTTGTGACATTCCAAATATCTGTTGCAAGATATTAACAGCTGATGCAGTTTTCTCATCCAAATTTGAAGAGTTAACATCTAAAACAAAGGTTTATAGAAAGTTTAAAATTGCAGAAAGGACAGTATAACCCAAATTCTAAATGCAGACATCGAAAAATTTTCAAGAGCACAGTACATGTAAAGCATACCGGTTGACGTGGCATCAATAGTTTGGACTGCGCTGATTACTGGGACAGATCCCTCCTGGCCTTCCTCTGTTATGATACCACCAGAAACATTCTCTTCAGAATAGGTCATTTGCTAAATTAAAAGTGATATACATAATTATACACATATATTCATACATATACCAGCTAGTATTTGTTTAACTACAAAACAAGAGAAAAGCTGTCAATGTGACAGCAAACCGGGGTTTTCTTTTGAGTAAACAGTATCCATAATCCATTTGTCAACTTTGAATTGATAAGCATAACCTATCCAGAGAAATGGGGTACTCTATATGCAATATAATGCTGAAAAATGACTAATTTCAACAGCTTGTACTGCAAAACAGCAACTTCCTATCTTGAAAACTGTAGGAGGAGTTATCTGTACAATAGGGGTACCCTATATGCAATATTATGCAGAAAAATGACTAAGTTAAACAGCTGGTATTCTTTTCAAAAATTATCAAAAATCAAAATCTAAGTAATATGCACATCTCTGATACATGTTTATGAACAATTGATCTGCAACACGAAAATGTCCAGTGTCCTATTTTGAAAACTGTAGGAGGAGTTATCCGTACAATAGGGGTACCCTATATGCAATACTACCGGTATGCAGAAAAAAATGACCTTTTGGCAGCCGCCCGTCTGCCCGACCGCCAGCCATTTTCACCATTTTAATAACCAGATTTTTCCTTCAGAAAACCCAGTTAATAAAACATAATTATGATTACATTTACCTGTTAGAGAATCAAAAGTATACTATAAAATGTATTGGTTAATGAAATTATGACAGTACCTGTTCTGATAGATTGGATATTCCTTTCTCCCCATCTAATCCAACAAAATTGGTAAGAGTCAAATGATGCCGAATTTTTAAATGTCTTTTTAGATCTGTCAGGTTTCCGAACAGGTAATCACAACTCAAACATCTGTAAACCTGGAAAAAAATAAAGGTTTATTTTAACATTAGGAATTAAAATAAGGAAATTCTAAGATCCATTGAAAATTTCCTGATGTGTAAAAATTCACAATAGTATTGCAAAACAGTTCAAACCATAATTCAAGTATATAATGTAAAGATCATAAAATATGCAATTATTTATCACCACATATAATTTCACATTACATGTAACTTCACATTTTATCATGATCATATACACAACCAATATCTGTACATTTTTTTTTTTATAGTAAAACATTCTTAGAGCAAAGCTCCAGGGATGAACAACCTTGATTCATCTTTATTGTTATTTGTTATATTCAAAATGTTTTAACACAATTTTAAGATTAGGGGGATGAAACTCCATGGCTTTGTTGTAAACTTGAATTCAATATAAGTGAGTTGGCTGTAACTGTGTTTTACTGTATAAAGCCTTACCTGGGATGCACCTGATGAACCCATGCCTGTCTCCTCCACCACAGGAACGTCCACATTCTTATAGGGCAGCCCCTTGTGGCTCCTGGTGTGGTGAACTTTCAGGTAGCTCAGAGTGTTGGCAGTGTAGCTGCAGTGCTGGCAGGCGTACTTCTTGATGACATTGTGGATCTCCATGTGGCGTCTCAGATGGGCTGCTTGTGTGGCCTCATAAGGACATCTGGTTTACAAACAAACATGTAGATGTTAAAAATATAACAATGTAAAGAATGTTTGAGTAATGAGTCTCTTGTAGTGTTGAATTTTGTTAACACTGTACAAAAAAATTGATTTCTGATATCATAAGGTGTGTTTTTTTAATCTTACAGTACTCATTTGGACAAAACACTTACTTTGTACATTTGAAGAGTCTCCCTGCCTTGTGGGATCGTACGTGCCAGCGAAGAGCTGTTTTAGATTTATAGGCTTTGTTACACTCAGAGCAGGTGTAAGGTTTCTCATTGGAATGCCTCAACATGTGAGCCTGCAGGTTGTTCTTGCTCCTACAGGCATGTGGACAGAGGGGGCATTTAAATGGCTTTACTCCCTCATGGATCCAGATGTGTTTTTGAAGCTCTGAGTTTGCTCGAATGAACATTTTATCACAGTAAGGGCACTTGTAGCTTCGTCGACCTGTGCACATATTTACATATAAGTTTTAAAAATTGCTTTATAAAATGGAGTATATCTAGGGTTTTCACAATTTCATCATCACAAAATTTTTGTAAATTGTTAAGTATCAAATGTTCAACTTCTTGTTTTCATGTAGAGTGATAGATGTTGTTTCATTATATAAAAACAAAACTTAAGTTGTCAAAACATATATTTGTTCATCATACCTAGAACTAAATTGTATTTGAAAATAATGAACACAATGACCACCATACCTATTTTGCCCTGAACTTTGTGTTTGGGAGAGGTCTCAAACCCAGCATAAATGTGTAATTTGACGAGTTCTTTGTTTTTGCTTTCTGGGTGAACGTCATTCACATGCTCTTTAAACAGTGACCAACTGTGCAAAAAAAAGTCTTTCATTATAAAATTGAGCCTTTTTTAGATTTCAATAGGTTCACACTAAATTAAAAGCCCAAAGACTACATAATTATATTCCTCTACCTGCCAATTTTCTGTTGACATTCAGGACACTCAATGCCCATATCTTCTCCAAACCCTGAGTGAACAAGGCTATGATTCCACAGCTGTGATCGACTGTTAGCTGTGAAACTACACTCCTTACAGGGGAATGACATCTTCTCATGTTCTTTGGCTTTATGGGACTGGAGACCATCTCTAGTTAAGGCACGGAAACCACATATAGAGCAAGGGTAAGGGTTGTCTCCTACAAGATATACATGCATATACAGTATTTGGCAAAAAATAAATACTTACAAATTTTGGGGTATTTGGAAAATTCATTTTTATATACCACAATTACTCAATTCTTTTTTAACAATTATGCAATGTATTGACATTGTTTACATGTGATGGGATAAAATAAGAGTAAATGTACAAGACTAGTACTGTGGAATCATTAGAATTCGCGGTGGCTCAATTTTTGTGGTATTCGTGGGTAGCCCTCCCCCACAAATTTACATCCTCAACGAAAACAAATATAGAAAGAGTTATCTTTCTTACTGAAACTGAGAACCAACACATCCATGAAATTACATCCCCATGAATAAGCAAAAAACACATAATTCACGAAGATTGGCCCCCATGAAATTAAATGATTCCACGGTATGGTTTGTTTCGGCCATACAAATCAACATGTACATATTGGAAAATAGAAACTTAATAGGAAATACAAGCTTTTCTTTTCTGCTTCCTCTTATTACCAGTATGAGTTCTAATGTGCTGATCATAGTCTATCTTATTGTAGTACAACTTTCCACAATATTCACATTCCTCATGACCAAAAGTCTCCCTCATCTTGTGGAAGATCTGCAGAGTGAGAGGGCGGTATCCCAGGGTTTTAATGAGGTCAGCAGAATCCACTTTGTCTTCTTTGGGATTCTCCTCCTCCTCTTCCCCATTTTCCTCTACTGGGGTTGAACAAGGTTGGTCAGTTGAGGATAAAACCTGGTCATCTTTTTCTGAAATGGTCCTTGCATCTGCATTCTCCCCAAGAGGAATGTCCTCAGTTACTGTATTATCAACTCCTGAGGAAGGTATAAGATCATCAGTATGGTCATTGGTTTCATTTGATAGCCTATCCTTTATTACTTCTTTGTCATTCCCATCTCCATTAGGCATAGAGTCCTCAGCTTCCATCTCTGAAATTAAAGCATCAAAATTCACACGATACTGTATAATTCCTAATTCACATGAATACAAGAACATGTAAATTTATATATGCATTCTTTAAATTAAGCATTTAGCAAATCAATATTCATGCATTAATCTTTATACCATTATTCTTGCTCTGGGAATTGGCATCTGTCTCACTCATTTGGAGATTTTCTTCATGAATTGTTTTCTGCTCAGTCTTCATTGCTTCAATGGCCCCTGCAGTCTCCTCTGGCATCTGTTCCACTTCCACTCTAGCCTTTCCTTCGAGATTTGTTTGAGATAGCTCTGCTGGCAGACTGACAAACTCCTTCTCAGCTGAGCTCAACATCTCATCTGGCTCAGGTAAATACAAGCTGTTATTGATGCATTCTTCAAACATGCTCTCCCATTTTGTGGTTTCATCATCTTGTATATGTGAGGTTGTCAGATGATCAATCAGGCGAATGGTGCTAAGAAACTTGTCCTCACACTTCACACATTTGTAAATCACCCTGTGCTTCTGAAAATGTTTCTCTAGGTAAACCTTTCTGCTGGCTGTATAGTCACAGAGACTACACATTTGGATGGTTGGAATGTCTTTGATATCATGTACATACAGGTGACGGTCTCTGTCGATCTTCTTCTTGAATTTTCTGTTACACACATGGCACTGATGAATGACAGTAGCACCCCTTTGGCGACCTCCCTGGAGGAATGAGGACAGGTACTCCTCACCCCTTCCAGAATTTTTGTGGTACTTTCTGATATGGTTGATGAGGGACTTGAGGGTGTTGTAGTCCTTTTTACATATGTCACACTGGTGTCTGACATTACTATGAACTGCCTCATGTTCCAATACATGACTTTTGTTCACAGATTTGAAATCACAGACCTTGCATCTGAAAAACTGTCCTGTATGTTTCCTCATGTGGGTGTATAAGTTGCCTTAAATAAATAAAAATAATTGCATGAGAAAGAGTAATTAAGACTTATATGTAAATATGCATGCAAGTTTTAATCAAGTGATTAAAAAAATTTTTTCAGTTCCTTTTCAAACAAAAGTTTTACATACATACATCAGATTCTATAGTATAGGTACGGTGCATCAGAAATACACCTTCATATATAAATATATACCTTTCCCATTACTGCTGTAGGGACATTTAGGACATTTGAAAGGTTTGGCATCTGTGTGAGTCAGACAATGTAATCTCATATGAGACAATGTCTTAAATATCTTATCACACATATTACAAGAGTAGAGATTCAGTGTGTTGGTGGTCATCCGAGATGCCACGGTTGCCTTGTCATTTAAATCCTGCTCAATCATGTGCTGCCTAAACATGTTGTCCACAAAACTCAAATCCACATTCAAACTCTGCTCAAACTGTGACTTTTCGGCCTCTGTTTTAAAGATGGGCACATCTCCTATCTGATCTGTTGGCCTAGCTCCCCTTTCTTCACCATCAGCGTCCATATGCAGTTTGTATGATCTCCTCTTTTTCTTTGGGGGGCCTTCGGCTTCATCTTCCTCTTCCTCTTCTATTTCATCCTCCTCCTCTTCTACAGCCTTAATTTTGTAATCACTGACTTTGAAGTCCTTGTCTTCATCGTTGTCCAGTTCTTCCTCATCATCTTCTGATGCTGCTTCCTCATTTTCCCCTGGATAAACATGTATCAATACAAGGTAAAAATACACCCAATATACTGCTACATGCAATCCATATAGTTCACTATGCTTAGTACCGTATTTAATTGAGGAGGAATTGACCTTGATGAATGATTTGCCTACATATCAGTAGTCATATAGATTTGAACTTTCAATCCCCCCTTCCTCCCAGAAAAGATTCTATATATATGTAAAACATGCACATGTTAAAGTACAACAGAACCAAGCGAAGACAATACCGGTAATGAGAAATCAGGTCTATAGCTAAAAGAATTATGAGACACTCCATATTGTGATGTACTATGATTCTAAATTATTAAATATTCACTATAATTATTTCTACATACTATCTCACAATCTTCTTGTCTGAAAGCAAAGCCCATTTGGTTAAAGTATACATAATTGATCTTCAAGATTCTTAAACTGCATTTTACAGTAAAAATAAATTGAACAATTTGAATATTTTATATTGGTGATTGTATTTTGAATATGTCCACATTGATATCCTTATGTGTCTTGTAACACTGGATTTAGATATCAAAATTGTAAGACATATACCATATTCAACAGTGAGGACACTTTTCTTGGTGATGTCCACATAGTCAGTTGTTGGCATGCATTTATGTGTCTTGAAAAATCTCTCCTTGTGGAATGACTTCTTACATGCCTTACAGTAAAGTTTCCCATCAGCCCCTGCAAAAAAGTTGGACATTCACAAACTTTTTTGTACGGTAAACAAAATGACTTACACATTCTTTAACAAGAAACTTTTGCGGAACATCTATAGTGTTCACAGAGTAATTACAATATTAGTGCCATACAAATAAAACACTGGAGAAATACTTGTTTGTGTACCAGTATTATAAAATCTACTCATGTTAACAATTAATACCCACCCATATCTGGAGTTGAAGGTTTTTCAACTCTTTCAACTTTTACTGCTGGAGTGGAAACCTCTGATTTTTCCTTTTTTGGTCTTCCTCTTTTTTTCCCTGTTGCTACAAATAAGTTTTTCAAAAAGATATTTTGATACACTTCATGCTTCTTTCAACACAAAAGAACTATAAAAATAATTTGAATGAACTTTGTAATAGAGGTACATGTATGTTTAATGATAAAATGTATTGTGGAAAATTTAATAACCTGGAGTTTGTGGTGTATAGGAGACCCCTGGCATTGATCCTTGAACTTCAGCTCCCTGAGCCGATTGAATGATAATAACTGTCTGCTGCTCTCCTGTCATGGCATCCACCATCTCTGTAGATATCACACGGCTTCCTTCTGGGAATGACATTACCTGGTTTTCTGCATTGGAATCTGTAATACATATATATTGAATGTTTTATGTGTAGGACTGCATGGCCTTGTCAGTAATATGTTAAGTCTGAATTCTGTTGCAGTGTATAACATTTACATGTGAGTTAGAAAATTGCAACAATTAATTCATTATCAAATGCAGATTATAGAAATGATCAGTTTATTGACCATTTAATTATAATCTGTAACAAATACCTTTGCTTCTATTGTTCCTTAATAATTAAAAAAAAATATTTTATGATATTAAAGTCTCCTGGCTGTAGAAATCTGATCAGGCTACAATTTTTAAGCTACATGTAGCATACATTGTATATCATGCAATTGACAGTGTACAGTACTATATAACAGACCTGCAGTGGCCACCACCACCTGCCCCTCATCCTGGCCCTCTCCCTGTGGTTCCTGCTGAGGGGCCGCTGACAGAAGATTGACATTGCAGTCCTTTTTATGAATGACAAACTGCTCAATGTCATTGAAGGTCATCTGGCACGACCCGCAGATAAATGTGTCCATGGCCATTGATAGACTGGCTTTCACTTAGATACCTCCTGTCAATCATCAAACTGTTTAGGAAATAAAAATTATCAAATAAAGTTTATTAGTACATAATATTAAAATTTAAACAACAAAACATAAAAAGCAAAATGTTTTCAGATATATAATTTAAAATAATTCTTACAATAAAATGAACATTAAATCTTGATGTTTTAATGATGTCATAATGAACATATTCTTATTTATATCAAAAAGGTCTTGAATGGTTTTTGCATATTCATGCAAGTAAACACAGACACGAAGAAGAAAGAGTAGAATTCTAACAAACTCGTCCTTGGACCTAGAGACTTGAAAAGAGTGCTCATGGGTACTGTATACAAGGTTATTTTCACCCCATGTATTTTTTTGTCCTTGGATCAACAATTGTAAATGGTTCTACCCCGTACAGTATGAGGGCTGTTTGGAAATTATTGAGACATTTACTGTCATTCCCATGAAAAATAGATAAGTTCTTGACAATTTACCAGAAAGTAAACCAGGATAGATTTCAATAATGTGTGCAAAATTTCTAGTCCATGACATCACTGGATCATCTCTGGAAAGCTGACAAACTTGCCTATGTGACGTCCAGTGACCTGGATCGAGCAACCGCAAAATAACTGTAACATCATTTAAATGTGTTTTATTGTCTTATACTTTTAACTTTGAATGTCAAATTACTGTGAAACATCTCTAACAAACATCACATTCCCCCTTTATTTATTTAAATGATCTTAGCACTTGAAGATCAGGCATCCCAGAATCTTTCCCCTAGCAGGAATTAACCTGTCATGCAGTTCCAGAGGTAAATTTTGGCACCAAATGTTATGAGATGGGAGAAATTAACATCAGACAGACCTGACTGGGATTTAAACCCATGTCCCCTAAGTTTCTAGCCATGCAGGATGCAGGAATCTACTAACGGAGCTATATGCATGGCATGGTCAATCAAGCCGGTTTGACTGTCCCCCCCCCCCCCCCCCCCCCCCCCCCCCCCCCCCCTTTAAATGATCTTAGCCCTTGAAGATCACAGGTCAATTAAATAACTTAACATTAGATTTTCCACTGTTCTTTCTTTTCTGTTCCATATTAGCAACACTCGATTGATCAAACATCCGAGGTTCTTTTCCTTGGTTGGGAGGATATTTGACCTTTTAACATATGCTGTTCAAAGGGGGTGGTCACAGCACCAGATAAATTAATGTAATTAGATTAGAAAAAACATGATAAACTAGACCAAGATTTGAAACCAATCTCCCTGAATTTTTTTAACCAACCATAGAATGATAGACAATATTATACATGTAATATGTCGTTGTACCAACTTAGCTATCTGATGGCAGCAATTGAATAAGTCTAGCTGACGCAGTTGCTTATATATATGTAGCACTCCAAAGTGCGATGGGACTCTAAAGTCCGATGGTCTGTGCCAAAGTCCGATGGTCTGCGCCAAACCCCGATGGTGTGACACGCCAAAGTCCGATGACTCGTGTGCAATGCCAAAGTCCTATGGCTCTAATTAGACTTGTATAAAAGCACTGCAAATATTGTTTCCGTTATGCATATGGTCTGTCTGTATGTGTCAAGATAAACTAAAGTAGGCATATTAGAATAAAATACATTCAAATACAAGTCCTACATTGAATTGAGAATAATGTGGAAAAACCCAGCTTATGGTGATAACTATTTTAATCAAACATCTACTAATCTAAAGCATATTTTAAAAGGGCGACGTGAATTTTGACATGATATGCACTATTTCATATTCGCAGTCTTCCACCCAAATCACTTTCCCGTTACATAAATTATGAACAATGTTCCGACTTTAATTTACAATATCTTGCACCTCACTTCAAACGGACAATAACTCAGCAGCTCCTCATGACTGGGATCGTATGTCTCTCTTTTTCTTTACTATATTAAAACGTTTCAGTCAATTGTCCGAATAGCCCACCGCTACCATTTTTCTAATTTTAAATTGCTAGTTCAACGTTACCTATGGCATCGTCATGACGTGACGTCACAGAAGAGATTATTCTATCACCATCAGACTTTGGCATTCGTATAATTACATCATCAGACTTTGGCACAGACCATTGGACATAGGTATGACAATCGTCTGAGAAGTCACACAGGGCTTCACAGGATTTGATCATGTGACCAACAAAGTTCATATCGCGGTGAACTTTTAAACTTGCTGTTTATTTCTTAAATATAAATGACGTATTGAACTTTTTAAAAAGTCAAGCTTCTTAAATTTCTGATCTAAAAAGCTCACTTGATTCAGCCCAGGTTCACCTGACTTAGCTCATGTGAGCTAAAACATCTTTCACGTTACAGTTTTATTTGTACAGCACTAAAATCATTTTTAAAAGTTGTTGGGAGTTTATCAATGCATTGCATTAGAAACAGAGAAATGATTAATGTCATTGGAATCTTGTTCGACAAGAAACTGTATAAAATTGATGTAAACACACGAAACTTTAACCAAACTGAACAAATTTTATCAGTGTAGCTGAGCAAAATGCGAAACTTTGTATCCGTATATTACATTTCACAACTCGACTTTAACTTGGAGCCAGCATTACATTGAAAAATATACTGGGTATACCTTTAATGTAATAAATACACATTTCATTATACAGACCTCAAAACTTAAACGGTTCTTCCAAAAAAGGAACTTATTCAGGAAAAATATCTGATATATCTGCTGTATGTAATGGCGGCTCGAGAACGCAACTGTAATACTATATGAAATAAAATATTTTGTTCGGATATATTTGGGCAGTTTCAATTTAATTTATACTTTAATAATCTTCGATATTTAACTTTGTACACTATAATCTTTTAATTTTATTAATAAAGAATTAAATAAATGACATGAAATCTGATAATATCACTTGTTCAAAAAACAGAAGTTTAATCAAATATATCCGATTGGCTAAATTTTATACTTTTGACTAATTCTGAAATATGTAAACAATCAATATGGCGTCCACAAGAGGATCCACGAAGAAAACTGCCGATAAAACCCAAGAAAAGAAGCCAGTTCCACCTCCTACGCACATAGGAGATTTTATGGTAGTACTTGTGATGACAATATGCAGAAAAATACTACTCGTAGACACATCCGTGAAAATAGGACTGTACTTTGCTGGTGTCGTCATTGGTTCAGTTTTAGCTGATATGATCCAACTTCCAAGAACTTACTTATCCAACAAAGATAATGTATTTAATCAATATTTCGTCAAACTTGGCTGGGGATGGACACTTTTGGTTTTAACAGCTTTTATCACGCAGACAAGCTATGTTTACTGCTTAGGGAAGACGAGTTCAGTAAAAATTCACTTATTGAGGCTGTGCATGGGGACATTTTGGTGGTACACCATGGTCTCTATCATAAATTACATTGAAACTATAGTTGGAGTTTGTTCTGGGAAAGGAATTATTGGGAAAGATGCATGCATTAAAAATGGAAAATCATGGTTAGGATTTGACATCTCTGGACATGTTTTCTTGCTAGTGCACAACTTACTTTCTATTTCTGAAGAGGTAAAGATATTTAAAGACTGGAAAAAGCTTGGTGAAATGTTTGATGATCCTGATTTGCCAAAGAATAAGGACATAAAAATGAGTGACTTTCTTCAAGGAAGGAAGAGCTATCGAGTTCTTACCACATATATTAACATTACAGTTGTAGTTGCTGCAGTTTTTATGGTGCTTTGGGAATTTATGCTGATTATTTCAACCATCTACCGATTCCACACTACTTCACAGAAAGTCACTGCAGTGTTTATGGCTGTTGCATGCTGGTTTGGAAGTTACAGGCTTGTTCTTGGGTATTCTAAAACAGGATCATTGAAACTACTTCAAAAACCTGGAGAAAGTCCAATGAAATTCACTAAAGTTGGATGATTCATAAATCCTTCTGTCACTTGCTCTATTTGATTTTTTCCTTAAATTCCGATGGAAAGTTTTATTTATTCTTTCACAATACCAGTGCATGTACTTTTTATGTGTGTTGCACTTTTGATGTGGTTGAGAACTCAAAGTAATTTATTAAGGTTGTATGTGACACAAATGTGACTTACAAGTGTATAAAATGAGAGTTATTGCTTGTTACTGAAGAAAATGTAAATTTTTTTTTTTTTTTTTTATTTAAAGAACTTTTTTATGGAGTTCATTTGTGTGAGTTGCTTTATTTTAAGGTATCTTACTCCATGATGATGTTGTATCAAGAATTCCTTTAGAAGTATATCACTGAAATCTGCAGTTAAAATGTATTTCAAATATTAAAATAAAGCATTTTAGAATATATTAACAATTTTTATAAATTAAAGACAGTTTGTCCAGATATGACTTCAGACATAGTAAAAGAGAGTGGTCAGTATTTGTAGAAATAGGCTTAAAGGAAAAACTTTTTTGTTTCTTGATTTTAGATGAAATTTCTTTATGATTGTTGTGCAATAATGCATTTACAGTTTTTTTCCTTAATAAATCAATACAATATAACTTCATTTTTAAAATAATGATCATGAGTGCGATAACTTAAAACGTGAGGAGTGAGATACCTTAAATCTGATATATTGTATTAAATGTATACTAAAGCAATACTCAGTCAGTGCATATGGGAATGAAGCAATCCTGAGTCCCTCAACTAAAGATAAAATTGCAATATTCTTTGGTTGTTCATATCATCATTTGACCTGTATTAATTTATTGTAATAAATTATTATTTATGTGTACTAGTTTTTATACAATTGTCTTTGCTACCTACAGAAGGTGCAACTTGCTCTATATCTGGTCCTGAAAAAATAGTAGCTAGTTTAAAATAACTTGAATAAATCTAATTAAAAACCTGTAGAGGAAAAGGATAAGTGTTTGACATTTTGTTCAACTTGTTAGTCATTACCATAGATGGTATATAAACCTTAAATTGTCATTTCATTGGTTTTATTTTACAGTAAAAAAAAAATACATTAATTTTACATTTACTTTAGAATCACAGAGGGCTAATTTAATTTATATATTTGATTTATCAGTGTATTTTTATATTGTATACTCATGGGACTGAAGGCGAACAAGGTCTAAGATTTACAAGTTCATTGGGAAATGGTTTTAAAGACGCAAAGTTTTCTTTGTATACTTAATGATTCAAGTATCAGTATAAACAGTGTGCAATATGGCAAATTAGTTAATGTAAGGTTGTACATATGTTTATATATATTAGATATATTTGTTGAGCATTCAACTTTTTAAATGAAAATTAAAGCATATTGTTGTGAAATTTTGAGAAGTACCAGGTTTTATTTTACAATTGGCAATGAATATTTAAATAAAAATAGCAATTTATTGACATCATTTTATCTGCAGTATCACACAGACAATGTTTTATATATTGATGTTAAACAAGTACAATGTTAATTTATCAAACATTGTGAATGACTTGTTGATATGTTATTGTCTTATATTTCCTTGCACTAAATCACATGCAAGGTGTTGTATTTTACTTTTATCTTCATTTATTTTGTTTCCTAGTCAAAGAAAAAAAACTTTACGAAATACATACATTCATGTTGTTGATTTTAAAGAAAAAAAAAAGGAAATTTGTCTTTTTAGTGTAAGAAAATCAAATGAATGGAATGTTGATAGTCTAAAAAGAGAGAGAGGATTTAAGAAAACATGATGAAATATTTCATTAGTTTTTTATCATTTTATAATGTTTTCACTAACTGAAAACTTTAATGTTTATTTATTTATAATTAAAAAAAACCTTTCGTCAAATTCCCATATCTTGTTTTATTTTTGCTGATAAATTATATATAAAACGAAATAAATTTAAATTCTTTTATTTATTTTTAAAGTGATTTTTGTTAACTTCCTTTTGCTTAAAAAAAATAAATTCTGAAAAAAGTCTTGCGATAACGAAAAACTCGTAAATTCCGGGGGATGGGGTGGGGGTCTGATGCCTTATTTTGGTAATTTTATTTTGTGAATATAATAAGTTAGAATTTTCAAGCCCCCCCCCCCCCCCCCCCCCGGACCCTCCTCTTGTCCTCTTGTCACCGCATGGACAATTTTGATAGAACCATTTTAACAGGAGCTTGGACTTTGGGTAGTTGTGTCAAACAGCAATGTGACGTAGGCCTGTCTATTTCATTGTTGGCCACTCCGCCATTGCTCTTTGAAATCAACAAGATTTGTCTGGCTTTTGAGCTAAGACTACGCAATCTATGTATATTTCACTTGAAACCAGCGTCATTTTTAACTTGTTTTGACGCAGGATAAAGATAGTTACATCCTACCGAAAGTCCAAGGTCTTGTTACAATTGTTCCAAATCTTTTTGTCATTTGATCATATGATCATATTTAGTGTGCCCGGTTCGTTAATTTGACCTACAGTTAACACGTCTCCAAAAGAAGATGAAGAGAATTTCATATCAACTTATTTCTCGGAATCTTAGATATCAAAATGCGATACGGTTTCACGCCAGAACAGATCTACGTGTTGTTGTGAAGCACGACATCTCCACAGAGGCCAAGCCCGTTTTGACATTAATTTCAATGTACAAGCCCGTTTTGACATTAATTTCAATGTATCCATAAATAAAGATTATGGTTGGAATTAATGTCAAAACGGGCTTGGCCCCTGTGGACATCTCATTTGGGATTAAATACATTTTCACATCCCATCATACGGGGTTTCCGAACGCGGAGGACGTTACCGAACGCGGAGCAGTAGTAAGTTGCCACAAAAAAGGTGAGGTCTTTAATTTTTAATAAAATGTTTACTTCAAATTTCTTTTACGTCTAAATCATAAAAGGATGATTAAGCCTTTTTAAAATGTACAAATTCCTATGAAATCGAGAACGAAACCTCTCCATTGTTAGTGTTTAAACATCAAAATCGTCAATTTTTTTTGTAAACAAATAATTTAAGCAACAAGTGTCACCATTCATCGCCATTTCAATGCAATTTAAAAGTATACAAATCTGCCAAAATCATAAATCTACAATCTCTCTAATTATTTAGTCATTTGTATTGAATTTATTTTTATGAGCGTTTGAAGGGAACGGGGCCGATAAAAATTGGATTGTCTGAACGCGGATGTTGGTTCTGCTGAACTTGAGGAACATGTTGAAATGGAACGGACTGGACGCGGAGGAAAGTTTTGTTGATAATGTCCAAATTTAAGTGTTTTGCCTATCATTTCTTTCAAATAGTTCGTTTTTACATAGGTTGTAATAGTTTTATTACTTCTTTAAATATGTTTCGTTTGTGTTAATTGAACATAAAGAGTATAAACATGGAAACATTTCTAGAAATTAGTCCAAACTTTTCTGGGACTTATTTGCCATTCGTATCATTTATTGCAATAAAAATATGTTCACATCATACTCATAAGTGGCGATTTGTAAAAATGCGAATTATGTTGAAATGGACCAACCTCTATAAAATCGGCATGTTTCATCATTTAATTTAAACAATATTTTATTCAATATAATTATACTGAATGGGATTAGGCAGCAGACACAGCCTATTTTAGCCCTCTCCCTACATTAAGGTCAAATTGAACAAATTGAAATATTTAAATGTTTCATCATTGAGCGAATATATGTCTTAACGTGTATTTTTTTTCTATTGTAGCACATAGAATAGATACAGCGGTTTGTGTGTTAATATTTACATTTTCCAGTGTCTCTGTCTGCGATAACACTACGAATCGATTTTGTACTATACAACTCAATAAATTCAAAAGACGTATTGTTTGGGTCGCAAGCGGGTTTGCATAATTAATATTATGAAATTTAATCGTACAACTGCTGTAAATTATATAAATATAAGTAATAAGGTATCATTCTTTGAATATTATAGGTGATAATTTCGGTCGGGGCGTGATCAAATCTATCATAAAGCCCTTCGGGGTTTATTGATTTGATCACGCCCCGACCGAAATTATCACCTCATAATACTCAAAGAATGATTCCTTATTCCTTAATTAATGTCAGTTACAAATATAGAATTTAGAGGACATAATAGACCATTGCACTGGAAACATGGAAATGTACATCTGAAATACAGAAAACTTCGGTTGAATAAAAAGAAAACCAAAATAAACAAAAAATATATAGAAAATTTCTTAACCAAACAAAAATACACGAAGGTGTAATTTCAAATATTGTAAAAGATCATTGTTGTTTACGTCTTTGTGAATCAAAGTGATGTGGATTGCCATGTCCCCTTTACGAGTTATGGCAGCTCCACATAATTCGCAAATTATAGCAAGGAATGTGCATTTTCCATATGCTTCCCCTTGTCCTCTTCTTTTTCAAAATTATACCTGTTGTACCGAGTGAACCTATAAACATTCTTTAAATTTTTGTGATTTTTCACATACCTCGTAAGATAATATTTTTTTACAAAAACTTTTTCCTCATGCGTAGCATTCATATCGTTTGGAGGTGGCCTTGTCATAAAACTACCTTCTAAGACTTGTTTCAATTTCTCCATCAGAATCCATGATACTGATCTAAAATCAAACAATGGAAAAGGAATTAGATTGGTTACAGTGCATTTAAAACTTTCAGCAAATTTTGAATACCGGTATTTAATCACAATTAAAACAAAAGTTATCAATTCAGGGATGTGTGATTCTTCGAAATGTTTTACTTCAACAAATTTTATATACTGAGTAAAACTGCAAATGTGCTACATAAGGTAAAAGTCGAAAGTTTATCTCGTTATTACAGGATCTGTTTTCGTGATCCTTATGTCGTAATAACGAGATAATTATCTTGTAATAATGAGATATTTCCTTGCCATTACTAGATTGTTTCCTCGTAATTACGAATTGAATTATTTTTTATGGCAGTATTCGTCTTTCGTATTTTTATGATAATTATTTACTTTTTAAAACCCGGAACAATCCCCAGAATGTTTCAATTAAAATACACAATCAAACACTTCCTTTACAGGCAAGTCACAGATATTTCATGTAACAATGAGAACTGACTAACCTAAAGACATGGTAAGATTAGAGAGTTACTGTGCATGTAGCTGTTATCAATTCTTGTAAATTGATGAAACAACGTTCTCTCTCTCTCTCTCTCTCTCTCTCTCTCTCTCTCTCTCTCTCTCTCGTGCATCTTTGTATTATTGTAATCGCGTCCATTATCTGGTGTGATTGACGGTATATTTTAAATAAGTTGGATGTGTTATACAATGTATACAGGCCTACATGTATGTCAACTGTATTGCGTTGCTCGATCATTGTGTTGCAGGACGTTCATGTCAAGGCGATCGAAGAAAAAGCGCCATATGCCTTTCGATTTTAAACACGTGGACAAAAAATTGACAATCAGATAGACTGCATACAATGTATGAAACCTTATTTAGTTGATCACGGATGAAGTTTAATTTTCCGTGTGTAAAACTATGGGTGACTGTTTTCAAATGAGGAAAGAACTGTACATTTTTAATAGATTAAATATTTCCAAGATGAAAAAAAAAACGACTAAACATTTCCTTTTCCATTTTGAGGGCAAATTACTATAAAACTTCACATTTGTTGTACAGTATAAGTCAACATGGTTTAGTTTATTAATGATCAGTAATTAAATTTCATGTGGGACGAGATCGAATTACTGTCTTGTAACATAAGCAATATTTGGGCATATGGGTAAGAAAACATATTACCTAGAGGGAAAGATTACTGAGCTGTATTAACGTTTTCGACACAATCCAAAATATCATTTATATTTCAGTATTGTTCTCATATATTTTATTTATCCTTGCAACACCACTGATCCTCCTCCTCACAGCTACGTGGTACTTTCGACTCTGTACATTTCTGCAGTTGAAACTATGACGCCATGGCATACACAATGCTATATAAATGAGATCAGAACGAATTCTATAGCTACATAATTTATAAATTAATAAACTTTATTGGATAGTTTAGGTTTTAAAACCGCGAACCCGTTTACAAAAAAGGTAAACTTTTCCAAAACAGTTTATACAACTTCTATAACTGACAGTGTATTCATTCCATATAATTCAAGTCTATACTAAAATAAGATAAATTCTCATCATAATTACATGTAACGATTAATTGTATTTATTGTACAAAACAACGTCAAATTGAGTAAAACGATTTTTTAAGGGCACACGAGACTTTCCTCAGTTTTAGATTTTTTTCTCTTTATTTGCACTTAAACCTGTTAATGCCCAAAAATTCAGGGTGCATTACCAGGCTATTGTTCTGGGCGATTCCACCACGACAAATGAAGATCCCGTTGCGTTGTGTAGGCGCTGTAGGAGACTCTACTGCTTGTACCTTGGCGTTTTACATTATTTTAAGACGCAGCGGGATCGTCTTGAGGACGCAGCCCCGGTGTGACAAGGGTTCTTCATACATTGGATCGGATGAATGCAAAAGCTAAGATACATTGGGACATTGACCGAATAAAACTTTGGTTTATTGGTTACCATTTCTCGTAAATGCAAGGGTCGAAGGCAGGATAAAGAGCAATGCATTGTCTTTGCAATAAACTATTAGTTAAACAATTAGCTGTATTTTGGTAATTTGTTCACAAGAAACATAAAAAAGTTATGACTTCTTTCTCTTTTAGAATTTGCTGATATTTTGGATATTTACATTTTATTACGTCATTTTGGTTCCCTTTCAAAAAGGAGATTGCAGTCCCGAGAGCCAAAAGAACTGTCCATGTAACAAACACAGCCACAATAACCATGCACTTCCTACCAACACTGTTTACAATATCTGCACTGTTTCAAATATACGTTTACCGAACTTAACCATAAAGGAGTTTCATGGATGTATGAAAGATGTGGAAGTTCTTTCTTTTGTTAACACATCCACCAGTAGGATTGAAAATGGTTTCTTTGTTAAGTTTACAAAACTTAAAACACTAAAATTTATTAAAAACCCAAATATATCTCAGTGTCTTAAAAACTTGACTGGCATCGATGAAACAAAATTAGAAAATTTAATACTGAACAACATATCATTAAATGATGAAAATTTAAAGGCTATCTACACGATATTCCCATCGACACTCACAAGTCTAACATTGCAGTCGAACCACATTACAACTTTTCCACTGAACTGGATCCAGGGTTTGAAAAAGTTAACCAGCCTCGATCTCAGCCAGAGTATCCAATTTCGGCACTTTATATCTGATGACGTAAGAGAGCCATTGCCGCTAAAACACTTGCTTGTATCAGGCACATCATTTTTCTGGACCAAATTATTCAAAAATAGCAATTTAACGTGTATATTGCCAAATCTTACACATTTTCATCTTTCATCTACATTTGTAAACGTTTCAACAACAAACGAAGAGAACAACTGTTTAAACAATCTAAAAGTACTTGATTTAAATCATTGTATATTTGAAGATGGTTTGTACAATGACAGCTTTCGATTTCTACCAAACCTACAAACACTCGATTTAAGCGAATCATTCAATATCTACCAGCTGCCTATACTGATTACTTCATTACAAGAATTAAATATGAATAATATTCAAATGAAGTTTGATGAAACAAAAGATCATATGCATATTTTCAGGAATTTAGAAAACCTTCAACACTTGGAGATTAGTCATATAAACTTGAGTACATGGAGTGATGACGGCATCGGAACTCTTTTAGATCCACTGACAAATCTTCAGTGTATTAATGCGAGCAATAATAACTTAAAATTCTTGCCTGGTGTCTTTTTGAAGTTACCTAATTTGACGACCGTTATCTTAACGAATAATAGCATACCGCAATGGCATCAGCCAACATTCCAAAGCGGGAGTCTTGAGATATTAAATCTTGAAAACAATGCGATAGAATATCTAAACACCGACTTTCTACCTACCTCAATTCGGAAATTGAATCTCAAAGGAAACCCGTTTCGATGTACTTGCGACTTGGTTCCATTCATAATATGGGCAAAGCAAAATAATTTGTATTCGAATATATTGCACAACACAAAGCGATATAAGTGTGATTTTCCAATGGATAGGAAAAACAAGTCACTTGCGGATTTTAATCCATTACCTACCGACTGTCGGCCATTCAATAAGATCGTGATCACCGCCATGATTCTTTGTGGCCTAATGGTGATAGTTGTATGTGTTACCGATATAGTAGTTTGCTATAGAGAGAGAAGAGAAAAGGCAAAAACAAAGCCCAGATATAGGAAATTATCTCCAGTTACCTAATCGAGTTGGTATTGACACTACCAAAAGGAGAAGTGGTCGTGGCGACATCTGAAAAAAAAAAAGAAAACACGTTACATGTACGTAGATATAAACAAAAAAGTTCTACTTAGAAATCATGTAATTTTATTTGTGATCTTTGCCTGATTATCCATTGTTCATTGCAAATACTCTTCTGTTCTCAATCACAATCATTATTCTTTATATTATATCGTCATATAAAAGTTGAACATGTATCATGATGCTGCTGCTATATCATTCATTGTTGTTACATACATAGTCAATTATGATGTAAATTAAGGCACACAATCGAAATAAATAGTTCAATCAAGGGTTATCATAATTTATTGCTTGATATAAAGCACAACTATTGAACTGACTGAAGAGTATCTTCTGCACTAGAAGCCAGTATAGTTATAGTAATAGCTGGTCTCGAGTCATAATCTTTTTAAGTTCCGTACCTTTTGTAGTCTATCCATGTTGGTTTTGGCCAATAAATACTGTTGAAAAGTGTGTACGAGGGTCAATCAAACAATACGCAGACAATGTGGCTATCTATCATATATTTTTTATAATAGTCATAACTAACAGATAAATTTATGCACCAACACTTATTTTATTGATAAACGAAGTTTCATTCCATTTTGTGAAAAGGTATTTTTGTTACCAGATTTTAAAAACAATATGTTTCGTCACCACAGCGCACGGTAACGTTGAAAACATGACGTCAAGATGACGTGCGCACAGTTAATAGAAATACCCAATCTTTATATCACCCTGAGTCTTTTGTGCTTTTCACCATACAATTGAAATCGGCAATATATCAATTGACATCTAATTTGTTCTCATTTGTTCGAGAATCATAAGTTAGTTCCTCGAAGTTTACATTTTTTTCTGCATGTTTCTTCGTTTACTGTAAGAAAAACCCTGAACGTCAACTGACGTTTACTTATTTATTCTTTTGACCAAATATTTACAGATATTATACTCTTTCGTACTTTTGATGTTCAAAATACAAATACCACCACCCCTCCCCCCCAAAAAAGGTAATACAGTTAAATACAACCGTGCTAATAATTGTTTACCTTTTTTTCTCACCACTGAGCATTTTCACAGTTTGTATCTACCGTTTCCCCGAGTTAAATCCATACTGTTTTTACTTTCTGTTGCGCCGTGACGTCCGGTGACGTCAATGTTTTTAGTCAATTTTAAATAGGACTATCCGTCTTTAGATACTGATACGATGTATCTGTTCAACAAAACTATACATCCCATCGTTATTTGGTACATAAAATATCATGACGATTCTTAATTCGAGGTTTCAATATTATTTGGTTTTAGACCCAATTTATACAGATATTACTTTCAACATTAATGTAAAATCTCTTGCCTTCGTTGGATGATCACGCGCAGAGTTCCTTGACGGATATAGTGTCTAGTGTTTATTGCTGACATAACACAAGTTTTGACCGTGCGCTGTGACCTCATTTTTGCAGGATTAGATTCTAAATAATTCTTAGAAATAAAGGAATATGAAGAATATTTTGATTTCAAATTGTTTGAATCTATTGTTAAATTATATCTACTAAATTTAATAATAATATGACGTTAAGTAACATAGCTATGGCAAAAGTCTTCGTATTTTTTAAATTCGTATATGGAACTTTAGCTGTCATTAGAGTTTTATACTCCCTCTGTTATCACTAACAAGTAAATGTATATTTAAACCTTTGCGGGTACTACATGTATAACAGTCATGTGCAGTCATATATTTTTTTTAAGTGAAGGGTCCAAACAAAAAGTGGAGTGGCCAATGGGCTTGTGCGTTTCTTTAGAAATTATGAAAAAATGTATATATATTTTTTTTAAAGTGGAAAGCAGGCACCCTGCCCTTATAGTATCAGTTTAAGTTTTAAACATGAATGCTTAAACCTTTCTTCCAAAAACAACAGACAACATCGGATCATCCTTTACATTGAACGTTTTTTTTAACAAGAAAATGAGAAGAAACGCAAAGCAAATAGAGACGAATGGATTAAAAAATTGCCAACCGTTGAGCTTACGGTATGACAAAGCTATAAGTCCCATGGTTGAAGTTAATGTGAATTTGTTCTTTTTCTTTTTGGTGATATTGTTGAATATAACTTTGAAGCAAGGCAAAATATGACTGAAACTGTACATTTTTTGCCATTCGCTTCATGTCCGTAATCGTTATCCTGTAAGGTAAAATTAAGCCTTAAAGCAACACAAGCGGCAAATTTCATGTCAAACAAGTATTGTCAAGTTCAAGTTGTAGTTATATGATAATATTCTTCTGTTTGTCAAATGTTGAGGGAAAAGTCATAAAGAGGCACTCTAAATATGGATAGTTGTCAGGTCTACTGATCACATAGTTTTCAAGAGAAAAGATTAAAAATCATTGTGAGTATTTTGTAGCATGAAATCGGATTTAAAGAATTTATTCAACAACGCAAGTACACCTGGAAGATACCAGTCAATCAATTGATCTGAAACACTTGAAAAACTTGATTTTAGTGTATGGTAACAACTTATGAAAATCTGATATGCATTTGAACCGATTCTGGAATTTTTAAAACGAGGAAAAAACAATTTATCAGAGATTGTTACAAGGAAGCACTAGTCTTATGTGGAGGAAGTATCAAATACAGTGATGTTTATACATCGACATCGTAATGTGTACACAAGGAAGTATATAGATTACATCGTACTTTAAACTGTGCATGGCAGAGATACACAATTGAACATTCTGCATTTCTATAATGGTAAGAAGATGTATTTTGATTAGTTTAGATTATAGACATCAATTAATGTACTCTTTGTGTAATACATGTATGTTATATAAATTTATGGTGACCCTTGAGCTTCATTAACCAATTTAATACCCCCTGTCACAGACAGGAAGTGTATCTTTCATTTTTAAGAAGACAAACTTTTATTTCAATGATTCGTGAATAAAATGTATATACGTATTTGTATCTCCTGATATAGGTTTTGATTTATTTATAGATATTTGCATTTACTTCTCAGATTGTGCAGATCTGTTACGTTTATCTATAAGTAAAATGGGCAATTCGAGATTAAACGAAAAAGTAAACTACGAACTTTAGATATCAAACCTATTTTTATTGTAATTAATATACAATATATAAGTATGGATGAATTCCCAAAGTATTCTACCGCATATGCATGTTGGACTTTGTACAGATGTACCCTTTCAGCTTATTCACTCTTATTGCATGGTATTTTTCTTTTGTAGCTCCAATCATTAATTAAGGTTGCAATCATCGTCCTATCCATCAAGATCGTCTGGATGGGGATGTTGAGTAAATGTAAACAACATAGAAAAATCTGTACTCCGATGTTTAATAAAAAAGCAGAGTCAACAAACTTAACACAAAATGAATTTTCAGAGGAAAATGATTTGCAATGCTGTAAAGATGTTTTAGTGAGCGATCTTAATGTTCACTTTATTGAAAAAGGACTTTTTTCAAATTTTGTCAAACTGAAAAACCTCTCCCTTCATAACCTTCCTTTGGAAGGCGAAGCAATCAAAAATAGTTTGGGGAAAGGGTTAAAATTAACTTATCTGAGCTTAGAAAATGTTGGACTGAATAACACACTATTGGAACCTCTTCTTCCGTATTTGCCCAAAACTCTGACATTGTTGGATCTTAGGAACAACAGTCTCACATATTTTTCAACGGATTTTATTTCGAATACGAAAGTAAAAACACTTAACCTCTCTCAAAACCAAAATATCACCATGATGTTAGATAAGGAAGCATTAAACTTGATACATCTCGATCTGTCACATTCGAATTGTGAGTGGAAGACGTCTCCAGAAATCAATCCGGTTTGTAAAATTCCAAACTTACTTACATTGAATTTTGAGGGAAATCGTTTTAATCTGTCTACCTTTGACAATCGTAACAACAGCCATTGTTTTCGGAATTTGATCTCTTTGGATCTAGGTTTATGCGATCTAACCGAGCCTATTACTAATGAAAGTTTCTCTTTTTTCCCAAATCTAACATCGTTATATTTGGACGGAATTTCAAACATAGAACAGTTTCCTTCTTTTCAAAACACAAAACGTCTTACCGAACTGAGTCTTAACGACGTTAAATATAAATACTTCTTTAATGCAACACTCGAAAACATGAACATTTTCAGCAATCTGCATAATTTGAAACGGTTAAAAATGCAAAATTGGGAACTACACTCGTGGAACGAAACTGAACTTACTGCTCTTTTTAGCCCAACAGTTAAAACGCTGGAGCATCTGGATTTGAAATTAACAGGACTATCGACAATTCCATGTGTTATAAAAGAAATGGATAGCTTAACGAGATTAATTTTAACTAACAATAGCATATCGTCATGGAGATCAGTTTCAGAAAACACAAATAAAAATTTAACTGCTCTTTTTATGGAGTGGAACTTGATAGAAACTGTGGATCCTCATTTCATTCCAAAAAGAGTCTTTGACTTCCCCCTTGAAGGCAATCCATTTTTATGCACGTGCGAGCTGATGCCCTACAAGAACTGGGTTAAGGAAAAAAAGTTAAGAGAAATTGTTAAGGACTGGGCCACTAAATACCACTGTTCCAAACCTCGCCAATGGGCAGGACACACTCTGGATGAGTTCAGGCCCAAAATAACCGAATGCCAAGAGTTCAATGCATACGTTATCACTGCCATTGTGCTGTGTTTTTTGATGGTCATCATTGTCATTGGAACAAATATTTACAGCCGACGAAGAAAACAAAACATACTGAAAAAATTTCAGAACGCCAACAACTCATGTGAAAGACAGAAGCTTTTAACCTCTAGCTAGTTAACAATCACAAATCTATTTCATTATGAAGACTGTGCCACAGGGAAATAATCTCAAACTTAACGGCTAATATCAGTTGACTATTCCTTCAAATGAGCGAGAGTAAGAGGACCCCCCCCCCCCCCTCCCCAAAAAAACCAAAAAAAACAACAACAAAAACACAACCCCCCCCCAAAAAAAACCAAACAAACAAACAACAAACAATACAAAAACAAAAACAGTCTTGCTACTACGATTATTGTATACAAAAACTGAAAAAGTAAAATAATGAATTGAGGCTTAAAAGACAGGGCTCTCCATATTAATTTATCCATCGAGGTTTCAGATATTATAATTCATCACTTCTTCAAATCGTTATATGTCGATGAATCAACATATTACTAGTATCTGTTCTATGAAGCAAGTTTTGTAATTCCATATCCACTTATTTTGGATATTTGTTTAATCAATTCTTAAATAAAATATCCTTTGGAAATTGAGGTGTTTTTTTTTTATTTGTTTTCCATATAAACTCGAAAAGTGATCTCGATATGGTATATCATTACGACAGCTAAACTAAAACGAGGAACTTAAAAAAACCGAATAAAATAAGAATAACCGTGTGGTTTCCGTAGAGTAACCATACATTCCACAATAAAATATAGTGTACATTGAAACAGATCTGTTTATTGGTTTTAGAATAATTTTCTAATTGGTTAAGGTGGGGTATTGAAATAAGAAGTTTTTTGTGCTGATAATTAAGATGAATACATCATTACAAGTTTATGTGCGCTATGAGCTCTGAACGAGACGATTGGGACACCTTATATAGTTACACATAAAAAATACTTTACATGCATCTCTTTACATAATACACTGAAAGGTTTTATTTCGAACTGAAACCCCTGGAACAGAGATATGGTTCCTGGAAGGATCAAATAGCTTATCTTTAAAATAATTTAGGAAAATATCTGAAAATTTATCAAAAATAAGACTTTCAGTTTAACAAATTTGTGAAATGAAATGATTTCTTTTTCATTTTCAAACCACGGTGCCAATTTATAGAATAACACGAAGTAGCAAAGCTGTTTAAAAAGCACATGGAGAGAAATTCGAAACAAGTGTTATTGCAGGAAGTAATCATGCAAAAACCCATAAGATTTTTGAACACACGTGACGTAGAAAATCTTATAGGAAAAGTCAATATGGAACAGAATAATTTCGCATAAACTTGCCATTATTATCCCTTGTCAACTTTTCTTGTCTTCATGCGAAACCTCAATTGCCAGAATTTGGACAATGCTTTCATGTCTAACGCAGGAATTTTATAGAATCTTAAATTCAACAAGTAATAATAATACAACCTTTTATTTAAGGGTGTTGAAAGAGGTTTGATAAGCCACAGTTTATCATCCAAGAAATGAATATCTGCTTTTATGAACGCTCCGGATTGTGTAGCATTTTTTTGCCTCGGTCAATGGGATAACTTCTAGATAGGCTCAGAATGAAGCACATGCTCAAAATGAATGGGGATCTACGAGCCATCCTGACACCCCTGTGGTTTCAGTGCGATGCCCTTCGCCCCCAGAAACTCCTGGATTTTGACGATTTAACCATTCATTAAATTATAAAGATTGAATAAAATACATATTTTGACACCATTTTACAATTAGATATAGACCTACAAGGCGGCATTTATAATATTAGAAAACATTTGACTTAAAAAGTAAATGCAAACCTTAAAATAATACCGGCTATAGTAATTAATAAGTATCTATAAACTAAATTTTTGTCTAGTATAAAAAGAGTAGGCAATATTCGTATTTACTTTTTGAAATATAGTTGAGAAAAATCATTTAACTCCACACTTCTCCTCTATAAAAAAAATCTCTGGTTTTATGAATCGGTTTATTTAAACGCTCTCGATTCTGTAGGATAATTTTAATTTGTTTGAGATAGTTTGCCGGAATTCCATATGCCTACTCTCTGGTTCCGTCAAAGTAGTTACCATCTTCAACAGACAGGATTATTATGGTATAGATTCATAGACATATTATATGTTCTTAAGTTTCTTTCTAAATATCCGTTACTATATCAGCAAGTACACTGAAATTTACTGCCATAAACAGATTGCCTCTAAGTTGAAATTAGTCCTTATAACAGTTACTATACTCAAAGTTATGTCTTGAAAATAAAGAAATTAACTTTTACATTGTTTGTTATAGACATGTGTACAATAGTATTATTTTGTTGGCATCAGGATTTTACAAAAATACTAAAAATTTAATTACTTATACATTTGGAGACAGAATATTTTGTGCACCAAAGTTAGTATGGCATTTTTGTTGTTTTGTCGGTCAGAACTGCAATTTTTCTAATAATTTTACTATGTAACAGGTTCGGTATATTTTTTTATGCACACGTCAAAGCATTTATCTGCTTAACTATATAGTTCCGGATAAAGTCCTAATTATCCGGAAATAAACTTATGTAACATCATGTTCTTGAGAACATTCGTAGCGGAAAACTTAAAAGTCACTTCATGTATCAGTCTCATCAAAACAGCCAAGAACTGTCCTTCCTGTTTAAAAATGTAATACATAGTAGATTGTATATAACAGAGCACTGTCTATATCAATTCATCATGGTAAGTTTGTAAATTAGAATTATCTCTTTCACTCCTTCCCCTCATTGAATGCTCATTTTTGGATGTCGTCGGTCCTTTAACACACCATGTCGTGCAGAAAAATGGAATACCCCGCGATAGCGCGGTATGACAATATCTCTGCACGGCCTGGTGTGCTATAGGACCGACGATATCCAAAAATAAGCTTACAATGCTTATATTTATACTAATGTTAAAATATTTGTATTAAATATTTGTATACCGTCGCTTTAAAGCCATTATATACGCTCTTTGTCAAGGATATAAATAAATTTAAAGATGGAACAGCCATAAAACATTTTATTTAGTTCGCTTCAGCGGCTAAAAATATAGTGCCAAAACCTTTGTCGAGAAAACTTTTTTTTATCAATGAATAGAAATGATTATTTTTAAGTACATATCAAATAGGTTATGTAAATTTCTTTTAATCTTAAAATAATGAATTTATTCAGAACGCGTGATGACGTTTACTTGAGCTCATACGCCGTAATCAGGTTTGGCGTGTTTTTGAAAATTGAGTGTCACAAATTTCCAATGAAAACACAAGGGGAAATATACACTGAGTGTAAATATTGTTGAATGTTACCTCAAAGAAGTTTATAATTACATTAACATCGTCTATAGAATTGAAGCTGTCCGTGACAAAATTCATACTTGTAAGTGTCGCAAACCATATTAAAATGTATGCAGATGTAAATGATCGTGTAAACTATGTAACTTAGGGATGGCTAATATTGGTATGACTCTATATCCTTGCATTTCTTTCATCTAATTGATATGTCCTGTTATGTCTGTAATGAACTTCGTTCGCACATGTACAATTTACTCAACAAATCATGAAATACACTTTATATTCTATATAAATTATGCCTATCAATTTCATATAATCGAACTTTGTTTTGCTGACAATCAACATGAATCGACTCCCATAGATTAAAACAGCTGTCTACTTTCGTCCTTCCTTATGCTTTTCTTCACACAATACCTCCCGCTCTGTTTCAAAGAAACCGATAAAACACATACAAAAAAAATGGAGAATGAATTAAGTCATTTTAGGAAAATAAGAAAGATATTTTAAATTTGTGATAGCATGGTATCACCCCTGCGAATGTGTTCGGAATGTTTTCTTTATCGTTGCTAAGTATGTAATAAATCCAGAGGTGCTCGAATGAAAGTTCATGACACTTTCCCGAGATTTGTTAAGTTCCTGTGAAAACTCGAGCGGAAGTATGAGTGTTCGGATATTTTTCTCAGAATACTTAAGTACTGGTCGTTTTTCGTATCATATCTTACTTTGATATGTGTTAAAATATGAAACTCTATTAAGATCTATGTCTTATTTCATTATCTAGCAGTCATTTAAACTAAACGATGATATTCAAATCAGAGTTATCGTTCGTGTTCAACCACTCAACACGTGTTTGAAAATATAAACATTGGGTTGCTTTATAAAATCATAGCCATGTTTGGTGCTTTTGTGTGCAATACCATGCTTTTTAAAAAAAGAATGGGTGTCTGTTTTGTGTAAAATCATAGTATATCGAGCCATTCTCAAGGAACATTCTGCATAAAATAGTATTGTCTGTTTCACTATTGATACTATTATTAGGTCAGGCGCGGATCGAAAATCAATTCTTATGGGGGATCGCTACTAAGCATGTTAATTGTTGCAACAGCAAAAAAAAGGTATATTTTATATTGTGACATTTATTTCTAGAACTCATTTTATCTACCAATGAATAAAGATAAAGTTTAAAATCAATACACGTCAAGATTTTATATTTGACTACAAGTACCTAGATTCTAGGAAATAGACTTTACCCACGAGGCACGATTTTTACTGCGAAACTGAAAGGGTCAAATAATACTACGTGGTATAAATTTAATTGACAATAACATTCGCAGGGGTGATATGACTGTGTCATTTTTAGTACCTTACAATTTCACATCACTAGAAAATACTTGGCAGTTAATGCGATTTCAGAGAAAATTTTCTGGACATGTTTTACCTAATATTTTGGTTAACATTTCCGAGATTTTTTTTCGTAAGACTTTGATGTTACTTTAAAGTTACTTTTTTGTGTTTATTTCACGATTCCCGCTTTCTTTATCGATTAATTAAGTTTATCTAATAAAAATGCTTTCTTGGATGGTACATATAAAAATAAAGGTAGCGAGCATTGCAGAAAATGCATCTTTTATTACGTGCACCTTCTTGGCACGTATGAACCATCAAAGTAAGTACATGTATTAAAGAATTTGTTTTTATTTATCTCTAAAAATCTCTCCAATACCCATGACAATCAATTAATCTATCAGATGATGACAGTTATAGAACAGGTACTTGGAACTCTGACGTTTGTCCGTGCTGTCACTGAAGTATATGCTCAAAATGTATAGTATAGTAATGTAAAGTTTCGATCGATCGCAAAATAATCTACGCATAATCAAACTCAGCAATTGAAAATAGAACACACTTAACAATGTTAAGGTTTTCATTTCAGATATTGGAATAATCATTGCTTATTTGTTTCACAGTTGACATTCGGAATCTTGTTTTTTGACGCATTTTCTTTGATGATTCGAATGACACTATCAACGACTGAGTCCTGTGAAATTCACAACTGTACAACCATCGATAATAAGAACATAGGAATTCTAACACTAGACGAGTTTAAACATACCAGTAAATGGTCGAAAATAAAATGCATGAGCTTTCAAGATGACGTTTTTGACTCAATAGAAACGGCATTGTTCTCAAACTTCCGCAGTCTACGAATTCTTCATATGAAAAATATTCCCATGCTTGGTAAAGGGATGGTAAATAGTTTTGAAGACATCAACTCGACAAAACTGACTCAACTGTGTCTAGAGAATGTAAACCTTACTACAGCAATAATCCTGCCATTGTTTACTAAACTCAATAAACGTTTAAAGGTTTTAAGCCTTAAAAACAATCACATTGAAAGTTTTTCATTTAAAAACATCGATAATCTATTTAAAATCAAAAGTCTTATTCTTTCAGGGAATAAGCAATTGGTTTTTTCGCCTCCGACCTTCAAACCTTTCACGTACCTAAAAACACTGGATCTCTCCAACACGCGTTCCTTAAATTCAACGTTTTGTCCAAACAAAATTGAACATTTACCGTACCTGAAAACTCTAATTCTTGACGGTATTCGCTTACGGCTAGCAGATATAGACATAAAAAATTGCTTTAACAATTTAAAGAAGCTTTCTTTGAGCAACAGTCATATTCAGGATAGTATACACACGGATAGTTTTTCAAATTTTCCAAACTTGGATTATCTTCAGCTTAGTGGATTACGTCATACCAAACAATTCAAAATGCCAAGTTTTAGGAGGAATATGAAACTTAAAACGTTGAAACTGAATTGTATTGCCTTTTTATTTCCACCTACACAACCCAATACAAAGGCTTTCACGTATATCAGAGAACTCAATATATTAGAACTGAGCAACTGGAATTTAAGTCAGTGGAGTTCCTCAAATCTTTCTACACTGCTTGCACCATTTAAAAAGTCAATGAAACACCTCAAACTTTCCAGTGTTGGCCTTGAAACTATTCCTAACATTATATGGGAAATGCCAAACCTGATTGGTGTGACTCTGAGCAATAATAAGATATCAAGTTTAGACCCACAACGAAACAGAACCAATGTAAATTTAACAAATTTGCATCTTCAGTGGAATCGCATTGAAACGCTAGATCCTGGTTCTATACCAAAAAGCGTATCAGATCTGAACCTTTCTGGAAATCCCTTTAGATGCAAGTGCCACCTGATGCAGTATGTACTATGGGAGATGGAGAGAAAAAATGTTAATATTATGACTGACTGGTATTATCGATATCATTGCGCAAACCCACGTGAATGGAAAGGACGGAGTCTGTGGGAATTCGTAAGAAAAATCAAACCAACAGATTGTAGAGCATTTAATAACTTTGCCATTGTAGCAATAGTTTTATGTTTTATAATGGTGGCTATTGTTGTTGTGACTAATATTGTTGTGTGGAGAAAACGAAAGTTGCATACCTGCGAAAATAGACCATTACTTCCAAAGGCTTGAACGTTTTTTTTTTTTCAGGTTTAGAAAATGAATATTTCAGGACTAAATCTATATGCAGAATGTATCTACAATCCAGATGTTTTGATTTGAATTATTTTGATTTTTTAACGTACTTTCGAGTAGAGGAAACAAAACATAGAACATTTTGCTTACGGAAAAAGATTTGTAGAAGACAATGTTTATTGGATTTTTTTGTTTTATCACATATGTGCCAGCATTGTAAACAAACAAGTGCAGAATGGTTTGATTTTAATTGAGTTAATTAGTTTTTAAATTTCATTTTCTAAACTAATATCATGTCATGATACTTATATCATAAATCATTCTGCAATACTATATATGATTTAATGATTAAGCTTATAAATACATTATATTTGCTTTGAAGTTCTTATGTTACATTAAAAGTTTAAAATTAATCAAATTAAACTTAACTATAACAGTTACAGTTAAGTTTAAATTGATAAATTTTAAAACTTTTAATGTAACACTTATAATGAATAATCGTTATTAAGCTTCGAAAGATTCCTTTGTCTAACAACCACCTTCATGACTAAAGTAAGTATATTTTATTCAATAATCGTATCACTTATTGTTGAATATTGTCAAATAGAAAAATTGATTATCATACAATCAAAAAATTGCATTCCTATTGCGTCCTTATTGTAAATTCTTTACAGCATCCACCTCTTAACTTTGTAAAATTAATACAATTGCTCGCATAAAATGTTTCCTAAATATTCGAAGGTAGAGATAAGTAGTAATCGACGTCTTTTGGTGAACACTCCATATCTTTCTGACGTGTTCCATGCTGAACAAGTGTTTAAAACAGTTTTTGAAGATTTCACCCTGAATTTGAAAATTTAAAAATCAATCTCTTTTCATATTTCTTCCGACGATAATTTTACGAGGAAAATATAATTGCTTCCTGTGATGCATTACATATTATTGTTTCTGTTGACTTCTTCTAATGAACTGTTTCTTTGGGAAGGAAATGCCTCCCACTGGAAAAAATGAAGAAACTTACATCAAAGGACATGAATCACTTCTCATTCATTGGACTTCATATACGCATATACCTGACCAACAAATTTTGTGATTTAATCTTAATTAAAATTCTCTAATTCATTACGCAAATTCACCGAGCGAATAAAGAGATTATACCACCAAAACGATCTTTGCGTACTAACAAACGCACCTTCAAAACCACCTCCATGCGTTTATTATTTTCACATTTTAGGATCGTTTCGGAAACCAAATGACTGAACGTTAAACATTAACATTACCTCCCACTTATTCGCGTATATTCATTTAGAGCAATAAAGGTAAGGCGAAAGGTCCATCATTCAAGCATGCATGACTTCTCTCGATTTACCTACTATATATATTATAATCAATTGAGAGCCACTGACATACATTGTACAGATAGCAAGGAAAATACAATGGCTAAAATACAAAGCATGCTGAACGGCGTATTGCATCTTGCTGGTATTCAATATTTTTTGAGATTTTGAAATCCATTCATTTGAAATTTAAAGATTTTAAAGCAGTATACTGATTATATATTAGGCAAAATTAATTTGTTACTTTTTTTTTATTTGTAGTTATACTAATAGCGTTTGGATCAGCAGCCTATGCAAAATGTAAGTAAAATTTTCGGATCATGCATTATGAACGCTTTGTAGTCATTTCATATATATAATGTGTTTTATTAAACAAAATACAGTATTTAAGGATTTAAAGAAAATATAATACCATGCTATTGACGCGTGCACGAAATTAAGTTTGTCATCATTATCAAAAGTTAAATCAGTAATTTAATATTAACTGTCATATTTTCCAAAAAAAAACCCTCTGTGATTAATATATCATCGAAAACATGGTTTAAAATAGTAATGTTTGCAAATGAGTTTATAATTTTTGATGTGAGCAGTTTACAAACTCTTCCTCTATCACACAGGCCAAAGTGGAAGCGTCGGAGCGTACGACTACCCACAAGCACCCGTGTACCCAGTGAAGGAGATCATCATATTTGATCCTCCATTCGACGAAAAGCCACAAATGATGTACGGCCTGAACTTCATCGATGTCAATTATGCAGAAAACTTCCGAGTCAACAGTTCTCTTGTGTATATCGACAAATATCAAGCCATTCTTGAAATGTCAACGTGGCATGATACAAAACTGTACGGGGTTGGTCTGAGCTGGATGGCGTGCCCCTAGGACACTTGTGGATGAAGAATAGAAACGCTAGTAATTAAGGAATTATCATTTAACAGGAATTCTGGTGCTTTAACCAAAACCATAAAATTACGGGTGATCTTACTTTGTCTGTTTTCACAAATTCGAATTTTTTTTTCTCATTGCATATGGTCATTGTGTGTTACGATGGTATGAATTTATATAACGTGAAAGTTGTTCACTTATATTTGTTAAAATGTGATGGATTGATTGCTGCTGAATGTGTAAATACGATTTCTTTTTATCATATATATATTTAGCTTTATTTTACAATTTTACTTTGAAATGTTTTGACAGAATTAGTATTTATAGTATTAGTTTGTTTTAAATAAATTATTGATATCACATTCAAAACGTGTTCTAATGTCGTTTTTATAAGGAAACAAAAGATTAATTTTTTAACGGAGTACATAATTTTGTTTAAAAAAAAATATTTTTTACAATCTTCAGTTGTGTGTTAACAAAACAGCATTAACATACCTGAAAGTTTATTTGCCTAAAATGTAATGTAATATGCCACTTAGAAATTAAGTACATGTGAGTGAGCCGACCTAATTTTAAAGGCATGTAAGATTAATAATGTAAATTAATTTTTTGTGTGAAAAAAAAAATGCCTCACAAGAAAAAACATGGGAATTCATTTATCATATGAAGTTAATATCAAGTTAATTTTTAACAAAAATATATGCCATTTACATAAGTTACAGTCAAGACAATGTTTTATGAATATTTACAGAAAAAATAACCTGTGTCTATTCAAAACTATGCAGGCCCCAAACGTAACGTTCTTTTAAAAGAATTTGAACCTTCTCCTCCTAAAATTTGATCAAACATAACTTTTTATATGGATACAGTGTAGAGAAAATGCAAAAGTAAAATAAAATAAAAATTATGATTTGTCGCAATCATTTAAAACGTGATCATTTATGAGGTCAATTGTTACAAAACAAAGGCTCAGAAATGTCTCCATTACAAAATTTACTTGCATCCTATAACCCACTGCCAGATGATAAGAAAATTTAACCATGTAGCATCATTTTTTAATTTAAAAAAAAAAAAATTCATTGATACGTTTATTAAACCATTGTTTTGAACTTTGACGTGTAAGTTAATTGAGATACATGTTGTTATTGTTTTAAAATGATTTACACGGAAATAACACGCATATTGTTTGACTGTTTTCACAAATGTTCATCCCAGTATAATCAATTATCTGAAATCGTGCAGAGTGATTGAAACAGACATCAATTTCAGTCACCGGCAGTGCAGTTTAACAGCTATCTTAATCAGTCTTAAACATCTCATACCAGGAGGTCCAAGGGAAAAACAGAACACCTTCCCCAATGATTAAAATATTTCCTATTTTCAATAACAAAAGGCAAAAAGTCGTTCATTCGATATTGAAACACCTTTGTTTTAAAATAAATACTTCCTAATAATCACTCCTTAAATAGTTATGAAGAAACAACGAAACTTAGATATGAATAAATAAACATTTTCTTCCTTTTTTAAAGTTGTTACATGGCATCACTGTATTCTCATCAATATAATCTGTGAAATTTACAAAGTTGTGAAAAGGGTTGTTAAGCCATATTAATTGTTTTGTAGTTTGACCAAGACGAATAAACTAGGTACATGTATTTATGTTAACATAAGATGTCTGCCATATATCTAAAAGCCTGTAATAATACACCTGTATTAATTGTAAGCTAATATGAGCTCTATCAACTAGAGTTAGTCTCTAGATATATTTTGCTCGGTGTCGTATGTTTCCGTCAGCATACGTCAGTTAACTTTTTATATTATAATCTAGAACCAGTGTGTCAATATTTGCCAACTTGGCACAAAACATTCTTAAGAGAAGAGGGTTGAAATAGTCAGATGAAGGATCAAACCCTTTTAAAAGCAATATGATAAACCCATGGTAGGTGTCTTTAAAAATTCCTTTTAATATCCACTGCACCAGAAATGTCGATATTACGAAGCACACCTTTATATACATATACATACAGTGTTGATTCTAAATTGTTCCAACCTTTCCAGTTAATATTGTGACCTCAAGAAGAATGCTTAGTTAAAAAAAAGACATTAAGGACAGGAATCATTTTTTTTAACATTCCCGGAATGAATTATCTCGTGAAAACGAGATATTTTCTCGTGCGCAAAAACAAATTATCGAAAACGACATGTTATATCGTGCGCACGAACTAACTTCATGGTACATTTATTATCAAATGAAAGTTTATAACAGTTTTAAGGGGTTTAGCGTCCCCTTGTGGGATAAATAAGGTTAGCGGTGTAACATTTGCACTTAGGTATAGCACCAGATGACATCCCCCCCCCCCCCTTTCGATATATATGCACTGCATCGATATTATCGTCTTAAACTCGATCAAAATCAAAGTATGAACATAAGGTGTGTGTACGGGATAATGTTTCATTTCACGAGATAATACTAAGTTGTTTTCACGAGATAAAATGTTGTTATCACGAGATAAAATATCGTTTTTTACGAGTAATTACTACGTTTTTACGAAAAATGTGTCCTTGTCACACGATTTTCTTTTATTAAAATAATAAATGTTATTTTCTCGAGATAAATCGTTTTACGGAGACACTTTTACGTTTGCACGAAATGACGTCTCTAGCGGTTCAATCTGTGATCCCCTACCGATTATGAAGCACATGACGAAGTTCAAAATAGTTCAACAAAATAATGAAGTAAAATCTACTATCTCAACAGCGACTAGGAATTGTTATGCAATTGTTTTGATATATTCAAAGCGTAAAATTATTTTCTCCAAACTGTACAACTACGACATACAAATATGCACATGGAAACTAATACTCAGGTAAGCAATGTTGCTAATTAGTCTCATATATTAAATGTACTTTTTATTTGAATCGCGTTTATTTGTCAACTGATCAATTTCAATTTTGTCATATTCAGAAAAAGTGACGTATACAATATCAATTAAACCCATATTTTGAAGGAAACAATAATATATATAATATTATAAAGAAAGAAAGAGGTATATCATTAAATATTTATAATTTGTTTTCATTAGCTATAGTTCATAAAAATCAATTATTTACTACAAAGTTTGCTAAAGCAATAAGAGCCTCTAAAGTCTCTTTTCCAGATGGAATTATTTGGTCTGGCGGAAGAAGAAACCCGTATGTTCCAGTGTCACGTAACTCTACGCCGTATGAATATTTGATTTTAGCTGCTCCATATGTCCAATCAGCACTACTTCCGCTCGAAACGTCTGAAATAACCATCGGAAAATAGATTCAAGTCTTACACTGCTCTTCAGCGAGTATATACACTTTTTAAAGTAAAACAAGCGGTTTATATGTTTAACAATTATCCTTACATATAGTGTTAGCAATACTGCCATGCTGGTATTTGGTTCCAAACACCTTTTCCAGGGCTTCCACCGCTAATTCAGAACCTTTGTCCTAGGAAAAAAAGTACGGTAGAATGTATGATAATTAGGTTAGGTATTATGTTAATTTGTCCAAAACTAGCGCAAGATTTTGAGCGCCGTAAATTGCAACATTTAAACACGTAAGCTCCCAATTCGTCATATCCGAATTTTTCAGACCGTGAGCTACAGACCTGCAGCTACCAACTGTATAATTGTTTTTTAATTTCTTGATAGTTTTCGAAAAATTTTGAAGTAACAAGCAATGCGATGCCATTTTCTTTTGAAATAAAATATTTGTTATCTGGAAAAAAATACTAGTTTATCAAATGGATTGTTCAATCGTTGAGATCTTACTTGGTCTTTAAAATCTGGAGGGAGCTTCTTGGTATATCCCCACGGACTCATCCACAGTTGAGCAAAGCTGTGAAAGTCGATGAAACCTTTCATCAACTTAGAATTCTTCATTATGAAATCAGCTACACCTTTAACTTCTACCTCTGAAAATGCTTTAGGGCCACAATACAAGTCTGAACACGGGTCCTTGCTCGCTCCCTCCTCTAATGATAAAACGACAAATTAACTATTGTTACATTAACTGGCCATTTCGGTACACCCGAGGGTGGGTTACTTTAGTTACTCAGCAGAATATTTTGCAAAGTCACAAAAATAACGAATAAAAATATCCACGTAAAGATATCCTTAGAAATCTATGGACCTCACTTACTGCACCATTCATAGTCCCAGTTTCTGTTGGGATCAACACCAATACACAGACCGTGCTTGGAACGAGTTTTTCTCCAGTTACGGTTCTGTCAAAATATTGCACTATGTACCATGTAGAAAACAAATTAATATAAGCAAGTTTGTTATTTGTTATAAATTTGTCTTTAAAAACCCTCAACTGCCCTTCCACCATTTTTGTTAAAATCAAATCAAACAAAAACAATAATAAAACAAAAATTCTTCATTTTCAAAACACGATATCAGTGATTGTATAACGATGCAAATGACAGTTTTTACCTTTGTCCAAGTATACTCATAGCCATCAACGTTGAACACAGGCAGAATAAACCAGTTAAAATTGTCCACTAGCTGTTTTATCCGCGGGTCGGCTGAATATCTATCAAGCATCTGCGATGAATACAATAGAAATCAACTTTCAATTAAATACTTAGTCTATAGTATCAACTCAAACCTTTAAAATATGAGTAAACGACATTCAAATGTCATTATTTGTATATGAACGGCAATGTGTATAGGGATTTTTCATTATGATATTTATGATTTTGAACCTTTACAATTAATACTAATTGAACTAATACAATACATGTAAAAATAAATGGGATTGCTTACCTGCCCTGCCATGTACAGTACAGTGGCTGGTGAAATCCATTCTCTGGCATGAATACCTCCCTCAATGAAAAAGCTGGGTTTGGAATTACCTTCAGCTGTAGAAATCTGTATGCAAAGAGTACGTCATAATGTGATATAAGAGAGAGAGAGAGAGAGAGAGAGAGAGAGAGAGAGAGAGAGAGATATTTTACGTGTGTATTTTTCTACTTTATCGACTTTTTATCTAAATAACAATCAAATATAGATATCATATCAATTATTTAACATACTGAGATGATAATAAACAACTAAATTACTTTTAGTTCTTAAAAATGATTCTTACCCTTATTCCTCTAATGGTTCGTCCCTCGTAAGATTTTGTGATTTCAAAGACAGTAGTGATATTTGGATAGTACTTAGTTATGTTGTCAATCCAATTGTTGACCTAAAAATAACACTGAGATTGATTTGAATTATAGAAATTAATACTATGCCAAATTTTATCTGTCAGTTATCGAATGTGTCTAAATTGTACTGAATTTTCTATATTCGACAAAATTATCTTTTTATATCAATGAAATTCATTTCAAAACAAACAAATGTATAATAACACTTCAGACCTCATCCAGTGTGTGATATTTTCCGTATTCAAAGAGACCAGCAGTTTCTTTGACTTCATGATTCTTCAGTTCCTGTTCAGTTATCAATTTCTGTACATCCCGCACAGTGATTTTTGGTGAAAGCCCATTCTCTGTAAGGGTCTGGTTCAGTTTCAAGAAATATTTTGGGGAGACCTGTATGTCTGCATGCTGACCAATAACACCAGAGAATCTCCATACATCTATCTAAGGGCATGTATTCGAAAAATATATTACAAACAATTTCTCATAACTTATATCATATACCGTTATTGAAGAAACTCGAAAATCTTTCACCCAAAGATGCTTTGTGAGAAAATTTATGCAAATGGATAAGTGGTTTTATATAAGGGGTTCAAAAAACAAAAACAAAAAACAAAAAATGTTAGATGATATCGTCGAAAAATGACGGTCAGTCTCGTACACTCTTATACCAGACACTTCAGTAAGCGGATGCAAAGCGCTTAGTAAAACCCCTGTCACACCTGCATCCTCAAGGTGATCCTGCTGCGTCCTAAAAATGTAAAACGCAAAGATGTACACAGCACCGCAACAATGCAGCGGCATCTTTTTTTTGTCGCGGTGGGATCGCCTAAAACGCCATGTGATGGCGCGCATTTTGAGCACGCACAACGTACACGCAGGGATAGCATTCGGATAAACACGCAGTAGAAACGAAGTGGGGTGCCGTGACAGCGACGTACGTAAGGTCTCCAAAAGCGCCCCTAGAGCTCCGTTGGCGCGTTCAAGTAACGCACATAATCGCAGTATAGACGCAATGATAATTAAGTCGATTGTGCTTGCACAGATACCTCTAGGAGTCCGTTGTGATGTCACTGCGTCTCCATTGCGCTCTCACTGCCCATACACAGTGTTTGAACGTGTTTTTTTTTTTATTTCACTGGGTTTACACCTCGACCCCTAAGAGCTGTTGCTGCGATTATCGCGATCTCTAGGCGTTTCTTCTGCGTTCATTAGCGTCAATAACGCGCCTCCACGGCGTTTCAAGTGCGTTGTCAGCCAGACCACAAAACTTTGAACAATGGGTGTTGTACAATAGCAAGCGATATACTGGTTGTATTCTAAAACTTGATGTGGATGACCATGTAAAAAGTAGCATTTGCAATTATTTCTGCACCCATTCCAGGACGTACATGTAATTCATGCCATTTTGTGATGTTACTGGCCCTTCTATGTTCTCTAACAGCTAATAGCGGGGTTTTTTTTCTGTAAATCCGTCTATTAAGAATTTTGTCTTGTCACATAATTTCGAAAGTTATCTTTCAATTACCTTATTTCATTAAAACAAACAAAAACAATGAGTTTATAATTTATTTACTAGCAATGAAGTTCAAATTTCTTGTTTGTTTCGCGTACTCTTGTTCAAAATATACACAAACACTTGTATTAAAAATTGTATACCCATAAGTAATTAAAGAACGTTTATATTTAAGAAATAAAGTTCGTAAATGTTGCAGAACAACCTTCATGGTTTAAATATATTGTTTTAAAATATAAAAGCCGAGGTGTCAGCTGAAGCATTTATATTTCAAACATTTCGAGACCGAGAAGGTTATCCTACAACATTCACCATAATAAGATTTTTTTTCTATTCTTGTAGCAGCTCAGAATATCCGCTGATGGTTTTCTCTACAGAAAGACGAATTAACTGATAGAGACGGCTGTTCCGTGTAACCAAAAATGTTTTGGTGGTAATGTTTACATGACTGCCGATCGGAATGACACACAGACAACATATTTTTCGTTTAATATAAAACACTTCACTTTTAAAAATTATCATTGTATTATATTCACGATTTTTAGTATTACAGTTCATATATTCTATGTAAGAACACATAGTGCAAATATATGTTAGGGGGGCCCTTGAGAAAGCCACATTGAGCTTTTGAAAAAATTACTTCAGGCAATACTCATCGTTTTGACTGGAACTAAGACGTGAAATCAACATGGTTTTGATAAAACATTTTCGTTTTCTGAAGTTATATACACATGATTAGTCCGATGTTGATATTGTGTTTATCTGATAATTTACTATTGACATTCATGGTATATTAGAGAATAATGTCCGCGGCATCTTTTGATCTCGGCAATAACTGTGAGAGAATTTGTCATAACATGAAATTGACTGGTTTAAGATTTGCTTAATTTACAGTTGTCCAAGAAGAAATCTCACCTCAAACTGACGGTTATTTTCCAGTATTCCCTTCAAAGCAAAGATCTCTTTTTCAGTTTTTGGAACGACTCGAAGAACTGAAAAACTATTTTCAGATCAATGAATAAATGCCTTGAGGTTTTAATTTTTCTTCGGTATTTATATTTAGGTAGTTGTCTCCTATAGTTCATATCCCTAGGAAATTCTAAATGATGTTATTTATTAGTAAAGGAGTGTTTTAGAATGTGCAAATCCTGCATGTAATATCTATATTTTTGATTGGCCATAATCAGATGGTTAAACAACTTGTATTTGAGAATATGATATCAACGTTATGATCATTACTGTCCGCCATACATGTACTTTTTGATTAACTCAAAGATTAGGCTTGTGGCAGTAATTTAGTAATTAAGTATAACATACCCATCATATTTTATTTTTTCTCCCAGACAAGTTCCTAACAGTACCACAAAGCACAACGAGGACTTTAAGTCCATTTTTTAAAGCTGAAAAATAAAATAATATATTTAAAGATTAAACGAAAAAAATATAAGAAATGGACATACCTGAAGATTTAAATAAAATACTTAAATAGAAAAAAGTTGGAGGGACTATGAAGGGAGAATATTTCTTACTTAATCAAAATCTGCATTGGAATATCAATTAAACAAGAGGCCCATGGGCCACATCGCTCACCTGAGCAACAATGGCGAACTACTTTGACTCAAAACACTTTAAATAATTAAGAACAGTAAAATTTAATATTCAGCAAAGTTAAGTATCAAAATTTTCTGATATAAGGCTCAATATTTTATAAAGGGGTGGGGGTGAAAATATATTGCGATATATAAATTATATATAACACCGGTATATTATTTCCTGCAGTTTTTGCACATATGTGAACAGTATTAGCGCTTTAAAGATAAAAAAATTGATACATTTTCTAAGACGTATATCAGTTTAAAAATCAGCACCCATTGTACCTTCTCGTGTGTAATCATAATTTGAACATGTTGAATCTACACAATTAAAGGATGCCAACATTTTATTTCATTAATATTTTGACTCAGAGGTCATGCAATACATATATATTTTATATGATGAAAATACTGGAATGGGTAGTTACCATTTACCTGCAATATTTTTGTTGGTGTATTGGCATTTATGAAAAAAAAATCGAACTTAAATTAGTGTAATTTTCATTTTCCACATCTAAATGAATATTTTTTTGTGTTTAATTAAGATGCTAAGCTCTATGAATATACCATGCCGATGAGATAAATTTCATTTTCCCAGCTCGTATCTCATATGTGAAAGTTAACAAAGATTGACGGACAGAGGATCGCCAGATAGTCTGGAAGCCAGTACGCAGTGTTTGAACTCTGTGGCAAAAGTTGCCAAGGCTACAATCGAAGACTTAATTTGTCTTCCCTTAAATAATTGTTTACCTGGTGTAAACTTGTGTGACGTTTTATAACCTTACTCACTTGTTCGATGAAAACATTCGACTGGAAAATGTTGTCACATGATATGTTAAAAAGCTATATAATTCAAAACAACAAATGGCTTCAAACCAAGATGATTTTCAGCTGCAATATTTTCTTAAAATTAATGATAATGCAGATATCCTCATAATTATAATGTGTCAGAACTTTTTAAAAGACGTTTTTATTTACTCGTTTGAAAACTACCAAAATTATTTCAGATTTCATATAATTCATCAAATGAGAAGGGACCCCACAAAGTAGTTATAGCACATCATCCTTTTGATTTTTCTGTACACAATTATTAAATGTTTAGAAAGACAATTCTAATGACCAACAAACATTTCAGCGTCAGTCGTAGAATTATAAGCAACTTTTGAAAACTTATCCAATTTGTTTAATTTCATTTTTTTAATGTATTCATACATTTTATAGATAAAATGTTTTGTAATTGCGTTAGCCAAGTGACACAAAATCGGTTTATGCACTTCTGTGTAATTTGGAGGCATTAGTCCTACCCTATGACCCAATTACAACAGTTAGGTAGAGGATCTTTTTAATTTTGAAGATAACTGTAAACAAACGGTTTTGCACTAAATTGGCAGAGTTGTTAACTAATTACAAGTTACCAACTAATTGTAATATCAACACGAAATGTAATAAATATCAGTTGTAATTTTCAATGCACGGTGCGTGTTTGTATCACCCGTATTTATAACCTCTAAAGATAAGACAGTCGCGGGTGATTAATCACAACAGGGTTTAACTGAGGCTTTAAAAACGTCTTTTCAATTATGTAAACATCGTTTTATTGTCTTTGGAGTTAATTTATGAACTCGGAATACATGGCTACTTCAAATTCTCTTTCGGAGGAAATTCTGGCGAAGTTACCGATCAAAACTCGATTATTTCAACCAAAGTCGCCCCTTGTTTGGTCCTTGATGACACTCGATTAGAAATTAATAAACAATAAAAACAGGGGGAAAATGCACTTAATCAGAAAGAGCAGAATTTATTTTTAAAAGCATACATATACCTACATATCTCCATCAACGAAAATAATGTTTGTTTAAAATGAATACACTCGAGAAAATGCTAGGCATTTTTACAAATCACTTTGAATTAATCACCATTGCGACCCAAACGATTGCTCAGAGATCATACCGAATTACCAATTCGTCAAATTGAATGAAATGTCTTTTAGTACGTTGTTAATGCATCAGATTTTATTATTTTCGCAGGTAAACAATCAACTGCCTATTTACCAAAGTCTATGTTTGATTCGTTACGTAAAAATTCCAGATACCAGACTACTGAATACAGGCAATCGTTCCCACGTTAAAAAGCAAAATGAAACGAAAATCAAAACAAGCTAAAACCACCGTCACAAGTGAAAATGACAACGCGTTGAAATATTTAACCTCAATTTATTCACAGTAATCGGCACCAATATATCTTCCATGCTCATAGATTATATTCGCACGTGAACTGTTGCACAACAAACATATTGATCTTTGTAGGATTGACAAATGCATCCAAAATGGCTGCTTCAAACAAAGAACCTCGTTTTCGAGATACTAGTATTGGTCCTCTGTGTCTATCGTACGATATTGCCAGTCTACGAGATATGGAATACGAACCCGCTTTATTAGTATTTTCGTAATTAGCTCAAATCTCTGGAACATAATTAGCCATTAATTTTTGCAATTTATATTTTCTTTTCCATAAGGATGATTTATGCTAAATTACATTAAGATTAACTCAGTAGTTCTTGAGAAGAAGATTTTTTAAAATGCACCCCCTTTTTTACAGTTTCGAGGTTTTCTCCGCTTTGAATACAATCTGGCCTTTTATTTTTGCAATTTATATTCATCTTCTTATAAGGATGCTTTGTGCCAAATTTGGTTCAATTTGGCCAAGTGGTTTTAGAGAAGAAGCTCAAAATGTAAAAAGTTTACAGACGGACGGACAGACAGACGGACAACGGGTGATCAGAAAAGCTCACTTGAGCTTTCAGCTCAGGTGAGCTAAATATTATAACATAAAAAATGCTTTGCAATATATCATTATAAAAAGTGAAACTTTAACTACATGTTGTGTTGGTTGGCTAAGAGAATGAACACAAACTATATTTGACTGATATAACACCAACTAGGTATACAATAACAATTTTACGTTAACTGCTTTAAAAGGAGGAGGGGGTACATTGTCATATACATTGTATTCCGAAACACAAAGAAATATTATCAAAGACACACAAAAATGAAAATAATGCTTACCTATCTTATAAAAGGAACTATTTGTGCCAATGGGGTATTTCGATTTACAACTCTAAGTATTAAATTTATCTATTTATGTACAAACATCGTGTGATATTATCGATTTTTGCTGGGTCAAACTATCATAGAGATTATATTAAGGACATTAAATAAAGAAAAGATATAGAACTACAAACTAGGTCTTCAGATCACGAGCATTATCTCACGGGAAAGCGGTGATTTATCATGGGGTTTGCGTTCCAAATTAGACACGTGCTTTTCGGTGATCAGTATTTTATGATTTGTCCTATTTTTCGGAAGAACGGGTTGCCTTTATTATCTTTTATTTTTAAATATAATTCATTGAAACCAAATATTTACTACAAAGTTCGCAAAAGTAATACGAGCCTCTAAAGTCTTTCAGCAGGTAACGCACTTTCTCTTATATTTTAAGCAAAACAAGGAGTTGATATATATAGAGGATATCTATATTGTGTGATTTTATATTTGCTTTATCCAACGAGTTGAAATGGTATATATATTCGCTAGGCATGCCGAGCGAATATAACCATTTCAACGAGTTGGATAAAGCGAATATAAAATTACACAATTATAGATGTTCTATTTATCTCATACAATTTGATTTATATTATGAAGCTTTTGAGACAGCCCCTAATACGACCCGAATTGATTTTTTCAAAGATTAAAAGATGATGCAACGTTGTGTTATGCGTTTATTGTGACCTTGCGCAATACAATTTAGTACGTCATTTCGGAGATAAATAAAACTGTTTTAATGTAAAGTTTCACTGAAATAAACTTTGAAATAATTGTTTATATCTAAATAATTTTTCTTAGAGCTTAATCACTTAATTAAATGGAAATACTGATCAGAAGACTTGAATAATCAAGTTTGTTGACATACACAAAGTTGCGAATGCTCGTTAGTTTGAATTGACTCGAACGAGGAACAGTTGTTGATGTTTTATAATATTACAATCATTGACATGACCATGAAATTGAAAAAAACATTAATTAAAAATCAAAATTTACGAACAAAAAACATCCACTTGCATAAATATAAACATTTTTTTTAAAAAGCCATGGACCTTACTTTAATACTGCACCATTCATAGTCCCAGTTTCTGTTAGGATCAACACCCGTGCACTTTCCTTGCTTGAACGAGTTTTTCTCCAGTTATAATTCTGTCAAAATATTGCACTATGTTCTATAGAGAACAAAATTATTTTTTAGGAATATCTATTTTCTATTCTTATATTGAATTACAGGTGAATCTTGACTCTATTCTACAAAAACACAAAAACAAAACACACAAGGTAAAATACAAAAACAGAAAACAAAACAAATCGAAAATTGATCAAAACAATATTTTGAAAATACCGTGTTAGTGATTTTATAACGATTGTATGTACAATTGGGTTTTACCTTTGTCCAAGAAAACTCACATCCATCAACGTTGAGCACAGGAATAACGAACCAATTAAAGCTGTCCACTTGCTGTTTTATCCGCAGGTCGGCTGAATATCTATCAAGCATCTGCGATGAAAAAGACAATGAACACCAACCTAAATTTAACCCGAGATTTTTTTTTATATCAACTCAAATGCTGAAAACCTGAGTAAACCTCATTCAAACTCCATTTTTGTTTCATGAAAAGCAGTGTGCATAGTTTATTTTTTTGAAAAAATTTGAAACATTTCCAAAATATACTTTTATAAAGATACACATTAATGTTGTGCTAAAGTAAATGGGGCTGCTTACCTGCCCTGTCAGGTACAGTACTGTGGCTGGTGAAATCCATTTTCTGGCACGAATACCCCGCTCAATGAAAAAGCTGGGTTTGGAATTATCCTCAGCTGTAAAAATCTTTGAACAAATAGCATATCAAAAAGTGACATTAGTTATGAGAGAGAGAGAGAGAGAGAGAGAGAGAGAGAGAGAGAGAGAGAGAGATGAAACGTATGATTAGTGCTGATAAAGTTTTGATTTTATTGACCATCTTGACCAAAAAACAGTTCAATGCTTTCAGAGCTATAATTTTTGATTTTATCGACTATCTTGACCAAAAGAACATTTCAATAAAAGATGTCACATCAATTATTTGATTCTACGACATGAAAAAAATCCCTTTTCGTTGATAAGAGCTCTTTGTCCTTATTCCTCTAATTGTGCGCCCTTCGTAAGATTTTGTGATTTCAAAGAAAGAAATGATTCCAGTATTTATATAGTACTTAGTAATATTGTCAATCCAATTGTTGACCTAAAAATAACATAAAGATTTCTGTAAAGTATAGACATTAATATTTTACCAATTATTTTGGTATTTGAAAAACAGATAATCACATATCAATAATATCGATTATAAATCAAAACAAACGCATAAGATTTCATACCTCCTTCGATGTGTAATATATTCCGTATTAAAAAACACTAGCAGTTTCTTTGACTTCGTGATTCTTCAGTTCCTGTTCAGCTATCAATTTCTGTACATCCAGCACAGTGATTTTTCTGTAAAGGGTCTGGTTCAGTTTCAAGAAATATTTCGGGGAGACCTGGGTGTCCGCCTGCTGACCCATAACACCAGAGAATCTCCATACAAAATTTTATTTTTCTGATTTTAATGTTTCGAATGGTTAATAAGAGTACTTTAAATGCCTCGTCTAAATTTGAAGTCAAATATTGAGTTACAAGCAAGATACAGAGTTTGAAATTCTTTGTTATGTTAACATAGCTTGAAACATGTTATTGTTTACATATGTGTTTAAATGGCATAAGTTTTAAACAAATATTGCTTCTTCTGTTATTAATATTATTTATGAACACATTTATCTTGTTTGCCACCAGTCAAAGAAGAAATGGTAATTCCTTACCATACATTATTTATAAACAAAGGACTCAAGCTTTGTTTTCATGAACAATAAATTCTCACCTCTGTATCTCTCATATAACTTGACTTCTAACATTCAAATTATGGTCAATCATTCAAATTGCACAAGTAAACTATTTTATATATAAAAATGAAAAATAAAATTTTGATCTCAAATCGTGTCTTGGTCCCTTTGAAAATATTGAAAATGGTGTTCAGATTACCATAGCTTAGCGCAATAAAATGGAAACTACAACCAGTATAGGTTACCTTATGATTTTAAAATTTTAACACTTTTTGACTGATATAAAACCAATTCGAATAGATACAAGTATTCTAATGGCAAATACTATAAAAGGACGTGTAAGATAAGGATTCACATAAACTGTAATGCAAATTAATTATTTGAAGGACTTTTCAAAATGAGATACTACTACATGTACACACATGGTATATTTTAATCAAAGTTAAAATAAATACTCGCGTATATGTACAGTCATAAAAAGTAAGATATGTTATCGATTTTCGTCGGGATCAAACTCTTCAGGGGTTAGAAATGTAGGGCATGTGATGTAGAATAGGAAATCAGAAAATATACCTTCCTCAAATAACGAGCACATACTCACGGCATATTGTTTACTTAAAATTATCACAGGTGTTCAGTTTTATATAGGAGGAGTGCCAATTAAGCCGATTAATTTCCTTACTCTCCCTCTTTGTTTATATATATGGAAGTTTATTTCACGTTTAATTCTTTATGAGGTTTTATAAGAAAGTAAGGGTTCAATCAATTATTATGCAACATGAGCAAGCATGCGCTTTAGTCAAATACATTGATAACCTTTAAGATAAAAGAAGTAAACACACTGTACAAAATATGAGGCAAAATTTTGAATTAAGATTTTTGTTAGAAAAACACACACTTCTCATCTAAACACCTCAACAAACACTCATTTCTCTAAATTTAGTGGGCTTTTTGCGAAATACTGACATGGAAATACATTATCATGGGTAAATACAATGATATCAAGGATGTCTATTTAAGTTCGCCAGTTGAACACTTGAAATGTTAATTACACTGTGCAAAAATATACTTATTACAACATATGAAGCACTAAGTAGAAACAGCAAAACAATGCTTGTTTGATTTTAAAGCAACGCAGTTATCTGTTAGATATCACTACCTTTGTAGTGTTTTGGTAGAAAGAGGTTGGTGTTTGAGGAATTGCATGCAGTTAAGGTACTCTTCAAAATGTACACAATGAACAGTGACATATAATAGTTATCATAAATGACCTACAAAATGATGAACATGAAATTACTGATAAAGAAAATTGAACCTTGTCATTGCACTGCTTATGCTGATTATGATAACGATGGAGTATACCACTTACCTCTCTTTATATTAAACGCTTAGTTTTGTTAATAAACCTGTTTTTGGAAAACTATCTATGGTTTGTTTCACATTCATAAACGAGGAAAGGTGATTTCAGTGGACTAAAATGATGTTGTTAAAAACGTTATGAAAAAAGGACGAAATTTTAGGTACAGTGTTTCCTTTACAAAATATTCGCCATGGGAGAAAACAATAACCAATCTGTTCCAACAAAAAGTACTGAAAAACCCACCAGGAGTTGGCGCAATTATTTAACTGGACCAATTTTGTTTCTTCATATGTTTGCATTTGTAATGTCCCTGAACACAGCGAGTCTTTACATTCCTTTGTATATTTCTACAACCCTGTTTCCTAATAGAACAGTGCCCGTGTCAACTGGATCTATATGTGTAGTTAACGAATCAGTTGCGTCACCCGAGACTGAGACCATTCAGAAAAAGGCAACTGCGTTCAACATATACGTATCATTAGTTTCCGGTATTCCTGCCGTCATTGCTTCTGTTTTTCTTGGGGCATTTAGTGACCGTTTTGGACGTTTGTTTCTTTTTTTAGCCCCCTCTATTGGTCAAATAATCAGTAAACTAATATTGCTGTTCAGTGTTTACTACCGCATTGATATCAAATTCATTCTGATTGGCAGTGCCATCGAAGGTGCTACCGGGGGATTCCTGGCCCTTTTAATGGCGGCATTTTCGTATATAGCAGACATTACAGAAAATAATAAACAACGTTCTGTAGCCATTGCCTTCCTTGAGATTGCAGTTGGTCTAGGATTAGTCCTTGGGAGATTTTGTACGGGATACTTCATAAAAGCTACAAACTTTGTCTGGCCACAAGTAGCAGCATGTTGCATATATACAGCTGTCATTATGATAATAATCTTTGTTTTACCAGAAACGAGGAAACCAAAAACAGAATCACCGTCAAAGGAGACGTCTTGCTTAAGACATGTGGAAGAAATATTTTCCTTCTACGTCTCAAAAAGTGCAGATCGCTGGAAATATAACATCTGTATTCTTATTTTCTTTACAACTGGAATAACTGCTGTTGGGAGAAGCGGAGTAGATATACTTTACCAGATAAGTCAGCCATTTTGTTGGGACTCTGTGAAAGTAGGATGGTTAGGAGCTGTAATTGGCCTCTTTCAGAATGTTATCTGTATGGGAATGATCAAAGTCTTTCATCTTTGCCTTAACGATGAAGGGGTTTCCATCCTTGGTACTGTCTCAGGAATATCTGGCTTTATGATTACTGCATTCGCATCAAAAGACATTATGTTATATTTAGGTGCGAATTCCTTTGTAGTTTTCATATTTCTCAAGTTTGCGTGTATTAAATTTTATATACCTATGCCTGTATAATCTTGCATTTTGGCTCCAAAGGTCTATGCCTTAATCTTAATTGTGATTAAAAGTAATCATGCAAATTTCAAAATTCTGGGTTTTTTTTAATATCGGTCTATAACTTTTTTATTCATAAGCTGCCGTTGTTGGTGGAGGCGCAGTGCTGACACTACCTATGATCAGAGCCATTATGTCACGAATGACGTCACCAGAAAAACAAGGTATACTAAAACATGTGTGATTAAATGTACACACGGGTTTTAAAGTTAAATGAAAAAGAAATTTAACTTCATAGATGAAATTGCAGTTTCTAAAATGGCGAGGACAAGCAAAAGTCTTCAAAAGAAGTTGCTGACAGGCAGAACAGATCTAAAAAAAATTTATTCATTTGTTATCTTTTACACAGGTGCACTTTTTGGTGGGATAGCAGCCATAGAGACGGCATGCTATATCGTGGGTAGTCTTATATTCAACCCAATCTATTCCCACACTGTCTCCATTTTCAGGGGATATGTATACGTCGTTATGGCTGGAATAGTTTTTATATCGTTGATACTACTTCTGTAAGTTTGCTTTTAATCAATAAGATAAATTAATTAAAAATTTCTCGTCTTCCATATTGAATTGTATAAATATTTATTATGAACTATTGCTTCTAAAATTCATGTATATAGCACATTTACGTATTTCTGATTAACTTTCTGAACTTTGTTTTCACTAATACTAATTTGATGGGAGAAAAGGACAACTTATAATTGCAACTTAACATTTCATCATTGTACCCAAACTATCGCTATTTTAAAATTTTCAAATAACTTATTTTTTGTAGAGTGCTAGTCTTACTTCCACGGCGGGTTTCATTTACGTACAAAATTAACGATCAAACTGGAATTGAAGATTAACTGAAAGTTAACAATTTAAGGAAAAGCAAAACTAGACGGTTTTTAATGTGGCGTATAACACAATTAAAGCCTGTTTAGACCAAGTATGTTAAATGAATATATTTGGACTTCACAGAGTCTGTGTGTATGGGGGAAAAAGTGGTGCAGCATTTATTTGAAAAGTTTAACAAGACAATAATAATTCATGATCTGACTGACAAAAGAATTGGTAATAAATGTTTTTTTAAGTAAATGAAATATTACATGTACATGTATCAGTTATACGAAATAATATTCTTAAGGCAAGAGCTACATGTACTAAGGCTGGCCTCAACCATATACAGATATGATATCAGGATTGGAAATATAAATACAAAAGCTGCTGGAAATAAACTTTTAAACAAGGTTTGAATTGTTTATATTGATTATAAAACTGAATGGATGGTTACATAATATATATAAAAACGGAATTTCTGTGAATAAGCGAGATCTTTTCAAACATTTAAATTAGAGTTCACGCGGATCCCAAACCAAAATCTATTTATTTTGAATTTAATTCATGAATGCAATTGAAAAAAAAAATACAGATCTGTTAGTGGTGTTTATTAGCTTTGTTAGGAAAAATCTCTAACTAAACAATGTAAATTATTGAGATGATTCAATTGTGATCGAATATAGTCATCAATGATGATAAATGGGTTTATGAAAATGATAAAGCATCATGAACATGTACAAGGATTGATCCAAACGTAATGTCACACATTGAACCGCGCTTCTTATGGGCGCTGTATTATAGAATATGATATTTTATTTCACAATCACAATTTTTAAAGAACAAAAAATTTATTACCTTTTTTTAATAATTAAGATGATATTAATGTATAAAACGTTACACAATTGTGACATTGCCGCGCCATTAATAAACGATAGATTGACAATTTTTATTATTTTTCTATATCCGAGTCACAAAAATTTGAAAAAGCTCCAAAATACTTTAAAATATTAAAGACCAGATATAGCATGCACTTTTTCAAACTGTTGTAAAAATTTATGGAACTGTTTTGTTTATTTGGATCATTTACGCTGTGCTTTTAATCTCTAAATAAATGAAAAAGAAGGCGAGATGTGCAAAAAACAGATGCGATCCATTTTTGCTTTGATTGATAGAAATCACCTGAAGATGTATAAGGGATTTGGCCTTGCGTCATCAACGATGTTTTCAGACAAGATCTAATTGTCTTTTTATAGATCCTTCGATTTAATTGATTGCATGATAAAAAAAAAACCAACAAGATATCTGTGAGCCAGTGCTCACTAGTAATACCCCCGCTCTGATTTGAATATGCAAAATAAGCAAAGTCGACATTTAAAAGAAAGTTGGCATTCGGTTGGTTCAAAAATAGATCCCACGATATGACATGCCTACACAAATAGTGTGTTAAAATTTCAAGCATCTGCAATAAACAGTTGCTGAGAAATCTTTGACGAAAATTTGTTTGAAAATTTAGGCTAAAAATAAACAAAGACGTCATTTAACAGGAAGTTGACACCTGATTGGTACAAAAATATATCCCACTATGGCATGCCTAAACAAATAATGTGTTAAAATTTCAAGCATCTGCGATGAATAGTTGCTGAGAAGTCTTTGACGAAAAATGTTTGAAAATTTAGGCTGAAAATAAACAAAGACGTCATTTAACAGAAAGTTGACGTCCGATTGGTACAAAAATATATCCCACATATGGCATGCCCAAACAAATAGTGTGTTATAATTTCAAGCATCTGCGATAAATAGTTGCTGAAAAAAATGTGACAAATTTTTGTTACGGACAGACAGACGAACGGACGGACAGACACAAGGACAGACAGATATAAACACAAGAGTAAAACAGTATACCCCCTTTTCCTTCGGAGCAGGGGTATTAAAAAACCCCCAGACAACTTGATTAAGAACCAAAAGAGTGTAACGGTGAAAGATTGGACATTCGCTAACAACAAAGGAATGCATCTGAGGAGACTGGAATGGACTCTCCCAGAATGCTGTTTACCCCTTTGACGGGTAGAATGATCCAATGTTATATAACGACGCGCTGAGAGGTTCTCAGGGAGAGTTCGTCTAGAAGCTTGTAGTGAGCAGACGTATTAGAAAGAAGAGGAAAGAAAGAAGAAAGCACGGATAGAAGTAAGTAGCACCAGTAGTAGGAGAAGTCAAGAGGAATTTTGGTGGAGTATCAGGAGAAGTAATCCTGAATAAGGGTGAAATAACCTGGTACTCCACGTACACAATAGGAACTCTGACAAGTTACACGTAGCAGGGTGCCCGGCTTTAGAACACACATTCACTCATTTACACGCTTTGCCCTATAGTAATTATACCCGCACTTTCTAAAGAAAGTTCGGGTATATTGTTGTTACCCTGTTCCGTCTGCCTGTCCGTCCGTCCTTCCGTCCGTCCGTCTGTCACGTTTTACTTTCTCAAACTGCACTTACATCTTATAAAGCAGCAAACTGAACTCTTGGAGTATGATTTGGGGTGTCATGTTGTTTTGTAAAAAGGTTTCAAAAATTCTCTGGTATTCCTGGGGGTCAAATAATTGGTAAAAATGACGTTTTTTGACAAAAAAAACCTTCTCCTCGAACTCCTTTTACATTTTCAATAGTAGACAAATCATCTCTTGGAATATGTTTTGGGGCGTCTTATAGATGCGCAATAAGGTTTCGGAAATTTCAATTTTGTCCTGGGGGTCATTAAATGGCTGAAAAATGACGTTTTTTTTTTTTTTACAAAAAGTCTGGTTTCAAAAAACGTCAATTTTATTTTGCAGGTGCCAAATGATCTTCTAGAATATGATTCGGGGTGTCATGTTGATGTGTAATCATGTTTCAGAATTTTTGTTTTTATCACGTGGGTCTGTGGTCATAAAAAAATGACTTTTTTTTGCAAAAAAAAAAATTTGGTTCCCAGAACTCTTCTAACAATTTATGCAGTAGCTATGTCATCTCTTGAGATATGATAGGGGCTGTCCTATAGGTGTGCAATAAGGTTTTAAAAATTTAAATTTCATCCAGGGAGTCAAATACTAGCAGAAAACTGACGTATATCACTCCTTAAAAAACCTACTTCCCAGAACTCCTCTCATGATTTAATGAATAGCCACATCATCTATAGGAATAAAGCAGGGGCTGAGCCATAGATATGCAATAAGGTTTTAGAAATATAAATTTGATTCTGAGGGTCAATACTATCTGCAAAATGATGTTCCGTCCCATAAAAAAGCCTTATTCCTGGACCTCCTCTTATATCTTGTGATTGAAATAACGTACAATAAGATACATAAGGAGGAAGAATATATAAAATTATGGTTTTTTTTTTTGGGGGGGGGGGGATCACAAGCATTTTTTTCAAGTTATTTGATCATTTCTGATTTTGGGAGGGTGATCCCCAGAGGCCATGACCTACTAATACCACAAAAAGATTTGCCTTGACATGGTCATGGTTCAAGAAACAAAAATATATATGGTTTAGGAGCGGGGATTACGATGATTTTGAGGATATTTTAAAAATATTCAACTATTCATGTTTTCGGGGGGGATGGGGAGATTCAGAGTCTCTTCTCACATTTTTACAGTAGCAAAATCATTTCTTGATTGGTATTTTTCTGTATGATGTCAGATGTACATAAAGAGATTTTGGAAATTGCTTTTTAATCTTAAAGATAAACAAAATGTTATATGTAATTGTAGAAATTGTAAAGTCAGTCAACAAAAACCTAGAGCTTGCTGTAAAAAACAAAGCATGGTCAACATTGGGCTAGGTCTAGGAATTGCACTACATATGAATAAGATAGATTACTTGATTAGTATCAACTCTGGAAAGTCATTGGGCATCTCAAAGGGGGCATAACCTATATAATACATGTACCAATTGTTGTGCAATGACACATGGAGGAAGAATAAATATGGTCTAGGGGTGGGAATCCCAACAGTTATTAAAATGTATTATCATTTCCTATTTCAGAGGAGTGGGGGGGGGGGGGGTGTTTAAAAACAACTATGGGGGGGTGGGGGAATAACCCAAGGGCAGGGGCCAATTTGTCTTAAATGTATCTTGACATGATCAGCAGAATTGGACAGAATGATCACTATAGTGCATCTGCAGAGTGGGGCCGTAAATAGTTACAAAATCAATCTACAAAAAATATTGATAATATGTTAAACATGTATTTAGAAATGTCTTTATTTTCAAAATTATTAACAAATTAATCATTCAAATTAGTAATAAATAACCGATTGGCAATTCTGCAATTGATTGCATGATCCCTAGTATAATATCACATGTATTTTTTTTATGTATAATTATACATGAATGTTAACAATCAGGATTAAAATGCACAAATTTTCATGCGTCAAAAATCTTGACATACCACATATCTCTTGACCAAAAAGAAGAAGCAATTTAAAATAAAAGAAAATTGGTCATTAACTCTTTTTCTATTACTGGTTTATGATGATAGGGTAGGGGGTATAATGGGATAAAAAAGCTGCAGCATGCCTTCATTCTCTCTAGAAATGTATATCTAATCCACACATCCTGGGGATGGGGAACGTTTAAGGCCCATTCCCCTTCCTCCCTATTATAACTCATATAAACATGATATTTAATACCCCAAATTTAATACAAAATAGGGTCAATATGGAGTCAACTCAATAGTGTACGTCTGACAAATGAAAAAACAAAAAAATTCTGCAATTAAAATGACAGAAACTGAATTCTGCAATTAAAATGACAGAAACTGAAGATAAGCTTATTTAAATAAAGATGATGATACAGTATGCTGGCAAAGAGAGATCACATTTTAGAAAGTAAACGTAAAACTTAACTGTTTTGTATACCGGTGTCTCATAATATTGCGCTTCTACATGTATTATACTTACCTATATTGGTCAACATCATAATGATAATCCAATTAGAGCACAATAAGAATTCCTTTAGCTGATCACCACAAAAGAACCGTTTATTCATGATTATTAATCCTATTCTGCATATCGAAAAAACATATGCATGTACACCACGTGAAACCCATCTAACCAAAGAGCTGGGTAAAACTAGTACCCGCTAATGCAACCTGTACACCTGTGTTGTGTACGTAACTTCAGACAAAGATCATCTAATTGTAACATATTGCATGTATTTTCATACTTTATTCTTTAAAACCCCTTGCACAATTTTATTAGGTAATTAACCGTGTAAAGCACAATTTTCAGCTTTAAGGTGGTATGGGACACCCACATATTGTGATGTACTCCTTATTGAACAAAACAAAGTATAAAATATAATATTTTCCCCCAAAATAATGTTACCTAACAGCATAGTGCAATGGGTTAGAGCGTTAACAATGTGTCTGTAAGTAGAGAGTTTGAATCCTCCTGGGGCTTATCTTATTTTTACCTTAAGTTTCCAAAAATTTTAAAAACTTATTTTTTTGGCCAAATATTCATTTGTAAAAATTTTTAATTCTAAAACGGTGAAATTAATTTAATTAGAATATAACTACATATAATATAAATAACGCACTTTTATCCACATAAATATCGACATGTGTTTGATACCGCCTTTTAAAATCGTTAAAGCAGTCCTGCAGTGAAAATCATTGCGCAATATGACATTTATTTTGCACTGTTTATAATATTCTTTATTGCAATTACATGTACAGGCTTTCATTGTTATCAAAATATTCTGATTAATTTTTTATTTATCCAAGGGTAGTGGGGGGGATCAGAGTAATAATTGTGTTTGCAGAGGGGGGGGGGGGGGGGGGGATTATAGTCTGCGGTTTACTTTTGGTAATTTTACTATATAAATGATTTTTTTTTTGGGGGGGGGGGGGGTCTGGATTTCTCACCCTCACCCTTTCTCTAAATCCATGCACACAATGATGTTGGCACACAAAAGCATATATAAAGCAGGCAACCACCGGGGGGGGGGGGGGGGGGCAAAATTTAATTTTGTTTGTAATAATTATATAGATTAATATATTTTTGATTAATTTAAAATTCACATGCAAACAGTTCAACCCCAAATTGTACATAAAGGCAATATGTGTATTATGGGATGTGAACTCAGCATTTATGAAAATTATGATTTTTAAAAAGTACCGGAAATTGCATGTGGCCTTCTCTTTGACTAAAACTGGTACAAGAGAGTGTTATTTAGAGGCAAACACTTGGTGCGGGTATTACTGTCTAATGACAGCATCTAGTTATTATTTTGAAAACGAATCATTGATACTCAGGTAGAGTAAAGGAAAATTATTAATATATATAATACCCTATTCCCTTGAAAAGAACCCCGTAGATAACACGTTACAAGAGTAATGAATTACGTAATGATAAAGTAATAATAAAGTGTGAATTGAGCATTCATTGAGAATTGAACGTAAAAAGAAAAATGTATATTTTCCAGTGCCTTAGTCTGTGATAACTCAACAAATCGAATTGTGATGTAAAGTCCAGATTTATTTTAACAATGACACAAGTGACGTAGTGTTGGGCGCAAGCGGGGTTTGCATAATTATACGAAAGAAGATAAAGTATATTTGTTAATAATTTAATACTGAATCATACAATTGCTGAAATTATATAAATATAAGTAATAAGGAATCATTCTCTGAATATTATGAAGTGATATTTATGGTCGTAGCGTTTTTTTAAAAAATAAGGTACTGTTTTTGGATGTATATGAGGATACAAATACAGTTTCATATTGCTCAATTTTGCCCAAAACACTTAGATGTAAATTTCTCTATTGTTCATAAATTGTAGAAAGGAACAAAAGTTCTCATCAGCGGGTGTCCGGCGATGTTGTATTCTGTTCTTTAATATATTCACATGTATCCAATGATACACACGAAATTTTACTCCCCCCCCCCCCCCCCCCCCCATTTCTCATCCCCGACACAGATGTGAGTATTCAGGATCGCCGCGGGCTGCCATTGTCGTGTACAGGTCTGCTGGTCAATCACTTTGATCACCAATTCCTTCAGTTTTGCAGAATCACCTGTGTCTGAAAAGAATAAAGGAACGTAAAGATTAATTTATTAAAATGGGTAACATTGTACCACACACTTGCAAAAGAGGTATTTTGTAATTGTTTCCAATGCCATGCTGGATTTATTGATAAAATGTATTAAAAGTAAGGATAACATTAACAAGAGGCCCATGGGCCACCTCGCTCACATGAACAATAGTTCTTGTTTCATTCCATTCGAAATGTTTCAATATGAAACTTTTAGAAACATTAAACTATACATAAAAGAAGCCTACTTTTTTGGACGTCATATCATAAGTTTTAAGATGCCTCAACTGACCACAAAAAAATATTTTTGAAATTGACAATTTCTCCACATTTTTCACTTGTTTCATTTAGTTGTAGGCCATCTGATTACCTCTGCCATAATACTTGTCAAGGAGGATGAAACTCTTGTAACACTAGAATGAAAACTTCCTTTAGATCTACCTCAGCGATCAGTCAGAGATCGAGAGCTCTCAGGGTTAGGAAGGGTAGGAATAAATACTTATTAAAGTATAGTAGTAGTAGACAGATTATGACACGCAGACCAGATGTTAATTATTTTTGATATAATGTCCGATACTGCATGTATTATGATGATTATGTTGTGCAGATCTAGAGTGGGGCTGATTCCCCTTCTGAAATTTACAAAGTAAATATAGAAACATGCTTTAGCTTGTTATTCGTCTTTGGGATTTACTTGTGGTCACTGTATTATTTATAGTTTTTTATAGAGTCTGGTCATGTGATTTATTTAGGACGGAAATTTCTTTTGTCAGGTAAGGCTCTATCAATCTTGTTTTCATACGTTTTTGAACTGTCTGTTAGAGTGGACAGGCATGTAATATGTGGCTGTTTTCCATTTTGAAGTTGTATTTCTTTTGAAGCATTTTATGAATTCAGCAGCAGAAATACAATATACCAACCAACACTATATTGTTTTAGAAGTTGACTCTCGCACCTCGAACATTGGGAGGATGGATTTTGGAAATGTATTTTTGTTGCATGCCGTACAGAAAAAAACCCTAAACACCACAACCCACACGGCAGTCAGTTTTGTTTATTCAAGTTCCATCCAGTTTCAAAATTACCTTGAAAATGGTCATCTGATCCGCCTATATGATGTGCTTTACTTGTGAAAGATTATCAGATATTACCTGGCTTCAACAAGTGGGGTTTCGGAAGAGAATGCAATAAACCTCTCGTCCATATCCAGATGTTCATTGGTTTGTTGCCCAGTCTGTTTGTAGTCAGAACGTCGTTTAAAGCAAAACAATACTTGTCCGTCCGTTGTCTCGTCGTCATTTGATGTTGCTTTTGAAGAATTTTGAAGTCTAGCCCCCTCCCCCCCCCCTAAAAATTGCTTCCGACGCCACTCTATACGCAAATTGAAAAAGAGTGCAGAATGAAAAATTTATCCCGGTGTCTCGAGTATACATACTGCGCAATTTGTATGCATGCGACGTTATCATAAAAAAATAACGACGTCATGACGTTTCTAGTGCACCTGACACGAAAAACTATGGTATTTTTCAACAGCTCTATACTAAAAACTATTAATGTTAGGATAAAAAATTAGGCCAATTCGCAAAGGACGTTTCCTACACTATGTTTGAAAAAAATATGATGAAATTTTGAGACGGGGCCGATTTTGATCACAAGTGAACCATGTTCTTTGGAAAATTTTTGACTTAAAGGGGGGGGGGGGGGGGGGGGAGGGGTGGTTGCGTTGAACGGCTCATATAATGTTAAAGTAACAGCAAATAATATTGAAGTATCAACATATAATGTTAAAATAACAGCATATAAATACAAAGTATCAGCATGTAATGTTGAAGTGTCATCATGTGATGTTGAAGTATCATCATATACTGAAGGTCATCCACATACATGTAAGGCAGTTGAAGCCTTCCATAAGAAAGCATAACAGTGTATCGTATGAAATGATACGACATCATATCTTTGATATTATTCTTTCCCTCTATTACACCACCTCTACTACACTCATACCCTATTACACCCCTCCGCTACATCCCTTATATCAGAACCCCTTCACTACGTCCCCTCCACTACATTTCATCTACTACACCCCCTATTCTACACAGAAGAAAAAAGAAAATTACCAAATACAATCTGAAGTGTTTTCTTTTCCTTTTCCACTTTCAAGCTTACAATTATATCATATTTTCATAAAATAATTTGAAATAATTAAATTATGAATATATTTTTAATAAGGTATTTGATACAGTCATGTTTCCAATGCAATGACATTGTTGTAAAGTAAGGCACGCTTTTCTACAAATTAACTTATTTCATCAATTTAAAGATTTTGGGACCAAATTACCTACCGCGTTACCGCGCTGAATTACATGTATTAATGTGAATGGACGTTTTGTCGGACTTAATACGTCTGGAAAATACGGATCTCAGTGGAAATGTTGGCAATGTTATGCAGGCGCCCTTTTCTTTCAGATCTGTTTAATTTAATATTGTAGACATTTCGCTAAATCTGAACTGACAAAGTTTACGTCCTAGACATTAATGGGAATATGACTACAGAACTAACCCCCCGACCTTGAATAAACCGCAAACACAACGCCTGTAGGTTATCAACAATTTGCACGTTTCTAACAAAATCGTCCCTTAATGAATTTCAATCAAGCTTATACTGGTAATGTAAAAAGCGATCTGTAGACGGCATTGATCCTTTTGGAAATGATTCACAATATTACATTTATAAAAACTAAAAGTTGTAAAAATAATCATCATACAATTTTTCTGCATTAGAAAAGAAGAAAACGTACAAAATTTCAAATTCAGAACTTCCCTGCACGTACACACTTTCATTTATTTTTTAAAAGATATTAAACACACAGGGACAATTCAGGCACGTAACATCATTTCTAAAAATGAGGTGGGGTTTGACAAAAAACCCTAATCTCCCAATCTTCTAAATCCTGATCCGCATGGGAAGAGAGGGATAGGTAACATTGGGGAAACTTAAAATTGAATGTTAATTTTGCTTATTGCACTACAATTTTATATGCTTCCCAAAAAGTGATGAAGCCATCTCCTTCTCAATTTAATTTTGTTAATCTAAAATGTTTTCTGCGAGGAAATTAAAGTAAATAGTGACTTGGTATTCGTCAATAGGTCACAGAACTTAATAATATTCGGTTGGATGTAGTATTTTCTTCCTAAAATCTTTTCCAATTGAAGATAATACGTCGCATTCTAACAGATAATAAAAGTCGTCCCAAATTTGGTTATTATTACACAGATTGCAGATTATTTCGTGGCGTTGTAAATTCCAGCGACCATCGTCTATAGTAAGACGGTAACAGCGAACGAAAAACAGCGATAAAGACAACAGCATCACCCCCCAGGGACTAATAAAAATAATTACACTATATAACATACATTATGTTTCTTGTTTTTAATGCATACCGAGAAGAACTCGTAAAGTTGTCCAAACTTGTTTCTAATATCCTTATACATGTATATATACAGTATACAATAAACTATGTTAAATTCAAAGAATGAGCAGGATGGGGTTTACTGTTCATCCAAGTTGTATGTTTGTTGAATGTTTGATAATTTGTACATAAAATATAGTAAGGATAAAACAAAATTCTACGAAGCTGTGGGTTAACACCCCCCCTCCCCCCCCCCCCCCCCCCCCCCCCCACACACACACGTACACATATACATGTATATGCATATCTCGACAAATGTCTCAGGAAACATAAGTTTATATATTATGTAATACCCGATTGCAAAACAGCATTTTCATAAATATATAAATATGGTCCGCCCGTGGCTAAGCATAGTATCAAGTGCATGATAATTATCTTCAGTGGCTAAGCATAGTATCAGCTGCATGATAATTATCTCCATCATCACTAATTGATCACCCAGTTGGTTTAAGATACTGTGTTCACACTCTTTGGGTTTAAGAGAAAACACAAACCTTTCCGAATTCGTAAAATAAGTTTAATCGTTATTAAAGAAAATGAATGAAAATAGATTTTTTAATCCACCTTCATTAGAATGGCAACAAAATTATGCTCAAAATTTGCTGTTGCACATACAGAAACACGGGATTTATATGAACGTGAGAAAAAAATTTTCGTTCACCAAGTAGTTACCGCAACATTAAAGGTGATGGCAATTGTTTTTTTTCGAGCACTGGCGTATGCTATTTGCGGAAATGAAGAAAACAATGGACTTGTCAGACAATTAATTGTGTCTCACTTAGCAGAAACGGCACCGTGGTTTTTGAACAATGAGACGCCCGATCTGTATTTGGAAAGAACTAAAATGTGTGAGGAATGAACGTGGGGGACAGAAGTTGAACTGTATACAGCGTCATCATTATTTCAGCGCAGAATTTTTGTGTACTCGAGACACGGAGAAAGCTTTAAATTGCTTCAGATAAGGCCATTAGCAGCAAAAACAATCTCCAGTGTCCCCCTTACAAATGAGTCTATCTACTTGTATCATCGAAGCGGGTGTCATTATGACATTGTAAAAGATGTTGGAGACAAAAATGAACAAGATATGTGTTTCCAAACCAAAACAACAATTGTGTTGGATGATCCTACATGTATAAAAGCGGCGAGTTTTCACAGAAGTAAATACGTATTTTCTTTCAAAATAAAATCTGCTTGGTCCGATTTTATAGCATACTTTATGAACGCTGAATCGATGACTTTGCTTACTGCGCATTATAATAGAGAAGTTGTTTCCTGTCCATTTAGTTCATATGTCAATGTACATTTTTTCATTTAGTGTGTAATCTTAAACCCAATCAATTGGGGGACCTATCCATATGGACTTTTTTTCTTGTGTGTGTGTTCTCATATAGATATCATTTTATTTACATATGTACTTTAAATATTTCTAAGACTATTGGTGCAAATAGTGTTGAAACTTTATTACTTAATTTGAGATAATTACATATAGTTTTGTATGGAATTATTTTTATACTGTAATAGTCTAGAAATCGGACAAAGCAGCTTTAAATTTATCAACATCGATAGATGAAGTTACATTGTATGTTTGTAACATTTTTTTAAAATAGAAAAATACTTCATTCTCGCTTTATTACTATATGAGTTGCATTTCATCGCATCAGAATATGCATTCCAGTACCGTTTCCAAATTAGCTCTATTTCATGCTTTTTCATGTTATGTTTTTGTTTACACTTCGAATATTGAAAAGAAAATTCCAGATGTAGACCTAAAATAAAAGCTAGGAGCTGCTTTAATATGTTCAAAACGAATTCGCAAAAAATCAATGTGAAAAAAAATCTTAACGGTGTATCCAACAAATGTAAACAAAAACAAATGACACGATCCCTGGAAGTGTTTGCATAACAACGAATTGTGATTTCTTTATCTTGGTAATGCTCTACGTTTGACACTCAAGTTTTAGTTGATCATTTGAAATGCATTACTTAAGCATTGTCAACAATAATTTGACCAAAATCGTGTCCAAGTCCATTTAATGTGCAAGAATATAGAATATGCTAGTAAACCGCAAATATTTTCAGGACCCACAAGAAAAATATGCTCATGATGTACTAGGGATATCGCTAGAAGATCAGCTTGGAGATTCATTTCAAATTAATAAAGACGACCCACTCAGTGAATCTCTCCTTTCGGGAAACTCTTGCAAAAATACCTCAGTTACATCAGATATCAGTGAAGTTGTAGATTCATTAGGGACATCATTAACTTATATGCAAGCATTCTGACATATTGTTGATTATTTAAAGTTGTTTAGACTTTGGCCATGGATAATTATTGGGCTAAATTATTGGGTAGATTTATATCCCATTTGATTTAGATCTTAAGAACTGCAATGCTAAATGTATGAAATGACTATAAAATCATCATGTGACAAAAAGGGCTCAATGCTAAACAAAATATCCAGGAAAAAAAATGAATTTTTTATATACAAGATCTGCAATATACATTGTCCAGATATTTTGTATATGACTCCATAAAGCTGATATTATTTTGTCTATTGTTGCTCTGGTGAGCAATATGTGGCCCATGAGTCTCTTGTTTACAGGTTCCTTGGGATGTAATGTCGTGTACTGGTGCCCATGTAATGTCAATTTAAGTAATTATTAAAATAAAAATGGTACTTTTTCTTTTTTTTTTTTTTTTTTTTTTTTTTTTTTAGAAAAATGCAGAACATAGCTCTTTAAACACCAGCATATCAAACTCCAGTTTTCAAGAGTCCATGAAAAGTAAAGCGTTACCACGAAGACGAGCACTAGACACGAACTCAAGGCTGCTTAAAAAAGCATTGGATAACGTCAAAGCTTGTTTGAAGACAAGAAATAATTGTAAATTCCAATGCTTATCAAATTTTGCTAAAGAAGACATAACACAACTCAGAGAAGGATATTGGACAAAGACGTTCGAAAACAGGGTAGAATGGTTTTATGACAACGTTGTTCGAAACTAAAAGGAGAGAGAACAATCTTTTCTTTTTTCAATCAAAAAATGGAGTAGAAGTTTGTGCCCCTTGTTTTCGCACAGTGTATTTTCTTTTTTAAATACCAAAAAAAAATAAATTCAAAGACGGTTGTAAATCTGCTGGACTTAAGAAGAAGAGGTTCGACTAAAAGTAGAGACATCGCCAATTTATGGCTAGATGATTACATTTATTTCCAGGCAGAGCAAATGCCAGACACCCCGGATCGGCCCCTTCCATATAAATACAGAAAATATATGGTGTATGATGCATATGGAGAGGACATGCTGAACAATAATGAACTGGCCATTTTTTTTCCACATTTCTAAGGATATGGAAAACTGAATTTCCACATTTGAAAATCAAGCAAGTAAGCCTAAGTCATAACTTATTGATACAATGCATAATGGTTATCAATAAACACTTGTTAGGATATCTACACTTACGGCATGATTTTGTTATTAAGATTAATCAATTATCACATGATAATTTTGCAGACAAATACATTTTCAATGTGTAGCACCTGCTACAGTATTGAAAAAGAGCTAGAAGGGACACGTAACAGACAAAAGAGAGAGTATTTGAAAAAGATGATTGCAGTTCACAATGCCAGACAAATGTAAGCTGCATACTAAATTTTTAGCGTGATAAATCTTAATTAGATAAATGCACGTAGTTGGTTTTTTTTTTTTAACATTTTATGGATCTTCTTTTTCTCACAATTGAAGGAGAGAGAGGCGGTATTATTACAACAAAAGAGAAAAGGCAAAAATGCACCCAAAACAACATATGAGCTTGATTTTAGATGTAATGGACCAATGTGAGTTAAACATATATAAATATTCAATTTGTCAAAGTGAGCCAAAAGTGAATTGGTGAACTACTAACCTTTCTGTTTCTGTATATAGCAAAAACCAATATCCCTCATTTTACTGGAAGATTACAAAAGGTATGCAATATCTTAATATACATCTTTATTGAATTATAATTTAATCGCATATTGGTCTTGATTTTCTGAACACCTATTTTTTGTCATTTGCAGGGCATAGACCCGTCAACTCTTTTGAAGACGCATATTCAGGGGGTTATAAACCACGGAAGAGGAACTCAAGATTTTTTTGTTGACTTAAATGAGTATTCACACGACTCAAACTTGGTTATGAACATTTTGCCCAAGTCCATCCATTCCGATAGGGAGAAGGTAGTTTTAAATTGTGGAACTTTATATAGTAAATACTACTAGTAATACTTTATCGTAAAAGTCTTCAATATTACATTTATATCATGTTCAGATGAACTGTTAAATAATCTTATAATTGCAATTATTTGTTTCTTATCCATTGTAAATTGTCACAAAAACAACTTTTTAAATTAATTTAGAATGGAAAGTTACCGGAAATCTTGTTTATTCAAGCGGACAATTGCGCTAGGGAAAACAAGAATAAATATGTTTTTGCATTCTGTGAGCTTCTTGTCAAATTACGAGTATTTTACGACGTGAGTCGTATTTGTTTTCATTTTCATCTCAATTAAGATGCATGAAAAAACTTGACAAGATTGTTTAGACTTGATATAAATATCATTTTATTGAAGAGAGGTTTTAGATCATTTAAACAAGTTAATAAAAAAAATAAAGAACACATATTGCTATCGACGAATTTAAAGAATATAACTGAGTAAAGGACATATATATTTTATATAAGATTAGAAAAAAATGTGTAAAGAAGTTAATAAAAAATGTATTTGATTAGAAAATTGACAATGAAGAGATAATCGAAAACTTCATTTGTTCGACCTACTTCATGAAAAAAATATAAGTTTAGCTTAGTTTAAGGTAACTTTGATGATATTATTATAACATTTTACAAGCTTTGAAAGTTATGCATTTGATAATACAGGAACGTTAATAGACTATTATAAATATTTCCAGTAAATTTTATTAACTATCTACGAATAATTTGTGAGATATCAGTTTTGAGCTTTGAAAATGTTCTTTTAATTCATCAGAAATTATAGAAGGTAAACATTTATTTGGCAGTGGATATGTTTTAAAGAACGATAAAAAAAATTGCTGTATATGATACTTTTGTGGGGGAAAATTACAACCAATATAGAATAAAATGTTTTCATATTAATTTTATTTTGACAGTCATAGACGTTTTCATGGTCGTATAGGAGGTTGAAGATAAATTTGATCAACCAATCGTTGGATTTTAAATATCAAAAAAGCCATGAAGTATTCTTTCAACACCAGTACCTGTACAAGTATGGCATGTATTTTTCATTTTTTGCGGGGTGGGGGGGGGGGGGGGGGGGTGGTTACATTTTTCCAAAGAACATGTGTATTGTCATTTGCAATATACATGTATATACGGTATGACGTTTGTGCAAAGTGTTGTGCCTGTGAATTAATTGTTGTCAGGTTTAATATACATGTTGATTTTTATATCTAGCCTGGGCATTCTTTACATTTAAAATCGTAAATTTTAGTGAATTAGTAAAAGATTTGTTTGATATCCGCACACGGTTTTCTGGATGATTGTTCCTCTGCAGTCACATTTTGTTTGACAAGAGCTTAACATAGCCTCTTAGAGGAAATGTCCCTCCATAAGATGATCTGTTGTTTCAAAGCGTTTGTAAATACTCATAAGTTTTTAAAATATGTCACAAGAACTTGTTTTTTATAAAGAAAGTTGTTACTTTGTTTTTTATTTTTGTCTCTCTATATACTAGGTTTTTAGAGGTATATTATCCCGGAAGTACCCTTTTGTTAAATAACTTAGTATCATAGCCTTATAATATATTTATTTAGTTGTAATATTTTTCTTTGTTCTTATTTGAACTGCGGACATAAAATAGCTCCCAAATTTTACCTCGTATTTATTTCTTACAAACAAAAGTTTACGCAGCTGGAGGAATGTAACTTCGTATACATTAACCTTGAAATGGTCACTTATTTCCCGTCTCACAAAATCTATACTCATAAGGTCCTTAAAAGGAAACCTGTTAGATTTTTTAATTGTCCAACAAAACGAGCTGAGGAATGATGTTATGGAAAGGCTAAACAATAGTTTAGCATTTAGAGTTTTATTATTCATTTTATAGCTGTTTTATTTAAATTTTATTTTTGTTAAGTAAGAATTAAGCTCGAAACATGTAAACTTTTATAATAATATTTTTATCTTAACTCGCATTAGATGTACTTTTAAATGGGTTATATCAATGCTTTCGGGGAAATGTTACAACCTACAAATTATTTTTATATGATTAAGGTTAAATCCATGGTTTGGGAGGAATGTTACTACCTACAATTTATTTTTGGTTGATTTGGGTTAAATCCATGGTTTGGGAGGAATGTTACTCCCTACGATTTATTTTAGGGTGATTGGGTTAAATCCATGGTTTGGGAGGAATGTTACTACCTACGACTCATTTTTCGATGATATTGGTTAAATCCATGGTTTAGGAGATATGTTACTCCCTACCATTTATTTTTCGGTGATATTGGTTAAATCCATGGTTTGGGAGGAATGTTACTCCCTACGATTATTTTTCGGTGATTTGGGTTAAATCCATGGTTTGGGAGGAATGTTACTCCCAACGATTTATTTTTAGGTGATTTGGGTTAAATCCATGGTTTGGGAGGAATGTTACTACCTACGACTCATTTTTCGATGATATTGGTTAAATCCATGGTTTAGGAGATATGTTACTCCCTACCATTTATTTTTCGGTGATTTGGTTTAAATCCATGGTTTGGGAGGAATGTTACTCCCTACGATTTATTTTTCGATGATATTGGTTAAATCCATGGTTTGGGAGGAATGTTACTCCCTACGATTTATTTTTCGATGATATTGGTTAAATCCATGGTTTGGGAGGAATGTTACTCCCTACGATTTATTTTTCGATGATATTAGTTAAATCCATGGTTTGGGAGGAATGTTACTCCCTACGACTTATTTTTCTATAATATTGGTTAAATCCATTGTTTGGGAGGACTGATACTCCTTACGATTTTTTTTTTTTTAGATGATTTTGGTTAAGTTCATGCTTTGGGGGGAATGTTACTTCCTTTTATTTTTTTTAGATGATCTGGGTTAGATCCTTGATTTCGGGGGAATGTTACTTCATTCAAATAGTTTTAAGATGATTTTGATTAAATCCTTGGTTTCGGGAGAAAATCTTACTCTCTACGGTTTATTCATAGCATCAAAAGCACAGCATCTGAATGTAGGGAGGAATATTACTCCGAAATTAATTTTTGTTTGAAAAGTGCATATCACAGAACAAAAATCATCATTATATTGTCTCATACGAACTTTATATTTACGTTACCTCATTTATAATGTGAATTTGATTCTTATTAAATGTTATCCACGTAATAAATTCTAATACTTCCACGCAAATGAGTGGCTGATTTTTCGTGATCATATGCTCTTCGATGCAACAAATTGAACAAAGAAAGAAAAAGACTTAACAAAACCCGTAAAAGGTACTATTAACTCAGTACCTTTTTATTTGGCTGTCCCTTCTAAGTAGTTGCTTTTCTTCCAAATTTTTCATTCACAGCAGCCGCATGCTTTCTGATGATTCTTTTAGAAGGATACAACTGCAATGTTTTATTTTACTCTGCAAAATAAATCATTTGCAACTCCATTATCAAACATTTAATTAATCTCAAAACAGGCACGTAGCATTGTTTTTTAACTTGGGGGGGGGGGGTGTCTTGTAAAGCATAAAAACGGAAATTTTTCCCAAATCATATAAATCTTTATCCCTTGGAGGGGATAGCATATTGTAAATAGAAGTTCACATTTTCTTTGTTATTTTGCTTCATTTCAATTCAATTTTTAGATGCTCCCAAGGGGGGGGGGGGCAACTTCATGTTAATTAATTTTTATATAAGTAAATTTAAGAAAAAACTCTTTGCTGCAAGAAAAAAAAATGGATGCTAAATGCCTGTAAAAATCTACAAGCTGTCATTTCTTATAAAGACAAATGTAAGCATATCGGATGTAAGCTGTCATTTCTTTTAAAGACAAATGTAAGCATATCGGATGTCTATCTTTACTGTTCGAAAATGTATTCTTGGATATATATTATAATAGTTATTGCTGTATTTTACTTTACTTAAATGATTTTTCACAAAATTTATTTGAACACAAAGGAAATGACTACAATTAGATCCACAAGAACTAGTCTTTGTACATATTTTCACCATACATCGGCTATTGTCCGATGCATGGTTAATGGTTAATATGCGTCCGATGCATGGTGAAATGAACAAATTTAACAAAATGAACACTACAATTAATTGACTATATTTGCAATTCTGTTTTTATTAAAATTTGGTTAAAAAATTGGTGTTTTTTTTTTCTCTAATGTTTTGATGGTTCATAAAATCCCGGCAACATACCTTTTAAAGATGGCGAAATTGACGTCACTTGAAGGTCAGAGTAGTGCATATTTATTAAACACGTGATACAAAAAAATCAGGATTATTGTTGTGTTTAGGTCTTGGACTTTAAAATGAATAGAGGAAAACACGAAATCATGATGAGTATTTTGTATGTTTATTTCTAAAATCGTCCGATCCACGGTATGTGTCCGATACGTAGTTAATTCATCCTACACGTTCCTGGGTCAGGATGAAGAATCTTACAGTAATCGACTAGTTAAAGATCTTTCATAATATCTAATACCTTTTCTCTGGCTATTGGGTTATTAACGTTACAAGAATTAAATCTATCCAACTCTGGGTTCAGAACAAGATTAAAATCCTCACAAAATATAAACAAACGTTGTATATTCAAAAAAGTATCTCTAACTTTTTCATGAAAACCCGGATTAACTGCATTTGGGCCATATATATTTATTAAAGTAACGTGATCGTCGTCCATCATTTCATTGTGTATTTTAAACTCAAAATTGTTGTTAAAAAGGCTGACACCCCTAGAATTTGACTTAAAAGATTTAAAAATACATTATAACCCCACTTTGTTTCAATAAGTGGCTCAATATCAGTTATAAAATGGGTATCTTGTAAACACAATATAGAGCAGCCTTGTTATTTGTAGTAATTACGTACATCTTGTCTCTATGAGCTTGTAGCTAAGCCGTGACACTTTATAGACGCTATTCTTATGAGATCCGCCATTTCTAACTAACACAAAAAGGAAAAAATTCACACAATATAAGAATAAGAAAAACAGGAAATAGATGCACACGTAAAATTGACTAAACGTTTTTGTTGTATATATAACTCTTTTTATTTCAATTGTAACACATTGAGAATGTAGACAACTACAAAGTTGACTATGTAGATTTAAGTTACATGTAGTGTAATGATAGTGAAATAATGAGGTAAACTGGTATTTACTGGTACATGTATTACTACAAGAGAAAAGCTGTCAATGTGACAGGAAACTGGGTTTTCTTTTGTGTGATCAGTATCCATAATCCATTTGTCAACCCTGAATTGATGAACACTACCTATCCAGAGAAATGGGGTACTCTATATGCAATATTTTTGCCGAAAAATAACAAAGTTCAACAGGTGGTATTTCTTTCATAAACTAGAAGTACTGTGAGCAAGCTCACAATTGATACCTCCCGCTAAGAAAAATCATAACTCAAGTATTTTTTCTCTTATAGGAAATAATGGATGCTATCTATTTAACCTACCATGTTCTATAAATAACAACTGCTGTATGTTTTAAAACTGTTAATGCTAATGTGAGTAAACAAACCAATTTCTATTCTTTGAATTCCATTTTATTTCATCTGAACTGTAAATGCATAAAAACATTTGCATCCTTATGTTAACAAACATGACTGGAATAAAACGATAATCCACATGTCAAGCAGCCATTAAACATTTTGAATTTTTGGTATACCGAGCACGATATTTTTTTTTGCGAAAAATTTTTCCACACATTTAAAAAAAAAAAAAAAGGCCATTTTCAGAGAGGCGGGCAGGGATGAAAATCTTAAAATTAATTTTACGTGGCCTGACACAAGGAAGCTTTGTGTCAAATTTCAGCTTCTAATCATTTCCATTAATACAAGACAAGACACAGACAGGAATTAAGCACTTTTTAAATAATGACCTTGAACTAGCCCAAAATACCTTGGGTCAGGGTCATGACACCCTTAGATTATAAGCAATCCTTGTGTAAAATAAAACTTCCAATGTTTCTCCATAAGAAAGATATCGACCAGACACGAATTTTGCACTTTTCCTGCCAGTTACCTTGACCTTGCCCGAATGACTTTCAGTCAAGGCCATGACACACCCTTTGGTCATAAGCAATATTTTTGTACAGTAAGAACTTCCCATGTTTCTCCATAAGAAAGATATGGACCGGACACAAATTTTGCACTTTTTCTGCCAGTGACCTTGCCCGAATGACCTTGGGTCAAGGTCATGACACACCCTTAGGTCATAAGCAATCTTTGTGTGAAGTAAGAACTTCTAATGTTTCTCCATAAGAAAGATATGGACCGGACACGGACTTTGAACTTTTTCTGCCATTGACCTTGACCTTGGGTCAAGGTCAAGACACATCCTTAGGTCATAAGCAATCTTTGTGTAAAGTAAAACTTCCAATATTTCACCATAAGAAAGATATGGACCGGACACGAATTTTGCACAGACAGACGGACAGACAAGTGATTCCTATATCCCCCCCCCCCCCCAAAAAAAAAAAAAAAACTTCGTTTGCGGGGGGTATAATAATGAGAAATTGAAATCCTAGCAAAATGCACACCTCTGATATATGTACAATTGATCTGCAAAAGAACAACTTCCTATCATGAAAACTGTAGAGGGAGTTATCCGCACAATAGGGGTACCCTATATGCAATATTTTGCCCAAAAATGACCTATGCAATATTTTGCCCAAAAATGACCAAGTTCAACATCTGGTATTTTTTCTTATAAATTATCAGAAATCATAATCCTAATAAAATGAACACATCAGAGGTATGAACAATTGATTTGCAAAAGAACAACTTCCTATCTTGAAAACTGTAGGAGGAGTTATCCGTACAATGTGGGTACCCTTTTGGCAGCCGCCCGCCCGCCATTTCATTAACTGGATTTTTCCTTTGGAAAACCCGGTTAGAAACAAAACACGCCATTCATAAACACACACAAATATACACATCTAGATTCCGATCAAAAGGACCAAGTTGCGTTTCCAGATCCCGATCTTAAAGCTGAACACCGCTGTTCGTAAATAGGCACTGTCCGCCATATTTCTCTTTAATCACTGCTATCCCTACAACCCCTAAATAAGCCACAGACTTCTTAACAGTGTAAAGTATTTCGTGGTCTCACCTGTGTGAACGTACATCTTGCCTCGCCGTGTAACTCGGTCGCGAGAAAATTATCAAACTTTTTTTCAAGCCAGGAGAATATTTAACATCAAATAAACAAGCCAATATATTATTTACAAACAGAATATGCACATAAAATATGAAATAAATGCACAAAATCCAAAGACAACGAAAGGAATACTACACGTCGGCCACGAATTTCAGGTATGCAATCGGGTGTAACGTAATCGAAGGGTTTATATACCTGTGTGACGGTGCCTACTTACGAGCGATGTTCAGCTTTAAGGATTGGAAACACTGCTCCGCTGTTACTCATGACGATGATGCTTGATATTATCTGACTCATATTTTAAGATGTCGCCTTTGATCCGCTCGTCCCGATTTAGGTTTTTGATGAGTTGCGCGTTCATCCGAGTCAGGTGGTCGTGCATCACAGATCGCTTCTTAATTTCATCTTTGGAACAATTCATGATTTCCTGATTTTTGTGTCCGTGTCGCGGTCCTCCTCTGTTTCCTCCCGGCATTCTGTGCATGGCCAATACGTCAGACGCGTCCAGATCCATGTTGACTGTGTCCTTCAGAATTCTACAGAGATCGGAACGGAGGTTTTCATTTTCGCTTTCCTGCCAATTAGTGTATTAAATGTTGTTTTTCTGCGAGTATTGCTGGCTGTTGTTGGCTAGGAAAACTGCACAGTCGGCTATGTGTTGACATTGCTTTAGATTTTGTTTAAGCTCTCTGAGTTCTTTTGCCTCTGCAGAATATTTTTCTTTTAGAGTTTCAAACTCAAGTTGAAACCAGTCGGACATTTCTTCGTTTGATCTTCAAATTCTTTTGTTTTAATGTGTATTTTTTCATTAACCTCCGGTTTTATTTTATCTGTCACACTATGTGTTTATTCAGGCATGGTCGTGGCCTTACCTTCTGCTAGGATTTCATTTTTGATTTCGCTTTTTATTTCGTTTTTCAATTCGGATTATTGAAGAGACGATTTTTTTACGTCTACTTTTCTGACAATTGTGGGTGGGTTTTTTTTTTTGTTTTTTTTTTTTATCAGCAATGCCTTCGTATATTAGCCTAAGGTCATCAGGGGCGCCATTGGGGTAGTCGTAGTCCGTGCTACTATTTGTACAAAAATTGTAAATCTTTGCATAATAAAAACTTTAAAAGCAAATAAAAAAAATCTAATTATGAAACAAGTCATATTCTTAAAATTAGACATGATAATTTAAACTTCATAACGAAAAACAAAAACACTATCAGTGATTTTTGAAAGCTTGATATTATTATGTAGTTAAAAACTTTTACCGACGCCTACATTGATTAAGTTAAACACCAACATTATTTATTTTATGAATATTAGTTTTTATACATCAGAGTTACCTCGACAACATGGGAAACACCACGGATAATCGATGGGACAGTGGCAAGGTGGGCAGCTTCAGAGCGTGCATTACACCTTCGATTTCGCCCAACACTTCAAGCTACCGCACCACGCCAGACAAATGGGACCGACATACTTTGTCATGCTTCGCAGAGTCCAGCTGTTTGGGGTCCGCATTGATAGTGCGTGTATGCAGTTGAACGTTTTGGTTGATGAAGATCAAACAATCTCTAAAAAAGTGTGAATAATAATAACACAGTGCATCTTTAAATCTGTTTAATTGAATAATTTTTTAATTCTTATTTATTTATTATTTATTTTTTTTATTTATTTATTGCTTATATTATTTGGTTTTGCAGTACATGTGTAATATGTTATAATAATTTAATTTAGGTCAAGATGGGGCTTTGACCAACGGCTCAAACGCGGTAACCGTTATTAGCATGTTGGACTACACATTCAACGAATATGAATTCTGGGAAAAGTCATGTTCTGTACATATATTATTAATATTATTATCATTATCATTTATTATTATTATTTTTTAAAATCAAAATTTAAATTCATGTTTTTTACTTTGATATTAACCCGTTCGTAAAATGAAAATTTTAACAGTTTTTATTTAATTTTGTTCTTTTCATTTTTGTGCAGGTCAAAACAAAAACCAGTATATTTTAGGGTATCTGTGCTGGAGAGTTTTAATGGGCTATCACAAAAGAATCTCACTAAAAATGCAGATTCCAGGACACACAAGGTATTGAATTTTTAATATATTACATTGTATGTTTTAGTGTGGATGTTATTTTGATTTCTGTTAACATTTACATGTATCGCCTAGGTGTAATGATTATGAATATTTGTCTAGATGTCTTGTTGATGGAGGATTTGGCCACATAAGAAAACTTTTCCGCCGAAGTGATGTAGACTCTTTAAGTCAGTTGGTTGACGTGGTGCAAAAATCAGCCTCCAGCAATGTTGCAATCCCATACAAGCAAGACGATGGTAGAGTGACTTGGGAATGGCGGGATTGGAAGAGATTTCTCTCTACCAACTTCAAGGCTGTCAGAAACATTAGAAAGTACCACCACTTTCGGTTTTGTTGCCAAGATCCTGGGTACGTCTTTCTAAAGGAGAGCGTTGATTCAGAGGAGACCCGAGTATCAATCATGAAGAGTCCCATCTCAGATCCTCATGCGAGACCAATATTGATCACGCCACCTGGACTGTCCAGAGATCGCCAGATGTACCTCTACAGGAATGTCCGTCCTTACGTGAGGCCACTTTATCAGGAGGAAGTATGCCTAGCTCCTACAGATCTGGAAGAGTAACTGGTGTTGCCGTTATTTTTCAGGTCGTTCGACGCCAGAACTTTTGTTAAATTATGAAATTTTGTTCTGCTGAAAGTTTAAATGAATTGTAAATATGATATGGTATATTTGTGTATTTGTTTGGTTTTTATTTATGTACATAATTTATGTGTACCAGTGTGTTGTCATATATTTGTGATCTATTACTGATAATGAAAATAACAGAGAGAAAATCAATGATATAACCATGATTATTAAAACTTTTCAAAACTTGTTTTGTCGCATATTATTATGACGTCATTGACGTTACGCTGCTGAATGCTGCACTGCAGAAAACAAACTTGATAATATTAATGCATAAAAATATAATTTCAATGTTGCAGACGGATCTTAAATTGCATTTTTTAAAATTGTCTACATGTTTGCTTTCAAATTCTATGAAAATCTCAAAATGTATAAAAATTGCCATAAGGAACCTTTTCTCATGGGCGCAATCATATCTTTTAAAAGTACTATCATAATGGACAGTGAGGGTTCTTTATCATACCTACCGTGAATCGATTTTTAGGTGTCATCCGAAAGAACGACAATGTTAACTAGAGTGTCGAATGCTTAGCAAAGGAACAGTTGCTACATTTCATATCATCTTAGGTTTGTCGAACACGCCATCTACTAAGCGAGAAAATTATACCGAGACGTACTTTGACTAAGGGGTAAACTCAATTTGTAAACTTAATTTTCCCCGGCTTTGTAACCTAAATTAGCCCCCCTTTTTACTGCTTAGGCACAACAAGACAATCAAAAGCAAAAATATTTATATTAACTTTAAGACCGGTTAGGGAACATATTTGAATGAGTATTATCACCCCCCAAAAAATAATATTTCCTGTCTAAAAATCTTTCTTAATTGAAGATAATAAATAACATTCTAACAAGTAGTGGAAAACATCCTGAATAAGATCAATACATGTACATGTATAATATTAAACAAACAACAGCTTCTCCATGTCGTTGTACACTTTTCCATCGACCAGCACCTATATTTGGAGACGGTAGTTAATTGCTCTGAATTTCACAAAAACTTTACACACTTTGTTTTAAAAATTCTGTTCATGTAAGTGGTACCTCTACCGGAGTTGTTGATATAACTAAGATCCAATTTTTGTAAAAAATGATTATAAGGTTTTGCATTTTGAAGCACTTGTTTAATTCACGCTATAAAAATTGACTATTCTAAACGTTTCTCATTCCTGTTGTGTTAAATATATTATGTATATTACATGTTTACACACAAATGATGAAATAATTATGTATACATAAAACTGTATGGATGTCTAAGATTGTTAACAAGGCAGGACACATTTAATGGTTACAGAAATGTAAATGCGACTTTATAAAAAGAAATCTGAAATGATTTGTTTATACAAATCACACTATCATAAACGAAACTATTAATAATTAACCATAATAAATAATATGACAATCTAGTCGGAGTTGTTCACAAATTTGAAACATCTTCCGTTTTAGTAGAATTTGATTCACTTGTAAAAAATACAGTCGGCAGATTCTCCTTTTTGCGAAGTTTTTGAACCAGTGCTAAAATTTTCCTCAAATTTTCTTTCCTCAAAATGATATAGATCCAAGGGTCTACAATAGCGTTGCTTATGGTCATGCGCACTGCTAGGAGTTCTTCCGGTCCATTTTTGGGGTCACTTGAGCTAGCGTTAATCAGCATACAGACCTTAAAAAAAAAAAACAAGACTTCATTGAATGACTCTTTGCACGACAATAATATGAAATATTATTAGGCTGATATTTAAACTTGATTTTTTTTTTTATACTTAGAACCTATAGATAATAGGACAGGATGTATACTGTTGGTTTTAAAAGGTCTAAATGCAACATTTATTTTATCTAATTGTGTTGTTAAAGCTAGTGAGATTGACAATTTACAAAATGATAATTATTAAAAAAAAATTTAATATACAAATAAAATATTTTTATCTCAGGAATTATTTATTTTTTCTTTTAAATAATTTTAATCGAATACAATTTCAGTTCTTTCATTCATCACAATTTTAAAAATGAATATGCATAAATAAGCAAAGTAATGCCTTGAAAAGCCAGCAATGCACTAGACTTTGGAAAGTACTGCATTACATTATCATTACTTGTAATGTTGTAACATTACACATTGCTAGCATTACTTTGAAAACATTGCAATGTATTACCATTATATTTAGCATTACCCTAAGCCTGTCCTTAGCAAAGAGCTAACTAAGGATAAAAAAGACATAACACCCCTGTGGGTCGCTAATTTGAAGGATCAGCCCCATTTTCCTGACGTTAATTGAAAGCACTTGCAATTTAAGATTTTTTTAAAGAACATTTTATCCAGTAAGTGTTTATAAATTTGTTACCGTTCTTGAGATATCTGGAAAAGAACGCTTTATGGACGGACCCTTCATCTCTTTTTAGAGACAGTTTCACCTTATTTTAATGGTACATATTGTTAACAACATTATTTTGAGCATTATTACCTTTCATATTATTTCTCCTTTTTGAGATTTAAAAGATCAAATATTTGGTATTTTGGCCCCTTAAAATCCCTAATTACGAAAATATTTCATATTGTACAGGTAAATAAATGAAAGATGAAAAGTTTTCTTGTGTAATATATAACAAAGTATTTCTCAGTGAAGAGCTATGAATAAAAATATTTAGAATCCTTTAGGCTTCTTATTTGAAAGGCCATCCCATTTATCTTGTAATTATATGAAATATCGTTTTAATCTTAACATATTTTGTTCTATATTTTATAACAAAATATCTCAATGAAAAGAGATATCAATCAAAATGTGTCCAAACATTCCGATGACTTCGTTGTTAACTTTCTGGATCCAACGAATTCCGGTAGTTTTTGCCTTTTGCATAAAAATACAAACACGTTTCACTTCAATATATCGTTAATTTACCAGGAAAAGTTTACATTTATATCACGGATAGTATCTGAGAACTTTTCTGCCCCAAATGGCTAAACAATTAAGAAAATCGTCGTTAATCGGAATGACACGTCTTCAAAAATGTTAAAAACATTTAAATTTGAAAACCATTCATGTTTATCTGTGAAAAAAGGATAGGATTCGGTTAAATAGTTTTTTAGAAATTGCCTGAACACAAAATGTTATTGAAAAAATTAATTAGAAACAATAGAAAAAAAATTGGGTTTTCCGTTGGAGACGGAAAGATCTTAATTAATATCCTCTCAAGTTGAATTTTGACTGCAAAGAAGGAAATATGAATTTCAATGTAACAGTTATGAATGGCGAGTTGTCATTGTCAACCCAATATGTTTCCGTAGACGATAATCAGTGACAAACCATATCAGTATAAGTAATAAAAATCGCCCATTATAATATAAAGAAGTAACATCCATTTTCTTAATCGTATTATCAATAATGTAAAAAAAAAACACGTATAAGGAAAAATAAACACTGTTTCTAAAAAAGATTTGTATAGTAATAGAAAATGCACTTTAAAATTGGATTGAAAATACATCCTCTTCAAAATAATATATCCACATAAAAAATCATTTAGCAATGACCTGCATGAATGCAGCTTATGTATTTTGTTGGTAACAATGTCAAAACTTCTTAAATATGACCATATAATCAATTTTACCGTCAATGTATTAAGAAATATCCAATAGTTTATTATTTGGTTCTGTTTCGAAAAATGTACTTGAAAGTAGAATTTTCAAATAGGATATATTTCTTTTAAATAATCCTTATTTGTGGTTACTTCCACTGACACATGCTTCGAATACCCCTTGAATACCCATGGACATTTCAGATTAAATGGTGTACATTATATAAATTTATATTGAAGTCATTTCCTAGCTCGAAGGAAAACACAAATATTTTATACAAAAACAATACAAATACAAAATAAAAACTTGCATTTTCAAAATTGATATGAAATTACATGTATAAATCCTAAATGGAAAAACATCCTGTTTATTTTAATGGGGCGTACCAGAAACATTGACTTTAATTCCAATTTTCATCAAAAACAGTACATATAAACTTACCATTAATGGAATCCAGCATATTGAAAATAGCGTTACTATCAAGAAGAGGAAAACAATGATGAAGATGTCATTCCTCTTTCTTCTTCTGTCTGAATCTGAAAATTTTGGTCTCCTTGTCACAGAGAAGACAACTGCTATGTTCAGAAAAATCGTTGTTAACAGGATAAGTAATCCTGTAATGGAATATATGTACGTGTTTATTCGTTCCAGTTTTCCTTTGTTCGCAAAGTCTAGAAAACACCAAGAGCCCGGATAAAAGTTTTTCACAGAACCAACACCTACTAAATTAAGAGATGAGATACAGGCGGAAAAAATCCAAATGACAACCAGAATTATATTCGTCCTTTTGACTTTAGACACCCTGTATAGTATTGGAAAAGTGACTGCCAGGAATCGGTCAAACGACATAGCACTGACGATTGAAGCGGAGGACAAAAATGAGAAGGAGAACCAAAATGAGACAAAGCCACATAGTTCCTTGGGAAAATCAAACGTAAATCCAGAAATGTATCGAACCATTACTGCGGGATATACTAGAGCTATTCCACAGAAGTCGGTTATAGCTAAACCTCCGACTAGTCTATAAAACGGCTTCCATTTGTGTTGACCAGACGACCGACAGAGGATAATCATAGCGATCAAGTTTCCAGACACACCAAAAAAATACTGAAGGCTAGGAGGGACAATGCTTTCAGAAACAACTGGCTCATCAGTTAAATTTGAATTGTTGAAACTATCTAAAATTTTTATACTTCCCATGGCAGAGATACGATAAGAAACCCAATAAAGAAATAACGTTGAAAAAAAGGGAAGGGAAGTTATTAAACTGAAACTAATAAAGAAAAAATTTACAGTAAATTTATTATTAGCTATTACATCATTGACTGCAAGCCACACATGTTTAAAAAGCTCTTCATTCCGATTAAAAAATTTAAGGTAACATTTTTTCTCACCTTTTTTACATGATTATTGTTATCACGACATTTGATCTCCAACCAAAAAAAAAAAGAATACAAACAAAATCAACAAGATATCTGTGAGCCAATGCTCACTAGTAATAACCCCGCTCTGATGTGAATTTGCAAAGTAAGCAAAGTCGTCATTTAACAGGATGTTGACGTCCGATTGGTACAAAAATATATCCCACGATATGGCATGCCTAAACAAATAGTCTGTTAAAATTTAAAGCATCTGCAATTTATAGTTGCTGAGAAATCTTTGACGAAAAATTGTTGGAAAATTTAGGCTGAAAATAAACAAAGTCGTCATGTAACAGGAAGTTGACGTCCGATTGGTACAAAATATATACCCCATTATATTGCATGCCTAAACAAATAGTCTGTTAAAATTTAAAGCATCTGCGATAAATAGTTGCCGAGAAATCTTTGACGAAATTTTTTGGAAAATTTAGGCTGAAAATAAACAAAGTCGTCATGTAATAGGAAGTTGACGTCCAATTGGTACAAAAATATATCCCACGATATGGCATGCCTAAACAAATAGTGTCTTAAAATTTCAAGAATCTGCAATTTATAGTTGCCGAGAAGTCTTTGACGAAAATTTGTTGGAAAATTTAGGTTAAAAATAAACAAAGTCGTCATTTAACAGGAAGTTGACGTCCGATTGGTACAAAAATATATCACACGATATGGCATGCCTTAACAAATAGTCTGTTAAAATTTAAAGCATCTGCGATAAATAGTTGCTGAGAAAAATGCGACAGAAATTTTTGTTACAGACAGACAGACAGACAGAAGGACAGACAGACACACAAGGGTAAAACAGTATACCCCTTCTCCTTCGGAGCGGGGGTATAATAAGAGTATTATATAATCTTTTACAATTAGAATTCCGAACAATATTCATTCCTGTTAATTTATTAAAAGGACAAAATCGCAATCTTGACCTCAGTAATCTTGAAGATCAAAGATCAATTGTTTTTAACATCGCGCCCTATATCTGCAGACAGGTGGTTGAAAAAAATCATTAAATTTTTATGGACAAAAGATTTAGTAAGCCCTATGTAGGATAAATTTGTTAACCATACTAACGTTCTGAACACTTTGGTGAATATTTTTTACGATGTTGGGTTTGAGACAAGTACAAATACTAAAGGTTTATAACAAAGAATGGTGACTTCTGAATCGATTGCTGTTCTTAACTGAGGAAACATGAACCTTTCTTTTTCATAAACTCTGAAATATTTTTCTTCTAAATTGTAAAACAAAGCCAATATAAAAGTTTTTGAAATAAACGAATTAATTTAGGATGACCTTCTCCTTGACTTTAAAATAACCTTACCTTAGAATGCATAATCTTCGTATTCAATGTATTTAGCAACGGTTGAACACTGAATGCTGTGTCATATAAATTGATAAATACATATTTCTGAAAAATACTGATATCTGCTGAAATGTTTTTATTACTACAATGTGCAGTAACAGATGTTTTGACTGTAGATTCTAGTATTTAGTTGTGATTGCTTCACGGTTACTCAGTTGGAACGATGGTAATTGGTTTCAAATTCAGTGATCATTTCTTTGTTTCTTCCCGTAAGAAAAGTTTTCTTTATATAGTAAATGTAGAGCGGTGTGGAAAAAAAATCAACATAAATAATGGAATTCATCCCTAAGGATAAATTCATTTATACAAGCAACAGCAACCTTATCCTTAGGTGTGATCCTAATAAGGATCGGGTTAGCTTTAGCTAAACCATCGGGTTTGGTGTTCGCAATTGATATCGGGTTTGGAATCCTTTTTCATCATATTCTTCCATGATGCTGCGATCATCAAACAAAATTTCACCCAAACCCTCCCACCCTATTTGAATTGTGTCATGATGGCGTCAGTTTGAACGACTGCCATGTTTATGTTACTTAATTATTGTTTTGTCAGTTTATTGAGTTTGCTTATTTTGCAGCCAAATTAAGACCTGTGGTTGTTATCATGCATACGACTACTATTTGAAATTATTTATTTGGATTCACGTTTGAATAGCTATAAACAAATTTAATCAGTGCCACCAATTATTCAATCATGTTCATTGCTTAGATATTAATTGAAGTATATCAGATACTGCTGGTCTCCTTGTTTTATCTTCCAGTCAACAATTCAGGCTGGACATGCTATTATCAACTACAAGGATTCCTGTTTCACCTTGGGCTTCACCTCGTGTTCAGTATAAACATCTTGTGTTCAGTATCAACACACGACTTGCTATTACCAACTACCACGATAACCATTCTCATCATGGGATTCAATTCACTTTGGAACAGTGTCAACATGCGACTTACTATAGCCAACTTCCAGGCAATAATTCCTATCGTGGACTTCATTTTGTGCTCAGTGTGTACTCACATCTACCACGATACCCATCATCGTCATGGCTTATTTCACATTGCATTGACTTCTTCCTGTGCTCCATTTGTGGTTACCATCCAAATTGGTTATTTAAACTCTAGAAAAATTGTTTGTTTTTCGGAATTTGCAACATGGCAGGGTTTCTCAGGTCTTTGATGTAGGCAACTGTTCCCAGGGCCTGCTCAAAGCTTGGGAATAGGTGGTCAACTGCTCCCAGGGTCTACCTAACCTAGCCATTAACCCGCTTTAAGCAAAGCGCTATTTATCAACTTTTTGATCCATTGATTATTTATTGACTCGATTCATCAATTGACAATGATGATTGATATTGATTGATAGATTGATTGATTACGGATTGATTGATTCAATAATCCTATTGCTAATGTTATTGATTTATATTGATTGATCAAACAATTTGATTGATTGATTATTTATGGATTGATTGATTGAACAATCCTATTGCTGATTTGATTGATTTATATTTATTGATTGAACATTTGATTGTTGATGTGATGATTGATTGATTTATTGTACAGCCATATACCTGCTCACCAATTGGGTGGCAGGTCGGTTGTTAAAAGGCATGTTCAATTTTAATAAATAAGCCATGACCAAAAACGCCAGTTGGTGTTCAGCTGTTGTCTTTTATAAACGCATGATCAGTAAAATTAAAACAACACATTCCAAAGACAAAAAACAGCTGTCGATATTACAGCAAACCGGGGTTTTTTTGTGTGAACAGATTCCATAATTTTTTTTTATTTGCAATTTTTTAAATTTCAATTTTCAAATTCATACATATACAGACATACAAACATATCATAAGTCATACTATGAAATTGTTACAATCAGAAAAAAAACTACATTAGTTTTGCTCTTGTGTAGATTATATATCACAGAAAAAAAAAACTTTTCAATTCAGACCATATTGTTATATGTTTGTAAAAAGAAGAATTTCTAATTGCTATTCATCTTTCAATTTCATATTTATTATTAATGTAAATGGTTCAACAGCCCAGCAATGTTTGGTTTTTTTTTATTACAAAGACATTGAAAGATATACTGTTTGGTAAATAAAATTAGAAAGTTAATGACTAAATTTGACTTTGAGAGAGGAACCTCTCCAAATAATATATTGATTACATTCAAACCAACTCTCTTTGAAACAGTATTATAAATATGCAAACTCAAGCTATTCCAGATAGCAAGAACAGTAGGACAAGATGTGAAAATATGTTCAATGGTTTCAACTTCACTCTTGCAAAAAGAACAAGTATCACTATCAACTAATTTTAACTTTTTCAAGTAAGCTCTTACTGGAAGAAGTCTATGTAAAGTTCTGTATTGTAACCACTGTATGGAAGAGTATGTTGTGACTTTGAAACATACTTTAAACACATCTTGTAAAATTAATTCAGAATATCCTTTTTGTACAATAATGGAATTCCATCTTCTAATTGATGTTGGTTCAATACATGCTATATTAGTATTAATTAGTTGTAAATATGCTTGGTGCATTTCTTGTATAAAAGAATTTCAACACAATGAGAAGGAATAAAAGGACCAGTTATATTGCTGTAGGTTTCCTTAAAAAACTTTGAATCTTTTACAAACTTTGCTACATCACTAGTCATACTATTGTATTGCATAAAACATATTTTATAATTGAATTTCTTTTCAAAATCAGATTTAGATGGAAATGATCCATTTTCATATAAAAAGTATTTCACAATTTTTACACCTCTTTTGTACCATTCTTTATAAAACACAGGCTTTTTATCCACAGTATCCATAATGAATTTGTCAACCCTGAATTGATAAACACTACCTATCCAGAAAATTTGGGTACTCTATATCCAATATTTCGCCAAAAATAACTACGATTAACAGGTGATATTTTTTGCGTAAACTATCAAAAATCAAAAACTGAGAAATATGCACATCTCTTTCTAATATATAACAATTGATCTGCAAAACAACATCTTCCTATTTTGAAAACTGTAGGAGGGGTTATCCATACAATATGCAATAGTATGCGGCTGGTATATTTTTTCGTAAATTAATAAAAATAAATATAAAATGCACATTTCTGATATGTGCAGAATTGATCTGCAAAACAACATGTTCCTATCTTAAAAACTGTAGGAGGAGTTCTCCGTACAATAGGAGTACCCTTTATGCAATATTATGCGAAAAAATGATTCAAAAAAAGTTCAACAGCTGGTATTTTTTTTCAAAAACTATTAACAATCAAAATCCAGTTAATTTGCACATCACTGATATATTTACAATTGATCTGCAAAACAACAACTTCCCTAGCTTGAAAATGTAGGAGGAGTTATCCGTACAATTTGGGTACCCTTTAGACAGCCAAAATGCTCCCATTGGTTATAATTATTCATGTCGTCCAATGGAATATTGCGTTTCTCAATTTGTTCGGCTAGGGATTCAAAGTAAAAGGTGATGAAGTTTTCTTCGCTTGATAACACTTAATTTGATATATCTTCATAAATTCGTCGCTGAATCATATAATAAGCCTTCGGCTCGGTGAATATTGTGCCTCTTTGGTAGCTAATCAAATGTATCCCTTACAGATAAATACAGTTATTTAGAACAAGAGGCCAATAGGCCTTAACGGTCACCTGATTACCATAGCCCATATACAAAATTGTGGAGGAGTCTCATAAATGCATTTAATTGAGTTTCCTCCCTGCCTGAATTCTTTTGGAATGGACTCTTAATCCTATAGTTTAGCAAAAGACCTATCGCTCTTATCAGAGTGTATGACCTTCTACTGAAAAGGAGCACAGCTTTCATGCATAGTATTTTTTTCCCAGGTATGTTAACTTTCGAAAGCAAGGGAAGATAACTCCATTAACTGTTATAATCCTGAACTCCTTTCAAATGCTTCCACAATATATATCATATCGATAACTTTGATGGACAGCTACATTATTTTTCTTTTCTAAACATGTGAATTAACTCATTTTTTTCATTGAAATTCCTGAGAAGAATAAAATAAGACAAATACATACCCCCCTTCCCAGCCATAACCCTTGCCATACATGCAGGTGACAAGGAATATTATTAAAGATGACAAGATGATTTTTTTCTAAATATGCAGTTAGTTTTTATTCCGTGTTCTGTGTCTGTAGAGAAGAAGATTTTTAAACATTATGTGCATTAACACTATATGGTCATATTGCCCCCCCCCCCCTCCCCACCCCTACGACCTGAACTCCTGACCCAGGGGCCATGAATTTCACAATTTAGAGAGGAATTTGTGGACATCATAACCATGTATTCAGTTTTCCCCCACATGTGGAGAGTAAAGAAGAAGATTTTCTAAGATTTAATACATTTTCACTATATGGTTAAATTGGCCCCGCCCTAGGGCCTAAAGCCCTGTCCCAGGGGTCATGAATTTCACAATTTAGGTAGAGGATTTCATGGACATCATAACCATGCATTCAGTTTTTTCCTCACATGTGTGGGAGTAGAGAAGAAGAATTTTGAAAATTTGGCTTTTATTGCATATTTTGCCCCGCCTGTGCCCCCCCCCCCCCCCCCCCCCCTGGAGAGGTAGAGCCAAGAATTTCAAAATGTAGATTCCTCGTACCATAGAGATGCTTCACACCAAATATGGTAACAATTGGCCTCGTAGTTTTTAAGAAGTGAAAAATTTTAAGAAGAAGTTAAAAATGTAAAACTTTTAACGCACGACGCACGAAAACGGACGAAGACCAATTGCAATAGGTCACCTGAGTGACTCAGGTGATCTAATAAATAAGTGTAATTAAAATCTAGAAAAAAAAAAGGAACGCAATTTTTCCGGAAAATTTTATCTATACTTCATGACTTGATGCTTTATTTATTCCTGAGCATGCGCTCTTTGCTTTTTCATTTCAATCCTCGGCCGAGTGCAGAAGAAAATTTGAGCAGCGGAAAAAATCAAATTTGATCAGTTAGCTAAAATTAAAGATTCGAAATTGCAAAATGGAACACATCAACACATCAGTTTCGGTTAAGAAGGGCAAAGAACCATTTGATTAATGACGCAGAATTGTGGTTAATATATATAGGTCAGATATCTGTGCCTGAACGGAAGCCTGCTTCTAGCTTGCACCAGCACAAGCGCTGTTAGGATTTCAATTTGAGGGGTGTCTGCCTCACTAGAGACTGTAGATTTTAACATACTTGTTTTAAATGACGTCAAAACCACCCCTCTATTTTCACATACTTGTCTTAAATGAATTTGAAACCACACTTCCATTTCCTGTACCAATAATCAAACCAGCCATAATACAAGTATGTCAAAAAAGTTTACCACAGTGTCAGCCAACAAGGCAATGTCAATCCCCATATGACTACATTTCTGAGGCCATTTCGTCAATAATGATCCGTCTTTGGGATTCAGGTTACATCCCAATTACTTTGTTACAAAACTATCAAAACAAAACTATAGCAGATCAGCTTTTACATTGGTTTACATCATTGTATGCAATATAAAGAAAGTTGGGGACTATGGATGCCGGGACCCCTTTATACAATTTTCATAATTCCAATTCCAAAATTGTTTTAAACATTGTAAATTTTTTTTATCATATTTGTGATATATGTAAATGTATACCGACTTCATCAATAAAAATGGAAAAATCGCGTTTTATACAATTTTGTTTACGTGATAAGCAATTAAACTTGTACGTCATATATTGTTTAATTATTAATAATGCCTACGTTAATTCAAATTTTGAGAAAAGTCAATAGTCATCCATTTAATTGGCAAACTGCCCAGCCGGCCTGTCTTGATGAATCGTTCACATATAGACTTTTCTTACAATATAAACATGGTTTGATACCGCTCCATTGCTAGTTTTCCAAATATGGATCTCCGTGTAGACTCCGTAAAACATACATCTAAAATTGACACTGTAACTAATATTATTCATTATAGTAAACTTTGGAAGGATTATTGTCATATTTATTACTATATTAGTTGCTTGGTCATCAAAAAGCCGAATATGTACATGTGTATTGTTGTAAAATTGAAAAGTTTGGTGCAATTGGCCTTGTTTCCCAGTTAATTTGTCTTTCAAAAGAATATTAAATAAAAAATACTGTCTCTCTTTTTAAATTAATAGTTTTACATTCAGTTTACATATATACATTACATATATACATTGATATCAATAACCAAATTGAATGTTTAAACACATAGGCATAAACCAACAAAAAAATACTTACTTTACGCATTGTGTTTTGTTGCTACTCAAAATATAGATATAAATATTGATTGATTGCGATAAAGGTCATTTATTCAAGAAATCAAAAAGGCAACTGATTAAAATTAGATAAACAAGGAGAAACTCACGAGTAAAATCCATTATATTCAAAGAGGGAGTTAAATATTACCGTCTCTCAATAATGTGGGTAGAGAGTAAAATTGCCTAGGAAAAACAAAATGCATGAAAAAATTGTGTTCAACATAGAAACTGAAAATATAAAAATTATTCAGTTATCCTCTGCTAAATTATTACTAACATGTACTTCTCTGATTTGATGCAGTGCTGATCCAAGATACTTGATTGTCTATCTTACAGGTTCATTTCCTTGAGTGCCTTATGTGAACAATCAATAAAGACTGCGTTATAAAATTGTTGATGTTGCCAATTCATACATGACTGAGTATTACCTATCTACACAGTCTAATAAAACATTCTACCTGATCATTTTCGATCGGGATCGGGATCAGCATATCTTCATCCTTCTCAAATAAGTTTAATGAAAATACACAATAGAGTAGAGGTTTATAGAGGTAAATATGTATTTACAAAAAGTATGCAATTTATAATTTGTTTTTTGTCATTCACTTTTATTTCTGCTCTAATAAGAAGTTTAATTGTCAGTTTACATGTAACTATATACATTAGGCTGTATTTTTAAACGAACAAACAATGATATTCTGACCGAAATGTGATGATTAAAAAGAAATTTTGGTTTTGTATGAAAGAAATAACACCCTCTTACATCAAGACACATAAAAGAGAATGCAAATATCATACGTAAAATCAATTTCATGCACGTCAAAAACAAGATGTTCAAACGTAGCTAAACAAAAACGCATCTGGCAATCAATATAAACATGTATATCAACTTTTTAAATGGGTGGAACATGTCTGAGATGTTGTTATAGTTGAAATTTCGCATACTCCAGTAGATTCCCTGGTAACACATATTGTTGGTAGATGCTTACTATTGCGAACTCGTTGAACTAACTTTGAAATAATCATAAGATTTTCTTTTCTCAAAATGATATAGATCCAAGGGTCTACAATGGCGTTGCTTATGGTCATACGCACTGCTAAGAGCTCTTCCTGTCCATTCTTTGGGTCACTTGAGCTGGCATTAATTAGCATTCGGACCTTTAAGAATGAAGATATCAAAATATGTATTTATAGACATGTGTTTGTCTAGAATTAACATGAATCAAACATTAAGTGATATGAAATAATGGATTTTGTTAAATACTATAAAGCACAACTATAAAAACTAACTTACAAAAGTTGTTACAACCTCTCGTATTTCTTGATTATCAAGCAAATGATCTATTGTCGAACTATTCTAGAAATACCCTTGTTGACAAGTTTAATGTTTAATTAACTGGTCAACAACCATTGTGTCTATATTATAACGAAGTTAGCATCCACCACCTTGTAAACAGACGACTTAGTTGTTTCGCCTCGGTGTGTTGTGCACATTTCATGTGTCAGGATCTATGAGACTACTAACAAGAGGCCAATAGCCCTTAACGGTCACCCGAGTACCATAGCCCATACACAAACTTGTCGAGGAGTCTCATATATGCATTTAATTAGGTTTCACTCTGGAGTAAAAAATTATAATATTGTAATGACGACCACCTTCCTGTCTGAAATCTCTCAAAAAGGACTATGAAACCTATAATTTTAGCGAAAAACTTATAAAGATCATAATAGAGTGCATGACCTGTTATTGAAAAGGTACAAGAAAATAGTCGAAAATAATTTTCCCATATTTGTTAACTTTCAAGATAGGTTTTATTTGTATATGTTTTCATAGATGATAGGTTTTACTTGTATATGTTTTCATAGATAAACTTAAATAGGTGGCTAGTAGACATGATTTATTAAAACAACCTCCCATCCCCCATCCCCAGGGGCAGACAGAAACTCTCCCTGTGGGCATTCAAACAAACAAAAATATAGCGAACAGCTTATTAATATAAGGATATAAATATGTTTTTCACTTCTGTTCCAACTTCTGAATTTTGAATTTTCGTCCTATATACATTGATTAACACCATCTGGTATTTATACCAAAATCATGTTACATGTACTCTTTATCAGTGATTTTGGTTAGCCAATTAATACTTTACTATTAATGAGTCTATTTATTTATTTAAAGACTTTAAAAACTGTTTTTGTTTCAATAAATAAAAATACTTGCATAGTTTTTTTTATCATACAACTTTTAATTAATGATTAATAACTCCATTATGAAGAAGCAAGGGAAGATAACTCAATTAACTTTCACAGTATCTTAACTTTGATACACAGCTTCATTCTTTCTCTTTTCTAAATACACATGTATGTAAATTATCTCATTTCTTTCATTGAATTTCCTGAGCAGAATAAAATAACAAGACAAATATACCCCCCCCCCCCCTTTCCCAGCCATAACACTTGTCTTACATGTAGGTGGCATGAAATATTATAAAAGATGACAACTTAATGTTTTTTCTAAATATGTAGTCAGTTTTTATTTTGTGTCAGTAGACCTTTTTTTAAACATTCTCTATACATTAACACTAATTGACCATGCTTTTGGCCACACCCTGCATTAAGAATCCCAACCCTATACACTATATGAGTGTTTTGGCCCCGCCCTAGATTCAGAACCACTACCTCGGGGGACATGAAATTAAAAAAAATTGGTAGAGGACTTCCTGGTCTACAAAATTATGAATTCAGTTTTCCCTACAGGTGTGTGGGAGTAGAGAAGATAATTTTTAAACATTATATGCATTAACACTATACATCCATTTTGGCCCCGCCCTAGAGTCAACACCCATTGTCAAGGGGACATAAAATTTACAATCTTAATAGAGGACTTCCTGGTTAACATAATTATGTTGTGTGAGAGTGGAGAAGAAGATTTTTAAACATTATATGCATGAACAATGGCCATATTGCCCCCCCCCCCCTACAGCCTGAACCCTTGACCCAGGGGCCATGAATTTCACAATTTAGGTAGAGGATTTCGTGGACATCATAACCATGCATTCAGTTTTTTTCCCACATGCGTGGGAGTAAAGAAGAAGATTTTCTAAGATTTAATACATTTTCACCATATGGCTATATTGACCCCGCCCTAGGGCCTAAACCCCTGTCCCAGGGGTAATGAATTTCACAATTTAGGTGAAAGACTTCATGGACATCATAACCATCATTTAGTTTTTAACAATTATATATGGGAGTAGAGAAGAGGATTTTCTAAGATCTAATACATTTTTACTAAATGGCCATATTGGCCCCACCCTAGATCCTGAACCCCTGACCCAGGGGCCATGAATTTCACAATTTTGATAGAGGGCTTCATGGACATCATAACCATGCAGTTTTTTCCTCACATGTGTAGGAGTAGAGAAGAAGATTTGTGAAAATTTGGCTTTTTTTTGCATATTTGGCCCCGCCCGTGGCGCCCTTGGGGTGGTAGAGCTATGAATTTCACAATTTAGATTCTTCTTACCATAGAGATGCTTCACACCAAAAATGGTAACAATTGGCCCTGTAGTTTTCAAGACCAATAGCATTAGGTCACCTGAGTGACTCAGGTGACCTAAAAACGTTCACACCAAAGGATATTTTTCTAGAGTTCAGAGTAAAGTTTTTCTTAAAAATAATGTATCGTTAGCTTTATACCAATTTGATAAAACAAAGGACTCGCCTAATTAATATTAATCTTTGGATCAGAGAGATCATATAAAAATACAATCACAAGTATGTACACATAAATGTGTTGAGTAAGTCTCTTTATAAAGGAAACAAAACATTGTGTGCATATTTAAATCCAGAAATTCAAATCAAAAGATCAAGCGATTTTGAAGAGGAACTTGTAATTGCAATGTGCAAATCTCTAGATCAAGGAAATTACAGCACTTGTTATAATCAATCTTTCCATCGAGAACCTTAGGGAACAAATACAGAACAAATGAGAAAAAATCAAGCAACAGCTAAGAGCTGTAGAACTATAATTTAATGATAGCAAAGTAAAATAATAAGAGGTTGATTATTTTTCTTTAAGCTTTAAGCATACTGTAATCATTAAGAAGCGGGTTATTTCTAATGTATGTTTGTTCTTCGACCTTAAAATATTGCAAATCCCCTTTTCCGTACCCCAAAAAAACTATAGACAGCTAATAATATATCCCGCATTTCTGCTATCAAAATTAGCTTTTAACAACTTTCATATGATTTAAAAACTACTTGATACAACCCTTAAAAAACTATATGAAAATACATTGAAGATGTTTGATTGTATTTATTGATTAAGGAGGAATAACACACCTGGAAAAAGTAACTCAAATTTGATTATGAAAGATATAATGATAAGTAAACTGAACATATGTCAAATAAGCGAAAAATTTGTAGTTTGGGGATAGAAAATGAATATCTATACTTATAAATTAAGACTTTTTGCCAATAAACTAAACAATGCCTGCATCAGAGTAACTGCTTACACCTTTGGTATTTCAACACGTGTTTTTTGAAGTCCGTAAGCTATTGTTGAATTTTACCTGATAAGTAATTATTGTACAATAGATTAAAAACGTACTTTCATTTTCGATAAACAAGCTCGAAATAGCAAAAATGAGAGAAAGGTAGTGGACACGCTTTGGCGGATCCAAGTCAGTGGGAGTTTGCATCAAAATATATGCTTGAAATGAAATAATATTGAATGATTACGTAAACAATGAATAAATTTATAATTTATAAATTTATAACTTACTTGGATTATACATAAAATATACAAGATACATAAGATTTGACGAATGTTGAATAAATGAAATAAGGCGATTCGTTTTTTGAATGCGCGATTTTAGTTATGATAGATAGAAACTAGCGAAGCGCGACCTCTTGCGGGAGAATGGAAAAGAACTTTCCAGAAAGGGGTAACCAAGAACACGTTTTGACTAATTCACGTCATGGCGAAAAGTGTAGGACGGGTTCATCATACATCGCGGGCAGATAGTCATACCTTGGATAGGACTCTTTGGTTAATATAAAAAAGTAAATAAATAAAATGGAACAATTTGTTGCGATTTTAGTTTTAATGGAAAGAATCTTTTCAAGAACCGGGAGCTCAGGAACGCGGTTTGACTTATTTACATCACGACGGAAAGTGTAGGGCGAGTTAACCATCGGGCAGATACTTTGGATCCGACAACTTTAGATTAAAATGTGCAAATAAATAAGCATGTATATATGAATAAATGATGAACGCATTAAACGTGGAAATTAAATTGGGGGGGGGGGGGGGGGGGGTTACCACCTTCCCAATTTTTTTTTCAAAACACTTTTTTTTTTTTTTAAAAATTCTCATTTGGGAAATCAGTGAAATTTGACCTAATGAAGAAAATCTAGAGACGTCCTAAGCACCCACTCACTGGTTTAAAAAAAATAATTATCATTTTCCACTCAGCTGCAACAAAAAAGTTATGGCCACGTACATGCATCCTCCAATTCAGTTTAGATATTTCATTCGTCATCTAAATATCCAGTCATTCAGTTGGGTTTTTTTTATTTCAATATCAAAGAATAGGTTAAGAAAGCAATTAAGAAAAAATTCGGACACAGTGTATACGAAAATGAAAAAAAAAATATGGTTCAACAGTTTAACATTGTGCCCTTAATGTGTAAAGTGTTAATTCCCGCGCTTGCGCGGGATATCATCTAGTCTAATATAAAAAAAATTAATAAAGTAACAACAATATCCCCTGCGGGATTCGAACTCGGGATGTACGGATCACAAGCCCGTCACTTTATCCACTCGGTTATAGAGGAAGTTACACATTGCGGTCGATAACATAAATAAAACGAAATATCGTTTCGGTCAGAGGTCGGTCATTTTGTGATGATGTGTTCAACCATAAGAACATGCAAAAATATTTTGAACTTAAAGTTATTATGATATCCTGCTTAATATTTATCAAATATAAACCATGCACATAACACTTTTTATTTAGACAAGCATAATAATTACAATTTTTCAAAATAATAATTCATTAAAGACTTAATCGCATAAAAAACAATCATTACTTATATTTACCATTAATGGAACCCAGCATATTGAGAAAAGCGTCACTATCGAGAAAAGGAAACCAATGATGAAAATGTCATTCCTCTTTCTTTTTATGCCTGGTGTTAAAAGGTTTGGTTTTCTTATTACGGAATAGACAACTGCTATGTTAAAAACGACAGTGGCCGATAGAATAAGTAATCCCGTAATAGAATATATGTATGTGTTTATTCGTTCCAGTTTACCTTTGTTTGCAAAGTCTAGAAAACACCAAGAGCCCGGATAAAAGTTTTTCACAGATCCAACACCTACTAAATTAAGAGATGAGATACAGGCTGAAAAAATCCAAATGACAACCAGAATTATATTTGTCCTTTTGACTTGAGACTTCCTGTATAATATTGGAAAAGTCACTGCCAGAAATCGGTCAAACGACATAGCACTGACGATTAAAGCGGATGACAAGAAAGAGAAAGAGAACCAAAACGAAATAAAGCCACATAGTTCTCTAGGAAAATCAAACGTAAATTTAGAAATGTATCGCGCCATTACTGCAGGATATACCAAAGCTATCCCAAAGAAGTCGGTTGTGGCTAAACCTCCAAATAGTCTATAAAACGGCTTCCATTTGTGTTGACCAGACGACTGACAGAGGATAATCATAGCGATTAAGTTTCCAGACACTCCAAATACATACTGAAGGCTAGGAGGGACAATGCTTTCAGACACAACTGATTCATTAGTTGAATTTGAATTGTTGAAATTATCTGTAATGTTGATATTCCACTCACTATCCATGGCAGATATACGTCAATATCCTTTTACGAGAAATTCATTATAGATATAACGTTGAAAAAAGGGAAGTAATTAAAATAGGATTAATAAAACCGTTTCCAATAAAATTATTATTATCTACAACATCTTTGGCTGTATGCCACACATGTTTGATACAAGTTTCTTTAAGTGTTTCTCATCCGAGTTTCTTTAATTGTTTTAATTGTTTCTCATTATCTACATGTCAATTCAATTCACTTCATTTCCTTAAGTGGTACAACTCATATGGATAAAAATAACAAAAAGACATTAAACGTTTTATTAGTTACAATCGGACAGATAAAAGATTAATAAAATGACAATGTATGTTTTACAAAATATTACAGTATAGGAGTGCAGTTTGACATTATAATACTATAATGAAGATCGCCTTAAAATCCGTTGTAACAGGAATTAACCTTACTATTAAACTCTTTTGTATTGTCTACATTGAGTAACTAACTAATTTATACACATTTTGTTTTACATAGTAAACGCTATATACTGTATATTTCTTTCTTAATTCCTCATAAAATGGACATTTAAAAAATGGAACTTTATATTATTTTAATTACACATATACTTAACAAAAAAGTTAAGGGCCAGCTATAGAAATTTAATTTTAGCGAAATATTTTGAAAATGTGGTTGAAGCAAAAGATACCAATGATACATGTACATTGAACATTAACAATAGTAGATATTCAATAATAAACATCTGAACTTCATTCAGTTGAAAAAAAAACCAAAGAAAATATTTATCAATAAAGGATTTCAAAAGAAAACAAATGGTGCTTTTGTTTGCACCTACATTTTCTTGCAAAAATGAAGGTACAACTATTCAATGTCCGATTTTCACAGTCTTTCATTTGTGCATTCAGTGTACTGTTAGATTTAATGAACAACTCTTGCAGAGCTGGATTAAGCTCTTTTGCTTCCTCCTTACTGATGTCTTCAGATCCCTCTATTACTTCATCTTCCGGAGTCAGATTTGCAACAACAGAGTAAACTTGTACCTGCGAACTTAAATACACGAAGCTCCCAGGAACAGATTCATTATTTGAAACAAGAATTGTCCCTATTAATCCCTGTTCTGCTTTTAAAACTTGTCATCACCTTCAATAATGTCTACGCCTTCTGGCAATCTTTCTTTGGTGTTCAAACACTGCAGTTTCTAACAATCTCTGATCTCTGACCTTGGCGGTATGTGAATGGTATCTCTGTCATGATAACTCGAAGCATCCGATGTGGCCTTTCTTTATCATAGAAATAGTTTCCACCAATCTTCAGGATAAGATTCGATCCACATCTACAACACAATCAAACTTGAGCAAAATGTCAAAACCCCCAAAAAGCATCAACAGATAAGTATGCAGAAGCAACCTTTGAATTGTACATCAGTCTATTTATGGATATTGGGATATCCAGCTTTCCATAGACGTGTAGCGGTTTGCTGTTTGTAAAGTAACCTTATTGCTTGAAGGATCGAATGATTCACAGCTCCTAGTCTCTATTAAGCCTTTAGGAAAGCTTCTAGCTCAATGGCATATCCAATTGACTCATTTAGGTTTTTCGGTCTGGCCTGATTTATCCTTAACTGCAAGTCTGCTACGGCAAGACCATCTATATAATGATCTTTAGCCAACGTTTTATTAACATCTGCCGGAACCATGGAATAAGCCAAATTTGTGTTACGAAAATAAATTCGTACTTATGTCTTCTCGTTCATATCCCTGGCATTATATTAAATCATATATATTATTACAATTATATTATAATTAAGAACTCAAATTTAGTTATATCTGAAAGTAGCATCAAATTGAAATCAGCTAAGGGAGCTGAATGATCTTTAGCCAACGTTTTATTAACATCTGCCGGAACCATGGAATAAGCCAAGTTTGTGTTACGAAAATAAATTCGTACTTATGTCTTCTCGTTCATATCCCTGGCATTATATTAAATCATATATATTATTATAATTATATTATAATTTAGAACTCAAATTTAGTTATATCTGAAAGTAGCCTCAAATTGAAGTCAGCTAAGGGAGCTGACACCCCAGTGATGGGAGAGTGTACACTCTATTTTTCTCGGAAATTTAGAATATTTCCACAATGTTGTCATAGCAGAAATTGAAAATAGTTATCTAATATGTGTTGACTTTATGTTAAAGCTTGTTGTATTTGCATGAAGCAGAGTATATTCAAGATAAAGGGAGAATAAATCCCTTATTTAGTGACAGATCAGAGACGGTAGAATGTAGTAGAGTTGTTTTATCAGAGAATTTAATTGTTCCTCCCAACTGCGAATTTGTAGCACCCGTTAGAGAGAGACCCGTTTTCTGTTTTACAAAGGGCCTGCTATTGTTGAACCAGTAGAGAAATTTATACAGAAGATAAATGTACTTGTAGCAAAGTCATTAGTTAAGGTGTCTGGGAATAATATTCCATTACGATTTCTAAATGTTAGTAGTGAGAATTTAAACTTGTATAAATGGAGGGTGGTAGCTACCATTGAAAGAGTTGGAAATGTAGATGTAGAAAATGCTAATAAAGAAGTAGTTAGGTCAGTGTGTTACAGAGATGATGGTTATCGATCGGTTCTACCAGATTATTTTGAACAGATTATTGATAAGGTTCATGAGAGCATGTGTTGAAGAGAAGCAAAAATTAGCAAACTTTTTGAAAGAATACCAATCGAGTTTTTCATGTTCATATCAGTTATGGGAAGGACAGACTTAGTTAAATATTCCATCAATACAGGTAATTTTATACCAATCAAGCAACCCCCTAGGCGTATCCCCTTAGCCAAAATGGCAGAAGTGAGAAGGGGATAGATGATATGTTAGAAAGGGAAGTTATTGAAACATCAGACAGTCCATGGAGTTCTCCCATAATCCTTGTTAAGAAAAAGGATGGGACAGTCCAGTTCTAAATAGATTATAGTAAACTAAATAATATCACCGTTAAGGTAAAGGATAGTTATCCAATCCTTAGAATTGATACTACATGTACGTTGGATGTGTTGTCTGGAGCAAAATGGTTCTCTACTATAGATATAAAGAGTGGATATTGGCAGGAAGAGATGAAACCTGATGATAAGGCCAAAACTGCTTTTCCAATCCCAGGGTGGTCATTGGCAATTTTTGAAAATGCCATTTGGCTTCTGCGGGGCCAGAAAATCTCCCAATAAGGCACCAAAAGCCCTATTACAGAAATATGTTGTGGGCGTCCCTATGGAAAGATCGGCCATCGATATACTGGGACCTTTACCCCTAACTCCCAAAAAGAATATGTATCTAATGGTTGTGGTAGACTATTTCATTAAATGGATCAATGCAATCCCTGTAAAAAATAAAAAAGCAGTTGCTTTTGCACATAAATCCATAAGCCATACAGTTGCCATATTTGGTGTGTCCCGATGAAAATTCAATCTGACCAAGGACGAACATTGGAGTCCGAGGTATTCAAAAAAATATGTCAGATTTTAGGGACAGATAAAACCCGAACTACACTCTATAAACCACAATTTGTTGGTACATGTATGATAGAAAGGGCCCACAGGACAATCGAGAACATGCTTGCAACTTTTGCTAGTAAAATTCAGAAAGATTGGAACGAATTAATACTTTGGCTTATGCTGACATATAGATCAGCTATCCATGAGGCAACGGGTGTAAGCCCTAATGAAATGGTGTTTGGGCGCTCTGCAGCTCTCCCTGTAGATCTGGTTCTCGGTCGTCCTGATCCTGAAAAATATGATCAGATATTAAGTTCTGAATCTGCCTAAAAAATAGTCAAATAAACTAGATAAAATTCATGAGGTTGCTGCTAAATTAAACATTTCTTTTAACTATATGGTTAGGAACTACAATGCTAGGATACAGCAAAACTTACTCAAGCCTGGGGATGATGTATGGGTATTTTTCTCAAATCAAAATATGGGACTTAAAAAGAAACAATGGGAAAAAATGATGTTTTGTATAAAGTGGGAAAGCATGGAAAACACAAGATATCTGTGAGCCATTGCTCACTAGTAATACCCAAGCTCTGATGTGAATATACAAAATAAGCAAAGTCGACACCTTACAGGAAGTTTTCTTTCGATTGGTTTAAAATTAGATTCCAACAAATAGCATGTCTGAACAAAGAGTGTGTTAAATTTCAAACATCTGCGATAAATAGTTGCCAGAAAAGTTTGACAAAAAATTGTTTGAAAATTTAAGCTAAAAAAAAAAAAGCAAATTCGTCATTCAACAGGAAGTTGACGTTCAATTGGTTCAAATATGGATCCCACCATATGGCATGCCTAAACAAAGAGTGTGTAAAAATTTCCAGCACCTGCGATAAATAGTTAATTCGAAATCTTTGACGAAACTTTGTTTGAAAATTTAGGCTTAAAATAAACAAAGTCGTCATTGAACAAGAAGATGACGTTTTATTGGCGCAAAAATGGATCCCACCAAATAGCATGTCTAAACAAAGAGTGTGTTACAATTTCAAGCACCTGCGATGATTGGTTGCTGAGAAAAATGCGACAGAAATTTTTGTAACGGTCAGAAACAGACAGCAGAAGGACGGACAGACAGACAGACACACAAAGGTAAAACAGTATACCCCCTTCTCCTTCGGAACGGGGGTATAATAGGGGGGATATAATCCACACAATAGACTAAAACAATATCAGGGCACTAACAAACCTAAATGGTTCATGCAATCCAAATCCCAATAAAACAGTTAATATTTGCAGTAATCACTACAAATTAAATTGTTTTTAACTTGAAAATGTTGTCCACTATGTTCAGCGATACCAATGCCTGATATGTACAGAGCAAAGAGCTTTTACTCAATTGGTGTACATACGAGAGGCATATTACATCTGCGCAATCTGGATTCGTTTCCGCTGTTCGGAGTGCCATGAAATACTCAATAGAAGAGATCAGAGACAGTCCTATATGAACCACAAGATCTCTGTGGTTAAAGGGACCTAGACACGATTTGAGCTCAAAATTTTCATATTTTATTTTTCCATGTCTAGAATGGTTAATATTGGTATTTTTAAAACTTTGTCAACTTTTGAAAGTCAAATATTGAGTTACAAGCCAGATACAGGGTTGAAATTCTTTGTTGTGTAAACAAAACTCGAGTCTTGTTATTGTTTACATATGTGTTGCATTGGTATAAGTTTCAATAAAATGTTGCTTTCTTTTATAGTAGTATTATTTATGAGCACATTGATTCAGTTTATCTTGTTTGCCACAAGTCATTTTGTCAAAGATATGGTAATTCTTAATTTCTTTACATTACACTATTTGTAAACAAATTAAATGCTCAATCTTTATTTACATAACAATGAATTCTGACATCTATTTCTCGCATTATCACCGGTGTGAGATCGGTTTGTCCAGTGTGAGACAGCAGGGTGAGAGTTTTCTGTCTCACTGTGTATTACTACGCCTTCGTAAAATGTAATTGAACGTCGTATCCTGTAAGGAAATGATCAATGAGCTAATCCATCAAGTAATTATTTTGCTAAACGGATTACAATTTATCATGTTTTGAGTGAAAATATCGTCGCATGCTCTCTTATCGACTTGCACTATTTGTAATACGCGGAAGGATAAACCGAACGTAAACTTCACATCAGAAAATTTTCAGACATCGTTTTTAATGTAAAATAATGCGAGAAAAATAACCATTCATTATATACTAGTGTGGGATAGTAGAATTCTACCTCGGGGCCAAGATTCACGTTCAGAACCTCGTCCTAGATCGTGAATCTTGGCCCCTCGGTGGTATTTCACTATCCCACACTCGTGATAATGAATGATTCTATTAATCTCGCTTGACTTCTAACATTCAAATTTTGTTTCATCATTCAAAATGCTCAAGTAAACCATTTTATACATAAAAAATAAAATTCTAATTTCAAATTGTATCAAAGTCCTTTAAGAGGGCGACTGGCACTTACACAGAGAACCCCCCCCCCCCAGGAATTTCTTACCTTTCAGAAATATCTGGCACAGCATGTTAAACCCTATATGAAGGAGATAAAGATAGATATGTATCCCAAGGAAGAAGACTATATGCGAGAAGCCACCCCCAATCCTATTCACCACGAAAAGCGGGTCTCGTTAGCCACCAAAACCGGGAGTAACGGAGACGCCGGGGCCAACAACACACCTCGTACCAAGCAGGTCGCTGAAGCAGCTCTCCTAACACCAAGGACGTCCAAACACGGGAGGAAGAGGCTACACAAGCTATCGTCATTGTTCAGTTAGGAGTCAGTCCCCTTTCAACGGCCGTAAAGGACGCTTCGTCTTGTACTGAGGTTCCAACCAAGAACCCAACGCCATGCAGTACAGACTGTTGCATCTACCAGGAAACACCATAGCTCTTGTTTATCTTCCAACGACTCAACAAGTTCGTCTTTAACATCATTTTCTAAAGTCAATGACCCACTTCTTGAATTCTCCGAAGCCATTACCGCCCCTTTCACCATTGATGAAGTGCCCGCACCAACCTACAATCTGACAGAAAAAAGCAGTCCCATTGAAAATTCTAGCTCAGTGCCAAACGAAAAGAATTATTCCTAATGTGGGAGGGAAAATATTCGAGACAAGCATACTGATACTTACCACAGTAAAAAATGGATTACTAGCCAGCATGGTTGCAAACGGCGGCGGGGGAAAGCTTAGTAAAACCTTACGATACCGAAGGTGTGTTCTGTTACTTCATCGACAGGAATCCTGGATTCTTTGATTTTCTTTATTTTTCTGAGGGACTTGAACAACTTTGAAAAAATTGTTCCAACTAACAGATCCGTAGGCAGCTTCACGTAGTAGCTGAATACTACAGACTTCCTGAACTGTCCGAGATAATCTTGAAGAAAAGCCTGTCCGCCTTTTGGGATGACTGAAAGTGAACATTAAGAACCTGATGTGTTTTTTCTAGGGTTTGGTATGGTTTGTAAGTTATAAATATTGTATATATGTATGAACTTTATTTAATTTTATTTTATACTTTGTGAATTGTTATATGTCTCGTTTCATGATCATAACAATAAAAATATAAATAAATACAGTGGGGCGCCAGATATCCGGACATTTCAGTTTACTGGCTATTTTATTTGAGAACAGATTTTTATACGTTATTTTGACTCATATATCCCGAATTTTGCGTTCCGGATCCGGATGGTCTGTTTTTCACCACAAAACACTGTTTAACTAAACATTTTGCTTCAAAAACCAGACGGAAATTTAATGATACTCCGATTAATACAATAGAAAGACTACGTCTGTCAAAGCATAGGTCAAGCCTTACTGCAAGTGGTTTGGGTATCTTGCGGAAAACTACAATAGCAAAACTCTTAATTTTTTTAAACATATGTTATTTACACCAACTCTAGATTATTTGCGAAGTTTCAGGAAAATGGCATCTTCACAACGTCAAGGCTTTGTGATTACGGAACTCCACACAAACCCTTGACATAAGTCGCTATTTAAAAGTCGGGCTCACGCCGACGTATTTCATTGGTTCCAAGTCTCAAGCTTGGAGCCAATCATAACGCGGTTCTCATTCAGAGAAGAAATGATGTAAACAAATATGGTTGCGCCCATGTCCATCCAAGAAAATAGCAAGTTCTATATGTTATTGTCGTATATGCCTGGAAAATAACCTTAACAAATATCGCCGATTGATTTTTGGGAAATCTTTCACTGTGTTAGAACAGTTATCTGAAGTTTTACGTTGCCAACCGATAGAAAACGATGGAAAATCACCATATGTATGTCAAATGTGTTTTAACGAACTCAACAACCTATATAAGATTGACTTTGAGTTGAAGCATAAAGTTGACCAGTTAAAAAAAGAAAAAAATGAAATTCTAAGTAATCTACGGGCAAATATCATTGTGAATACGGATGTTGCCCCTGTGAACACTTCCGTGAAAGCTGTAGAGGCAAGTAGGCTAGAAACTGATTATGCAGCTTCAATTATACAGACCCCTAAAAGATCCCACACCCCAAAGCGATTGATTTTACACTCTCCAACGCCCAGAAAAGCAAAAAAATGTTTGCTGAAGATAAGTTCGCCCCAACGGATCTGTAAACCTACCTCTGGGACCAAGAAGAGACTTGATGTTGATTTGTCTCCAGGAAAAGCTAAGGTATGCATGAGATTGTCAATTTTTATTATTTTAGTGGACACCCTTCAAAATAAAACATCTGGATCTGCACATAAATTACTGTATTAACAAAAAAGACTTTGAAGCAGAACACACAAGAAAAATTCAGAGTTGGTGTTGATAAACAACATCTTACACTTTCATATTCAATACTTATGATATTTAAATGCCTATATTATTGATGTAGGAAAAAGGCTTAAAAAAGCTATGCCTGCTGGCTCAATCCCATTCACTTTTTGTGAATATGTATACCAAATAAAACTTTAAAATTCCAGACTTATTTATTTTATTCAATTATTTATTATTAAATTAGTTTATCGATCGTTTCTCCTTATTTTCAGTCACCCGTACTATTTTAGAATGGTTTATACCTGATCACTCATTAGGAGTGATGTATATAAATAGAGCGATAATTTAATACAGGGCAGTGCATTTTTGACTCCGTTTGGACTACAATGTGAAATTAATTCTTTGGATTATTATAATTGTGAACTTTGTTGACTTATATATAATAAATATATATATATATATATATATATATATATATATATATATATATATATATATAACTGTAAATAAAATGTAAACAAAACATCTGACTTTTCATTTCCAAGGAGGGAATTAATCGCCAGGGGCAATCATAGTCTAGATATTAAGAAGCCATCTGGTGGATTATTGGATTAATTAATTACTTAAAAATTGAATAATTGCTCGGACTGCAGACTGCGTTACACAAATATGAACTGGCTTACTATTTCAAAAGAACAATTATCTGAATACTGTTTATATACTGAAATTCATACTATAAATAACTCATTTATTTTGTAAATTCTTGAAAATTATTTGGGAAAAAATGAAATAGTAATAAACATGATAAAATGATATCATGAAAAATGGAGTTAACTTCCAAACATTTTCCACAAGCCTGTACACTTGCATACCTTTACAACTTAACAATCCTATATCCTCTCTGCAATTTTTTGCATTCAGTATTGATACCAAATCTAATTTCTACTATTATTAGGGATCATTTAGAGGCAGACAAGACCATAAAGTCCGAACACGAGTTTTCAAAGATGGAGTATGGCAATCAGTTGTGAAATCAATTGTGAGGGGAGACAAAGGACCAAGTGTTTCAAGAAAAATATACTCTATTGATTCTTTAAAGCCTGGATTGCAGAAATGTGTTCTAAAAGAACTTGAAGATCAGTGCAGAACTCTTTGTCAAGTGAAAAATAAATCAGTGCTGCGTGACATTTCTTCAAAGAATCTGGAATCATTTTCTTTCAAGAGTATCATTAAAGACTGTCAACTGTATGCTCCACTCCTACTTGAGACATTGATATGTGTAATGAATCAGCCCACCGAAAATAAACTTGCAGTGACTGCAGCAATACTGCTAAGAAACAGAAACATACACGTCTTCCATCCATCATATAATCAGTCAAATACTAGATCATGGGGGAGCAACAGATGAGGTATAAATACATTTAATATAATTTAATCTTATAACCATAACCCATTGAAAAAAAATCAAGTATAGCTAACACCTAGATTAAAAATATCCACTGTAAACAAAAACTGTTTTTTATTTTGTATCATAAAGATAAATCAATGTATTTACTACATGTATTAAGCAAACAAAACAACAGTTATCTGTACATCATTTATATTGCTTATTAATGTTTCTTTTTTATAGGTCATTAAATTACTCTCTATCATGGGATTGTGTATTGGACCCCAGTCCATGGGTCTGAAGAGGAATGAATATGAAATCAGTCAGAGGCAGAAAATTAAACATGTTGTCCAAGATCATGTGAAGCAGTGCCAAATGGAGTATATGACACAGAAAATTAAGAAAAGCCTGGAGGCACTACCAGAATCAGACACAACCATATCTGACAAATATCAGATAACGAGTCCACCAGTGGTCTTGTCACAGAATTTGACAACTACGGTATACCAAAGAGGTATGTCATTTGTACACTGTCCAACATCTTATTCAGTAGCTGGATCACATGAAGATTATTTAGTACAATCCAACTGTTATTCAGTTCCCAAATACCCAGTTTCTACAAGATTAAGTGCATTGCCTTTGAAAACACAAGATAAGACATTGGCAATAGAATTCCCAGCTGTTAGTCCTCTTTTTTGTGTACAGCCCAAAACTGACTCCAGTTATGCACAAGCAGAAAACAAGAATACACGAACCTTATCATTGAATTTCATATCCAAACACTCTAGTTTACTAGCCCAATCCATCCCAAGATTTGAGGTGATTGGAGACAATCTAGATTTAACAATATCACCTACCTCGATGACAAAAGAAAGGCAGAGGAAGAGCATTCATTGGTTTTTGAACATTGCTTTATGTAAGAGAGTACTATCAGACCTTCCTGATGAGTGCCCCAAAGCCGAGATAATGAAAGTTCCAAATAGTGTTTTCATACCAAATACGGGTGATTGCCAAGCCCTAGAAAATGATATGATATATCACATAATCAAGATACTGTGCAAGCATGTAAAGTGTTTAAAGCAATTTCAGGCCTCTATCCCAGACTGTATTCAGCATCCATATCTGGATGAAATGTGTAAAAAATCTGAGTACAGAATAATAGATTTGCTTGACAAAAGTGAGAACAAGTCAGAGGACATGATCAGTATCCTACAACATATACATAAACACTGTGTAGCTCACTCTGAAGAAAAACCAACTAAGGTCATTGAAAAGATTGTATTTGGGGGTGATGTGTTGACCAACGAGAGAGCCTACAGTGCCCAGTTGGCCATGATGAATGCTGAGTGTGACTTTAATGGTTTGGCTGGTGTAGTACACAGACCTGAGGGTTTACATCGAATGATGAACTTCCTTGTGGTATTTCTTGTCAGCAGTTACAGTTCCTTGTTTGTTTTTTTTTGCCAGTTGACCAGATGTTGACCTCCATTTGGAATATCTTTGCTTACTAAATTTTATTGTTCAGAGTGAGTTCTATTTTGGAATGAGTTATTTTTTACTAACCAGTTACTCATCATTCTGAGGTTACAGCATGTGCAGATCTAGAGATCTAGAAAAGTAGTGTAGTTTTCTATCAAATTATTTGTTATTTTGGCTTTTTTTTAAAATCATGCTATCAAGATTTGTTGACCCTACTTTAAATTACAGTTAAATGATTATGATAATGATCTTCAATTGTTCTAAAGGTTTTCTGATTCTAACTGATAAATGTACAAACTGATGTATTATACTGTATATATCTTTAAAAATTACCAACAGTACCACTTACATCTTTGAAAGACAAATTTAACTGTGGATAATATTAAAGTCTTTAAGTTTATTAGCTAATTAATAATGTGATCACAAATTTAAATGGTACACTTGTATAAATTTTGTTGACAATGAATATTTTAATTTCTTATTTTAGATCATATACAAGCATTTTTATAGTGTAAAGTCTGCTGCAGACCAAGGAAGTTTGTATCAGTTGAGAAATGTTGTCAGAAGAGTTGATGTTCAAGGTCCAGAGGGAGTTACAAGTTCATATAGGTAAATGAACTGCAAAGACATTACATGTACCAGTAATTTTCCTGAAATATATATCAGCAGTTAGTTTTAATATTTCATGTAATTCTTTGTTTTAGATCACATATGAACTTCGTGCAGGACTGCCTGGATGCCTTTGTTTTAGGATCTTGCCTACACATGTTTGGAATGGACTCTTTAGACGGTGTTCCAGTAAATGTTGAGGTTCCTCATTTCTTACATCTGGCATCCATTGAGGAACAGCATGCTTGGCTCAAAGAACTTGGTGCACAGCTACTTAAAACATACATAAAACTAGACGAAGGTAAATTTTGATATCCAGTGTAAAGATTATGGTATTGTTATTTTTTTTATTGAAATTATCTATGAAATAAATTTACCTGATTGTTACCTATTTATTTTTATATTGTAGACAGTCTAATTAACATTCAAATGACAGATCAAGTATCGGAGATGGATGATCAAGAATTACTGTTGGCAGAAATGTATGACTCTCAGATTAATCGATACAGCTGTACATGCAACAAAACTTACAAAACTAAAGGTCATTTCAAAAGACACCTTGAAAAAGAACATGAATGGGACTTTGCTTTAAATCAGGATACAGCAAATTCAGCAATGCATTCTAAAGTGGATCATGTTGCAGTGTGGCGAGCTTCATTCATGAAACTTTCTTTGCTGCTTAGAGACACAGAAGATGCTTATCATTATGGCGATGGTGATCTTATTTTCCGAAATGCCAAATTCGAGATGCTTTGTGCAGATGCAGCCCATCATACTAAATATCGTTTATGGTTGTGGCGTATGCAAGCATACGAAAGTGCCATCTTGAGTCCAAGACAAGCAGTTGAATATAAATGGAACTGCACAGCCAATACACATGGTGGGAAAGGTAAAAATATTCCCAATGACAATCTGGTAGAGACTCTTGTGCAGAAAATTAAGAAGAAATTAAGAGAGCAGGGATCTAACTTAACTCACAACAGTGCCCAGAGAATAGCTCTTTCAATTCAAATTCAGCAAGAATTGAAAGAGAATATATTACGACACTTCACAAGCAAGGAAAAAGGACGTTCTAAACCAACTGTTAACAGAGACTCTGAGCTGAATCATTTTATGACAGAACTACTGGATGGTGAAGTTTTTGATGTTATCCAGGGAAGGGAATTCCATGCTTTCAGGGGATTTAGTGATTTATTTTCCAGAGTTAAAGCTGAAGAACTGCACAAATGGATTTCAGATCAAAAGTTCAGAGCAAGTTATGAAATGTTTTAAACATATTGAATATGAACGGTTCTATGTGAGTCTTTGAATATGTATGGACAATAATACAATGTACAATGTGCATCTATTATAAATCTTCCTTTTGACTATTATATGACTAAATACACTCTTTCTAACATAATTGCCCATTAACTCATCATGTGCAATAAAATAGGTTCTCAATCAATCATGTGTTTTATTTTTTAGCATGATCAGATATTGATTTAGTTTAAGTGGCCAAGGAAAAGTTAATTCATTCATAAATATTTTTTTTATTGAGATTCCAATAGAGATTTAGCAACTGGTTGAAATTCTCATATGGACAACAAATTCAGTGATGCTGGTTGAAAAAAAAAATCTTCAAATAAAGCTTCATTTATTATCACATTAAATAAAAAATAAAAAATATTTTTTTATATACCAAAACTCTTTTTCCATTATCAAAAGTCAAAAAGAAAAGAAATAACAGAGCCATGTTTTATCTATATGAATTTATAGTCAATCAGTTTCATCATCAGTTGTTCTTGCATCACTTTCAGAGTCTGAATCAGTATCGGGCATTCTGACTCTTACACCCGGGTGTTTAAAAGGGCATAGTTCCTCTCCACACTTACATTTATGCTCACAAATGTCACAACAAAAATGATTTTTAATGTCTTTGGCAGGATCACACATGTATGATTTCGTTAAAAGCAATCTTCTACACTGGTCGGACACAACAAGGTCTTTCATGTCATTATCCACTCTTTTAAGTTGTGCTGATTTAAAGATGATAAGGTCATGAGACTGTTTGTTGTCTCTCCCAGCACGGCCCATCTGTTGAACAAAAGTGTCTACTTCTTTTGGAGGCCCATAATGGACAACATTATATAACTCGGTGTAGTTTACCCCCATGCCAGCAGCATTTGTACAAATTAGTACCCTTAGCTGTCCATTCGGATTGCTCATATCACCTCTGATTTTATCCTTCACAGAATCTGTTGTTTTACTATGAAACATGTTAAAAAGATGGCTTCTTCCGAAATGTTTTACAAAAGTCATATATATCAATGAACAGTCTTTGATAGTATTGCAAAATATTTTGTGTCTTTGAAATTTTTCTTTTTCCTTTTCAAGTTCTCCAATAATCCATGAAAAAATGACATCAGGGTCTTCGTTTTGTTTCACTTTAATAACACTCATTTTAATGTTTTTCCTATCAGGGGTGTCGGATATCACACAAGCATTTTTTCCAAAGCACAATTTTGTCATGATTTTTCTTCTGTGACTCGGGCACGCCGTAGCAGTCAATGCCAAACAAGGAACTTTTAAACAAAGAGAACGCACTTCACCTATGTGACCAAACCACTCGCGGAAAGCAGCTTCCTTATTTTGTCCCTCGCCCCTGAAAATAAAAGAAATAGATTATGCTTATAACCTCTTAGGTCTACCATAATTTTCTTTGTGTGTTTCAACTCTGGTATATACAATTGTTATAATTTCAAAATAACTCGATTTCATAAGTTAGATGCATAAACGCCTGATGAAAACCTTTCGGACCTGAAGCATATATCACTTATGTATGTTTTTAAGATAACAGTTGGGATATGATTTTGATTACACTATTCTAAAAAGAGTTTCAATGATGGTCTAAAATCTCACTTTTAATTTTGTTGTTACCTTTATTTAATCTCATTTTTAACATTATACGGGTATAACCATATATGCAGTATACAATTTAATTCTTGCTTTTTTAAAGACAAAAATATAGTAGCTATAGTCTGGGTTTAAGGTCAGTGTAGATAGCTAGAGATAAGAACTTGATAAATGATATATTTGTATGTAGTGTGTGTTAATTATTTGTTAAATTTATTATCTTACCAATGAATGATGGTATGAGCCTCATCAACAACTATCAAACGATGTCTCTTCCTAAACTCTGGGTTCTTCAGAGCATCCCTCCATTTAGCTTCTCCAACCAGGACCTCCGGGCTAACAAAAACGAAGTTGTAGTAACCGCTTGTAACTCTCTCGACATCGGTTGACACTTCAATGTAGACTGCTCTATATCCCAAGCTGGACAACCGTTCTACTTGTTCTTTCATTATGCTTACTAACGGAGCAACTATAACTGTTACCGCAGTTTCGCCGAAAACAAGTGGTACACATTCATAGGTCAATGATTTGCCACTTCCTGTCTTAGTTCCGATTTTCTTTTAAACATGATATAGCAAGCCTTTGATTTTCAGTGAGAGAATTAATTTTGAATTTTTCGCAAATTTTTCGTTCGTGATCCGCCATCTTTGTGCTCAACCCAAACTACGTTTTAAAAGGAGTTATTTCATTGGACAATTTATTTTTAGAATTATTACGTATAGTCGAGCATGAGCCCGACTTTTAAATAGCGACTTATGTCAAGGGTTTGTGTGGAGTTCCGTAATCACAAAGCCTTGACGTTGTGAAGATGGGAAAATGGACGATCTGGGTTTTTTTTAGGGACCATCTCAAAATACAGATATATATTTGCTATAGGAATCTATCGGGAATTGACTTTTCCGCACTTCGAAGTAGATTAGATAAATACGACAATAGCAATTTTTTTTCAAATTGTAATGTGTGATTAGTAATATCAATTTCTACCTTATATGTAAAATATCTCAAAATATTAAATCTCACCAAATTTTGCTATATGTTTGGAGTATTATAAAATTTAAATGTAGATTGACATAGTGGATTCTTTGAAATATTAAGTATACCCCAAGGATAGCATTATTCTATATATAACATGTCAACGGCGTACGATGTTTACTTTTTCTCTTATGATATTTCTTATAACGTACTCCCACAAAGCTTCATTTGATCATAAGGCCATAAAAGCACAATGGTAATGCTCGCCAACCGTACAACGGAAAAATCATTTAAAAAATGAAATTTTCCTTTAAAAATTTAAATATTTTTTATCTGTATTTTGTTATTTTTTATAAAAGATATCGAAAAAAATTCATGAAAAGTATAAATTCACTGTACTTTCCTGGAATGCGAAAAAACATGTGCAATGAAAACTCAAGTCGGCCTCCTTAAATGACTTTCTAAATATCCCCACCAGGCGGACAAAAACGTCTTAACCTTCCAGAGGCGGAATGACAATCTCCAGATTATCGCAAGTTCATATTCACTTACATTGTACTGATAGTATTGAAATATACTGATATCTGCTGAAATATTTACCGTTATTTCTGAATATTATTAGTACTAATATAAACAGGTATTGATATTTTAAATGTAGGTTTAAGGGGTTGTTGCCCGTGATTGCTATCTGCTGAAAATTTTAATGTTTACCGCTATTGCTAAATAATGTTTGTACTAATATAAACAGTAGTTGATATTTGAAATATAGGTTTTAGGGGCTGTGCACGTAATTGTTACCCGGTTGAACGGTTGGAATGATGGTTATCGGCTTCAAAATCAGTAATTGAGTTTTCGTCAAATTCAAAATCGATATTTCTTTATAAGTTTGATTTTGAGGTGTTGATAAAAAAATCAAGTGATATTGAAGACGAATAAGGCCTCAGGGCTGAGAGTGTGGAGGAAATGTTACCAGTAGGTGAACTGAAAACTTGCTGACGCCCTCTATGGAATAGTTTAACTGTTGTATTATACCGATACAAACAATAAATCAGGAAAAAAGGTTAAATTGAAATAATGTCTATTCTTCTTGTACCAAACAAGCTAAAACGGAACAAATCAAATTAAATTGAAGTGTCGTCGAATTGTTAGCTAAGGCAAGTAATGTTTTACAATACAGGGGATTGGTATGGCCAATTAAAAGGGCGTTGCAACCAGAATTAAAATATTTGAAAATGAATATTCATGATTTTATTTGGAATATTTCTGAGCTTTTCCTTAGATTTAAAGAAATTACCAAGTATTCAGAATAAGTGTTATCAGTTCATAAACTGACGCATATTTTGGCAGGGAATCGGTCTGTTTTACAGGGAATAAGTTTATTTACGGTAAACTTTACCGGAATCAGCAAAATATATTGATGTACGCTTAAACAATGAAAATAAAAATATAGGTATCATACTATCCACTATAAAAACTATGTAAAGTTTCATTAGTGGTCAGAATCCTGATCATAAATGATATACTTTTTCATTAATGAACTTACTAGCCGTCTGTGAATTATACAATTATTATCAAAATTATATCACTTATGGTCGAAATTCACATCCATTAATGATATGAAAAAACCCCGCAAAATAAGTACGTCGTTGACTATTAATGATATATTTTTATTGTATTAGTGGAAGGACTTCAACCATTAGTGATATGATTATAATTGTAATAGGTAAAGTTTGATACTTAATGATGCCTATACTAGTTTGAATAAAAGTCGGTAGTGTATTCATCCATTTGACAGGCAATCTACCAATTGTTGAGCAACACAAGTGTGCGTCACATTTCCTCCTTAATGTGATTTCCACGGCTGGGCACTGAAAGCTAATGTAATTATATATAGTATATGCATGTATTAGAAAATTGGTTTTGGGGCATCGTTAATGTTTCTTTAACGACCTGTCGCGATGAATAGGCTACATATACTTCACTTACGCAACATAATATACATACGTTAATAGCGCCTTGCTGGATTATACAATATGGATTTCCGTGTAGAATCCGTACAACAAAATCTCAAAACAGACTCAACTAATGTACAGGAAACGAAAGGGACCTCGAAATGGGTTTTTGTCATATTTCTCATTGTTTTCAGTTTGTTTAAAAATTTAACTGTACATATATTCTACTTTAAGATTCAATACTTTTTTACAATCGGTCTTGTTTCTAGTTAATTTGCATTTCAAAAGATCAAACAAAATCAGAAATACATTCGTTTTAATATGTACCTGAAAGAATTACTTTCAATTTTCAATTTGAACATCACCTACAAAAATTGTTTGGCAAGGTTTTTAACATAGGCATATACCAATAAACGATACACATGGTTATTTTGATACGCTTTGTGTTGGGTTGCCACAAAATACAATGATTTCAAGTTTATATGTAATGAAAAGTCCGACAACATGATTGCGATGAATATAATTTATGCAAGAAAATAAACTGCAGTTGATTTAAATTGATACAAAGAGTAGTAAAGGAGAAACGTATTGAATAATGTGCATACTATGAAAAGGAGTTAAAATATCGCGGTCTTTCAAGATTTTGTGTAGATATCACATTTTGAAACATATTTATTAACTATATATATTTGGCATGCATATTCAACTAAATAACATAGTGTTCTTTCAAATATGTTCAGATGTAAAACACTAATTACAAAATTATACAAAGAAACAATTTCATGTACATGTCAAAAACAAGATGTTCAAACGTAATTAAACAAAAACGTATCCGGCAGTCACCATAAACATGATTATTAATTTCATAGTTGAGTGGAACATGTCCGTGATGTTGATATAGTTGAAACTTCGCATACTCCAGTAGATTCCTTTGTCGAAAACAAAGTTGGTAGACGCTCACTTTTGCGAACTCGTTGAACTAACTTTGATATTTTCGTAAGATTTTCTTTTCTCAAGATGATATAGATCCAAGGGTCTACAATGGCGTTGCTTATGGTCATGCGCACTGCTAAGAGTTCTTCCGGTCCATTCTTTGGGTCACTTGAGCTGGCGTTAATTAGCATTCGGACCTTTAAAAGTACAAGGTAAGTTATATATCCATATCAAAATGTTTATTTATGGACGTATCTATTGTCGAACTATTCGAATTATAAATTTGTTGAAATATTTAATGCTATAACTGGTCAACAACCATTTTGTCTATATCATAACGAAGTTGACATCCACCACTTCGTTAACAGAAGACTTAAATGTTCCGCCTCGGTGCATTGTGAACAATTCATGGAGAAAGTTATAATTTCTATGGGCCTACTAAAATGTTTACACCAAAATATTTTTTTATACCTATGAGTGCTGTTTAAAAAATAGTTTTATATCTATTTAATGAACAAAACACTGGCCTTATCAATATTAATCTTTAAATCTGAGAAACTATATAGAAATATAATCGCATGTATGCAGGTGTGGTGTGTTGAGTAAATCTGTACATGTAAATGTGGTGTTCTTTATCAAGGAAACAAAACATAATGTAAAAGCCCATAAATTCAAATCTAAAGATGAAGCGATTTTAAAGAGGAACTTGTAACGTCAATGTGCAAATCTATAGATCAAGGAAATTTCAGCATTTGTATAAAGTTTAAGAACGAGAGCCTTAGGAAACAAATATAAAACAAATGTGAAAAGATTAAGCAAAAACTAAGAACTACAGAATTATCATTTAATGATAGAAAAGTAAAGTAATAAGAGGTTGATCGTTGTTCATTAAGCTTTCATGATACTTCTTAAAATAATGAAGCAACAATTTGTTTCTGACGTATGTATGGGTTTTTTTTACATTAAAATTTCCCGTACCACGAGAAAACTAGAGACAGCTAATAAAATACTCTGTATATCGGATATACAAAATTTGCATAAAACAACTTAATATAATTTAAAAACTACTTGTTACATCCCTAAAAACTATATGAAAATACTTTGAAGATGTTTGGTTAAATTTATCGGTTATAAACAAGAATATATTGAACTTAAAGTTATCACGATATCCAGCTTAATATATCTTATTTATAAACCATACACATAACACTCATTATTAAGAAAGTATAATAACTAAAACGAATCTTTTAAAGTTTATAATTAATTAAAGACTTAATCGCGTAACCTATCAATTACCTATACATACCATTAACGGAACCCAGCATATTGAGAAAAGCGTCACTATCGAGAAAAGGAAAACAATGATGAAAATGTCATTCCTCTTTCTCTTTATGTCCGATGCTGAACGGTTTGGTTTTCTTTTTACGGAATAGACAACTGCTATGTTAAAAACGACAGTGGCCGATAGAATAAGTAATCCCGTAATAGAATATATGTACGTGTTTATTCGCTCCAGTTTACCTTTGTTTGCAAAGTCTAGAAAACACCAAGATCCCGGATAAAAGTTTTTCACAGAGCCAACACCTACCAAATTAAGAGATGATATACAAGCAACAAAAATCCAAATGACAACCAGAATTATATTCGTCCTTTTGACTTGAGACTTTCTGTAAAAGATCGGAAAAGTGACTGCCAGGAATCGGTCAAACGACATAGCACTGACGATTAAAGCGGAAGACAAAAAGGAGAAGGAGAACCAAAATGAGACAAAGCCACATAGTTCTTTTGGGAAATCGTATGTAAATCCTGAAATGTATCTAACCATTACTGCGGGATATACTAGAGCTATACCACAGAAGTCGGTGATGGCTAGACCTCCAACTAGTCTATAAAACGGCTTCCATTTATGTCGACCAGACGACCGACAGAGGAGAATCATAGCGATCAAGTTTCCAGACACACCAAAAAAATACTGAAGGCTTGGAGGGACAATACTTTCAGACACAACTGCTTTATCGGTTGCGTTGGAATTATTAAAAGTGTTTGTAACCCCGATTTCTAATTCACTGTCCATGTTGAAGAATATAGTAGCACCTTTGATATATATAAATATCAGTTCAATATCATAATACGAGAGAAACTGAATAAATGTCAAATAGGAAGTAAATTTCATAAACATATATCTATTTTAGTAAAAACATCCCACTTTTCTTCCCTGAAATTCGTTAATGGGGCTTTTCCAGTAATCAGCACCCATTACATTTGAACTTCGTTTTTTGCAGTGTAATTTGGAGACTCACTACTGTACCCTTGAGGAAGCAGTGTTGTCATACATGTTAAATAACAGATGTAGTTACTCGCGTGGTTATGATTTTATTACTTGTAAAAGATATAAATCGCCAGTTCTGTAATAAAATGATATCAATACACACAATGTCTATCAGGTTATATTACTAGATTAAGATTAATATTTAAACTATACTGGATATTGCTTAATTTTCTTAAATTTTGAATATTTTTTTATGCTTTTAATGAGGCCGATTTGGGTTTTTTTTCTTCGGAAAAACTACTATAGCAAACTCTTTATTTTTGAACCATATGTCATTTACACTAACTCTAGTTTATTTGCAAAGTTTCAAGAAAATCGACCATCTGGTTCTTTTTAGGGGCCATCGAAAAATAGAGGTACATTTTCTATAAGAATATATAGGAAACTGTCATTTTCCGCATTTCGAAGCACATTTAAAAATACTGCAGTAGCTTTTTTTCCCAAATTGTAATATGTGATTAGTAATATCATTTTCTACCCTATATGTAAAAAAAAATAATAAATTCTACCGCCTGGTGTTTAATGTTGGCCATCTCAAAATATTAAAATGCACCAAATTTTGCTATATATTTGGAGCATTACAAATGTAGATTGGTATAATGGATTATAACGTACTCCTATAAAGCTTCGTTTTATCATAATGTCAAAAAAGCACAATGGCAACGCTCACCTACCGTACAACGGAAAAATTGTTTAAAAAATAAAATTTTCCTTAGAAAATTTAAATATTTGTATTTGAATTTTGTTTATTGTGTTCAATTTTATAAATGATATCGAAAAAAATATCATATGAAGTATAAATACACTGTATTTAACTAGAATGCGCAAACACATGCGCAATGAAAACTAAAGTCTCCTTAATATTTAAATATTTTAAATTTTCACATATCATGATGACTTAATATAAAGTTTTAAACCGACAGAAAAGCTAATATCCTGACCATTTACGAGTAAGGCAGAAAATCCGGTTTTAATGATTATTTGTAGAATTTTTTTTTATAGAAGAAAGCTAACAACATTTGTATTAACTTTACTACCTAATTAAAAAACAAACACAAACATCAAAATGCCTGACAGCTAGCCGTGGTCGCTGGTAATTTATTAAATATAGTCATATATATAAATATAGACAAACGTACTGAAAAAAATCACGATGAACCAGCATATGTAAATATATGGAAACTACTAGTGTACTGATATACATCAAAAATCAATCTCAAAATCAGAACCAAACTTCCCTTTACACTAAGCATCAGGGCCGGTCAGGAAATAACTAGAGATTAAACGATAGATATCGCAATTTAAAAGCTCTAGAAAACCTGTGTTTGTTGCCAGGTGCCGCTGGATGCAGGGAGGTATGAACAGACCTCACAACATATAATTATATATCTTATATAAAGTTACTTAACAATAAAATGTTTATTAAATTTTGTCTAACACCTGACGCGCGGCGGCTAGAAGTGAATACCTGAATAAAACCTGTCTAAAACCTGCTCAACTATCCAAATCTATTGGCTACTAATAACTCTTCCATAATATAATGCACCGTTCCGTAAATACAATATTTTCCCGCTATTACTACCGAAACGCGGGAAAATACAATAATTTGTTTGGAAAATCAAAATTAAAAAAACCTTCTGAAACCCAATATTCATATTATTAGTTCACAATAGTTGCAAAAAATATGGCTTTATTGTTATTGTTTTTAAAAAAAAAAGCGAAGTTCATAAATCTACAATAATTTTGAATAACAAACATGCGATATTTTCCTACGTCAGTGTTCCGCCAAATATATAATAGTCCTTATTAGATTCTAAACTTTGATTACTATTTCGTTGCCAAGTTGTACAAATGAAGGAAAGATAAAATATGATCTTTCAATTTCCTTGTTGATTGTTGCTACAAGTAAAATAAATACTTCAACGAGTCCAAGTTCATTTGTAATTAAATAGAACAAAAGGTCATTTGCGTTAAAGGTCATTTATTCAATGAACAAAATTGAATTATTAAAAATTAAAACAAAGTTAACAAGAAAAAAATCATTGAATAAATGTCAAATTGATTTGCAAAAATTTTAGATTTAAGCTGAAGAAACAATGTTCATCATGGGTTACAGTATCACCTCCTCCCCTTCTAAAAATCTATACTACTACGTATACATTAAAATTTCATGTGCATTAATTCCGGTAAAAAGGGTGCGAACTGTTTATTTGATGTAGGTATTATAAAAATTGTAACTAACGTTTGCCAATCAGGACTTACTTGTTCTAGTGTTAATTAAATGAAAATCAGAAAAAAAGTCCTAAAAATTCGGAATTTACACCGCAATGAATTTGAACTTTAAAATAGCCAAGACCTGACTTCTGGTTAACATGTATTTTCGTAAATTGAGCGGATCCAGTTTTCCAGGTTTCTTAAAATGAACAAGTTTTACGAAAGATCTTGGTGTCCATCAAAGTATCATAAGCCTATTGAAGTTTTATTAATCATGTGAAAAGGAATATAGCTAAAACAACACACCAGAGGTTCCTTTAAATGTACGCATACCTTTTGGATTCGGGGGCGGGGGTTGTTAGGCAGAGTTGTAGCATGAAACGAAATGAAAAAATAGTGTAATTTACATTCAAAACACGACATTCATCTCTGCGCATCACATTCTTTTTCTGTACTATTTGAAGTGGTGTTGTCACACCCCAATTTGGATCCTATTTTAGTTTTAAAACATTGTGTCTTAAACTGTGAGGATCGATCGGAAAGTGATTATTTACTATTTCAACCAATATATCCGAATGGGGGGATGGGGGTGGTTGTGAAGACCGTCCAACCCACATGGAGGGGCACTCTCTTCCATTATCTTTGCATTCAAAGTCTAATGGAAAAAATATTTTGAAGAGAAGAGATGGTAGAATTTTTTTTTGATTTTCTCCTTTTCCTCATGCTGTTCATCTAGATCTATCAAACTGTGCAAGCTCAAGTTGAATCTAGTATAACGTAAAACTATTCATTATTAGTTATTAAAGTAAACTATATATCAATGTAAGTTTCAATTGAATATACTTGATTGTTGTGATCATGTTTGTTAAACCGTATGTACACACGGTGTTTGTAACTAACTTCCTATTTATACTGATATTAAATTTGAATTTCGAGGAAATTGGGACTCATCGTACAACACTTCATGACGTTAGTTCATACTTGAATTGTGTTGTTTGTTTTTGTTGGAAAGGTTTGCGTTTATACACTGTTAGTTTTATCATTGAACTAAGATTCCACTCCAAAATACAAGATAGGGGAATACTTTTCTTTGCGAGAAAAATGTTAAACTCTGACTTTCAGTGCTATTTACATATGAAAAATGTTTATTTTTGTAACCCTTTATTTAACTAACTGAAAATATTTTACCAGTACAATTATTTTGTAACGTCACTATAATGCGTTAACAACGTTTCAACCTCAATGTTAATATTCATATTAACAATTTATTGTCAGTAATAAGGATATACCGTCAAATTTCCTGCACATACAACAAGATATCTGTGAGCCAATGCTCACTAGAAATATCCCCGCTCTCATGTCAATAAACAAAATAACCAAACTCGTCATTTAACAGGAAGTTAATGTCCGATTTGTACAAAAATAGATCCCAACAGATAGTGTGTTAAAATTTCACGCATCTGCAAAGAATCGTAGGTAAGATATCTTTGACAAAAATTTGTTCAAATATTTAGGTTTAAAATAAGGAAAGTCGTCAGGATTTTGACGTCCGATTGGTACAAAAATAAATCCCAACATATGGGATGCCTAATCAAAGAGTGTGTTAAACTTTCAAGCATCTGCAATGAATACTTCCTGAAAAAATGCGACAGAAATTTTTGTTACGGACAGAAAGACGGACACACAAGGGTAAAACCATATACCCCTTATCCTTCGGAGCGGGGGTATAATTAATAGAAGACATTAATTTCTCAAGAATTCAAATCAAACCGTAAAAAATAAATTTGCGTAGGAATTAGTAAATGACGTCATTTAAACAATAAAATTCTTTCTTTTTTGGTGAATCATGTGGGGTATAAAGGTGGCGACATTGCAGGAAAAAATCAACAACAAAAAATTCTGCAATGATCGATGCCTTCATAACCCGCATGGATTATCAATGAAATCATTTTATTGTTTATATTTACATCTTTCTCTTAACAAATTAATAAATTGGTTGTAAAAAGTAAGTAAAATTAACAAAATTAAGGTTCATGTACATCAGTACGAGAGCTAAAAGAAACAGCCATATCGTTTCATGACGTCATCATGATTATTTCGTGCAATCTGTGATTTTTCTTAGGTCGATGAAGGTTTTGACCAATCGATAAACGGGGCGTGTAAACTTCGGTCCTGTCAGTTTCTACAGAGCTATGAATTGCAATCAATTTCCGTAAGAAATAGAGGGAATTATACTTGGTGGATATAAATATATGACATTTACCTTTTTAGAAGCGCAGATGGTGTAGGGTTACATCCTAGGAAAAGATGTACTTTAGCTTTTCGAATTCATTCTTAACCGTGTAACCGATCACTTGGGTGTAATGACGAGTATTATTGTAAACATTGGGAATGAAATTGCTCTGAAATGTACTTTGAGATCTAGAACAGCATTGATTGTATTTTTTCTTCATTTTTATCATGATTCCTCTTGCCTGTTTATTAAGGTGCGGTCACACGATGCGATTTTCATTCGATTTTTAAATGACTTGATCAGGTAAGTCGATTGGAGTCGATTGTTGAGGTAGTCAAACGATACTATTTTAAAATCGATATTCAAATAATAAAACATATTCAATTATATATATATATATATATATATATATATATATATATATATATATATATATATATATATATATATAATTATTGTACGGGGGAAACGTCATTTTAATGTCACGAATCTCACCATAGAGTCGATTGAAAATAGACACACATACTTTCAGACTTTGCTTTCGACTTTCGACTAAGGTGGTCATACGGTACGATTTTAGTCGAAAGCGAATCAATTGAGAAAATCGGATGAAAAATAGTATTGTGTGGCCGCACCTTTAGCATTCTGTTGCATTATTCGTTCTTTGAATAGATGTAAGTGTTATTATGACGTCATTTTGTCACCTGTACTTTTTTCGTATTTTTTTTTATTGCCATAGTTTCATGATTTAATGGAAGCACGTGTATTTGAAAAAGTGAAAACTTCTTTATTTCATTTCAAAATATAACTTAAACCATGTAGGTTTCGAAAAGTTTTACAAAGTTAAATTTCCAAATAATGTCTTCGCAATTTTCGTTTTATCTTACATTCTATCAGTTAAAGGATTGCCTTCTAAAAAGGACAAATAAATCATCCGTATCAATAAGATTACTATCATTTAAATATCTTGACACATCGTTGTCTAAAAATAAACATCATAAAACCAAGTTTGTATAAATTTTATTAATTTTTTTATTGAGTTTTTCATTTTCACAACATATGTACACACATGGCATAATAAGTGACTGATGCATTTGTAGAGGCATATTATTGAATCTTTAGGTTATTGTTAATTAATTATATAATTTGTACAGTTCATATGAAGTGAAAGCTGATTTTAAGAGAGAGAGAGAGAGAGAGAGAGAGAGAGAGAGAGAGAGAGAGAGGAGGGGATGCATGTTATTACACCCAGTTTATTTATTTCTGAAAAGTTAACTATTTTAAAAGAGTGGTTTATTGCTCTTGTGATAAATGTTCCTAAATCTCTCCAGAAGAATTTTAAAAAAACTCACTAGTAAAACCATAAGGGCCAGGACTTTTGCCATTTTTCATTTTCTTAAGGAACTTCAGAACTTCTGTCTCAGGTAAAGGGCCTTCAAGGGAATTTGACTCTACTCTATTAAGTTTCGGACACTTTACTTCTTTTAACTTTTCATGGAAACTGCCTTCATGTATAATTTCTCTTTTCGTATACATGTATAAAATGATTTAGTTTCTTTTATTATTTCCATTTGATCAAAAATTACCGACCCGTCACCTTTTTCAGTATTTGGTATTGTTTACTTATGTAGTTCCGAGTCTCGAGGTTAATGAAATATTTGGATGGCTTTTCTCCCTCATCAACCCATTTAGACTTTGACCTGATACATTGACCTTTTAATCTACTTTTTCTTATTTTGAGTAGCTCATCTTGTTTGTATGATAGTTTATCTAAGGAGTTTTCCGTTAAATTCTGCTCAAGACAAGTAATCTCTTTTTCTAATTCCTTTTCTCTTTCATTTGATTTTTTTTTCTTAAAAGCAGAGTATGAAATGGATTTACCCCTTATTTCAGTAAGAAGAATATCTATAAAAAGTTGACCATTAATTGTAAATTGGATATATTCATCTCTTATATTACAGTGTATCTAGATTATCTATATTGTATATAGGACAAACATATTGTCTTTTTACTTCCCCAATTGTCTTTTTATAGAGTTAATATATGTTGTATCAACTAATGGGAAATTATTGAATTTCCAAAAGCCTTTCCCATTCATTAAGTCATTTAATCTAAATTGAAGAATTACTGGAGAATGATCTGAACGATAGCTATTTTCAAATTTAATATGTGGTACTCTGTTTGTTGGAGTTCCAGATCTAAGGAAATAATCTAATCTGGCTTGTTTTATAGGACGTTTTCTTCTCCATGTGTATCTGTTTAAATTCGCATTATTTTCCCGAAATATTTCCATAAGATTAAAAATCTCCATTACTTTCAAAACTTCTATTCTTGCTTTCGGGTTATTCAAATGTTTATAATTCATAGAGTCTAAGTCTTTATTCATTACCAAATTGAAATCACCTCCGATTATAATATGCTGTGTATTAAGATAAGAGGCAATTTTATTCATTAATTCTGAGTAAAAGTTTGGTGTATCTGAATTTGGGCCATAAAATTTTACCAGTAAAAGGTGCATATTTAAACAGTTGTGTCTAATATAAGGTAATTAACATTATCGTCTTTGTCTACATTATGTATGCATTCACAATTTGTATTTAAGAGAATTGCCACCCCTCTTGAGTTTGTTCTGAATGAGTTAAAGAAAGGTGTAGATCCCCATTGAGATTGTATCAACATTTCATCTTTTTCACTAAGTAGAATTTTATGAATTTTTTTTATGGGCTAAAAAAGAAAGGATAATGATATAAACCAAGTTTATTGATAACAAAGAATTTATTGGGGAGGGGGGGGGGAGAGAACGAAAGGATATATTGACGCATAATAACTTGTCACACCTTCCCTTAAAACGATGTATAATTAACTTTTTCATATTTGTAATAAGAAATACCACATCAAACGTTAACATAGCAAAGGTGGGCTAAAGAACTACATAGCCTGCTTATGGATTTTTTTTTCATGTTTGAATGAAAATCAATTCAACCCATGGGTGTTTAGAAAATGATGCGTATTTTCGTTATGCAATCTTCTGTAAGTTATAAATGTTTTCAAGTTTCACAATGTCTTTTAAATCGATGGAATAAAGATTCTATTTTAAAAGTTCATTTAACAAAACAATTTTGCCTCACTTTCCGGGAATTATTTAGAGATAGCCGCAAAGATTTGCTTGCGATTTTTCTTCCTGTGCAGGGGCGGTTCAGAGAGTTTGTGCAGCTGATGAATGTCAATAACAGATTCTTGAAATAATAACAATGTTTTCTAAGCCACAACGTTGTCACATGATGCAATATAATAAATAAGATGCAGATATGAATTTAAAAAAAGGTTTCTTTTTACACGAAAAAAGTACAACATGAACATATTAATGCGTCACAAATCAATTTTTATCCTTACAAAAATCATCATGCTCAACACGATGTAGACTAAATGGGTAATTTCTATATATTTAGCCTTGTTATAACTGTGTGGAACATGTCGGAGGTGTTGATGGATTTGAATCTGCGCTTGCTCTTGTAGCGTTTGATTCTTTGGTGATAAATATAGTTGGTAGGTGTTCACTCCTGCGAACTCTTTGAACCAATTTGGAAATTTTCACTAAATTTTCTTTTCTGAGAATGATATATATCCAAGGATCTACAATGGCGTTGCTTATGGTCATGCGTACTGCTAAGAGTTCTTCTGGTCCATTTTTGGGGTCACTTGCGCTGGCGTTAATTAGCATACGGACCTTCAAAAGACAAAGCAACAAATAAAAGCAAAGCCAAAATGATATCATAATGGTCATTTAACATACCTATTTTTACGCTTAACTGATATCTAGTTTTTAGTGATACATTTTCATTATGAATTCGTTATTTTAATCATTCTATAATAAAACCATGATTGGTGTCTGACTATTGTTTGGTTATATTAATAGTATTTCGGTGTATCAAATCCTCGCAAATTAGCTTGGCGCTGTAATTTATAGGGATACTAAACTACATTTTTATGTTATTTATTAGAGATGTTTTGTAATTTAAAATAACGAACAAGATTAACATATGGTCAATCCGAGTAATAAAGAAAATAAAAGGATTGCAATAATCTAAGACATATTTATCTCATACGTGTTGTGTATACTTCCCGTGTAATAAACCTTTCCTTCATTAACGGGATGATGATTTATCAAATACATGTACTTCCGGCCAGACCTCTTTTACCTGTATAATCCACATCACTATTTCTACTGCCGAAATTTAATTTTGAGTATTTCAGTATAAAAATGAAAGATAAACTTAAATAAATGTGTAGCCATTCTAACTGCAGATCACGTTACCTAACAAGAGGTTGGTCCCAAAGAACGTATAGAGAACGCATGTATTGTAGAATTTCAAACTTACTTTTTAAGTTTTACTTACTTTTAAACTTACTAAATAGTGCTCCACAAAACCTTTAATTAATTAACTACAATTAAGTATCCTTATTCAGTAATTTAAACTTCAAATCGGTAGTTCTGTTTTGTTGTTTTATATGGCTTGAAAACATTTTCTTGTTCGAATCAATACAAACAACGAGAATTCGCAACTTTGTTCATGTTAACAAACTCGACTATTTAAAGACTTCAATATTTTCATGTGATTAAGCTCTAACAAAATATTACTTGGAGAATAAAAAAATATTTTAATGTCTTTTTCAGTGATACAAAACTATATCTATCTCCGAAAAGACGAATGTCAATGTAATAATTTTGTATTGCTTTATCCAACTCCTTGAAATGTTGTTTATATTCGGCGTGCACACCATTTCAACACGTTGGAAATGTTTAAAAAATAATAACAAAAAAAGTACATGGAAATATGCGACGTTCAATTTCCTGTAAATACACTTAGCTAATTCAAGAGCACAAATATAAACGTCATCACGCGTTTCGAGTATATTTTTTATTGTATGATTAATTGTAACGGTTTAAACTTACATAACCAATTTGATATCTACTTATGAAAAATATTCGTGCAATCATATCATTGCGTCAATAGAAAAGAATTTTTTGACAAAGTTTCTGGCACAATATATTTAAAGTCGCGGAAGCGATCTAAATAGCATGTTAATATGGCTGTTCCATGTATGTCATATCCCTGACTAAGAGCGCATATAATGGCATTTTAGCGACATTACACAATATTTCATACAAATAGACATCAGTATAAAAATATAAATATAAACATTGAATGCTTATTTTTGGATGTCGTCGGTGCTATAACACACCAAGCGGTGCAAACAAATTATCATACCCCGCTAATGCGCGGTATTCAATTTGTCTGCACCGCTTGGTGTGTTATAGGACCGACGACATCCAAAAATAAGCATTCAATGCTTAAATATAGTAAGCTGGTACATGTACCTGGTGAATATTAAAAGCATGTTGCTTGTAGGTATAAATATACACAATTACATACAATTAATACACTGTATTATGAATTAAAAAAACATACACAGGTTGTATGATATCTTCTTTTTAAAAATCAATTTTCTTATTATGAAAAATAAATTAATGACCTTGCATATATCATTCTGAAAAATCCTAAAACTAATAGATATGCAGTTCAACATAAATAAAGTGATATATTAAAGGGATATGATATACTGTACAGCAATATAAGATATAGATGTCATTTTTCATATAAAAGGGAATAAAAAAAATCACTAGACTATTTTTCACAAACTCCATAACAATGAAAAATGGTTGCAGAAGGCCTTTTTGTATCAAGTTTCATATAATGAAAATAAATTAATGACCCTGCATATATCATTCTAAATAAAAAAATAACAAAAACTAATGAACATGCTCTTCAACAAAACTAAACTGATATATTACAGGGATAGGATATACTGTACAGCAATTTTAAATAAAAAAGGTAAAAAATTCAATGGACTTGTTTTCAAACATTTAAATAAAAGGAAGCAATCTTTTATATTTTTTTTTTTTCATCTTATATCAATATTCTAAAACAATTTTAATAATTGTATTTAATGGTTAAAAATGAATATTTTCAGTCATTTTTTTATGTTCATGAACAAGACCTATACATTCATTATACACTGCTTTTAATATTAATTTATATATATTGTGTCCATTGTCTATTGTTACTGAGTATTTTTGTTTTCTTTGTATGCAAAGGAGTACATTTAAATAACAAAATAGTAATGCTACATTTTAATTTAATTAAGATAACTGTTTCCATGTGTTAGATGGATAAAACAAAAGCCTAAAACAAGTGTTCTCAATAAAATGTTTGCTTGTATTCATTATGTAAACACTTATTGTTGAAACAATTCATCCAGTAAAGAGCCCAAACCTTTTTTTTTTGCATGTATCTAACATAAATTAGAACGTGATGAATGAGAGGATGTGTTTATAACAAATTCTTCTGTGGTTGGGTACATAAATATTCAAAAGATAGTGTGAGTTAGTTAAAAGGCAGAATAAGGTTCCATCCGAATCCTCGTCCATTCCATTCAAGAAATATTCGTTAATGTCATGGTCTGGAAACTAAAAAAGAATAAAAATATTAAGAAAATCAATTTTTGCAACAATTATGCATTCATTAAACAAATATTCAATGCAATTATTTGAAGAATGTGCTTTAAAGTGATACTGAAAATGTAATATTTTCTTATATTGTACATATAACAACATTTTGCTACTAATTTTAAACCCAGCTCACAGTTTTCTTCATCTTTTTATTATATATGCAATTTCAAAAGACAGTTGCATGTACTTTCAATTTCTTTAAAATCCATAAAATGCAATTTAGTCGTACAAAACTCTGCTTTGTAAAATGATATTAAATGAAATATGTACTATTATACCGGTAAGTCACATGTGATATACTTTTTAATGCAATAAATATAAACGTATACAACAAAATCAGGAAACCAGGGTCAATCAAGTCTGCACACATAAATGTTCTGAAAAATGTAATGAATCAAAATATTTCAAACAGAATCACTAGAAACCAACTGCCTTTGTTCCCAAATGGTGTTACTTCAGAGACACTTAGTTTTCCAGTGGAAAGAGAGATATAAAAATATTGAACAAAGATCAAAGTAAGAAACACATATGTAACAAATGAATGTCTGTATGAGTTGAAACTATCAACATTCTATGTACACCAAATTAATAAGATTGAGTCAATAATAACAACAAATCTGAAAAATTTATTTTCAGCATAAGAAATTAATGGGATTTGCAACAGGGGATTTCTGCATATCTCATTCTCTCTGAGAGGGTAAAGACATTTTGTTAAGTTTATAATATTTTCGAACTCCTGGCATTCCTTTTCGGAGGTTCCCGCCACTTCAAATAATCAGTGTTGTAACAAGATGCCCATACAAACCTTTCCTTTATACAACTTTTGCACAAGAAATTGTAGCTATTTAGATGACCTTGCTTGGCTTTCAATCAGCTAAAACCAAATATATCTACATAAATAAGACAAGTTGTAAGTTTAATTATCACATGATAAGGAAGCACCTTCAGCGGACTTGACCGGGTCATTAGCAATATCAAATTGACAATATTCTCTATTTTCCTGATCTTCAGATCATCTCGAGGCAGCTGGTAAACCTGTAGATTAGAAGAAAAAAGATACATTATAATTACAAAGATAAATGCTGTTATTTACATCAAAACAAAAGGGTTGTCCCGCATTACACTTTTTTTATGTGCATATGTAATATCTGAGACATGGGACAAAACATTAGCATGATTACAGCAATCACAACTCATTGAGTGGGATATAACATATATAACTACGAAATATGTAATCAGTTTTTCAAGCCATCAATGACTTTTAATGATCTCTCTCTCTCTCTCCTGTCTCTCTCTCTCCTCTCTCTCCACATTTTTCAGCAATATTGCTAATAATTACAGTATGTTTTTTTTTTTTTTAAATATCTCTCTCTCTCTCTCCACATTTTTCAGCAATATTGCTAATAATTACACTGTAATTACACTATGTTTTTTTTTAAATCTCTCTCTCTCTCTCTTTCTCTCTCTCTCAGACTCTCCATTGAATAATGTTGTATTTAAATAACAAATGCAGACCCTTGATTCATAAACACTCTCATAGTTAATAGATAATTAAGACATGAATTTAAAAAAGATACATGTATCAAAACTACATGAACGTGTCGAGGAAATCCTGTGTGACATGGCACAAACATAAAAAACCTGTAAAAATATTCTAGGAAATTAATACAATATTTTTTAACGTAGGTCAGTTACCGATATTTGTAGAAACTTGCTATAATACACCTGCATGCATATTTTATACCAAAACATGTCTTTCAAGTCACATTTCACATCGACCGTTAATTATTACCATTTTGGTAACACGGCTAGTAGAATTAATGCATTGTAGGTTTTTATAAAGGTATTTATCCAGTTTAACAATGTAAGTAAGTATGTTCTATCCGACACATGACTACCCCCTAGCACGTTTTAGATTGTTGACAAAATCGAGGACTGCTGTTCAGACAGTTTCATGCTGAACAACATTTAACGAGATAAGGCTAATAACCCCAAACTTCGAATTCACACTAATAAACAATTGGTCTGCAACTTTAAATAATTTAAAAAGCTTGCCGATAAAAGAAACATAAACTTTTACTTACTTTTTCGATCTAAATTCCTCTCTCGATTTGCAAGTGTCTCGAGCTGGTCTCGTTAAAATCTCGGGAAGGACGTAGTTTAAACATTCTCGGAAATAGGAAAGGTTCCGATTATGCTAGTAAGGCTGTGAGGTGTGTATCAGGATTCTAAGGAGACAAACACCACGCTTCGCGCTAGAAACACTAAAAATGGCTAACGAAACGAACAATAGAGATTGTCAACTTTTCAGGACAGCCAGTCCCTTCTTCATGACACTAAAAGTTACTTAGAATAAAAACAAACAACAAAATCTAGCACTACAACTAAGACTACTATATATCCGTCTGGGTCGAATCATAGCTCAAATCGTGACCATCTTCCATCTTAATCGTGAAAAGAATTGCCACCATTATCATACCCCATCGCAACAAAGCACATCGGTTCGTGATAAACGTATCGTAACATACAAAAGCATCTCAAAACGGGGAATCGTGTGGTGGTGTCCGGTTAGATCGAGATCCTATCGGGAATTCCATCTGGACGATCTTATCAATTCATGTTATCGTATTTAAACGGGCAATGAGATTGCGACAAAATTTTAGATACAAATTGTTAAGCGTGGTTCTCATTCATGTAACAGATCGTGAGACAGTGGGAACATAGACTCTTACATATGTCATGCTATCTGTTACGAACACTACGACTGACAAATCAAAATTGATCGTGGAACCTCTCTATGATTTTAGAGTTGGGTACGAGGTGATCCGAGTCAATAAGTCCTTGTGGGTTTTGTTTGAGCTTTGATACGGCAAGGACAAGATAGACGTGTTTCAGGTGAGGCGATCTGTCACAATCTTATTGCTCGTCTAAAAAAGATAACATATGGACTGATGAGATTGTCCAGATGGAACACTGATTGGATCTCGATTTGGTCGAACACCACGAGACGATCTCTGATTTGGGAAGCTTGTACGTGCAGAAACGTTCGTATACGTTACGATACGTTTATAACGAATTGATGTGCTCTGTAAAGGATATAAGCAGAAAACTGAGAGAAATAACTATCCGAGGGCCGTAAGGCCGAGATTAGTTCTTTCCCTTACAGAATGGACAGTTTTAGGGCTTTTTGATTATGGTATCTTAGATATCACTTATTATTTACTATAAAAAGCTCGCAAGTGATTTCAAATTAACAACATTTTTACATATTGGTTATATCTTCATTAACTATGAAAGGAAATGAGTATTTTTTGGGGTTTACAATGAATGCATTTTTTATCGATGAACAACTCGATTGACTTGGTTTTTTTTTTACTAAAATAATACCAAGAACTTTTTGAACTAGATATATCGTAACACCACGAATGCCCTTAAAGGGGCATGGTCACGATTTTCGTCAAAATACATTTTACCGTTTTTAATGTTTACAATGATTTAGTAACTTAAAGGCATTTTTAATTGTCAAACAAAGTGTGACTGTCAGGCTTTAAGTTATAAGCGATATACAGAGCTCACAATTCTTTGTTATGTAAACAAAGCTCAAGTCATGTTTTTGTTTACATTTTGAATACTGAAAAAAAAATTCAGCTTGAACTTTTACCGGTACATGTATATTGAACAAATTGAAACAAAAATATGGCTCGAGCCTTGTTTGCATAACAAAGAATCGTGAGCTCTGTATATCTTACTTATAACTCTACGACTGACACTCAAATTTTGGTTGATCATTAGAGATGCATTACATAAGCATTGTAGACAATAGAAATAGAAAAATTAAATTTGATCTAAATCGTGTCCATTCCCCTTCAAGTGTCTATTTAGTGATCCATAACTCTGGCAAAAGTCATTGAACGTGGACCAAATTCGAAATTGACCTGTATTTTCTGGTAAAATATATGTATATGTAAATTGAATTACGACAGGATTTAAACAAAACTCCTAGAATTTTAAAATACGATAGGAAATCTTAATTCCCTACAGGAAAACTACCTGTCTGAATCAATTTCCTACAGGAAATACTTTTCGTCTATAGGAAATATAATTCTTATAGGATCTTAAGAAAATCCCAGAGGGTATTCAATATTTCCTGTAAGAAAATTATTTCTCCGATGGGAATTATTATATTCCTACGGGATAATAATTTTTTAAGGTAAATATCCCACCTGTCAGGTGAGACACACTAAAAACAAAAGTGAATATTAATATATTCTCTAGACAATGGTCTATCATTTGGTATTATGGATTATTATGAAACTGCATCTTAAGTAGGTGCAAATATGCCACCTTGGCACTGGCATTATTATCCGGCACAGTGTTCTGTATTTTCTGGTAAAACACCCGTATATGCAATTTCACTAATATGTATACATTTCTTCAATTTTTTTTCATACATGTAACTTTGTCAAAAATCATCAAACCTGGACCAAATTCGAACTTGACCTGCGTATTCTAAAGACGTATCCATATATTAAATTCAAGGTGAATGTGTGCAACTGTTGCCGGATTATGAACGGAAAGTAAATGGCGGAATGACGGAACAGGGTAACACTATATGCCCCAGCCATTTTATTTTTAAGGAATTAAAAATCAATTAATTCAAACATACTTTCAACACCTGACGGGTTAATCTTCGATAACTTTCTATAAAAATTTCTTGCATTGAAAAGTACTGTATTTAATACATAGCCTTACCATCAATGGAACCCAACATATTGAAAACACTGTCACTATGGAGAAGAGAAACACAATAATAAAGATGTCATTTCTTTTTTTCCTTTTGTCTGATGTTGAAAATTTCGGTTTTCTATTTATGGAATACACAACTGCTATGTTAAGAAAAACTGTGGTTGATAAGATAAGGAATCCCGTAATAGAATATATGTACGTATTAATTCTTTCCAGTTTTCCGTTGTTTGCAAAGTCTAGAAAACACCAAGAGCCCGGATAAAAGTTTCTTACAGAGCCAATGCCTACGAGGTTTAGAGATGATATACAGGTTGAAAAAGTCCAAATGCCAATAAGAAGTACATTCGTCCTCTTCACTTGAGATTCTCTGTATAAGATTGGAAAAGTGACTGCCAGGAATCGGTCAAACGACATAGCACTGACGATTAAAGCGGAAGACAAAAAGGAGAAGGAGAACCAAAATGAGACAAAGCCACATAGTTCCTTGGGAAAATCAAACGTAAATCCAGAAATGTATCGAATCATTACTGCGGGATATACTAGAGCTATACCACAGAAGTCGGTGATAGCTAAACCTCCGACTAGTCTATAAAACGGCTTCCATTTGTGTCGACCAGACGACCGACAGAGGAGAGTGATCGCGGTCAAGTTACCAAAGACCCCAAAACCATACTGAAGACTGGGAGGGACAATACTTTCAAACACAACTGGCTCAACAGTAGAGTTGGAATTATTAAAAGTGTTCCTTACTCCAATCTCCCGTTCAGTATCCATGTCGAAGAAACTCAAAACAATGTAGGATACTCCAGTTTTTAATTAGAAATACAGAGTTAATATCTCAGAACACACTTTGATTGTTGCTTGATTTTAATTTAACAAAGTTTATTTGATGGCTCGTCATATCCATTTGATTAAACTTGAGCGGGTTTTAATTTTAAAAAAATCATAAAAAATACGACGTTAATTTACTGCGTATCAGTCATTTAATGATGAAAAGAAGTGATCCCCACGAAGAATAAACCATGATGCTTTGAATTTCTTTGAGAGTTATTAAATTGTTTTTATATGGTCAGGAAATGGATTATTCCATTCCGCTTCAGATAGAAAGACACACCTCTCCATAGTGCAGCTATTTGATTTTTGTTCTTCAACAAGTTTTAGTAGTACGTTACAGCACATTCTATCAGTCTGCCATGCGAATAGGTCTATGAAATAGTTGCCGCTTGCAAAAATAGATTGTTCAGCATTGGTGTCAATTGCATACGTTAATTAAAAAAAACTACAACTGTCGCATCATTAACATTTTCATATTTTGCAATGACCTAGGTCAATGGCGATTTGAAGTTATGCATCAAACGATCAGTACAATAACAAAAGTCATATAGAAAAATAACACACCAGAAAACGGGGAAAGGTATAACGAATGGATTGTAGAGACTTTATGAGGGCAGTTCATAAAGCCTTACAAATCTTTACTTAAGAATTAAGACATTTTGCTAATAAACTACAATATGCCTGCACCAGAGTTACTGTTTACAACTTTGGTATTTCAACATGTGTGAGTTGATGTCTGTAAGCTATAATTGCATTTTACCTGATAAACAATTACTGTAAAATAAATTAATAACCTACTTTCATTTTCGATAAACCAGCCCGAAATAGAAAAAATGAGAGCAAGGTGGTGAACACGGTTAGGCGGATCAAAGTCAGTGGGAGTTTGCATCAAAATATATACTTTCGATGAAATAATATTGAATGGTTACGTAAAGAGTGAATATATTTATTGATCAATGTTAAATAAATAAAATGAGCCAATTGGTTTCTTGAATGAGTGATTTTGGTTTTGATGGATATAACTTTCCAGAACGGGGTAACCAAGAATGCGCGTTGACTAATTAACGTCATAGCGTCATCTCTGGCAGATAATTATCCCAAATGAGGCTTGGGTTGGACAGGTATGTATTTTTTTTACATTCAACTTAACAAATTCTAAATCCATTTATTTTAAAAAGCCACATTTGAAGTATGTGACTTCAAATGTGATCATTTTGTGTGTTTTATCTAACTTCAAATGTCATTATTTGAATTTATGCAATTGTAAAATATTCATTTTGTGATCGTTATTCATGATAAAAAGAGTATTTATTCAACATGCACAACAATAGTTACGAGTTGTTAAGTATTTTCTGCACTGAAAGTATTATAATTTGTAACAACAAAGGCGATTTATCTGCTTTAAACAGTGCTTGCTTGCGACAAAATCAGATTTAAAAAATGGGCCAGCATTCGACTTTACTCCTGATATGTAATTGCCTTCTAATACGCACATCTCCTACACTTAGATTACTGTATGCAGATAACATTTTGGAATACGTTTTTTCTCGTTATATCACAAATGAGATAATTTTATCAATATGCCTGAATAATGCGGAAACACACCGGAAACAGTTATATTTCCATCCTGGAAAAATTATTATATTTCACAGAAAATAGTTATATTGCTCTCCCGAAATGGTTTATCACTTTCGCGTGCATTTTTTCTGACTATTGATTACGTCGTGTTTGAAATACAAAGAGCCAGTTGCTAAGCAAACGTAAACAATTTCGGAAAAGGCGAAACGGAAAAAATCGAAGTTTAAATCATTTTAAATCAGACAAATTTTAATCGTTTAATTGGTGTGAAAAAATTCAGTATTTACAAGAAAAACAATAATCTCAAGCGTGTGTGTATGCCAAAAACAAACGTACACCTTTATCGGGGTAAAGGAAACAACCTTTTCTTCCGTAATTAAAGTTAGCCAAAACATTTATTCATGGATAAATATGTATTACTGTAACGTCAACTTGATCCAAAGGGTCGGATCACGTCGAGCTGCAAGGCGCGGATCATCAGAGGCGAAGTGATGCGTCTCGTTTGATCTGATGATCTTCAACTGGCAACCAGACGTGATCCGCCGGCTCTTTGGATTCAGTTACTGTTACAAGGATAAATTCATTACTAGTATAAACACTCGTCTGGATAATCGGATCAAACTCTGTAAAATTGACAGTATCTAAAAAGGGAAATCGATGGGTTTATAATAATAATTATTATTGAAACCATAAAGCACCGATCGAATTTTTACAAAACAGTTTACAGTAATCTGAAACATATGATCATTTGTCAATTAAATACACTTTGATAATGAAAAATACGTTCGTAAATCAATATTGGGTTTTTAAAAAAAATGTTATGTATGCATATTGTCTTCACGGATGACAATATTAGAAAACCCTGGAGTATTATATCGCTCTCAGAGCAAATATTCTGATATGTCGCCCTCGAAACCATGCACTTTATGTATTATATAATAATTACTCCAGTTTTTTAAGCGAGGGGATAGTAATACATATATTGTATTAAAAAGAGGAGGATAGATGGTCAACAGATTAAGATTTTAAGATTTAATTTGTTTAGCTATCAACTATCATTTAATAAAGAAAAAAATCCATATTTTACCTTTTAAATTTGGATATTTTCCTATATTTGAATATTGAACTCTTTTTCTAAAGTAGATCAATACAGTCTAAAAATGGCCATGACCATCGAGCCCTCTTAAAAAAAGAAAGGAAAAACCCTTAACAAAAAATATGAATTTTCCGGCTATAGCGTTAACGCTTTGAAATATGATCCGACTGAAACTTATCACAAAAAGTCAATGATCAAAGAAAGGTAAAATTAATTATGAATGATTGAATTTCCTAGTCGTCAATCAAAAATTACAATAATTGAGTTTTGATCAAAAAACTTTTTACGGACAGTATCAGGTATACATAACAAAAAGCGTCTTTTGATTTCATTGACATCTTATATTTCTAATACTGCCAATAGTATCGACTACCAGTTGCAAGCAATCATCTAAAAGCTTTCCTTCAAATGACCATCAAAGTAGGCATAGACAAACTGTATAGCTTACCGTAATGTATTTTTTCCAGTAAAAGGTCGTTGACTCTTATTTTGATTTTGAAAAGCTAGAAAGCAAATCTAAAGTTCCAAGACAGTTTAGTTCGGTCCAGATGAAAAGAAACTAAATTCCCTTATACATCAAAAAAATTCTGATATTGTCAATTGATGTAAACATATTCTTCTGAAGCATCGAGTACCCATTAGGTTTTAGCGATATTTACCTTAGAGCTAAGTGTACGGTAATTAATCCAAGACGTCTAGAAGATAACCTTGAGACATTTTATCAGACGTATCGTGCAACTTCAAAACATCTTTCTTTTCTTTTTTTTAAGGACCAGCTAACTGATGTTAAATGATCTTATCTGATAAAAAGAAATCTCGCAAATCCACCCACAAAAATTGCGAGCTTGGTAAATATCAAAATATTATTTAAATAACAGCATAAGTTTTAGAAAATAATTTATAAATACATGATTTTAAAACATATATGTAATGCAAAATTGAAAAAAAAACATCGAAAGCTGGGGTCTTGGGTTTAGAAATTTAAATGCATTTCTTACAAAAAATAAAAATAAAAAATAAATTTACACTCGTTCACTTACATAATGAAACTTAAAAGAATCACATGAGAAAGTTCACATACTAGATTTCACAAAACTTGGCATTACTGCGTCTAATGAGACGCTAAGTGTGCATCCAATGGAACAAATAATTAAACAAAATCGGCATTGCGTCTAGAAAATTAATATCAAATGAAGTAATTTCTCCTTATTTCCTACATTAAAAAAAATTGAAATGAAAGAAAAAGACATCAAGCATACATTACTTAATAATGCAACACAAAATGAATGGCAGGGTAAGCATCAGCTATAAAGGGATTTTGACAATTACATAATTCTTATATCAAAATGATATAAATCTGATAAAATTTTGATATAATTCTCAAATGAACTCAGAAGTAATTCAAATCATATCAGAAACACACGATATTGATAAAATTCTTATATGAATCAATTATTCATATCAGTCTTCATGATTTCAGTATCATTCTAGTTTTAATTAAAAAAAAACACTTCAAATAAGCATCTTATGTGACGAAATTGCTTTTGTACACAAGATAAATTGAGTTCAAAAAGGTCAATAATTAAATTATCGGGGAAATACTAGAGTCGCATTTTATATGCCCATCAACATATCATCTCTTTATTAACTACAAAGTATCACTAAATTCTGTGCTGCCTTTTAGAAGAGTTACGCTAACAAACTGTCTAGTAATAATAGTGGTCCAAGTTCAAAAGGGGCAACATTCAAAGAAAAAATAATAAATCAAAAAGTAAAACACGTATCAAATTTAATCGTAGCATTGTACATCTTCAGAAGCAATACATTTTTATAATGTAGAACTTTCCACCCATCCTTGGGCCCTTAATTGGTGGTAAATCTTAGTTTAAACAATCATACAGCTTCTAAGTTTGTTTTGATTTTGGTCGGGATTTAAGGAATGTGTCTGGACTATATTTTCTATCAAAAAAGCAAAACTGGTTTTACCGTACCTAAATAAAGCAGCTAAAGGATAGATCTTTCCATTATAGATATTCTGGATTTTTTCTGGTGAAACTTTAAATTTGAAGGAAAGAAATTATCAGGATCTAGTCTAGGATTGATAAATCTTCATTGGTGTTTTCGGGAAGACAAATATTCGCAAATAAGTCAAAAATAAAATAAGCCACATGATGTCATATGTATTAAAATATCGAGGGGATATCTATCAAAATCATAAATAAATATCACTGTGATATCTATGTTAAATAACGGAATACATTATTATAATTTGACAAGATTGTCTATATATGTACGTATGGGTTTATCAGTTAAGAGAAGAATGATATAGTCTTGTTAATTTTAAGCTTAAATAACACATCATCACAAAATGGCTGACCTCTGATCGAAACGACATTTCGTTTCATTGAAAGAATTTATCGACAGCAACATGTAACTTACTCCATAGCCGGGTGGATAAAGTGTCGGGCTAATGATCCGTACATCCCGAGTTCGAATCCCGCAGGGTCTTTTGTTGTTACTTAAATTTTTTAGATATTCATTTTATATCCCCAAACAGCAAATTTTTCGCTTATTTGACATATATACTGTTTATTTACCATTGTATCTTTCATAATCAAATAATTTACTGTTAATTTGAGTGACTTTTTCCAGGTGTGTTATTCCACCTTAAGGTGGCAGAGGAACACCCCATACCACTTCTTATATAGCAGGCACTTAGTTATCTATTCCTGCCAGTGGTCTAAAACTTTGCTGCATAATAATGTACTAGTCAAGTCTCAGGATACTGTGTGATATTTTTAATATTTTATGTATACATATTGTTCTTTGAGTTATTGAAGGAAAAACGTATGTTTTACTTGTCACAACACATCAATTCCCTTATTTGAGTTATATCATGTTGTGACTTTGACTATGGCATTATGTTAAGTGCAACTTTTATGTTTTGTATTTTTCAAATAATGACCTATTTCATTCTTTATGAAAGAGTCGAGTTTTTCTTGTAATGGTATGATCATGGGAAGGCAGGCATAAATAATTTATAATAATCACAAATACCTGTTCATTTGAGATTCTTTTCAAATATATATGAATTATTTTTAACATTCTCTTTTTAAAATAAACCCTTCTAACAATTACAAATAACCAAGGTGTTTATCACCGAATTTTGTGGCTTAGATGAAGTCCGTTTAAAAAATGGCGTAGTTCATTATTATGTAAGACACATCTGAAAAAGGATTGGAGAGATACAAAAAGATGATTGTGTGCTGCGTTGATACATGAATATAAATATATGGTTTATGGTCTCTCGTTTCTGTGTGTTGAAGGTCTGATGTATGCAAGCCCTCCAACTGGGTTTTTTAATTAAAAAGAATTAACGATTTTTCAATGAATTGAAAGTCGTGTTTCGCAGTATTGCAGCAAAATTGCGCAGTGATCAGTATAATGTTCTATATACTGTATTTGACATGGATTAATCATGATATCATTTGTTTAAAACACCTTCGCAGAGAAGTCGTTCTTTCCATTAAGGTCCCAAATTTTGGAAATTAAACAAAAATAACACCTTATTTTGTTCAAATAGGTAAAAAAAAACCCGTAAAAACACAAGGCTATATCTCTGTTCCGTTGTATACCTTAAAAGGTATCGGCAAGACAAAATGTTGACAAAGTACTTAACTTGCAGGTTGCACATTATATACATTTTATATGAGCGCTTTTTAAAAACAATTGTCAATTTTAAATTGACAGTTAAAGAAAAAAAAAGATTCATTAAAACCTTTTCTAAATTGGACATTGAAATGAGGTTGTGTTCAGAACAAAAGAGCATTGCCGGAAATAAGAATCTGACACCCGTTCAAGAAGTCTCATTGCTGGAAAAATAAATATATTGATAGATTTGAAGAGAAAACGATGACATGAAAGAGCAAGCGAGATGTATAATACAGAACGAACATCACCAACATTGTAGTACAGTGAAAAACCCGTGGCTTGCGACTATGCAGAGAGATCTAGACAGACCAAGACAGCAGAGAAACTCATGACAAATTAAAACAATTTTGATTGAATTGTGCTCTTTTGTCAATAGATGAGTTGATAATTATCTGCTTCCTATTTTAAAGTTTATTGCTTGCATCAGATAATGAAGGGAACAAATCATAATAATACGTAAGGAAATTATAGATGATTTTTTTTTCATATTGACACTTTATTATATCCGATTATTTTGATTTTCATGTTAAAAGACAGTTAGATCAATTGTCATCATAGAGTGAACTAGACTGCAGCGAGCTCAGTTTTAAAATTTCAAATTTCAACTTAATAATGCTAGCATTACGTGGAATACGACTTTTCTGTAATTTTCAATCGTTTTCGCTTTCCGAGCAATCGAGTGTTTAATACCATTCTCTCCTTCCAATATATGGGGAATATATAACGTTTTTATCTCGTATTTGTGTTAACTGTGTTAAAGTGTGGCTCGTCGATTGAAAAAGTCGATGTACACCGTAAACGTTATGCACTATCAGTGGACAGATAAGGAAATTGTGCGTGGAAAAATTATGCTTAAACACTATCATTAACTAAAGCCCGAAAACTAAGTTCTTGAAAACCATTGAGAACATCAATATTTCGCGATTAAAGATACCTGTATGTTTTAAAATAAGGTGTTTAGAACTTAAATAATCCTACAATCTGGATATAAATGTATCGATTTTGTGGGCGTTGAACCTAATTCAAAATTTATAGTTTTTCGATTTTTGATTTATCGACGAATATATTTAGGAACAAACAGAGATGTGTTATCTTGGAAACATCGGAATTTGTCGTGCATGAAGCAGCACATTCATCCTCTCGCATCGTTATTGATTTGTTAAATAGTTTAATCGAATTTGATTGCGGGAAATACACTGCATGAAGAACAACGCATTGTGCATGAGCTGCCTGCTTTCTGTATATTAAGAAATGCGCTAAAGTCTTTTATGTTTAACCAACAATAGTCATCAAACAGAATCCGCGCATTTATTGTAAATGTCGAATAGTTTCATAGTTCCCTTGTTGGTTACTTCTTAAAATTATTCTTGCTGCGTTCCATTTGTATTGACGGGTTTAACAATACAGTTGTAAGACTGAGATTCGGGCAACATATGATTTGTTGGACCTTCAGACAGAAATGTTGCCCTCAGCCTTCAGCGTTGGCAACATTTCTGTCTTCAGGTCAAAAAAATTTGATGTTAAGTTTAATTAATCGCAATCTACTTTGTATGACATAAGTCTTATATATTGCATTTTACATTGTATCATCTGAAATAATTCGTTACCAATTCAAGAATTCTGAACTTTAGATTAGACCAAAAAGAAATTTTTGAAAACTTAATTAGTTTGCATGTATATTACTAACTAATGAGTACTAATAAGTTATTATTCATTATTTAGAAGTCTATGAAGATTTATTTTGGGTACTCTACACTGAAAATAATGCAAATATACTTAATAGGAATATTTGTTTTGCGATGTTACTTTGCAAGGTCTGATAATATATTCCAGCCGCCGTAACCATGTCCTTAAATGTTTGAAAAGTTAGATTTCGAATTGAAAGTGTGCATTCATTTCTCTTTTTATGAATTTACCAATTCCGTTGATTATCCACATGAAAAGCAACCATGAAACAAATAGTTTACATCCCGTTATATCGCCACGTGAGACGCAGTCATCGGGCCCAATGATGAAACACGTATTTCTTTTTCACGATGAGAGTTGAACAAATATTAGAAATTTTAAGTTAATCACTCAATGTTTAAGTTTAAATATGACGCAGATGCAAAAGTTTCATATTGTTTTGTTATCGTTATGACAAATCACCCAACAGTGATGTTGGCCAATGTTTGATATCATGGATTGCTTTTGACACTAAAATAATGTAAATTATGAATTATAATTTAACAGTTTTATCTTGTTTGGGCTTCAACTGATCTCGGATAAACACAATGATTTTAAAAAAAAATCGAGATTATTCATATAAAACGTAGCAATTTTGGTTTTTTCTTTATAACATACGGTAGTAAGATATACTATTATGTCCAAGAGATGACGGCCAATTTTATTTTGAAGTCACTTGAGTCAATCATTGCTATTTGTTTTCGTCTGTAGTCATGCTTTGTGCATCATCCTATAATAATTTAATTCTGGTAGTAACGCGGCATTTGATTGGATAGAAAAATTTAGTTAAATTTGTATAACCTGGTTTGCACGTCACAAGACACGTCACAATGCACCAACGTCAAAAACGTACTAATCCGCTTGTGGTTACGTTTGAATTTTGAACAGATTAATATCATTTTTAAAAGTAAAACGCGCTCAATTTGTACAGTAAATTACAGAAAATTAAATTATAAGGAATGAACTCAATAATATCCCCATGTTTTACTCGTATAACCTGGGTTGGGACAGTTACGCTTTTATATAATTAATATTATATCACATAAAGTGATATCGACTCGCAAGCTCGGTCGATATCACTTTATGTGTCTTCGTTCGATATCACTTGACATGGGTCCATATAACCACATATTGACCGTGCAATGAAGTCCATAATAGTTATATTATATAATCACTCGCAGCACAGTTATGGCTGTCAAGAATTTCTATAGACAAAAAAAGTCAGGAAATTGTACATTATGACGTCAAAATAATATGATATCCTTTAAAATACTAAACCCATCAATTGCCAATTCAAGCTATCCCTATTTTAATAATCACTACTAACATATGACATTATTTACAACGCCGTCATCATTTATAAAAAAAAAAAGCCTACCAGTACAGTACATACTGTATAGAAGCGAGAGGCCAATTTTGCTCCACAGCTTACTGTGACGTCATCTGCCTCTTGATGACGCACTAAGCGAACGGAGAGTAGGCTATCAACATCAGTTTTAAAACAACGAAAATCAGTCAAAGATTATCCTGGCGTCATGGGTTTCCGATAGTCTAACACTAAACGATGTCTCTATTGATTGTCTCCTTAGGCATCAATTTTAAAACTATATCATTTTTAACCTCAGAGATAGCATCGAAAATCGCCGATACTAAATCAAAGAAAAGTCGTCAGTATATGCAGTTTTCAGATATAAATAAACTTTATGCCGCATTTGACCATTAAAAATCAGCGTCATGTGTATCCGATAGTAGATTTCATCAGCAAATTTCTTCAATTATGATTAAAATAAAAATGAAATAATATTATAATTATATCTAATAATGTTTTGGATTGTTTTTTAAAGTTTTTATTTCAACTGAAATCGTTCAGTTATTTAATTTACCCCATAATTACATTTCATCACTTAAACGTTCTAGATACCTTTATTTCTATGAATATAAGTTACGTTATAAATCCCGACGAAGCTTAATTTATAGCGCTTTTCGGCTTCGATACTAAGAAAAACTTTACAAAATCACGTAATAATTTTACCATAAAAATACGGCATCAGAAGTATATTTTACCAAACGTTAAACGAGTTTAATTATTGTGATATTATAATTAAAATTTTAAGCAATTTTAATTACCTTTATTAAAGTAATAGTAAAAAATAGTATTTTATTAGTCTCTTCAGTAATTATGTGATTTCAATCTTTGCAAGCAGCATAACTAGGGTAGAGCAGATTTATAAAATCGGAAGGAGACTCTGTAAGTCCAATGTCGTAAGTAATTTAAAAAATGACGTCATTTTGGAGAAAACTAACGCGACCGAAATAAACTATCGGAAACACATGACTATCGGAAACACATGACGGCACGATATAGATAAAGGGAATAAGATCGAAGAATATTTCGCAAAATACTATTTCTAATATTCTGTATTTAAAGATTCCCGTTTTTACAATGTCTTTACAATACCTATTTTTGTTGATACTGCCGAGTCGTGCGATATCATATTCCGCAGACGCGCTTTCGCGTCGATATCGGAAAAGGACGAATGTCACGTGATGTACTTTAAGCCAATGAAAATGACGAAAATTATTGTCTTATATAATATATATTGTTAGTACAATTCAAATTCAAAACCGGAAAAGGAATACTTGTGGATACATGTATAATTTAAGATCTCTCATCGATTGTAAAGGACGTGTTAAAATGTTAAGTTATATAGTATACCTACCACTAATGGTACCCAACAAACGCTGAATAAAATAACTACGGACATCATCAATGTCACTATGTATGTTTCGTCGGTCTTTCTCTTTTTTCTGTCGATTTCACTCGTAAGAAAAAGATCACTTTTGTCCAGATTGCAGATTGAATAAATAACTGCAACATTTGTTACTACGGTGATCAACAGAACTAATAAACACAAACATGAGTAAAAATAAGTGTTTATTCGATCCAAGCGGCGCCGGCTTGCAAAATTGATAAAACACCACGTTCTAGGATAGTACAACTCGACAGATCCGAACCCTAGTAGCGGGAATGAGGCGACCACAGCTGAAAAGATCCAAATAGCTGTCAGCAATCGTTTCGTTTTGTGACTTGCCGATCTGTACATAAGTGGATATTTCACCGCGAAAAATCTATCACATGACATGGCACAAACTATCATAGCAGATGATAGAAACGAGAAGGAAAACAAAAATGTATCAAAATAGCAAAATTCCATTGGAAACTCGAATTTAAAGTTTGATGCGTACCTAGTGATTGCTACTGGGTAATGGAAGAGTAATCCGATGAAATCTGTTATGGCCAAAGCACATATAAATCTATAAAACGGCCCCCATCTGTGAATTTTTGAGTGATAAAAAAGTAAGAAAAGAGCAAAGAGGTTTCCAAATATTCCAAAGGATCCTTGAAGAATTGGTGGTATAATACTTTCCGAAAACGTTTCATTCGACTGCCTTGACTCGCTTATGTTAAATTTTTCCATTTTGTATTTGACCTTACGTAAAATACGATGGCTGGGGATCAATACATAGTCATCGGACCAACATCACTGAAATTCCCCATTTACAACACAGTCAAGTACCTGAAAACCAAAATCATTAAATAAAGTAATTACACGCAACGCGGAAGCGAATTCATGGACTTCATGAAAACGTTTATGAATTTTTTGGTTCAATACATTTGCTAATCGTTGACAAGTTTAGGTGGAGTAGAAAAATATTCGTGTTTGGAATTCGGGGCAACAAAAAGGTTTTTAAAAATGTATCAAATGACTATTTTGGAGATCCCAGAAAACATTGGACTTTGCTGTTATCGGATACTTGTTTCACCATGCGAATGTAAATGTTAGGTGGGATAATCATAATGATTTTATGATGTTAAAATATATGCATTCGAAAACCTACACCGCAAAAAATCGTTTAAACCACGTTTCGCTGATCTAGGAAATGGTTCAGATTATAAATTCGATCCAGCATTCGCTGAATTGTAACAATGGAAACAAAATTTAAAAATGCACTGCTTTGTATATCAGGAAACGCGTCCCTCTAATTCAACATTCTGCTAGCATTAACAATTTCTAGACAATGGTGTACTTTAAAAATGAAATATTTAGATGTCTATGTACCAAGCACGAGTGTATTACATGTTTTTGCCAAAGGACCCTAGTTACAATGTACATCTGTGTTTTAGATTCCCCGAAATAAAATCCTTTACATCAACTTAATTTTTTGCAGAATGTTATATAGACTAAGTACCTTTTTTATTGCTGATAATATTTTAAACACCCAATGGTTTTCTTTGTACCAGGTATTTGTCATATTAGCAATAGCAAATACTGATTTCTTGCTCATTTATTAGTAACATTCCAACGAAAATCGCATTTTCCAAAATTACTTTATATAAACCCTTTCCCTGTGGATAATATGAATTACAGAAATTTAGCAAACTCATATACTCACCGCGTCGACATTGAGTATAATGCTAAACATAATGAATGGATATTTATCTCACACGTGTGGTGTATACTACCCGTGTGATAAACCTTTGCTTTATCAAACGGGTGATGCTTTATCAAATACTTCCGGTCCGAACTATTTTTGACACGGCCCCTCGCTTCAACGCTTCAGTGACCTATTTTCGAAGACTTTCTAGCATTTTCCATATAGCTATATCTACTACCAAAAATTGATATAGAATGGATTTTGTCGAAGATTTAAATTACAAATATAAAGGGAAACACATAACTGTGAAGTTTATAAAACTGCAAATAACGTTAGCTATCTAGGAGTTCATTCTGACAACGCAATTAAAACAGAACGCTTTGGTTTTGTTTCTATACAAGAAATTACCGAAATAATGTCTCCCAAGACTTTTATTTCACCAGCAGTAAGCATCCTTATTCAGTATTTTCAACTTCGAATCATTAGGCTAGTGTTCGTTTTATAAAACGTCAACAACTATTCCTCATTCGAGTCAATTCAAACTAACGAGCATTCGCAACTTTGTGTATGTCAACATACTTGATTATTCAAGTCTTCTGATCAGTATTTCCATTTAATTAAGTGATTAAGCTCTAAGAAAAATTATTTAGAGATAAAAAATTATTTCAAGGTTTATTTCAATGAACTTTACATTAAAACAGTTATATTTATCTCCGAAATGACATACTAAATTGTATTGCGGAAGGTCACAATAACCGCATAACACAACGTTGCATCATCGTTTAATCTTTGAAAAAAAGTCAATTCGGGTCATATTAGGGCCTATCTCAAAAGCTTCGTAATATTAATCAAATTGTTTGAGATAAATAGAACATCTATAATTGTGTGATTTTATATTTGCTTTATCCAACTCGTTGAAATGGTTATATTCGCTCGGCAAGCCTTGCGAATATATACACAATTTCAACTCGTTGGATAAAGCAAATATAAAATCACACAATATAGATATCCCCTATATATGCATATTAAAATATAACAAATGTTTATAAAAGGGTGCATGCTTGATGGACGACAGACATTATGTTTACTGATATTCTTCCTGTTAGATTGTACATATTAACGTTTTTCCCCGTTTACTGCAAACAATAAAATTCAAAGATTCTTCAATTTCTATTGACATTCATTACATTTATCATTTGCAAAACTTTGAGGATTGAAGAAACCGAAGACTTACATGTAGCTGGTAATAATAAACATTGTGTCCTCTTTAAATTTAAAGTGACGTCATTCGATTTTCTCCTTTTGTGATGTTGTGTTTCGTGTTTAAGGTGGAATAACACATCATCACAGAATGGCTGACCTCTGATGGAAACGACATTTCGTTTTATTAAATGATTTTATCGATGGCAACATGTAACTTACTCCATAGACGAGTGGATAAAGTGCCGAGCTTGTGATCCGTACAACCCGAGTTTGAATCCCGCAGGGGCATTTGTTATTACTTAAATGTACTGAATTGATTTTTTTAGATATTCATTTTTTATACCCAAACTGTAAATTTTTCCCTTATTTGACATATGTACAGTTTATTTATCATTATATCTTTCAAAATTAAAAAATTAACTGTTAATTTCAGTGACTTTTTCCAGGTGTGTTATTCCACCTTAAGTATTGTATTTTATATTGGCCAACATTCTTGTTTCAAATAAACAAAGTAACTTTTAGAAAATTGGTTATGTCTGTAAATAAATTAAGGTGGTATGGGACACGTCATATTGAGACGTAATTTCTATCGAAATAAAAAATAAATCAAGTTCAATCCAACAATGTTTTCCGAACAGCTTAGCGCAATGGGTTAAAGCGTTAACTTCGAATCTGTAAGTCACGAGTTCGAATCCCGCTGGGGCTTTTATAGTTTTTACCTTTCCAAAAAAATTTAGAACATATTTTTGGTCAAATATTGTAAAATTTGAAAATTCTAAACCTGTGAGAGTATTTTGCTTTTACCCACATTAGCATCGACAGGTGTATAACACCACCTTAAGGTTCTCCGATCCTCAGCCTCAAAGTATTTTTTTCATCCTTCAAACTTTATAAATGAAATAAAATAAAAGAAATTTTTTGATGCTAATTTCGGCCACGATGAATATAATCGAATAAATAACGTATACAAGTTGAGATCAAATTAGAAAAATAAAGTTTTACCGGTGCAACTATAGCTCGAACCCCTTTACCTCTAGATAGCAGGTCTCCGTGAAGCCATTAAGCCAATCAGTTCGTTGAATGGCTTAGCGTAAAATTAACAATTCAAGAATAATTAATTTTTTCTATATAAAAGGCAGATTTATGGTACGGATAAAAAAATTCCGGATAATTTAGAGTTATCGAACATTGCTGAGGATCGGAAATCGTTAATGTTCGTGACATGAAGGCGCACAAGGCCGGTGCTTATTCCCGGTTTCCGTGGTACTAAGCGGATTCCACCTGGATGGGGCACCAGTCCATCGCAGGCTAACTCCCAGCTAAAGCCGGTGCCCAATTTCAGCTGGGTGGACTGAGACCATGTAGATGAAGTGCCTTGCCTAAGTGCAAAACACATCAAGTGACCACAGCCGAGTTGAACCAGCGGCCTTTCGGTTACTGGCCTAACGTCTGAGACCACTGAGCAATGTGCTCTACTGTATTATATTAAATTATATGACGTCGTTAGGAAGCGCAAAGTTAATCATTTAGGCGGTTTCCGAGGGTGAGCATTGACTACAATAGGTATCACAAACTAAATGACAGACGGGTTATGCCCATAACAAAATCCCTTAGAAATTTTTAATAGGTAGTCATAATGATTCCAATATGCAATCTTCATTACTAGCATACATAACATCGTCAAATAAAACGATGTGACTATAGGAAGCACATGTATCAAGAAGAAGAGGGCCTGATGTAAATACGTCAGAAGGAAACTGGGCAACAGAAAAAAGGCTGCTCAAAATTGTATACTAGTATTTAAATATTGTTTAAATACGAGAAGAAACCGTGACCGATACAAGGATGTATTTTATGAAAAAAAAATTTAAAGCTGTATTGATAATCATAACATAATCCCATTTACAAGAACCAACTATCCCTGGAAAAGATAGCAGTACATACATAAATATATGTATAGCAAAAACATCAATTCAGAATATTGAAAACATTTCAATTTTACTTTTTAAGACAAATGTATGTGGTAATTTTAATAGTACATCAATATTGTTTTTATGTTATTTTTAATGTAAGAAACAATCATATGATGTGTTATGATTTGTTCTGAGATCTACAAAAATCTTTTATGCTAAGAAAGACAAGGATAAAATAAAACTTGATAACATCACAATTAAACTGAAAGATATAGGAGCTACAAAATTTGAGTTGATCGGACGTTTATTTTTCAAGTGAAAAAAAACCCATAAAACAGTATAAGGCAGGTGAAAACCACAAGAAGCTGAAGATGATAATCAATAAAATAAACCACCCAGTAAACAACTAATATTTCAAACAGAAAGAAGTTGAATATCAAAGAGAAACAGAGCTAATAAAGCGGACAGAAAAAAGAGACATAAGACCCAAAAAATTATTGATATTGATATATTTCTTATACCAAAATCAATGCTAGACTGTCTTATGGATTTACCCCGAACACGCATTTACAAGCTTTTATAAAACGACAACATTTATTAGCATTTGGAAAAATACTCTCTTTGTAAATATAAGTGGTGAATATTTTTTTTTAAAAAATCATAGATACCTGAAGTATGGCCCAATCTCTAGTTAGACCAAATCACGAATGTAAAATGATAACACCAATGAAATTTATTTATCTAAGCAGTAATTATTTTTCAGGAAAAAGATTGAAGGGGTAGTTGAATTCATACTTTACGTCACTGTGGTAAAATGTTCTAAAACGGATATAAACGCCTTATGTTAGTGCATCTCAATGTCCTATATTCGTGCCAAGAAAAACCGCAAAGACCCAACATTGTCCTGATTTTTAGAAATGTTAATAACATCGTCAGCAACTTGACCTACTTCCACTTATTTTAAAAACAAAGTCCTGGGATTTCAAATCAAATTTCGTTTCCTTTACTGTAATCCTATTACGTAATACATTTCGTAAAGTTTGTTAAAACTTTACTATGTAGAGCTCCGACATAGTGAATTTTGGAGTCTAAATAGCATTTACAGATATTTCTAAAGTAGCGTTGCTGGTATATTATGTAAGGAGTGTTTGTCCAACTAAGAATTATCTTGCCATTACTAACATTGGTTGGTTATTTTCGTTTAGAACATATCTCAAGAATGATTACTCTTACTTTTATCCTGCTCCTCGCTTCCTCTAAATTGCGCATGTCATTTAGATTATTCCTTCCATTTTCATTTCATCATTAGATTGTGCATTGTGTTAAGTATTAAGCAGTTATTTTTTTTTATTAGCAATAGGGCAGAATATGCTGCATGCATCAATAAACTTATTCTTTATTTCAACATCTTTATGATTTTATCTACCGACGTACATGTATTTGAATTTTCAGAAAAAAAACCCCTTAAGTGTGTGCTTTTACAATGTATCTAAAGTTATTCCCCAGGATGCAGATGACATTTAACAATTTATCGTTACTTAGGTTTTTGTTTTATCTTATAAATTTCTTTCAAACTGAAATTTAACCCTAGGATTGATATCGTGTGTAAATCTGTTAGTATCAATGTATTACAACTATTCCCTATTTTGTTGTAGTCCATGCACAGATATAATGTGCCTTTACGTTTATACGCCATTCCCTCTAAACACAAACGTTTCGCCGTTGTAATTGATCACAGCACATGAAAGTCGACTTAACCATTTAAATGATCAAATTGCAGTCCTTTTAGCATAATTATATTATTCATACTATATTTATTCACCAAATAATATATATCACAATGCATTACTATAGCATACCGAACTTCCTTACAATATATTCCTTATATTAATAATATCTTAAAAATGAAAAAATAGGCATGTTGACTGAGATCTTTATTTAAACATCTTTATGTACACACATCCACTGAGATTTTAGTCTGAAAAAACTATATTGAAGTTCCTAACAGATATAAACAATTGTTTAACTAGCAAGTTCACAAGGCTAAAACAGATTACTGTATAACACGTTTCAACACTGTAAATAGGTAGACAGTTCTCAGTTTTTATATATTATTTTGCCAGTTGAAAACAAAGATAATAAATTCTTCCATTTCACGATCTAGACACTGTCAAAATATTTGATGCAAGGGCTAATCATCCCACGTTTCTTTGCCAATTAAAAAATACTATCAGTATTGTCTATAAAAACCCTTGTTCAGAATTCTTGGACATCTGTTATACGTGTTATTTGCGCGAATCGCGTACCGTATTTTTTTACCTGTGTTTATTCTGTATTTGTTTCTGTTCTGCGCAATTTCCTTTTTTTTTTTTAGATATTATGTTTCCTAAAACTTATTAAAAATATCTTTTGAACATTGATCTAGTTGTTTTTTTTATTTTATTATGATAATCAGCAAAGTGAGACTAATTTGTGAAATTATTTATTTACTTATTATAATGTTTGAGATTTAAACTAGTTTAACAAGTTTATATGGAGTCTCACTTCGCTGACGCCCTTGAGTGTGTTCAGATGTGAAACTTGTGTGAGTGATACCTTGCATTATTTTCGGTAAGAAAGTTATTTTTATGTTCTGGAATAACTATTCATTTGTATTTTATTCAATTCATAGTAATTCAAATATCTTGTATGTGAGCATAATAAAATTGTTTAATAAACAGACTACTTTAGAGAATGTATTAGCATTTTTGAGATAACTTTGTCTGTAGTGTTTATAGATATAAACGTAAATATATATGGTGTTTTTATATACAGTCATACAGTGTACCTTATGCAAGTGCGTAGTCTACTACTTATTGAGTGGGTGTGGCACCACCGCCATATATTGGAGGTTCGTTAATGTCATATTTTGAATTAAATGCAAATTGTGTATTATAAATTATTTGCATTTCATTGTGTGTCTATTTGTAATATGAGTTATTTTGTTCATATAGTAGCTCATTGCCAATAAATTTAATATTTAATTGAAATAAAGAACTTGGACAAAAAAAGCAATCTTATCTATTACACATCAAACTATACAGTCTATAGTAAAATCCATTCCGTAAGAAAAAATAAATTATTGCCCCATAAACATTGGTCTTTTTTTCTTAAAAGATATATTAACTAAATTAAATTCTATCTTTACGAAATAACACACAAAGCCAAACCCTTAAATGAATCCTGTTGTTGTTGTTGTTGTTCTGTTATTGAATCAGTTGGATTATCCCACATTCACTGTCTCTTGAATAGTGTTAACTAAAGACTTAATGACGTTAAGAGTTTCATTCATGTATATTGATTTTGGTAGACCAAAACACTTCCAATCCGATAGCCTATAATCTATTGGTGGCGAATATAAACACGCATCTTAATATAAGAAAAGAATCGTTATTAAACTATCTAACCGAAATAGACAGTACTTATGGCCAATTGTCAATACATGTTCTTTGTAATTTTTTCACATATGATTATTTGCAAACATATCTGAATAGAACTTTCTTATAGTTTGCGCTAAATCTCAAATATATGAAAAAGTAAATGCAAAATGAGCAGTAGTATATTATCAAGCAAAGCTGGTTGATAGCCCATTCCACGTGCAAATAGCTTAGTGTGGGTCGATTTGAGACTAGAATTCGTATTTTGTTCACACTGGTTGGAAAGGAGAAGACGGTAAAAGTCAGGCCAATAGCTAGCAACACCCTGGTTATCCTTGTCAGCATCTGGTATGTCCGCTTACTGTTTCTACGGCATCTTCTGGGCTGGTGATATGTTGCAATAGGTTGTTTTGATACTCTTTTCATGATTAATTTCACGTAGATAGCTCCAAGAAATGTCACCATTGCCATAAACGGTAAAATCGACGTTACAGTGATGTCAATATAGGTAAAGATGTGAACTACCTGTTCGAATTTCATTTCATATGCACAGTGGTTACTTCCTCTAATGTGGGTCACGTGGGTTGTCCATAAGGAAAATGTGTACAACCCAAATGCGAGTCCAGTCAAAATGCAAACCATTATTCTAGCTTTCTTAACGGTACACACGGTTACAGCACATTTGATATTCACAGTTATAAGAAAATTTTCAAATGTAATGCAAACGACGAACCATACAGTTAGAAAACTACAGATATAGGTAGAATAGATGATCGTCTGGCATATAACGTCTTGGTGGAAAAAACCAACACCCACTGTCTCTAGCCACACCACAAAGTTTGCTGCACAGAATAGGCTGCTCGTCGCTGAAAGAGCCGCTAGATAAACGTTTGACGACACCATTCTTAGAGACTTTGAACAGAAGATTACGACGGAAACGATGTTTTCCAGCACACCTGCAATACATAAAACTGGATGTATATAAAGGTGCAGTTTTAAAACAATCGTGTAAAATAGCGATCCATACATGGGCAATATCCTTGTATGGTTAAAAGCCTTAGAGTCCGTGTCTATTGTACAGTTGTCCATACTGAAATGACTCTTCATCTTTAGAAAGCAGAATCTCTCAATTGCAATATGAAACTACTGGGTATCATCTCCCCTATTACATGGATAATGCGTCATTCTTGCACGATTATTCGTACGACCGGAATGGACGTCCATTACAATGGTTTCCGGTAGCCTTCTGTCCGTAATCAAAGTATAGTCTGATATACCATGATATGATATCATCCATAAATTCCAAACTTATATTGTCTAACTAAAATGGACTCTTAGATGCATTAAGGTTCAGCATAATGTTGTATGTAAAACTAACTCGCGTACGAACTGTACATGTAGGGGTCAAACCGACGGTTAGATATTGATTGTTCATTACATGCATTAAGACAATGAAGGAAAGTCATTCACGAGATTGATATTAATGGTTTGATTGGCTTGACCGAAGGGTTGCGTTATTTGTACTAAATATAGGTCTAATTTATCGATTTAAATGTTAGCCAATCATTCTGAACAATTCATGATGCCCAATTTCACTTTAGGTTATTAAAATGCACAATACAATGCAAGTATATTTTAAAATACACGAAGAAGCTGGCTCGGTTGTATAGAAAAAGCAGGTTACGATTTTTCAGGGTTTTTTCTTTAGATTGATTTCATTCTCCGTTTATCTAATATAACATTATCGCAGTTAATGGGTTTGTTTTATCCAAAGTGTTTTATGTTAAAATATTTGGATTTTTAAATTTATTTTGTCAACATTTTGCACTGCATACTTTGATACTTTCACTTTTTTTAAATATTTAAATGATGTTCTATAAGGGGAAATGTATACACACAAATAAACCACATTATATACTGTAAAGTTGTAAACATATACATATGTACACACATATAAAGGCAGTGTATCCATTTGCAATGAAACCGAGGTACATGTATATGATTAAGAAAGAAAAAAGAAAAGATACATGTAAATGAAGGGAGGGGTGGGGAGGTACATGTCTTTTTGTTTGCGTTTTAATAATTCTCTACGTTCCAATACAATTCATGTTTAGAGTGACTTAGAAATGACAATAATTATTACACTGTATTGCATATATGTATATAGAAACATTTTTCTATTTAAATCCTATCAATTATTTATTTCATCTAGACAACCATAGCACAGGGATGGTGTTGAATTTGCTTGTATTCTAATGCAAAAATATACTGCTTGATGGCAAGAATAAGTTAATTTTGAAGTTTGAAATATTTCTATTTGTGTCGAGGCAAAAAGAAATAGTTAATCTTTTTAGCATCCATCGTTTCATACATGTAATGACCCAAAACTTTTTACATTTATACAAAGAAATGAAGTTTTTCGACTGTTTCTCTGTGATTTTTGTACAAGGTGCTAATGCAAACTTCAGAACTTTAAAATTGGAGGATACTCATTAGTTGTGTAGTTACCTACATTAGTTATGTGCAGTATTAATACTTGGAATTGAAGACTCCGGAGTTTTCAAATTGTTTCAAGCGCATTTTAAAAGGAGGTCGAACATCATTGCAAAATAGCCTAGGTCTTTACGAATACCATCCATAGCTGTTGGTGAACCACTAGTACTTTATCAACGTATTTTATGAAAGTTGAAAAATTTGTACAGTGACAAAAACTTGGGAAAAGCTGAAAACTATTTTTCAGGTAATTTCAGTTAAAGATACTTAACTTCCCCTCTAAAGGAAACTATTCACAGCGAGCATCAGTGTTAAAAGCGTCAGTACAGCGACCCCCCCCCCCCCCCCTTCCCCCCAATAAAGAAATCATAGGTAATGTCCGGGCATTATTTCATGGTACGTTTTATTTCTCAAACTAGCTTCGTAATAACTTTTCTGTAGAATAGTTCTTTATACATTTTGTATTTATATTGAACTAATCAAATCAATCAGATATTCCTTTCCTTGCAAGATCAGTATACAACTTGATAAAAAAAAAATGCATTTGTTATTAAATTATTCTCAATACAATGTACAACTTACTTTTCTAAAAGTTTTCTATTCACTTTAATGGGAGAGACACCAAAAATATCTCGAGAGTATTTTATATCCATTAACCAATATTTGTGGTATACATATCGAACATGTAGTTATTTTTTACAAGAAACAAACAAGTTTTCTCTTCATAATATCTAGCTTAATGTCTTGTTATGATCGGCCATTTATGGGGGTTGACAAAGGAAGTGTTAGCCACAGCTATAAAACAAAGTGATGGAAATGGATTGTCTAGTACGCTTGGTAAACGGCCTTGAAACGCCATTGTTGGTAAACAAAGAGAACATCCATAAACAATATTTGTTTCTCATTGAGGAATCGTAAAAACAAATTCGTAAATAACTAACTTAATAATTTCGGTCTTCGGGAAAAATCAAAGCTTGAAATGTTAGTATTAATTATTATGCAAATACAATTTAAAAATGTATGTTTTTGCTTTTGTTTGTTTTGGTTATTTTGACCAAGACAATATAATATATATTAGTTCTGTTTTAATAAAGCAATCTTCATTTGTTGTCATAATCAACAAAAATTGTTTTGAATACCATAATACACAATTTCTGATATTTTTTCTTCTTTAATTTCATTTAATAGGAAAATGCGTTATTTGTTTTAAAGTATTTTTATTAAGATTTTTTAATGAAAAATAATAATAAAGATATATAAATTGCAACTCGGCGGTTAAATATTTGCAAAAGTAACACCATCCAGTTATACGGCATGTTTTACAAATTATAGTTATTAAGTACAGTGTACTTGCATACGCTAAAACTCGTCAAATAGTGTATACATTGTATAAGGTTTTTCCCCAAAGATTAATATATTATACGTTTTTCCTAATACATGCACTGTAAACTGTAAGATTCTTAGCTGCTCTTCTCAATGCTTTTGTTACATGGAGCTATTTATGCAATAAAATTCATATAACCACAGGTGTAAAACAATTCTCTCCAGATTTGGCCTATGATAGGAAAGGTGATCCCCCTTAAGCGGAAATACTTGCACAATGTGCCAATCGTTCTTCTTTTGGCTCTTCCATCTTAAAGAGAACTGAACACGCGTATATGTAGGAGGTTATATATTAACGTATAATATGGAATTGGAAAATACAAATTCAAAGGTAATTTGCAGTTTCTGTAACAATTACATTTTTATCAATCTTGAATAAACTGTTGATTTGTTCTTGCATTTCTATAAAGCTGTATTCTTAAAATTGATCAAGACACGCATTAAACATAGATATTGTAAATCTCTTAATTAAGAAGCATTGCGAACGTTTTTAATTTTGAAGACCGGGGTCATACACATGAAGATGGATCAGGTTCGTTCCTTCCGTTTATCTGTCTGAGTATTTCTGTGTCTAAATCGCAAGTTGAGTTAAAATTAACTGAAACTGAGAACAATAATGCTGGTTTGTGAATTAAATAGGAAGAGGTCTTTATCAAGGGATAAAAGCCGTTTTTATAATTTTATACCGTCAGGGAACGATCTGAAATCTGTATTCATTCTCTCTCTTTTTTTTGGGGGGGGGGGGGGGGGTGTGGGTGTGGGTACTTCAAATCATGTTTATGCAAAATCTTTAAAATATTTACCTCCTCGCGTATGCTATGGTTAAAATGTTTACTATTTTGGATATCATTTATAATCTATGTTTATCTTTTTTTAAAGGTGGTGAGATCCAATTAATCAATGTCAATGAAATAAAACACATCAATCTCATTTATTTTATCAAGGTTAATTGGAGAAACAAAATCGCCAAACATTTAGATAAATGATTTCAAGCATTTTTTTAAAACTAAAAAAGGCTTCTCGTTTGCTTGAAGCATGCAGTGATGAAAAATATCAACGTTGATAATAGTATTTTCTTAGTACAGTGTACATGTATATAATCTTTGGGTTGAAATATGAAGAATGCTAACGTGTTGCCATCAAAACAAAGAATTGTCACTGAATTTTATTGTCATTTTTCTTCAAATGTTTGCCACGTAATGACCTGGTAATTATTTATTGCATATATAAAATGTTCAACCATTGTGAAATAACTTGAAATTTTTCTTACTCTCCAACGTATTTTTGTAAAGTTACCATAAATGGTACAGAAATACTGAATACAGATTACTTGTATACTGTTTATTTCAGAGGTTAAGTGAGCACACAAAATCAACTTCTTCGGAACAAAATGATCCTTGGGCAGTGTCACTAGACCCTAAAGAAACAACTACATGGAAAGGTATTTTACGACAAAAGTTGTGTATAAAATATATCTTTTTGTTCAGTTTTGTCGAACACAATCTGTCTATTGCTTTTTGTTACAGAATTGTCGACCACGAAACGAGCTAAACTTCTGATTTCAATTTTTGTGAAGACTGTCATTTTGCTAGTGTTCGTTTACTTCTTCATTTGTGCTCTTGGATTTTTAACCAATGCTTTCCAGCTTCTTGGAGGTAAACAAATACTCTAAAGATTGATTCATATTGTAAGCAAATATGATTTTTTTTCTTTACTTGGTGTGAACAGCATTTGCTTAGATGTGAAATTGAGATAATAATCAACTGCATTCATGGTTACCATTAGGGGAGGCAAATGCGAAAATATTTAAGGAGAACGAAGTTTTGTCCAATCCTGTAGCCGGTTTGATGATCGGAATCCTCGCTACATCATTGATACAGAGTTCCTCCACTACAATATCTATAGTCATTGCTCTTGCAGGATCAAAAAGTATGCACACACATCTCTGATTGAAAGTAGTATTCGTTAAGTTTATTTTTTTTTTCAGTTAAAGTTTGTCGAGTTTACAAATTATCCTAACAATTCATTGTGTGCTATTTTTAAACATGAAAAAAATCTTGATTATTTACCTGTACCATTTTGATTTTTTTTGCTAATTTTCGAATGAATGTATATATATATTTGGTAGCTATTCCGGTACGGCATACGATTCCTATCATAATGGGGTCAAACATCGGGACGACGGTCACAAATACCATAGTCTCGTTAGCTCAAGCAGGATCTCGCGAGGAGTTCCGTAAAGCTTTTGGAGGTGCTACAATTCATGATGTGTTTAACTGGATGTGCGTCATTGTCTTACTTCCTCTTGAGGTGATCTCTGGCTATCTGTTCCACTTAACAAAAGCTATAGTTGATTCCCTTGACGTTTCTGGTTCTTCAAAAACTAAGAGAGATTTGTTGAAGACTATTACTAAACCATTTATTCGTCTGTTTGTAGAGGTATATGTACATTATTTCAGTATCTACAAACTAAAATTATTGGGGGAGATGGGGTCATTTTAAAAATAACGTGGTGTTCGAAAATATTTAATTGCATCTGTTCTATTATAGATCGACAAAACTGCATTAAAATGTAAGGCAATACATGTGAACGGCACGTCGCGGACAGTCCTAAAGAGATGGTGTGGCAAACTTGGGACTTCCTCTAATACAGGTGGGATTTTAAAATTCAGACATTATTTCTTACAGAATATGCTTATCTCAACTTAAGTCAATACATGCTCAAACTTTATAGAAGCCAAAATGAAAAAAGTAAGTCACACAGGCACCTGACGTTATACATTTTTCTCATAATGAAAAATTTACCCCTATCTTTTAATACATAAGGTACACATCGCCGTTATTAAGGATTTTCCAGGACTGTCAAATCGGTCTGACTGTACGCGTGACTTTCAATAATAAGATTATTTTGCGATCGTATTTGTATTGTGGTCAGTCCTTCAATATCCCTTACTGCCATTTGAACCAAAACAGCGCATTACATTCGCAATTTATTTTTAAAAATCCTTATTCTGCATCTACTGCTTGAAAATGCGACAACAGGCTAAAAGGATTACGTTAATTTACAGTACTGCATGTAGATGTACGTCATAATTTTGATAATTCCTTTTAAAAACAAAACTATTATGCTTATTCAAAAGGTATCAAATACACACAAGCTAAAATGATGGAGTGAATTATATTGCATTGAAAAATAGATATTTTACAGATCCCTGTTTTCCTAAAAATGTAACCGGAGACAGCCGTTGCAAGAACCTGTTTGCTCTCTCCGATCTTAGTGACGAGACAACCGGCCTTATTCTGACCATTGCTGCCTTACTGCTCATAGTCCTGTGTCTGTTTGTGGTGGTCAAGCTGCTGAACTCCCTGTTCAAAGGAACGATTGCCTCTCTTGTCAAACGCTTTATTAACGCTGATTTCCCGGGAAAATTCGGATGGCTTACCGGATATGTTGCAATTCTTATAGGAACAGGTAGTATTTGTCGATTAATTCAATCTTGCGGTTTCCTGCAGGGTCCTAATTGCATGATTTTTGGACACTTAAGAATGGCAACTTATTTTTGATGTGGCCTTTTGCCACTGAAAAAAAACAAAGAACCAAAACCAAAAAAAAATAAAAATCAAATAACGTGACTTATATATTTAATTTTCTTCAAAACTACTTGAGCACTGTCAAATAGAAATGTGTGTATAGCTGTCAAATACTTGCAGTTTTCTAATTTAAGTACTAGTATTATTTCTTTTATTCACTTGTATTCGTAGATAAATTTCATTTTGTATGGTACTAAATTATTCTTAGTTATATATATGCAGAACGAGTGATAGATGTACAGGTGCATTCTAACAGTCAAAGTAAATATCATTCTATTTTTGCTCCCTCTTTCTAACTTTGTTCAGATCTGCAATTATGTAATATGTAAAAATTGCATACATTGAAAATTGTCAACCGAGGAAAACACATTATCGATAGAAGCTTGATGATGTACGAGATAGAAAGAAAGTGCCTTTTTATCTATATGCATGTAACGGTGCAATCCCAATCAGGAACATCGGGAGTATAGTTATGTAATTCACACGAATGTTAATAGATATTACATATTACAGGCATGACGATGATCATACAGAGTAGCTCGGTGTTCACCTCCACATTGACACCTCTGGTCGGGGTTGGCATCGTGTCAATGGAGAGAATGTTCCCTCTGACGATCGGGGCCAACATCGGCACCACCGTTACCGGAATCCTGGCGGCGTTAGCAGTGTCAGCGTCGCAAGTTCACCTGACCTTACAAGTCGCACTTTGTCACTTGTTTTTCAACATTTCCGGAACCGTTCTGTTCTATCCTATTCCATTTCTTCGCAAGATTCCAATTTATTTGGCTAAAGGCCTCGGTAATACCACAGCTCAGTACCGTTGGTTTGCGATTGTATATCTTGTCGGAATGTTTTTTCTGCTTCCAGCAGCTTTCTTTGCGTTGTCACAAGCAGGTCAGGTAGTCTTTATGGCTGTCGCGATACCTTTCCTGACTGTGCTACTGTTTGCTATTCTCGTCAATATATTACAAGTAAAAGCACCCCAATGTCTTCCAAAACAGTTGAGAACTTGGAATTTTCTGCCTTCGTGGTTGCACTCGCTAGAGCCATATGATAGAGTGATCAGCAAATTAATGTGTATGAGATGTTGCAGAAACCAGGAGCAGAAAGACGACTTTAAAATTTGAATATATTGTCAATATCATAATAAACTACTAGTGTATAGAAAGGCAAAAGCACAGAAGGTTTTTGTTACTATATATTTAGCGTTAAAAAGGCTGATATACATTGAGCATAACGTTTTTCAAAGCAAATCGTAACATTTATTGTGATCTGCTTTCAAACAGCACACCCAAAGATACAAATGTATTAATAAACCAATACTCAACGTATCAAATAAGTGACATTGGTCGTAGGAGCTACAAAAGTCAAAGTTAAGCAAATGCATTAAGTGACCTTGATCCTGGGAGATTCAGGACTTAAGGTTAATTCAACACATCAAATCAAACACATTACATCAATGCGACCTTGATCCTGGGAGGATAACATCAGCCTATGAAATTTCAATCTCTTAAAATTTGTTCGGTTTTGTTTTTGTGTGTGTGGTTTTTGTTTGGTATTTTATTTGTTTGTTTTGGGGTTTTTTTGGGTGGGGTAGGGGGGAGGGGGGTGGGGTGGGGTGGGGGTGGCAATAAGCTACTTGCATACACAATTATGGATAAACAACAGCATTGTTACTTTAAAATGAGAATAAAGATTTAATATAGATATTTATAATATGAAAAAATCAATTAAGCATTAAGAGTTGTTACTTTTTTTTATTTTCACAATAAACGTATTATTAGTAGTTTCCATTGTTTCTTACCAGCCTGGGTAGTTATTCCAATATTCAATGTAATTGAGATTAAAGGTATATATATATATATATATATATATATATATATATATATATATATATATATATATATATATATATATATATATATATTTAAAATATTCAAAGTATAATATGTAAGTATGTATTGTACATATATTTAAGAAATAACGATGTATGTTTATGAGAAAACAAACTGATTCAGGGAATATATGTCCACTGCCTAAAGGAGCATGGTCACGACTTTTAACTAAATAGTCTTCCATTTTAAATGGTTAATGTGCTCAGGTAAGCTATACAACCGAACATTATACGAGCCATGTTTACAAAACAATAAATTGCGAGCCCTGTATCTCGCCTGTAACTCGACAGCTGACATACAAATCTCGATTACACATTAGAAATACCTTAATAAAACACAAACAACAAAATAGGAAAAACAAAATCAAAAAATGTTCAGCTCAATTTTGGAAACAAAAAGAAGGTGCAAAATCGATAAAAGAAATAATGGATGGAGAATACTGGAGATGGAGAAAGAATTACCTTTTTTGTATTCAAATCAAAATGATTACCTTCAAGAAGAGTCATAAAGTCTTATTGCAAAAAGTAAAAGAATTTTTTTTCATCTGGAAAACCTTTATCCAGCATGAATTATTTTCATCTGTGTTTGCACGTCAAATTCAATCATTAATAGTCTTCCTAAAGTCATCAAGAAAACTCTTATGGTATACGATTTCATTATGAAAAAATGATTTTATGAAGACGTCGTTCGAAAATCAAAGTCCTATACACAGTCAGACCAATTGTTTATTGAATATATAACTTTGACATTTGACCAAGAATTCAAATGGGGTCCTCTTTAGACCATAGTGTGATATTACATACCACTTTACTGGCTATGAGGAGGATAGCAAGTTTATTGTCCCCCCGAGACAGCAACTATTTTACGAGGCGAAGCCGAGGGAAATAGTTGCTGTCGAGGGGGACAATAAACTTGCTATCCCCCGGGACAGCAACTATTTCACGAGGCAAAGCCGAGGGAAATAGTTGCTGTCGAGGGATACAATAAACTTGCTATCGTCCGAATAGACAGTAAATAGGTATTTTAGTATAATTATTATTTGTCGGCGATGCAGATTTTCTTCATGATAAACAAATTAGAGTTATCGAACTTTGAATTTAATGTAGCAATTTGGATTGCACCAAAGGTGTTCCGAGTTTAAACACGAGGGAAATCGAATGCCGCCGGTGAATAGTTTCGGTGGCAGGGGATAGTTTCGCACGAAAGACCCGTCAAAATTTTGAAATAAAGGGAGAAATTAGGTTTGGTTGTTTATTTGAGGGGTATAAATAGAATATTTATTGCATTCATTTTGTGGATAGAGGAGCTCATGTCCATTTCATTGATATATGACACTTTAATACTGGTAGCACTTTTCATCAGATATGGAATGAAAATGCGAAACTGTGGTCAAAATTTTCACTTTCGGTTTTGTGCCTGAAAAGTAGGGTGGGTTCAGAACACGAAATGTCATTTGAAAAGAAGGTGATTGACCCCCCCCCCCCCCCATTAATTGTTGATTATTTGCATGGGTAGACATCAATCGCAGCTTCTCCGGCCTTTCCGACAGAGCTCGGAAAAACACCTCGAATGTATTAACATTACCGGATGTAAAAATTTTATACAAAATGGAGTCGCTTCCCATTAAAATAAGTATTGGCTAGATAGCCTTGTGCGCCGCTTCTGTGGTATATTTTAGGGTATATCATTGACTTTAATGAAGTCTAACTCACATCTCAACAGGTCGTAAAATGTGTTGTATTTATATCAAGTTTTATAAAAAGGGGGTTGTCATGGACGCCTATGTAATACATTCGAGGTGTTTTTCCGAGCTCTGTCGGAAAGGTCAGATAAGTTGCGATTGGGGTATACATTAAGCTACAAATCCTGTGGTAGTTTTAGCAGTTGCTCGGGACTGGAGCGTGGTGCTGGACCCATGAAAATGTGAAAAAGGGCAATTTTTCAGAAAATTTTTGGACCGTCCCTTGCTATTTTATATGGTGCTATATGTACATTGTAAGTTGTACTTGTTTATTCTAAAATGTTTAAAAAAAAAAAAAGAAGTCAGGACCTTATGTCCCCTGTATGCAAACCAATGTAGTAAAAATCCACTGCAAAATTAGATCACATAATTTTTTATACATGTAAGAGCACTATCTGCTTCACATTTCGTCGTCAAAAAAACTATCCTCTGTGACTATTCACCATGGGCAGATAGCACAAAATTATTTCACGGTTAGATAGAATAGCATGTTTATTTGTTGTAATTTTACATAGAAAATATTCACAGAGGTATAATAACAAATTTTATTGCAAAAGAGGTATAATAACAAATTTTATTGCAAAAGCTCATAGGTTTTACAAGGTACACAACTTTTAAACACACAGAGAAAAGATAAGGTTTTGATTAGGCTTTACGTGTGAAATGCATACATCACAGAGTTTGAAACTATAAAACTGGATTCGCTACACTGCGAAATGTTTCATTAGAAATACAATCATGTATAACAAAATTCTCGTGAATTTCAGACTGTCAATTTACTACATCTGATAACTAGTATAGCCTACACGTATTTATGAAAGCTTGTAAAGTGCATCAGAGTTATTGTTCTTAAACCATATCAGGCTTCTCGGCATTTAATGCAAATTAAAAGCAAAGTTTTTGTGATGATTTCTTTTGCCAGGACTATTAATGTTGTTACACTGTCGCAATTAATTTGAATTTATATTTAGTTCGCGTAAAAAAATGTTGCCGCAAATGTTCTCAAACTGAATGAGAGGTTCATGTAAACATGGCAATGTGCTCTTAAACCAAAAAAGCCTTCTTCAAAGTACTGACCTTTTTACTCATCATTTGGTGTTTTATTTTTTTATTTTTATTTTAGACTGTGACTAAAACCATTGTAAATTTTAAACGAAACATATTTATTTTAAACAAATGGATAGGGCATAATTTACCTTCGATATGTGACACGGAGAACTGTCATTTGGGGGTATATGAATCGCCCCGCATTTCTCGGAATTTGAAGTATCGCTTTGCAATGTACGAAACCCAACAAATAAAGCTACTCAACAGTCACCAGCACCAATATATCATTATCTATAAACAAACTTAAACAGGAAATATAATACATTAACAAATTAATTTGTGATTTAATTAATGTATTAGCTGTCTCCTTTATAGGTGAAATTTGCATGTTAAAAACTATTAATATTTCTCTTCTATATTATAGCTTAAATATTTGACGAAACATGACAAACTGTATATTGATATATCGGTAATTTAATAAGCTTTCAAGCATTGTACACGTTTTTTACAATATTAGTAAAATGTGGACCCAGTGAATGCATTTTCAATCCCCTTCCGTTTGAGTTATTTCGAATCACGTGTATACACAATGACCACAGCCGTATAAATATGAGTGTTGAATATTTTTTATTTGTTTAATTGTTTTCGCTTATGCAATGCAATGAATATGATATTACAATGCTAGGGCTAGTATATTCTTTGTATGTGTTGGTGGATTATTACTGCATAGGGGTGTTAATAAATTTAAAATGGACAAAAACATGGACCAAAATAAAGATTTCAATTGTTTAATTTATTGTTTAGACTGGGGGGAAATAAAACAACATAATTTGTAAATGATATTAATTTGTCGGTCTGTTTTGCCAGTTTAGCTACTGATTCGAACTACTCGGAAGTGACCCGCAATACACTAAAGTGCTGGTGTCTTAAGAACCCCTGTCAAAGTCGCTATTTAGAAATAAAAATCTTTTATGACACAAATCTGTTTCCTGACATAATCTTATTTCTGTTGACAGCAAACAACCAGTTATGGACTTGTTATTTATATATTTTGTAACTAAGATGTAAAAGTGATTCAGAATGCCCCAAATGACTGTAATGACGTTTTGACAATCTATGTCATATGTAATTAAATTTTTGAACCATTTAACTACTAGTATTTCAGAAGTATTGTTTTGCATCCTTTGGTATGCATATTTGTGTTATATAACGCCAATTTATAGAACAGTGATTTCTGTAATATCACTTTGAGATCAAACATTGTACAATAACAAAGCAAATGCAATTGGATTATATAACCAATTATTGAATAACAAAATCAAACCGAATAACAAATTGATAATATTCCTTAAGTATTGTTTACTAATAGAGCAGTGAAATTTCTTTGCGAATGTTATCTTTGTTTATAGTTAATAGATGTGAAGGTAAAATTGCAAAGTTCTGCACAGCGACTTCCTGAATCAGTGAAGTGAGGTTATTTACATATCAGCATTCCTAGCAGACATGCTGTCAATCAGATCGCAATTATGAATAAAAGATACGTTGCTGGAAAAATCGCGCATTATGACATAATGCATGGAACCAAATTGCACGGTCCTTTTGGAGGTGCAAGATCGCTCAGAACTTGGCGATGACTCATGGGGTCACAATGGTGGGCCATCTTGGTGTCTGTATCGGTGGGTCTTCCATCTTTAGCCTTTAACAATGCTTTTCCGGTTTGACAGGCTAGTCAACGACACTACTAAACTTCTCATACTTACTAGGATAAGAATTATTTAACGTCAACAAGGGTTGTCAACTGATTGCTTGGGGAGTTGGCTTACTTTTTTCTTCTTTCTATAAATGGACCTGAGTAAGTCGCGGAACACCATCAGATCCTGTGGTTAATTTGAATGCTGTCATATTTGTCACTTTAGAAAATATCTGCCTTTTTATAATATAGTATATTCTAAATAAAGATAGGGTCGACCAGGTGTTCCCTATAATGTCATTTACTTGGTTTTTTCTCTCTTTAAAATTGTCAAGTGTTCAAGATATTTTGAAAAACATGCATATATATTAGATGCAAACTCCTCAATTGAAAATTTAATGTTTAGTAAATTGACATACATTCTAGTGTGATTTGTTTGTCAGAAGCACAAAAAGCCATCAAACTTCAAAATACTGCGCAGCAACTGATGGCAATTTAGCACCCAAGGTTAAAAATAGGGACATTTTTGTTCTCTGTAGAAACTTAAAAAGGTAAGTTAACTCTTGATTTTGACAGCCACTTTGATGAAATAAAAATCCCTGCATTGCAAAATTGGCATTGACAGGTTATAGTAGGCAGTCCTCGTCGTTCCAAAATAAATCTGCCCTGCTCAAGGTTTCATTGTCAAGGAAATTGTCCTCAGTGAGATGCTGACATATTCTGTTATTAATTTTTGCACAATCACAATTTTTTTTATTGATGAAGGATGATAAAGCTCAAGTCAGTTCCTGACCACAAATGATAACTCATTGATTTCCGAGATAGAGCTATTAATTTACAACAATGGTGAACATGAATGGTTTATGAAATTGAACGTGTAAAGCAGGTCGTTTCTGACACCTATCTGCAAGTCATTCTGGTCTTTTTATCGTGGGGATTAGGACACAGCTCATGAAAGAGGGTCTGTATGTGTTGCGTATACAAAGATTACTGTGATGAACTTACGGAAGTGCAGTAAATCAGGCTTACCGCTCAATTGCGGTGATTGATTTGACATGTTCACTAATTGAATCGATCAGGAAAAAAGGCTGATATACATGTACATGTTTAACTACTCCCGCAACCACTTTGACAATCAAGAACAGGTGTTTTGAGGTTAATCTTTTTTTCAAGCCATGAAAAGATTATGTCATTCAAATTTTCCATAAAACCTGATGTGCAGCATCAATGAGGATGACGGCAGATGACAAATGTTCAGATATATATTATTTCTACTGATTTATTGTATTGTTTTAACTTTATAGACACGTTTGATAGGTATAAAATCGGACAATCATGCAAATTAAATGTATTAGAAGACGAGAAAAGTATCCAAATCAATTTAACAAGTACAGTCAAATATGTGGCAATTAGATTACTTCAATACTTATGCATTTTATCATGAGTCAAAAGATTCAAGCTTTCTATTTACAATAACGCTCATTAATTCATGTTTTTGAGACCAATTGTTTTCCTCGAGACAGTCTGTAGTAATGAATTACAAAGAACTAGATGCACTGGGTTACATGTTAAGTTTATTATCTAAATACGACTGAATTTAGTGTAGCTCAAGGTAAATTTAAGACCGGCATCTCATTTATCTTTTATTTCACTCCAAAAACAACGTTTTCATATAATATTATGAGCATCGCTTTTTAAAAATAGAAATTTCGATAATTAATTAAATTCTTTCAGTGATATCTCTTTTTCTCACCTGTATGTTTAGTTTGTGTAAATCAGACTTTATTTCTAAAACGAAATAGAAAACAAAAGATAGTCTATGCAATTTAAAAGTGCTCAACTTCTGAGGTTTTTAAACAAATAACTTTGAGGTTTAACTTTTTTCAGTAGGCATCTTAGTAGTCTGGTAAATTTAACCAAACTTCGAAGTGTATCTAAATGAGAATAGCTAAATTAAATGTCATTTGACAATCCTTTCTAGCAGACAGGTAGACTTTATTAGGTAGGAAAAATGAACACATGGGTCAGTCAATTTGCCCTTTTCGTTAGATGAATGTCTCTTTGAGCCTTGTACGAGAGCAATAAATTGAAATTAATGAATACAACGTTTTTCATCTTTTTTGTTCTACAGTTTAAACTCTGAACTTTCTTGCAAAGATGATTTATTGACAGATACAGACTACATAACACACATATTTGCATACAAGTAATATGAACCATATATGGAAATGTGAAATAAATTTTAAAATGTACTTGATCTATTGAAGAACACATATCATCCGCATATTCAGAATTTGATTTTTCTATTGCTACTATTTAAAATTCTACAATTTTCAAGTAGTCTTTTGAATAATCATTTTAGAAAAACAAAAGCATGGAACTTTAAAATATTGACGATCATATAACGTAACTTTAAAGCGAAAATATAGCCATCTTCGATTGGGGCTGAAAAGAAGTATTAACCCGTAGTCAAATGCAGGTGATCATGAGTAGTTTTATTTCACTCATATAAAGAGAACTGTAATATTAAGAAGGTAAGATAGTGATGTTATCTTTTCATTAGCTTAGTTATTAAAACAATTTCAAAGATTTCCCAGTATCTGATATCAGTTATGCCCCAACTTTCTTTTAAAATGCAAACAACGGCAAAAAAAATTCTGGAAGTAATGCAGCACATTGTGATTGATATGTATAGTTTTTGGTATGAAGACGGACTTAAGATATTCATTTTATCTTGTACAAGCATGTTAATGTTTATTCGTCGAAGAGACTTTTTCACTGCAGAATCAGGAGTGACTCATATAAGATTAATGGTACCACAACAATTACATTTTACTATATGCGCACGGTATTTCAACAATGACGACATTCAACCTTCGTATTAATTATAACGTTTTATAAAATGTGTGTTAAATAAACCACACAAATGAATAAAATTAACTTACATACAAATACATTTAAATGATGTATGTTTCCTAGGAAATGGATTTCTAAAGCATTGCTTCCAAATATATTTTTGTTAGAACCCATAATGTATCGATATGATTTATATGTTAAGAACTTCTTGTAATGAAAGCTAATTGTCTTATATTCAGTACACGTAAAATGTGCACGGGCTGATTATTATATATATCAAGATTATTTATGCTAAAATCAATGAAAAATTCACGGAGTTAAACAAACCATCAGGTTTAGTCCACGCAGGTACGAGTATTATATAAGCTATACTTGTAAAACATTAAAGTAACATGTAAAGGAAGTTTACAACTTACGATGTGTGCCAATTGATATGTTTACGGTTTATAAACTAATGGCGAATCGGTCATAAGTTTTTATTCAGCTCCTGACTGTTCACTTTCATTGAAGTTATACACTCTACGCTGGGTGTGGTTAATCTGACATTGAAGTGCAAAATACAACAATAAATTACCTTAAATGTCATTGTAAACCCCCAAAAAATGATATACGGGAACCGTTTTTAATATTCTTCTCTGCAATGTATTTTAAATCTTGTTTTAACTTTTAAAATCAGTGACAGAACAAAGATATATTTAGTGACAGCTTAGCTATATACATTAATTTTACTACTACATTTGTTGACTTTCTAGTGCACTGAATACTAAACCTGGGGATAAGCGTGTTGTTAAAATGGCCAAAATCAGAAACATATAGCCTTAAGATCCATATGCAGCTTGGACATATAAAATATTTTTTTTTAAATAACTACATAGTATTTTTCCTAGGGACTTTTTTAAAGCAATGTATTTTTAAAGAAATTATTTATGCTGTTATCAAAAATAGTTGCACTTAACAAGCAAAAAAGATGTATATACAATAGAAATGTTTAAAAACATAAACAGTCCAAAAGTTAAAACCACAGTACCATAATGATTACCAGAAATATTCTAAAAGTACATAATCAAATAGATACATACGTAAATTGTTAAAAGGTGTTGAAATATGGGCCAACAAAAAAACGTTCCTTCAAGAGAAACTATATTTTTTACAGACTTTCTAGAATATATACATAAATATGTATAAATATTATTTAGATACAAAACTGTTTTTCGCGATTTTGGCTACCAGTCTGAACAAACATCTTAACGACAACTACTCATATTACACGAAAATGTTTACAAAGCGTTTTTTTATTCATAGACATTTATAAGTACTAAAACTCAGACGCTTTGGTCGCATTGTTTACCTCTAATGAAAACGTACTAAAGATCACACGCATGTGTAATTTTGCGGTTGATGTTAATAGCGTATTTTGTTTATTCCATAATTTTTTACGGACCTTGGCATGATTTCTTACATCTTTAACGCGACACCTAGTTGTGATAATAAAATGTAAGTGCGATATAAACAGTTACTTGTCTATGAGCAAGACCATCGGAATGGAAAAACCCGACCACTGACATAATAACTTTGAGATAAATTATACTGCTTTGTCTAAATATAAGTCATGTGATACCATTTTTCAAAAAGAAAAAAATTAACAAAGCTTGGTTGTCAGTGTAATGGGATTTTTGCTGCATAACAAATTTAATATCTCAACAACAAATGCATGCATAAATATGTTTTGTTTACAAAATATTTGGGGTTTTGTGTTTTATCGATGGCGAGATCTAGATCGATCAAAACTGCAAGAAAGTGATTTATTCCGAATTCCTCAGACATAATTATGACATATTTATCATCATATCCGGCATATTCATTATAGCTAATAAAAACTGCACCGTTGACTTCCATCATATTAATCATGTATTCATCATGTATGTTTGATATGGGAAACAACAAACAACGGTGCATCAAAATGGGACATTTTTTTTAACAATCTGTTCTTACATGTATTTAGAATCTATAATTTAGTTCATCATACGTAAATACTTTAATAATATTAATATTAAGTTTTCTATAAAACATATCATATATAAAACAATAGATTATTATATGTCTTTAGATGCATAACCATATGAAGCAAATAAATCGGTTTTAAATATTGCATGTAATATAGATACTTTGTTGAATTTTTCTCGAACAATACATTTGGATCTTGCAACGCTGCATCAGAAAAAACGATGGTTTGAACTCGTCAACTATAGAATATCAGAAACCAAAATCTATTTTCGGTCTACTTCATCTGTTTTGTTTATACACAATATTTAACGGTGAGAGTGCAATAATACCAGGAAATAGATCAATTTTTTAAAAATAATATTCAGCTGTTAATTTGAAATGGAACCGATTGAAGATATTTTGAGTTGACAGCCACAAAACTGGACATCTTTGTTGCGCTTTTTCTATTTTGAATATTAAGAATTTTTATGAAGGAGATGACAGTGCTCCACAAACATATGAATTTATTTGGCACCTGAATGTCAGCAGCAAAATGTGCATGATTTATGTCAACGTCGTAACTTGAACGCCCGCAATAGAACAATTTGTAAAAATTGTGTTTTTGCAATTTATTTTTAACTTTGTTTCAAGAGGTCTGTTCTTACGAAACAAATGTGAAAAAATGCATTAAGTCGTGTAAATTGAGTATAATTTTCAAACAATTATATCTGGATATCTTTAAAAGAACAGGGATCATACAAGGTCTTATGGTAAATACCAAGATATTCACTGTAAGATGAAGTTGGTTGGTACAAGACCAGGGTTACCTTTTCAGACTTCGTAATATGATGATACATGTACATAAGGAGGATTTTACTTATGTGTTAATTATTGTTAATCGTGGCATTTCAATACTCCAATTGATTTAGACTCAGAAATGGCAATACATATGCATGTTTGCAAAACATCTAGTCCTATACCAGTATATATATATATTTATCCGCGAGGAGTCAATGGCCTTTCACTGGTTTATTATAGACAATTGACAGTCCTTATCAAGCGTTAACGTTATAAGATTTTGGCGTATTGTGTTTGTGGACGGCCTCGGTGATTTACTGAAATGAAAGAACTAAAAACAGTGGTATTTATATGATAATAAACCAACATTTCAAAGGATATTTTATAACCACATTTATAAGTATTAAAAAATCTAGTTTCATATTAACTTACAATAAAAATCTTCTCATGTTATATTTGATTGAATATCTTAACATCAAAATCCACAAACTAGTGGTGTTTATTCATAAGAGAATTTCAAAGCAACTCTTAATATGAGTCAAGAACTTTTGGCATATGGTTTATGATCTTAATTTTTTAAATTGCGCCTGTTAGTTGAATTAAATAATTCATTTTAATTGAAATTAGAGAGTTCTACAATTGATATTGAAAAAAGTTTGTTCAAGTGACTTAATTGTTGCCGTTTTAGCCACGTGCTTGTTGATTTACCCTCGAAGAACTTGTACTTCCGGGCCATTGAACAATCCTAAAAACAAAACACGGAACCTACGTATATAACATTTTAACAGATGGAGTCCGTCGAAAGAATGTATTCCTTGCCTTAATTGGCACTCATCAAAAGAGTTAATATCCCTTACCAATGTCGACTGATTTTGTAAATTCTAAAGCTTGGCACGACTGCTTTGATCTCTATTAATCAAGGATGAGAGCAGATTTGCTATGAAATAGATAATTGGTTCGATTTCTGAGACCTTTGACTTTCAAACTTTCCCATATCATCCAGTGGTTACAGGGAATATTTACATATGACCTCCGCTTTTGTATTTAGTAAAATTTGATCAATTATTTAACTCCAACTTTTGAACCTATTGACCGGTATATGGATTGTTGGCATGCATTATCTATATATTTATAAATTGTATAAGGTCACCGACCAAATTACTTGGCAAGTACTCTTGCACGTACACGAAGGTCTGAAAAAAGTAATTAGCTATTGTTTTACCAAGGTACCGTATTTTCTTGAGGACTTTTCTGCAACAGTAAACGTTTTTAGATTGCATCATTATTAGAGGGGAGGTAATGACCCATGTTTGACATCCATTTACAGCTTATCTGGCCTCAATTTTCCAAAGTTTTTCCGAAGTGATTTCGAGTTTAAGGGTCACCAGAGTCAATAGCTTGTTCTTTGTTTAAACTTCTCACAATATAAATGGCGTACGAGCACAAGTAAACGTCATCATGCCTTTTGAATAGATATAGTATTGTTAGATTTAATAAAACGTTAAACTTGCGTAACCAATTTGATATATACTTCTGGAAAATAATCGCTAAATCAAATCAGATCCTATCTTTAAAAAAGAGGTTTCTGGCACTATATGTGTAGCTGCAGAAGCCCACTAAATGGCATGTTTTATGGGCGTGTCATCATGACTTTAATGGCTTTAAGATACAAACAAATTTCATACTAATAAACATCAAAATATAAGCATAAATGTTTATTTTTGGTTAGTCGGTCCTATAACACACCATACTGTGCAGATACATTTAAATACGTTGATGATGGGTTCTGTTTCGAATTCTGTGAAAATGTAGACACATTTTTTTTTCACACAACCAGTTTAACCATCATTTTCAAATCAAGCCTCAGATAACAAACCATTTTTTTTTATCATTTAGGAACATATGTCGCATGAGTATTTATTTAGATTGCCATACAAACTCTAGAGTCGAAAATAAGATATTAAAATATCTTTTCTTTTAAACAGTCAATTGTTATACAAGACAAAAAGTAAACAGATTCATGTGTTTTTAAAAAACACATTAACGAAATCATGTTATTGTAAGTGATAAGTGTAAGTGTTGTCTGACATGTAGCTCTAGGAATTCTAGGAATTGAAATCTTTTTTCTTCCAAGAAATTAAAGGTTAATGCATTTGTTTTAATAATTACAAATATGTCTGATCCGCTTAATAAAACCCCTCTCTTGCTGCTCATTAGCGTTTTGATTAGAAAAATGTCAGCTCAGACCTGCACACTTCCTCACAAATACTCCAATTCACATCAAATGACGTATTTATTCAAATTAACAGAAAATATATATTCAGTGCGATTCCTTCGAGCACAAAAATGTGCTGCGGTTGGTATGTTTTTTTTTAAGAAAAAAAACCCTAAAGTCTATTTGCATACATTTATATATTCCTTCTCATTTAAACAGCGACTATAATGGTTCCTGAAAAATTATAAAAACCATTGATAATATTGTTGGTCCCTCTTTACTTGATTTTATTGAATGCATTAATGCAATTGATTTAAAGCTATAGTACATATCTGTTCGTAAATCAATTACGACCATTCATATATCACTAAAATATCTTTTTTCTTTCTATTTTTGTTATAAAACTTGTTATTTTGGTAATTGTGGCCGGCAGTATTCAATCAAACAGGCCACAGTCTATGAAAAAAAAATTAATGAGTATATTTTAAACAGGCCACAGTGTAAAAAAAAAAACTAATTAATAGATTTTAAGCATTTTTATGGATCTCATTTGCATACTTAAGGAAAAGGGACATATCTTATTAGATGAAATATCAAAGAAAGATATAGATCATAGTATTACCTCTAAACTCGTTAAGGTAAAAATATGCTAGATATAACACTTTTTGCAATTATATTTCCAAGAAACACAACAAAACGAAAGGTCATAATATAAAAAGGGTTGGCAAAATATAACGACCGAAAAAATATCTAGAGGAATGTGCAAAAAACATAGTCTCTTTTTTATAATTCGACTAAACAAAAGAAAAACATTTTTTGCTCAAAATAGTAGATTAAGAGAATTGTCTAGAGGCCATATAGTCTAATTGAGAATCAACAATATTATTTCAAGATGTTTGCATATAAATTATACATATTAATTTTTTTTTATTTTAAGTTGTCACAAGTTTTTAGGTCTTAGCTTTCACAGGGATTCACAGAAGTAACGAATTGTGAGAATTAATTTTCTATCCACGCTTTCCAAACGGTTGTTTCTTGGTTCGCTGAGTTTGTATTTAATTGAAATGTATATGACAGTGTTAAAATGACAATAACTCAATTAAACTATACACTAATCACGTCTTTATTGCACGCTTTCTCGCTCATTACAGATCAAAGGTGCCAGATACATGTCTGTTTGTTTGTTTAATATGTTAATTTAGATATGTGTACCATAACCCGACACAATTATTTGTCACTTAAAACGAGGACATCTTTCAAAGACGAGATCTGAATTTCGATTAAGGTGAAGGTAATAATTATTCATTCTGTAGTATTCTCGGTATAGTTGAAGTATGTGTTTTTTGCATTTCATTTTCTTGTGAATTTTGAAATCTGTCATCATTTTAATAGGAAATGCACTTATCAACCTGAGATTAAACGTTTTTTTTTTTTTATATAATTTGACTTTTGAGTGATATTTATACTAGTACCTAATGTGACGAAGTCAGAGGGAATGAAGACTAAGTTATTTTGTATGTGCCTGACATTGTGGCGAGATCGAAGAGTTCTGTCACAAAATATATGCATATGCTCTTCCATTCTGTCACATATCGTAAAATGTTATTATCAGAAAAATGCACACAAGAATTATCTCTCTTCGGGTATGTTTACATTAGTTTTGGTATTTGTTATTTGTTACATTAACAGTTTAAAATCGAAGATTCCTAAACTTACATGTATCTATGGTTGTATATTTAAAATTTACTAGCTGCTATGAGAACATATTAAGCTTCAGTTTTCTCAGTTAGATTAATTTACGTATTAATAGTTTAAGGAAAAACAACCCTAAATGCTTTCCCTAAACAAAAATGTTAATCCCATTGACACTAGTCTTTGATATATTCTTAACTTAATCTCCTGGCAAATTAAACATAATTGCTGAACAATGGAAGTGCGAAATTACAGTAACATGTTTATTTTTCTGGCATGTCGTTACCATCTCTTTGTCGTCGAAAAATAACAATGCTTTTCCAAAAAATGTAAAAACTTAAAGAATAGTTTAAGACATGGAAGAGTACGGTTGGGCTAACTGTGCTGGAACCCCGCACGTTAGCATAGAGTGTTATGTTGGGCTAACTGTGCTGGAACCCCGCACGTTAGTGGAATGTGTATGAAATCGGACTGTGCTGGATTTCCGCACGTTAGTGTCGATTTTGTGTACAGAATTATATCGGACTGTCCGTGACGGAATCTCCGCACGTTTATAAGTTGTTGTTTCGGGACTCCGAGAATCGGTTTTCATTGGAATACCATGTACCGTTATTTCACCAACTTAAATACAACTTGTTGAACCTTTGTTTCGTTTTGGAGTTGTTATTGAATTGAGCTTCCTCCTGAATTCATCATTTTTAAAAGAACTTTTACATTACAATTTTCAGTCAGAAATACAAATCAAATACAAGAACGTTCGTGAAAGGGTAGTAGTTCGGTGGCATCCTACCGGGCTAACCGCAACTTCACGTGATACGTTACAGATAAAAAATCTTCATGCTTTTTTAAAATTTGTTGGTGAAATATTTAAAAAACATGTTTCATATCAAAAGCATCATTAGGTCTTTATCAACACAATATAAAATGATATTTTAAAATATCAATACACTTTTATCGAATTGTTGTTTTTACAAACCCTATCTTTGCGTGGACATGAAAATAAATTTTATTCGGATATCATGTTCTTAACTCACCTTTACTTTGTTCGGTGTGTATTTTCTCTGCTGATATACCTACGGAATGACAGGTGCTTGGTACCACACGTGTAATTCATTTTAGACATTTTTGTTTCCTCTGGAGCCGCTCTGGAACCTCTTAATTTATTCAGCTCTTAGATCGGCATTACATTTCAAGTTCCTCTAGTACGAGTTGAAACAATTGTTTTAACCTGGTTTTGTTACCGTATTACCAATATTTTATTGAACTTCGCTTATTGTCGTATATATGTTAAAATTACTATCTTTAGTTGTGTGATGTATCCATTTGGAGTTTATGTCGGTGCAAAACACAAAGAACTTGCATTATATTTGAATTATCATTATGCAAAATCTAGCTTTTATTCAGAGATAACTGAAATGCCTCGCATAAATCATAATGTTTTAGGAATTTCTATTTTACATGCAAACATCCTTTTACAGTCAAGTACATGTACATCACAGAAGCATGCATATATTGCCGGGGAGATGGCTTGTTCCCCTTCTCCCTTTGCATTTTCTATTATATTATTTTACAACTTAAAAGAAGGACTGTTTTTTTTTAGAAACTCCCTGTAAAACAGACCTTAAACGTCTGCCAAACCCGGAAGTTTTGGTGTTTTTTTTCTTCATTTTACGGTTCTTGGGGAAAATATGATGTAATTAGTACAAAAACATGCCCGAATATGTTACCGAAATTGGAATATTTAGTAGACTGCGGATCCATTGTATGTCAATGAAGGTTTGTTTTTAGCGTGTGAAATAAACCAAACCCTCACTAGTCCAATAAATCTGTATTTTACGATGGTCGAATTTACCATTCATAATCAGAAAGGGTACTGCATGATTTCCGAAGCCTTTCCTAGCTCTAATCCCCTAGAGGAGACAAGCGATCATAAGACATGGAACCCCAAGAGCCATCTGCAAATTGTGTAACTATATCGTCAGCAACAGATAAGTCAAGAAAATTTAACGTTTCATTCTGTTAGCCCATGTTTATTGACTTGTTCTTGGTTACACAGGAATGAGAACCTATAAACGTGTTAGTATCGTTTATGATTATGATATTTGACATCGTGCTTGATATTTTTCTGGCTTAGCATGACCATAACAATTTTATGATATGGTTGGTTGCTTTAAAGAAGTGATTTTTAAATCACTGCAATATACAGGAATGTGTTTAGATTACACAATTCATCATCAGTTTGCTTTTAGACTATTAAATTTGCTAGCGTTTAACTTAGTCGCCTCATAAAATCCTAGATATCCGGGGGTTTCAGCTATTACAAGTAATAACAAATATTAAAACATATGGACCATAGTATCAATCCATTCTACATCAATAATAGCGCAAAAACTGTGTTGCATATCTTGCAATATAAGCATCAAGCCTTGTTCTAAAAGTCCTACAGAGCACGCGTACAACGCAGAGGTCGGTCTCTGGTAAAGTATGTGTGTGGTACTTTTTATCTGTATAGGGGGTATCCCCTGTCCTCCTTCATTTTCCTGCCATTTGTGTTTACTTTCTCTTTCTAGTTTTGCCTAGTTCTTTTCTATTTCCATAACGGTCAGTGATCCGGTGCCGTATAGTACCTTGCCTTCCAGCTATATATCCCCTCTACAAAAATGGATTTATTGCATGTTTTCCTTGAATAAATAGCTACTGAGTATATAGTAAAACAAATTCACCAACGGGGAGCTGACTCCGTAGTGGTATTTACACATCTTTATTGCAAGATTACCCCCGCCAGGTGGCCTACTTTTCAGTAGATTTTCCCTTCTTTCCCTTCACTATGGTCATGTTTATATCGGACTATTTGTGACAATATTTCGCTAATCTGAAATGACATTGATCATATTCAATTATAAACTTTAATTTGTAAGCTTAAGAGCCGATTGAATAACATGTTTCTAACAGTCTACACCAAACTTCCCTGGGGTCCATCCTGGAGGTTTATAATTTCAACTTTTTGACATTACAGATTGTTACTCTACAGCTTTGGAAAGGCGATATTATATGACGGCATGGCTGTACTTTTTATAAATAGAACATAATACATTGAGAGAGAGCGCGCGTTGTTTTATTTTAACAATAAAATTTAATTGCTTAAAGTGCTTAGAGGGGGTCCTTATCAAACAATAGGAATAACAATGTCAATCGAACATTTACACCCTTCAAGTACAAATCCCCTGTCTGGTTCCACTTTTTTTACTGAACGATTTAATACAAACACTAAACATCCTATTCATTAAAAATCGAGACTAACACATCTTGGTTAAAAATTGAAATGTGAATGAAATACGAGACCCCTTTTACCTTTATCAATATGGTACCATACTACGTAACCACAAAGAGTATTCACAGGTAGCTGTTGATCGTTTTGCGGTCGAATTTGTCAATAGCTGATTACCGTTCATCGTATCTTTTAACCGAATATCTTTAATTCATTAACTACTCGATTATATAATCTCTTAAAATTTGACAAAAAGCATGTTTCAAATAAATAAAAAAATTAGGATTTTTACACACAATACTGCTTAAAAGGACACCGTATCTATCATTATTTTCCAGTTGATTAGAATCTGCTTGTTACTTTATTCGAAGGCATGGTTTGTGGTCTCATCTATGGTTTCAGAAAATAAGAGAAGACGGGAAAAAAATGATGGAACATTACAGATGTTTGAGGGTTTAATCAATCGTTTCCAATGTCAGCGGTTGTGGATACTCGGTAAATACCACAATTGCAGTATTGTGAAAGTAATCCGAGATAATTTGATTTACTCTTACGATAAATTATCCTTATATCTTCATATCAGTGTCACAATAGTTGCCTTTTGACACTGTGTAACGTTAAATTTTCTCTTCTGTCGCCTTCCCAAAGGAAATATATCAATTTATTTTAAAAACCATTTTTGTAAACGCTGACCTACATATGCCAAAAAGGTGAATCGCGTATTATAAGGTAAGGGCATTATATGAGTTGATAGTCTTCAAAGCTTATGAAACATATTACCCTATGTTATCAAAATAAAAATTCAATTGAAAGAGGCTACAATTGGCTTCTATTTAAAAATCATTTCTTTTGATACATTAAAAATCCTACAAATGTTTGGCAGATTAAATAGTCTTGCTGAAACAGAGTACAATTTCATTAACCATGTTAAAAAGTGGTGTGTTTTTTTCTGGATGAACCATCAAAATTTAGAAAATGTGATTTTAAAGATGTGATTGAAAATGTTATGATACTGTTTTAAGAATATTTAAGATAAATGCACATGTTCCATTATTTATATATCTATTGACTACTTGTATAATACCAAATAAAATTATTTCAAACAAGGCTTTATGAGAAAATAAGGCATTGTTGATACCGTTAGTTTATATAGTTATCGTTATTTCAAATGTAAAATTCAAATGCGAATTGCTGACTATGAGAATTTCAAAATCCTGTTTAAGTCAGAGTTTATAAATTGACGTTAGTTGCTGTTTTACATCCCGTCGAGGTGTTTGTATAGAGACGTTGTGTGGTCGGCGCTTTGGACCATTTAGCATTGAAAAATCTTTTATTATGACCCACGACCATTTACTGGAAAAATTGGTCTCGGTTTAAGATGGTCTGGGACACTAGCCGATATTTATGTGGATAAAAGTACATTATAATCAAGATAATTTCCCCGGTTTGGACTTTTCAAATTTACAATATTTTAGAAAGGTAAAAACTATAACATCCCCAGCAGGTTTCGATCTCATGACTTACAGATTCGTAGTCAACGCTCTAACCCATTGTGCTACGCTGTTAGGTAATAGACGGAAAGGAAAAATTTATGAAATTATATATACTTAATTTTATTGTTTATTTCGATAGGAAGTACGTCACAATATGGAGGTGTCCCATACCACCTTAACAGCCTTAATTTAACAGATCTGCAAGTTTTATTTCTAATTTCAAATGATTGGCAAAAAACCCAGTTATTTTAGGATTATATCGGATCTACCGTTATTGTTAACCAACTTAACAAAAATAGATGTTGTTTGACTTCAGAAAATGATGTAGAAGAGAATCTTATCTAAATTTTAACGTTTGTCTTTATAGCATATCTATGATCAATCATGTGACGTAGCATTCTAAAATACAAATACATGTCATAAACGGAAGTACTAGTGCACTGACAAATTTATCAGAGATTTTTTTTTAAGTTGGTGGTGGTGGTGGTGGGGGGGATAACCGCAAAAAAAAAATAAATAATAAAATCAGAGTGTACCTTCTGAGCAGATGTCTACGAATACTTCCTCTAGAGTTGTATCAGTCGGTGGTATTGCCAAATTTTATCAAAAGTATTTAGTCTATAATAAAATCTTCAATTTCCATGCTAATCACGAACTTTTGACAGTTTAATGATTTTGTGGGAAATCAATCTCTGGTATTTTACGCAAGGATTTAGTCATTGACTATCATAGAGTAAAATATTAATTAAGTTAAAAAATGTGACCTCTGTAACATGATTTCAACACATTCAAAGAAAAGCCGATCATTTCCTGTTTTAAAACTGCCAAAATCATATCGATTAAGAAGCCGTTACGTTTGCTTTTCGACCAAAAATTTGAAAGAAGAAAGCATCATTTGAAATTATAATGATTATTGCATTTTGCATAAAAAGAGCTGGCTATACAAATTAACACAAACCCACCCACCTTCCTTCCAAAGTATATTTTGTTACCGAGAGTTAGCATGATTCTGCTTAATTTTCTTCTGAATAAATGCACAAGGGCATGCATGATAATTCACGCTCGTTATTGGAACGTGTAATTTTCATAATGATTTTTCATCATTAAACTGTGTTTACTAATGAGAATGCAGAAAACAGATCAAAAGAAAAAATGATATAAAAGGAATATATAATTCATAAACCAACGTCATAGTTTGGTTCTAATATGTAAAATAATTATCATTATTCAAAATGTTTTCTATTGTTTTAACAATTATACTTCACTGCAAGAGACTTCCCATCGTTAGCAGAGTCATCTTACATGTGTTCTGTAGGTGAATCCGGGTATGAATCAATATGTCAAGACATTGAAACATTTACAACACAAAATGATACCCGCCTATGTTTGGATTACCTGGGAACAGGACGTACAAAATCGCCTCTGAGACAGATGGTCGAAACCCTCAAATTAAAATGTCACGGTGACACGGAGCTATTTAATATTTTGTGAAGAGATTTGTAAACTCTTCAAACTTTACTGTTGGGGGAGTTTGATTACACTAAGCTTAGCAATACTCGTATAATTTGTCCTTTCTCGTAAAATCAATTCCGAATTAATTACAATCTGTTACGTAACATTAGAAGAATCGACAACATTTAATGACCATGGAAAGATTTTTTTCTTTCATTGAACTGTTTACCTCTAATATAGCTCTAAGATTTTTGAAACATGATTTTTTTTTGTATATCAATTTTGCATAAAATAGCTTTTGTGTAAAACCATGAGGCCTACAGGCCTTAACAGACACTTCAACAGTACAATAGCCCATACACAGAAAAGTTATGGAATCACATATATACAATTAAGCTTCTTCTGGAATCTAAACTTTAACCCCAGGGGTCTGAAACATTAGCTTAACTTATTGATAAGAGTGCATTGAAAATGTCCAAGTCTCTAATAAAAGGAAATAATTTTCCTGATTTTTTTTTTTCACGGTCGAGGTTGCTCTTATGTTTATATTACTGGGATATCTGGCAATGAGCTTTATGCTATTAATAAAAATGCCTTTTGTTAATAATCGTAGAACTTCTGATAAAGATGCTTAGAATACATGTCGTACCCACCCACCCCACTTCCTTCGGCCTGGCAGAAATCCTTATATCAGGACATTTTAAATGAAAAAAAGACTGGTACCATGTTTTTATCTTCTCTAAATTCTTAATCAACCCATGGCTTAGAAATTGTCAAGTTGGCATAGAACTTAAATACAAGCTCTCATTACCCCTTACCGAAAAGAATTATTTTGGTTCAGTCTGAGCAAGATTTATAAGCCGACGGCATATGAATAATTATTATGGTCAAAAATGGATTTCAAAAAGACCTGCTATGACCTTCACATTTGACCCGAATTAACGACAAGAACACAACGAACAACCTAAATACAAGATGAAGTTTTATTTACAATACATTGAAACCAAGATCAATCACTTTCTACACAATAAATAATCCTACATGAAAGACGACATCATAACGAAGGCATTCTGACACAAAAAGTCGTCAAGTGGCATTTATAGATTTTCACGTCACAATATTTTGGGCTGACAAAGTGGCGATTTTATTAAGTGCGATACTATGAACTGAAATGCGTCTTCTGTGTGGGATGATAGGGAAAAATCTCAGTCGTTGGGTTTTTATGGTCATTGAAATTATAAAAATGCTGCTTGTGAGGAAACACTGACCTTTAGGATGTATTGTAGGCACATGAAAACGACTAATGTGACCTGAGCACAGGATCATGAAAGATCTTACACTTAAGTCAAAATTTAAATCATTCACAAGATACTTATTAATCATACATTTTCACTGGAAATGTGTAGATAGCTAACACATAGAGAACCAATCTTGTAATAAATTTTGAGTTTTAGTTGTATGTTATGATAAATCTTATATACTGCATACAAATTCTGACTGAAGTCCAAGACAGCTTCATGATTCTGGCCACATGATTCTGTGGCCAGATCGTGAACACTGAAGCTAGTATATGTTTCCACTCACACCACCATACAACATGCAATAAAATTATTAATATGCCTTTGAGCAATATGAATTTAACCATAAATATTTTTTCTGACTAAATTAAAAACTACAAGTTAAAACTCCTTAAAATAAAATGCTAATATTGATAATTTCATCTTTCTATCTTTCGCAAAAAGCAACAAATAGAAATTGTTGTAGAAAGCAATTGTACGGAAAAATATTAAAATTAAAAGTCTCTCACTGTCTCAGTATGACATCGGTTTTTAAAACCATTTCTGCTTGATGTTAACACAATCATTTCTGTTCATAACATTTACTGGTATATACATGTAATGGGCATGGAACTGTAATGGATTCACACTGCAATAAGATGAATTCGAATATACATGTTTATAGATGAAATGTGAATCAGTCAAGAATGCAGTATGAAATTCGAACAAACTACAAAATATCATTATTTTTCTTTGTTTAATTGTTAGGTATTCTAGCAATTCTCTCACTATTCTCACAATAGGCCATAATTACATTAACTGCAGAAAGAGTTAATTTTTCTTTGAATTTCTGATTTTGATAGATTTAGAGTAAAAGACAAAGAACCAACAAACTGCGCACCACAGAGGCATGCATAGGTATTTCCTTTAATGTTGGTAAATTGCAAACATCAGCGTATCTCATTTCCGTTAATAAGAGAGCGTGGATTTAACGACATTTTAATTACTTAAATCAATCGATGCTTATGTCAAAGAAGTCCACGAACCAAGCTATCACAATTAGATATTGATTCACAATCAAAATAAAAGACAAAACACTATCCCTCTTCCGAATTACAAGTTTCATACAAAACTAGAATTCCGTGGTCCTGAATTGAACCTTTTAGTTTTTATACCAAGTCAATCGGATGAGGCTTTATGCATAAATACTTAATTTGAACATTTTCATCTAATAAAACATTATAAAATTCTAAAATAAGGAGATTGCTTGTTTTAGTATCCTAACCTATGAAGTGAACTAGATGATTTTTCATATCTGGACAATACTTATCATTATAATGTTATCATACAACAATTAGCAAATTCTGAAGTAGTCTGATATTTCTTTTAATTTTCCGTTTTATAAGCAACGAATCCGATTATTTTAATATCTTAACACCCCTCCCCCACCCCACCCCCAAAAAAGCAAGTCCAAATCAAAAAGCTTGCTATCTTTACTTTCCTTGCATATGAAAGGAACATGAGTTAATCATCATATCTGAAAATATCATCTGAATATTTTAATCCATATATTCATAATAACAAAACTATTAACAAATTCAAAACACTTAGATGATATTTTTACTATCGAATTAATACATACATTGGATTTATATTAAAAGAAACGATTGAAATTTACAACGATGAAGCATGGCAGATATAAATGGACTAGAGTTCTACATTGTCGATATCTCAAATTTTCGCTAGGGGGATTTCATAATACAAAATGTAATATCTATTCATACATGACATTTAGTAACATGGTACAATTTATTGTCATTTTTCAAACAATGTCCTTAATTTTACCACCTGTGGCATCCTTCTGACTGACAATTTAAGTACTTCATAAAACCTCGACTTTGTGATATAACGTCATGTGCATTTGTTAAATGGCACATTCCATGTTAATTTAGCTCTTTGATTCTGACACTATTTGCATGTTATTTTAGCTTTTATAACACCGATAAGCAATGTTTTGGAGCAACTTTAATTTAAGGGGGAAAACAGTAGTTGATGAATTCTCAACAGTCGTAAAATCAATATGAACCTGAATGCAAATTTCTAAACTTTCTCTTTTCTTAAATACATCCATAATTGGCTTTCCTGACTCTAAATGACAACAATTTTTGAATAAGTTATCACAAATAATTTTGGTATAAGCTAGAATTATGTAAAAATGTCATATTTGTTTAACATAATGCGAAACAGAATGACGTACATGTATATACAAGTATTTTAAACATGCACGAATATTCCGTCTCTGAGCATTGAGGTTACGTTCGTCTTTTGGACGAAACTCTAAAATCCCAGGTCCGTTCTCGGTATGTTCTGGCCCGATAAAGAACCTGTTATGTTCAGTAGGTCAACATATGAAGTCTTTTACCTGATTCAAGTGAATCTGAATCTTTCTATGCAAACAAAAACAGGAGTCAATCGATTCGTCAAACCGAGCATCTTCTACAGCGCGTTAACAAATAACTATAATTTTACTGGTTTAAATAAGTAATAAATGTTCACCGAAATATGAACTTTCTTGGTCACGTGATCGAAATCCCGTGTATATTACGCACCAACAACATTCATACCCCAATGAACTTTTTAACATAGCTGTATATGACTACGTGTTGTTTATTTTTAATGCAAGCGACAAACTGTAACATATGCTGTGCTCATTGAGAGGTCAGAAGAATCACCTCTTGCACCTCATAAATGAACGTTTTTCTTTCCAATATGTTCATTTAAGGAAACATATTTTCAAAAGTATAATGTCTGGAATGAATTATTGGCTTTTCGGCCTAAAAGCTTAAACCTAGTCGTCTACTTTATATAGAGTTTTCCGAAGTCATTTATATTTTTCTATGTTTATATTCCACTTTGTGATATTAAGGCAACAGGCTTGATAAATATAAGACCGAAATAGTATATATAAATTACGTCGAGTTACTCTTAAAATACTTGAGAACTGATGATCGAAGCTGTTGCTCTCTACGACTTGTTAAAAAAGAGAAATATTTCACTAATTAGAAGAAAAACACGGAAATGTTCAAGTTTGTTTTTATATTTTTATTTCGGTGTCACTGTTATCAAATAGCAGGTTCAATTTATATACTCAAAATAGATTTATGTCAACTAAAATAATGTTTCAAAACATTGTACCAAACGTTACATTACAGTGAAAAAATACTGAAGGTCACCTTATTTTTCAAATCTAGTGTATGATAACAAATTTATTAGTAATAAAATGTTGTAAAATAAAATGTGAATATACTTACCGGGTGTGCACCAGATTAGGAACTTTGGTAGGAGCTTTTTTATAGGTGCGTGTGTTCATGAATAGTAAAATGTAAAAACATTAGGACCAAGAAAAATGTTATATTATCAATTCCTTGCTGTGCGTTTTCATATATTTTAGTAATAGAATCGATTTACTAATAATAATGCGTTGAAAGTTTTGTTTGAACACTGGAAATCAGACAATCCTGCTTCCTTAAATTCCTTACTTTATGCAACAACTGATTACCCATAGCGAAGTTTCTTAATTTAAGAACACATTTGACGTAGAAAGTCATTGTAATTGATCTTAAATTTAAAAAGGTACACCATAGAACTACTGACTCAGCTGTTCCATGCTGCGTCAGTAAAGAGGATGTTAAGTCGACTACTCTGAACGCATACAACCTGTATATCTGTAACTGTTGCAAAAAAGACAAAACACCCATTGTAAACGTCCATGATGGTTAATTTGTAACTGTCGTCCAACATGAGTCAAAGGTGCAACAACTCGGCAATTGTATTTCACGTAATCTTTAACTGCATCATGCGTTTTGACGGTTTTACACCTGCGGGCAATCATGGGAGGTAATCTTGCTTCACTGAAGGGGCGTCCTTAATGTCAAGCCTTGTCATCTACGGGGACCTGTTAGGGTTTATGAATCATCGGGTTAATGCCCAATGTATCTACAAACTATAGTAATCTAAGAGGGAAGTGATTTGTTGATAAATAATTATGTGGCTCACCTCAGCAACTTGCACTAATATTTTGTTAGTTGGTTTGTATTTTATTTACTACACGTGCTATTTACACCTTTACTACATTTCTTGTTCACCAGGCCTGCATACGTAAATAGAGTGCGAGTACTTTTAGACTTTCATAGTGAGGGTATAGCTTTCGACATTTCTGCGCTTTGATTGCATGTTGTTCACAATTTACTACAGTTGTTGCGTAGACATAATTAATGCGTCGCTTTGCTCGTATGTACCTTGACCTTAACAAAGAAGACACAAAAAAAGATATAAATAAACCGAATTTTGGCCTCTACTCAAAGAGAATGTTAACTTTTCTGTACATACATATTCACCAACGTATTCTTCGTCGAAGTCGATAGGATAGATTGTTTTATCAGCGAAAAAACTTTAGTCTTAATTGCTTTTTTATACATATAGTTTTTAATTTTCAGTATGCAGTTTTGAAGAATATTGACAGGTTTATTAGGTACACATTTTTAAATAAGCAATATACGACGAGAACATATTCATCAGCGAAAGAACTTCATCTTGAATATTAAACGTATTTTGTAAACGTAAACATTTTATCTTTTTAAAAACGTTGATGGTCATCTTATATATAGCAATCCTATGTTTTGGATAAATCAAATAAATATTTTATCTCATTGATAACATAACGATTTTGACAAATTTCTTTCTAAATTAATCATTGCACTGCAAAACTGTCAAGTATAAGGACATTTTTTTTAATAAAAGGATTGTGTTTAAAACAACCGTGAATACCGAAGAAAAAAATTGATTTGGATTTACCAATTATATACATTTTTTGAAGTTTTAACAACTGTGAAAACCAAAGCAAAAGATTTCTTTGGATTTACCATTTATTGATAACTTTGAAGTGACATTAAGTGAAAAGACAATATTCAAATTATACAAAAAATAGAATCTGCTGAGTGAAATAAATGTCAATGTATCATTTCATTGCAGAACATCAATAATGCACACGTGTTGTTTGTTGTTTAGATCTGTCAAAATAAAAAAAAAAACTATTGCTATTTCCCCAAGCAAGTTAACATCAAAGGTTTGAATGTTCTGAGGTGTCAATGCATATACATTCAGAGCTATTACAGATGAATTTTTTATTCAAAAAACTGTATCTATAGATAGAATCATGTGTACAAATACGTTCTACAGCATTCAGCAACTATCTTACAAAGTTATTGTATTCTAGCCTATAACGATTTGCATTATATTTAATATTCAGTCTAAATTACTGGTACCCAAAATATAAATACAGGGATATTTAAAGCACTGGACATTTTAGTGAAATTTCTTTTCACGCGAGAAAATAAATCATGCAGGTGATGTGGAGGATTAAAGACTTATTTAATTAGCGACGACATATCGTTGTTCAAATTTAAAACGTTTAGGTCACGTTAGCAATAGTTCGCTCCCCTGGGGTTCTTTTTATACGGTCCTTGTCCTCTGGAACACGCAACGTTTAATGAGGCACAAATGATGAACATTTAAATATACTCCTACAATTTAACTTTCGAGTCTCTGACATCATATAGGGAACTACACGAAATATACACCGTTACGTAAACCGATAAATTAGGAGTGGACCTGGAAAAGTGCATAGGATAAGTCGAGATTAATAGGTGATAGGCAGCAGGGTTGAAATGATAAAAGTCCATCCAATGCTATGAAAAAGAGTACCATTCAGGTGGCTTACTTTTCATGATAATGACGGTTATTTTAGATTTTTTTTTTTGTTTTCCGAGTCACTTGAATGACCTATAGCCGTTGGATTTCCTCCGTCGTCATGCGTTGTACATAACCAAGTTTACAGATTTTTAAAAATGTTTAAAACATTAAGATATATCTTTTGTTTCATGCTTAACTTTTTCTAGAATAATAAAAATGTATGAATTTTTTTAAATCTATGATACAGCTTCAACATGGCCTCAAAACTGCCAAAAATGTTCAAATTGTTAACGATCGGCCACATCACACGTGAATTGGGAAACCAAATGTATGGCTATGATGTCCATGAAGCCCTTTACCAAAAGATATGAAATTCGTGGCCCCTTGGTCAGGGGTACAGTCTCTAGTGTAGGGATAGTTGCAGATCTGTAGTTTTACGGGAAAATTCAATTTGACAGACCGTAGAGCTATGTTTCCTCGTATACAAAAACTTGAAAATATTGCTCTGGTTTACTTAAGACTGATTAATCTTATTTCATATACAAATAATCGATACCAAAAATTAAAAAAAAAATCGTACTACAGATGTCGTAACTTTACTTGTCATTAAACACCATCACCAGACCCCCCCCCCCCCCCCAGCCCCCCCCCCCCCCCCTCCTCAAAAAAAAAAAAAAAAAAAATTGCCACACTCGATCAGGTGAATATAATATTATACTTTACATTTTAAGGTCAGTTAGCGTGTTAAGAGAGGCAAATAAAGAGACAATATCAGTAGTAAATTGACCGAAAAATTAATTTTATGGTTTTAGTGTATCCATAGAGTATGTCAGGAAACAAGGTAAATCAGTCCAAAACTAGAACATATTTTGTGCGCCGTAAATTGCAAGTAATTTGTATGTCATGCACTAGCTCTGCGGGCTGTTAACCCGAATTTTAGGTCACCTGAGTCACTTAGGTGACCTATTGCAATTGGTCGTCGTCCGGCGTGCGTTAACAATATTACATTTTTAACTTCCTCTTGAAAACTACATGGCCAATTGTTACTGTTTTTGGTGTGAAGCATCTTTATGGTAGGAGGAATATAACTTTTGAAATTTATGGCTCTACCACCCCTGGGTCTTATAGGCGAGGCCAAATATGCAAAAAAGGTCAAATTAAAAAAAGTAATCATCTCTACTCCATTTGAGAAAAACTAAATGCATGGTTATGATGTCAATGAAGCCCTCTACCAAAATTGTGAAATTCATGGTTCCTGTGTCATGGGTTCAGGCCCAAGGGGAGGGAGACCAATATAGCCATATAGTGAATATTTAATAGATCTTAAAAAATCTTCTTCTCTACTCCCATACACGTTTGTAAAAAACTAAATGCATGATTATGATGTCCATGAAGCCCTCTACCTAAATTGAAATCCATGGCCCCTTGGTCAGTGGTTCAGGCCCTAGGGCGGGGCCAATATACCCACATAGTGAAAATATTTTTAGATCTTTAAAAAATCGTCTCTACTCCAATATATATTTGAGAACAATTAAATGTATGGTTATGATGTCCGTTAAGTCCTCTACCGAAATTGTGAAATTTATGGCCCCTACATGTATGTCAGGTGTTCAAGCCCTGGGGCGGGGCCAATACGGGGGAAAAGTGAAAACGTTATAATTTAATATTTCTTTCTCATTACCAAAAGTTTACTCGAGGACCCCAACTCCACCTCCTACTCTTTTTAATGAAATGATATTTTTCAAATATTTTTTTCACAGTCAAATATTCGAATATATATATATATATATATATATATATATATATATATATATATATATATATATATATATATATATATATATATATCTCGAAAAATATATTTTTCAAATATCAAACAATAAAAGCAGGGTAACAGTCAGATGAGTCTCAGATTAGAGTTTAGACTTTAAAACGGAGCTTAAAATGCAAACACGAGACTCTCTGACATGTTAATCTGAAAGCAAAGGTACTCAGAGGGTCGTCAAGGCCTGAGGGCTTCTTGTTCCGTAGAGCTACACATCTGCTGCAAGTGTTAGGACTAATATAGCCATATTGTAAAATGTGGGTTATAGTACTGTGGGTTATGGTACTATGGGCTTCTTGCTTTATTTGTGACATGGCCTGAAATGCAGCCCTTCATTAAAGGATGAACAATTACATCGAACATCACTTTACTGTATACAGGGAAATATTCGCACCGGTTTTATTTTTGCCCATTTAGCCCTCGTTGTCAGCGGGCGAATTTCAGACAGGGCGAATTCCAATGTATCAAATTATCTCTCTTAAAACACAACTGCGACTGGGCGAATTCAACACAGGGCAAAACTGTTAGCAAGTGTAGAAGGGTGAAAATTACACGGGGCGAAAATAACCCTGTATACAGTATTGAGTCCAACATACAATATCAAATGCTGAGTTTCACTCTAATGCTACGTTCACCATTAAAATCTTAAGGTTGCTTTGTTAATAATAGCCGTTACTTACTTTGAAAGATATTTGCAGGAAGGGAAAATGGCAAAATTCTTTTCAAGCAAATCATGCAAATGATAAACAGAAGAGGAAAGACATTGTTTCTTTCTGTCTACTATATTGTTTGTCTTTTGTGTCTTTAAAAAGGGAATCAAAACTTGTCTCAGTAGTAGCTTCATATTGATTTACATTCCTAATGAAAGACACATTAATTTTGAGGAAAGATAAACAATATGCAGCGGCTAGACTGAATTTGCAAACAAAGACAAACCATCCCCGTCGAATTGATTTAAAGTTTGCAATGACATCCTTTCAAATATAAACTGTTGTCAAGAAGCAGAGAAATGATCCTGTATTTGAGAACAGTTGTAGTGTTGTTTTAATAAGGGTTGCAGTATTGGTATCAGTTTGATTTCTCTCCAGATTTTTGACTGCAGATTAGTTGGTAATACTTAAAACAAACTTGCACTAATTCGGTGAGACCAACTTCCGGGTTTTCCCCCTCCAACCTCCGCCGTCAGTAATGTGAATTCTAATATTACCGCCATCAGTTACTTGGTCACGTGTTATAATTTTATATAATTAAGCCTTTCTCAAAACGACGATCGGAAAAATCTTGTAATTTCATGATTGGCTAGGATGGAATTTAAAAAAGGCAACCCCTCTCAAATGAGTTGCATGTAATAAGACCTTGTGGGCTATAAAGTCATGTGCTGTAGTACAAAAACCTACGTACATGTACATGTAATGTCTTAATAAGTGGTAAAATGTCATTCCTATCATATACATTATCTGTTCAAATACTACTAGGAGTACTCCTACGTTCAGGGTCCCTGCGTCCACTGTCTACTAACTGATAGTTAAAGTTTCAGTCATTGTCCTTTGCAACTTGTGTGTAATATACTATTGACATGGCAATATTGATAAATAGAAACACTGGTGTTACAACAATAACATGCAATATATTCATACCGTTTGTGTTCCTTTTAGTAATATAATTTTATACATGTATTTAGACCATGCCCTTAAGGTGGCTGCACGGAAAACTCGGATCAAATGTAGTTAAAAAACATGTTGAAAATCAAAATAAATACGACTGATTTTTTCCTGTGTAATCTGTTAGTTACTTTATGCTTCATTAACTTTCAACTTAAAACATTCTTACATAAAAATATTGCTTCATTGACAATCCATGATTATCCCCTTTTACAATAATATAATAAAATCTCCTAAAAATCTACTTTCCGATATATTTAACACCTATCATATAAGTTGAGTTATATTTATTACTGTGTACATAAATAAAGTAAAGCCATTACACATCGCTGTTTGATGACTTGACTGCTTGCAGAAAACTATATTTGCACGTATAATAGGTTTACTGTGTACATATCAATCTGTAAATCATACTTTATGTTCTTTATTTTTAACAATATATACAATTTATCTGTAATATTACAATCAAATTAGCGATCAACATGTATTAAACACCACGTGTTAACTAAAAGTTCGAAGGCATGTAAAACTTTTATGTAAAGTATATACATTAAAGAAAATGCCAACTCATTGTAGGGCATGAACAATTGTGAATATGAATGAAGTATATCTTTTGCCAGCATCTAGTAGTAAAACTACGCCAATGTGTTTATTTAGTGACATTTAGTTCTGAGGGTCGTTTTCACACCATTTTCCCTAGACAATTCGCCGTCCTCTAGTAGTTGAAATGCTAATACTACTTCTTTCAGCTATTCTTTTGCTTTGGCACAAAATAGGTCTCATTTTTCGTTCACTTGCATTACAAGTAAACCGGTAGAGCGATGTGTCGGTAAAAAAATGTTTACACAGTTTCAAGTAGCCGACCCTTTTCACATGTGTATCAGTTACGCACAATCATAACAAATGCTTTTAAATATTTATGTACATGCACTAAATATCAAATGGCAGACCCATTGAAGAAGAATTATGAATGAAGGCACCCCTTGCCAAATACAAAGAGTATGGGAACATGGGAAAGAGGTATAAATCATTCAGTAAACAGCAGGTAAATTGAAAAAAGGTGAACGGGTATAGAGTTAAGAATAGACTCCTTTGAGCTGGTTTAATGCTGGTTTAATATACATCTATATACATGTCTGGGAGTGTTTTACACATTAGATGTTTCAGCCCTTCATGTTGGTCGCTTCTTAATGTTATTGCTCAAACTTTTCTTCACGTTATTTACAATGCTTAATAACATAGATGACGATTCCGTGCACCGAGCAAATTTGTAAGGTTTTAATACAATAAAGAACTATCATGAAAATAGATAGGTCATGCTTCATAGATTACGTTTGGTATATTCTGTTGATATCTATACAAATAAAATTCTGCTTCTTAAGCAAAATTCAAAGGAACGATTGCGCATATTTTTCGAGTTTAAAGGGCTTGTCATCTTAAATACTTTAGAACAGTTGAATTTCACTAGCATGTTTTGAGCTATGATATACTAATATCATGATGTTATATATTTATTGCAAATTATGGCATAAATTCTAGAGCAATAATAGTATATAACATTTATAACTTATTTGAAGATTTCGATTTATTTTTCAAAAATAATATAAATTGATTACTCAGTATAATTCCCCCCCCCCCCCCCAAAAAAAGCAGAAAAACAATGCATTTTGTCTGGAACAATATATTTCTACTAAAATGAAATAGGATGAAAAACAAGACATTTATATGTTAAAAGTGTACCATTTCAACAGGTGCTTTGCATGGTCAGATACGAAATGTTCCCTTTTTATCGCACAGAGAACAATTAACGTAAGTATCCGGTAATTTGTAACAAAAACTCATTCCCTTGTGGCAGCGTTATTTTCATTCTTTATGATACTGACAATAAATCAATATTTCAATATTTACTACATCCGATTATAATGGAAATCTGTCTTTTGTTTTATATGATTTGATTGCTTAGGCTTAATAACACAAACCACAAAAAAGTGCACAGCGCAGACAGTGAGCTCTATGATAAAAACATCACATGACAATTAGTAGACCATTTCAGTTTAAGGTCTCTCTGTTCTTTTGTTGTTCGACAAAACACTCCTCACTAGCAGTAACCGACTATCAGGCTAAACTTCTTTGAGATGGTATTCCGAAGTTGCCTTGTATAACCTTGCTTAACTTTTGCTCACCTTAGCCAAAAGATCAAATGAGCTTTAACAATATCTAAATATGTCTGCAAAATAGTAGTTTTGCTACGTTTTGATTTGCAGATGTTTACACATTTAACTCAATCTGAACATAGTTTTCTTCTCAATAATTTGTATATATTGACTGGCCTTTATAGAATCCCAAGGATAAGGATATTATCCTTATGGGTATTTTTTATGTATAATCTAACAAAGCTAGGTTTATTATTTTTTAATGTGTTGAAATTGATGATATGCACAAAAAACCTTATTAATGTTAATAAAACAAAGGAAAACCTAGCAAAAAGACTGATATACAGAATTAACGGTTGCGGGCATTAAAGATAAAATACCTGTGCTGCGTGATCGTACTATCGCACTACATGTAATACTAATTTTTTTTTCAATCTCGTAGTATCGTATTCCCAAATGGAGGAGCCAGGCAAAAAAAGAAAATAAAAGGATTATTGGGTTTTTTAAAAATGGGCCAATCTGGCACATAATTCACCCACAGAGTACCTTTGATCAAAGGATTTGCAGTGATCTTGAACAAAGTTTTCAGCTCAAAGGTCAAAATCATATCAGACCTCGTTAAAAATCCTTGTCTGCACCATATGTTTTCTCTGGATAATACTTCACATAAAAAGTGTTTTGGTGTACAGGGTTTTCAATTACCTTGAACCTCAGTTCTATGTCAAATGTGAACGTCAAGCATAAAAATGACATTGATAATAAAAAAAAATGCAAGGAAGGAGTAGTGAACTTGAATTTAAGTTCTACGTCATTTACAAATCTTATTAGAGGTTAAGGTCAAAGCAACGTCCTCTAAAATCCTTTACATCCAAAGGTCCATATCTTTAAGAGAAGGCCTTTGAAGTGTTCACCATCTCAAGTGACCCATTTAAGGATGTCTAGTCAGTATTTTAAAAATACAGACTGAGTGTGTAAACAGTCAGATGAAATTTCTCGCAATATAGTAGTAATTACTCAGTGCTGTAAAATTCTTTTGATAATTTGACCAAGTTCTGTTTCGCATCTTTGGGAAGGAATAAGTATCCAGATTTAAGTCAAGAACTGAATAAAGAGGCGATACAATTTTTAATTAGAGACCCGCTATGCATACAAGTATATCCGCCCGTCTTTCCAACCGTTATCAGTTGTTTGGGGCATTATTTCCCTTCGGCCCGATCTGGTTCATACTTCGCCTTAAGAGAGTTTTGTGTAAAGGTTGTGCATTGACCTTGAAACAATGTTCAAATCTAAGGTAAATGTCATAGCATACCTAAGTGCAAAATTATCGTCCACACCATATATTCTCTTCCATTGGTAATATATCACTCATACCTAACCCATAGAGGGCCTCTAAGTAAAGGATTTCTAGTTCTAAGTTCAAGGTCATGTCAGAATTCTGTTGAAAATACCTTATTTGGACTACATACTCATGTATTCTCTCCCCTTAACTTCATCTTTGTCATATAAAGAGTGATTGTTGGTAAACAATGTGCAGTCATCTTGAACCACGTTTTTATGTCAAAGTGAAGGTCACAGCAGCTATCGTTTGAACCTTAATTTCCCTCCCGAGAGATTTTGAATTAAGTTTCTAGGTTAAATTCCGAGGTAATAGCACAGCTCTGTGTAAAATCCTTGTCTGGATACTATTTTCTCCCATTTGCCATATCTGCCTTATACGTCACCCTACGAGTGCTTGTTAGATGGATAAAATAAGCAATAATCTCGGACTTAATTTCTTCGTAAGAGGTCAAGATAAAAGCAAAGTCCTCTAAAATGTTTTCCATTTTAAATTCCTTTATTGAAGTGGCGCCCTATAAGCTGGTAGCCATCTCGATGATGTCTAGTTTATACAGAATTTGAATCTGTAAGAAGAGAGTGAATCATTATTCATGCAATAAACTACATGCTATGGCATCTGATATGATGATTTGCCAAACAATCCAAATGACATACAGTATGATAGTAAAAGATTATAATGTACATTAATCTAGTAGCAATTTGATGAACCTCCGCCAAATGCAAATTCCAACTCGCTCTCTTGTGTGTAATAAAACTGGTAGTGAACAAAAATTATTGTTCGTCTTTACAGTGCATACAAGTTGAGGATCATCATGCACCACTGTGTTCTTACTGTCTCTTGTAGGTAGATAAATGACAAGGACATTCAATTAAAGGTTTTTGTATAAAGCTATGTATGATGCAATAATATTGTCTCGAGAGCTCTTATGTTATTGCTATAAAAACTGATATTGTAGTTAAATTTCTGAAAGTAAATATAGTATCAACGTGTTTGCTGCTGTGTACGTTGTTTTTAAAGTTGACATGCTAGAAAAGATAGTGGGGAAAATAGCAAAACCGGTTTGTTATCAGAAATCAGCAATTTCTTATCTGATTTTATATGATGATAAATAATGTACAAGGAGAATTATCGAATGGATTTACCTACAAGGTGTTTCATTCATTAGTATGCTCCTTTGACAAAGTGCACATCAACTTCGTATTTCGTACATGTGACCAATAATGAAAACCTTGCACGATGCCAGAAGAACATTTCGTTCTCCGTGCAGTCAAATCAAATAAAAGAGCTCTCAGTAAAATGACAGGTTTGATAACTGACAGTTCCTACCTCATACAGACAATATAGATTTTCATATCACTCGTTGGGGCGACCATCTTTGTGCACCTGTTAATTTCCTGATGGAAGGATACTTGATAATTTTCAAAATCGTATCCGAGTAGATATAAATTGATTTCCTCAAATCTTCGGATGGCAATTAAGATTGCGCTCGGTGCTGACGCCATATTATTCACACTGAATCACCCCAGGAATCTGAAACACCCTTTGTATAGTGGAATCATGATATGATACCCACGGTCAGTCTCACATATTAACCAAAGATGCAAGATCTGTTTCATTCATGCACTATTTCGATTTGGTTTTTTACACTTCTGTGCTGGAAATATCGCTCATTGTTTGCTTTTAAAAAATCATGTATTCATTACATAATATCTGTTCTCATATAAAAAAAAAAAATCAGGATTTTGGGAATGCAATGATTTTTATGCCGTGTACTTTTCAAGGAACGGTCAAATGATAAACTTACTGTATCATAGAAATCAACAAATTAAATTGGCAGAGGTAACGGCTCGATTGCTTACCTAAAACAACAGATAATTAGATATGTATAAGGTCAAGCTAACTTCAAATGCAACATCAGTTTTAAAAATTCAATTATTTCATAAATGGTCATCAGTCAACTTGTTGTAATTCCCTTCGTAAAAGCACTGATAAAGGAAATTGTTTTAAACAGACTTAATATTTAAAAACATTTTTTTTAAAAAACCAGAATCTTATCTACTTAGCAAAATAAAAATGTTTATCAAAAAATCATGTGTAATATCGATTGTTTTCGAAAAAACAAAACCTCTCCTATTTTGTGTAGTATCGGGGGTGGTTTTGTGGGAGGTATTTTTTTTTTTTTTTTAAAATACCTGCACATGTAATTTGTAATCGCTAATCAATATTTTCTAGACTTTGTAAAAGTTGTAGATTCAAAGGTGTAGTTTACCAAATGATTAATAAAAAAATTTCTAGTTTAAGTGGAAACTTCAAAACTTTGTTTATTTTACTTGATTTATTTCATCTAGTTGACAATGTCAGAAAACTGCAGGAGGATACTAAAATAGAAAATGAAAAACAATTTTAGAAGGTTTATTCAAATTTTCTACATTTAGATCTGACAAAACATTTCGATGCATTTTGTTCCGTTATGTCAATCTTCAATGCTGACATTTTTAGATGGTATGAATCGTTACCCAACCACTTTCATAAAGAAAACACAGTAGTTAAAACTGGCTTTGCCATACCAGTCAAAATTATGTTATATCGCTGATGGATATTGGAAAGGCATAAACTTTATAGGGAGTAATGTATCACACAATTTTACTTAAATTACTCGTAACTGTTAGCATTTATATTGGTGTTTTATAATTTGTATTATTAAGGCTGTTCCCAAGGTAGACACGGTACGAACGTGTGACTAACATCTCCCGCTCAATATGTTTTAATTCAATACAATATCCTGTTCTAGCAAGGTTTAAAAGTAGTGAATTTTAAAAATGGGTGCGTCATCTGCTTTGGAATGGCATCATCTTACATAAGAATAGTACACGTTAAATATGATGTTCTTATTGAATCAAACAGAAGATAAAACAATAAACTGAAAGGTTATGAAAATTGCATTGCAATAAAAACAACAGCAATTCAATATTAAAATGATCCTTTGTACATCACAAAAACCATTGTCGAGATACGAGATTGTGTCTCTGATGGCAACCACACCATCAATTCAACGAACGCTTAGCAGTAAGGGTAAACAAAAATGATAATACATTTTTCCGTATTTTCTTATTAATTTATAAGAAATAGCTAGCCCTGTATAAATTCAAAGTATGCAGAGATACACAGTATATTTAATTATTATTGCACTAATACAATAAGATTGAATGCACGTGCATCTTTTTACATTGTAAAATATCACAAAAATTAGAGAAATTGCAGAGATTCATTTTAAGAGGACACGATTTTGCTGTAAAATTAGGTTTATTTTCGACCGTTTCCAGACCATTATTGTTTCCATAATATAGTTTCATTTTGAATGTGTGGAAAACACATTTCGAATATGACTCGTGTAATGTGATTGTCATGTTCATTGAGTCTTCGTTTCATATTTAAATCGGTTTTACTCCTTTTAATTGTCAAACGTGCTTTTCCTTTTAGTGCACGCAACGTAAATAAGAGCAATGATTACATAACTCTGACCCAATTCTACGTGATACACGGTGATGCGTTTTAAAATTAATGGCCGGTCCAGTCATCGAATTTAAATAATATATATATTCAAGTTAACATACAAGTTTTCTTTGTCGATTTATCTTTCAGATACTCTTCAGGGTGACTCATTGTACATGTTAATGATGATAAATTTTCAGTTTGTGAATCAATTTTCGTGTATGATTTATGTGACTATCAAAGCTATCACTGAATCAAAAACTTTTTGATTCATAAATATGCTAATCCTGTAAGTATATAGGTGATCTAGAGAGGATTTTTTTATCACGCACAAAAGTAAAAACACCATGAGAAGATACTCCATCATAATCTGACTCACTCATATATTATTGGTAAATAATACTCGTGTGTTACAGGTAAGCCATGCAAGTATATCCTATATTTTTAAACTGACAATGAGAATCGATTGACGCGATAAAGAATATTTTGATCCATCCTTTAAATCAGATAAGAAAATCTCATTGTCTGCTTCGGAGGATCGCTTTTATTCTCATCGTCACTGAAAATGTTGATGTAAACTATTTTGTTAGTTTAAGATAGATTGCTACATCTGAACATAGATGTGTGTGTATTGCAAGGAAATTAGACTCAAAAAACAAAAGAAACATATTATATTACGTCAGGAATGTTCAAATACCTTCAAAATGATAAGGTAGTTCCGTTTTTTATCTTGTTTAAAATTGTAAGACAGTCGTCAGTATTTGAAGATAAATTACCACTTCCAAACATAGATATGTGTTTATTTTAAGGAAATTAACTTGGAAACAAAGAAGAAAAAATTTCGTTTACGTCAGAAACAAATTCTTAATATCTTATGGTTTTTCCGCTATACACATTATTTCAAGTTAATTTTCATTTATAGTGTCTTCTAATTGGTTGCGGAAAATGTTATACACTGTACTTTTTTATCCTTTTTGGTTTTCTTATTTTACTTAGAAGATTTATTAGATCGATTATTATATAAGTGAATGATTGGAAAATTAATAGTACCCTGCCTGATTCCACTGTTCGTCAAAGCGTACAACAGTTACCAGCATTTCCCTGATTTAAATTAATGTCCAACATGGGATAAAAATTAACGGTTCTGGTTGATTTTCACATATATTTATTGTTTTGTAGTAATGCATTTTCCCAATAAAGCCAATATTGCCCCACCAGTTAAAAGTCAATTCAGGGGTCATTGAGTAAACGTATTTGGTAGATGTCGTCTTGCTCACCATAACCATACTTTCAGTTTATCTGCTAGATGCTTAAGAGTACAGCGAACACGATCATTAACAGAATTATAGTCTCTTTTTAATAACCATGAATTATTTAACACTGAAATGTTATACAGACTTTCATTGTGCCTGTATACAAATAAAGGGTGAGTGACAAACTGTATACAAGTGTAGGTATATAAAACTAAGGTCATTCAAAGTTTTTTTCTGTTTAGTGTCCGAGGACGGATTGGTTTTGAAGCATGAAAATTAAATAAGAAACCCACAAACATGTACTAAAAAATAATGTGCATGTTCTCTTCGTGTTTGAAAACACACGCACTAAGATTTAAAACTTGTTTTGTTTTGTCATTTGAGCCAAAGGTTGGAATATTTATGTATTTTCGTAACAATATAAAGAAAATACTCAAATAATGATAATAGATTTTATTAATGACCTAAATAATAATGTGTGTTTTTCTGTTGATTTGTATTTGTTTTCCTGAGAGAAAGATAGGGTTTTTTCTTTTGGGTGGACGCTAAACATAGAAAAAACTTAATAGAATGGCCTAATTTGAAACGTGGGGTTTTGACCAAACAACTTGTTTGTGTGTTCCATTAATATAATTATTTACAATATTTTAAAAAGCCTTGTCTTTAATATTAAATATTAATAATACAAATATTTCCTATATACCTAAGTATTTCAGTGACAAGAATAAATTGTGCGTTATAGTAGAGAAAACAGACTAAAGCTACTAGAAAGTTGGACAGTCGTGATTTGAAAGTAAAATTCTGAGATCGTATTGGCGAATTTCGCTACCTTAAGAGCTTTCTTTGAAATTGTAATAGGACTTAAAAGACATACTTTTCTCCACAGATCAATCACAATAGACTTGTTTGTTGGCAGTTGCATCCTTGTAAGGCCTACGGTGTCAAGAAATATATGGTTTCAAGGATTTTTACGAATTAACAAGTAGATTTATTAATTCAGGTCGTTTCTATTTTCAAATTTAGCACCAATCAATGTCATAAATTGTTTCTTGATATCCGTCAAATGTTTATTTTTGAAGAAAAGTCCAGACTTTAAATTTTCTTTAAAACCTCATTTGCACTTCACGGAAAAGAATTTTGAAAGCAAGTTTACAATGTAAAAGTAATCAATATTTAATCATGAAACGTAATCGTTCTTCTTTTTAATGGACAGTAAGACGATGGTATGTAATATACTCAACAAAATCAACAATACTAACATTGTATGTTAACATTTTGTAAGCTTCTATTTCGCCAACATGTACTCTCTTTTATTTTTTAAGTAAAACTCTTTTTTAAAATGATTAATTGTTATCAATTTTAGAACCGTGAACTTCCTGAATTTAACGATTTATCTCATACATGTTATTACCATTTAATAAATCGTGTCACCTTTCACATAATTAACACCGAACAGTCCAGTTATGAGACGTTTCGGGTTAAGTCGTCGTCAAAGAAAAACCCCAGACTGATACATGAACATATCCCAAAACGCGGCATCACATTTTGATAACTGCTTTGCTCACGGTTTTGCTGCATACAGAGAGGAATGCGAAACTCTATTATAAGGTCTTATTACTGCCTTAATATTAAGGGTCTATATATAGGAGGACAGCTAGCAAATTTTAGAATTTGACAACAGATAAGAGCTATTTGAAGATGCAAATGTGGTAATTTAAAGCAGTATAAATCCTTGAACCTTAGAAACTTTAACCCTATATTATGTTAACTACACCGAATTTCAGTGCCTTTTTACACAAAATTAGAGCTTAAAGAGCTCTTAAAGTCATTTAATGAAATTTTTATTTTCGGTTTTCTAAAGAAGATTTTATGATCATGTCAACTTGAGAAAAGTAATAACAGTTTAGTGGTTTTACATTAATTATACATAATTGTGTATCGAAGAAGGACTGACATCTTATTATAATAATACGACTTCGGCAAAGACATATATACGCCAGTCTTTAGAACAGCATACAGTGGATGCATTCGATAATTCAGTTTTATTTAGATAAAGAGCTGTGAAGTGTTTCTGATATACAGTGTACTATCAAAAGAAACATTATATTTGATAAGAATAATTCAAAATATGATTTACACAATTTGATAGGAATTACTTTTTAACTTAAATTCTTTTTATTGAAAGATAATTTGGTATTTTTGAAAATAGACCAAGTGAGTAAAGATCGACTTAAACTGTGTGGTTGTTTTTGTCTTTCTTCCAAATATATACAGAAAGTAAATGACATGTTAGGTAGATTGAAGATTTCAAATAAGGTATTTATTTATATAAATAATTTCGTAGTATATATATTTCAATTCATATTTACAATGTTGTCAAAATTTGATGAATCTGTGTAATAAATCACGCTTCTTGTAATTGATCGTTTTTCACCTGACACCTGAAAAATATTCATGACTTTAATTAAAATACGAAGAATCAGCATTTGATATATTGTTTATGGCTCATCATTGTGAACAAAGCTATTCTTCCGGGAGGCCAAACACTGGTTCTGAAATTACACACTCCTTAACTGAATCAAAACCAAACTGAATAAAACCACTTTTCTGTTAATCTGTTATGTACATTGTGGTGTGGTCATATTTCTAGTCAAAGCTTTTATATGACATATATAGCAATAATAAAGCACTTGTTTGGTGGTGGTATTATCGAGATATCGCTACCACATCCAAAATTGGTCAATTTAATAAACCTTCTAAGGTCTTTTCAGAACGGATTTTTTAAAAAGTATTAGTAATACAACAAGACAGACAGATCGGTTAATAATGATAAACTCTCCCTCATACATGTATGTTTACATTTTTGAAATTTAAAATCTAGGTAAAATAGATGGACCCCTAGCCAATGCATGACATGCATGCATCAGCGAAGGGTGCATAGTATTATGTTCCACTAGCATACTGATGAAGAGAATTTTACGTTATTTTTATTGTGATTGAATTATGGCATGACCATATAATATATACATATCGCTTTCTTAGCCGATTGGCTTGCTAGGTTTTGCACCGAACGAATACCTCCTGTTCAAACATACACTTTGATAAGTTTTTTGACAGTAAATATGTACGATGGATTACCAAAATAACCCATAAAACTGTAGGGGTTCTTGTTTTTACCACATTTGAATATTCCTTAAGTGATTGTCAAACAGATCACAATGAATAAAAATATACCGGTATTTCATTTCATAACATTCAATTTCCTCTTGGACGCTTGTCGTAAAGGTATACTGAAACAGCACAAGTCAGATCCTGCTCTGTTGAAATCAACCCATATATATAATATAATAATTATATTTCTGAGTAATTTATCATACCTGCAAAAAGTATTTGTATGTTTTATACAATGCATATTTAAAGTATATATTCCATTAACGCGTATAAGTATCTACTAAATTACCACCTCATGCTCACGTATTACTCCTAGCCCTGTTTTGGCAATAGTCGATTTAACTCTGCGGGCAAATCTAGTCAATGTACATGTAACTATACCCTTGCACCAGGAGAATGGCAAACACCATATGATACTACGTGAAAACCTTTGTGAAAAGGGTGTACGTCGCCTGTTTTTATCACGGAGATTTTTATCTACATTTTGCTCCTGTATCTCAACAGGTGTATCGGATACTATTTTGATGTCCTGCGGGAATACGAAACCTATTTTTTATCAAAATAGAAATAGTGAGTCTCAGCCTTTTCTTGGCTTCACTTAAAACGAAATATTTAGGTTGGTTTATCTTTCAAGAGCATAATTATCTGTAATCACATGGTTATGTATTATTTTCAATCATTTCGAGAAATAAGTTTACTACATTGTTGATTTGTGTCCATCCTTAATTTATCATGTCAAGCAAATAATTGATAAATAATTATTTAGTTTAGTATCTGAAAGTTAATCACTTGTTAAATGTAAGAGACAATTAATCAATGGCCTGGGACAGATTGGTTCTGCCAGGGAAATAAACTCTCGACTGACAATTTGGTTGCATATGGTTAATTTTTATTTTTCAATTACTAACTACACTTTAACAAAGTTGTCTTGATCAATTTACACGTGTCCAATAGAAGATCTCGTCATCAAGATGGTTGGGGTTGAAACTGGAGCCCCGCCCCCGCTTACAAAAGGGTAGTAAAAGGTGAAGAAAACAAGATTATAAGTATGAATCATATAGATGTACATAGTAACGTTTATATGTAATAAACTGATGAAAAACATACAGATTTAAATATTACCTATTGGTAGGGTTAAGGATCTAAGTTGTAAACATTAAAGAGATATACTCCTATTTTTGTGCGTCATTCAGTGAACCAACTGAAATACTTGGGAGTGGTTTCATAATTGTTAGGGTCTTCCGTTTCAACGGAAGACCCTATTGTTTTCGTTAGGTTTCTTTTTCTCTATTTTTCACTATTATTAATAAGGTCTTCCGTTTCCAACGGAAGACCTTATTGTTATTCTTCGGTTTCTTTTTCCCTATTATTATTATTCTTTTTTTTCCTTCCCATTTTTGTGCACGCGATTTCTCAGAAACGGCTCGACCGATCTCCATCAAATTTTCAGATGTGATAGATATTGGTCTGAACTTGATAGCAAATTTTTCGCATCGATGACGTCACATCCGTTTTTGAGATATTGAGATTTTTCCAGTTTTGATATGGGTATTTTGTCTGCGGACGTTCTCTTAAAATAAAAGAGATATTGAGCTCAAAAATCTACGGTTGGTAGAGAAAAGATTGAAGTTTTGCTTGGTTGTTGTTTTATATGTCTAGCACTAAAAGCGCCAAAGCTCGGTAGGGCTCGAAAATTGAGATATCAAAAGTATTGTGAATTTTCGTACATTTCTTTGTTTATCTCTTTTCTGGAAAATATTTTGTTAGCTCATGTAATGCAATAAAAGTTCAAATTTACAAGACCTTTCATTTGATACCAAGAAAAAGGGACTGACCCCTCAAATTAGGGACCTAGAGGGCTCTAAAGTCTTTTATCTATAACCCTTTACTGGGGGATTTTTTGTAATAGGTTATAGAAGCAAATATGTTTATCCTACAGAAATGTAGCCTAACAGTATAATGATTTTCTCATGTGTTACGTAATTAGGGGATTTTAAGGGTCGAGAGTCCAAAACTTTGATCAACTATATCTCAAAAAGGAAAAATATTTTGGAATGCAGTATATAAGAAGAGATGCTCAAAATAATGTACTAAACAATATGCAAACCTTCAAAATTTTGTTCCGCGGCCCCAATAAGGAGATAAGGGACCGGCCCCTAAAACGTTCTTTCTCAGATATCTCAAGAACAGTAACGAATTTCTAAACACTTGTTGAACAAAATGTCTTAAAAATTAAATGACCTTTCATTTGATACCAAGAAAAAGGGACTGGCCCCTCAAATTAGGGACCTACAAAACTCTAAAGTTTTTTATTTATAATTCTTTACTGAGGGATTTTTTGTAATAGGTTATAGAAGCAAATATGTTTATCTTACAGAAATGTAGCCTAACAGTATAATGATTTTCTCATGTGTTACGTAATTAGGGGATTTTAGGGGTCGAGAGTCCAAAACTTTAATCAACTATATCTCAAAAAGGAAAAATATTTTGAAATGCAGTATAGAAGAAGAGATGCTCAAAATAATGTACTAAACAATATGCAACCTTCAAATTTTTGTTCAGGGGCCCCAATAAGGAGATAAGGGACCGGCCCCTAAAACGTTCTTTCTCAGATCTCTCAAGAACAGTAACGAATTTCTAAACACTTGTTGAACAAAATGTCTTAAAAATTAAATGACCTTTCATTTGATACCAAGAAAAAGGGGCTGGCCCCTCAAATTAGGGACCAAGAGGGCTCTAAAGTCTTTTATCTATAACCCTTTATTGAGGGATTTTTTGTAATAGATTATGCAAGCAGATATGTTTATCTTACAGTTATGTAGCCTAACAATATAATGATTTTCTCATGTGTTACGTAAGTAGGGGTTTTTAGGGGTCAAAAGTCCAAAATTTTGATCACCTTTATCTCAAAAAAGGAAAATATTTTGATAAGCAGTATGGAAGAAAAGATGCTCAAAATGATCTACTTAACAGTGTGCAACCATCAAAATTTCGTTAAACGGCCCCGATAAGGAGATGAGGGGTCGGCCCCTAAAACCTTTTTTCTCAGATATTTCAAGAACGATAACGAATTTGTAAACATTTTTTTGAACAAAATGTGTGTAGTTTTAAGTGACCTTTCATTTAATACCAAAAAAGGACAAGGGCTGGCCCCTAAAATTAGGGACCTAGAGAGCTCTAAAGTATTTTATCTATAGCCCTTGACTAAAGGATATTTTGTAATAGGTTATAGAAGCAAATATGTTTATCCTATCTTGATGTAACCAAACAATATAATGAATTTCTCATGTGTAACGTAATTAGGGGTTTACAGGGGTCAAAAGTCCAAACTTTGATCACCTATATCTCAAAAAGGGAAAATATTTTGACAAGCAGTATAGAAGAAAAGATGCTCAAAATGTTCTACTAAATAGTATGCAACCATCAAAATGTGGTTCAACGGCTCCAATAAGGAGATAAGGGGACAACCCCTAAAGCAATCTTTTCCAAATATCTAAAGATCTGTACCAAATTTCTAAACACTTGTTGAACAAAACGGGTTAAGAATTAAAAGACCTTTCATTTGATATGAAAAAAAGGTGACTGGCCCCTTAAATTAGGGGTCAAGAGGGGTCTTAAGTTTTTCAACCAAAGCTCTTACACCTGAAACAAAATACTCTCTGATATCTAGAATGAAGACCCCATTTTCCTCTGTTTTCAATTTATGTTCAGTTGTTTTATAGTAAAATTAAGATCTTACATGTATCTCAACTTCTAAAATCGGACGGAAGACCTCCTCGTTGCTCGCAACGAGATCATGTCTAGTTATTCTTTTTTTTTCTTAACATTTTTCTTTAAACTCAAATATCTCAGACATGGTACAACGGATTTTTATGAAATTTTGACAGGTAATAAAGAATATCAAGATCTTTTAACAAGTACATTTTCGTTGATGAAATCACTTCCGGTCGGCTGATATATTCGTTTATCTTTTTTTAAAAAGTGATTTTGTCCTACCTTTTTCTCGAAAACGATTAAGGATAGAAAATTGAAAATTTCAGGAATGATAGATTTTTGAATTCGTAGATGCCATCAGGTACAAACATGATCGTCCGTCACTTCCGGTCCACGCAAACGGCATTTTTCGAAAAATTGCGTTGTAAAAATTTTTCAAATTAAAAGATTTGGATTTTTTTTTCATTAAAATATATTCTAAACGTATCCAATTTTAATATGAACAGGTCGTCCGTCACTTCCGGTCGTCACCGGAAGTGATTCCAAAATTTTGATTTTTGGAATTTTGAAACACATTCATTCTGTAGACATTTATGTGCTAAATATAAAACTGAAAACCGTTTTAAAATCGGACTATGCATTGCAGAGATATTTCAGTTTAAAAATGACCTTTTCCGGAAATCTTAATTTTGCAATGCAGGTCTTAAAATCAGCCTAAAAGAAAATTAATATACCAATTCGTACTAAATCTGATTCGGAAAATTGTTAATTCGTACCTTATAATTAGGTCCTCCTTTACATTTCCGGGTTTTGTTAAGTCGTACATAAAATCATTCGGGCTTTTAGTTAAGGCGTTTCATTAGATTTTTGGATTATTATAAAATCATTGTATTTGAAATGGTTTTACCTAATTAGATGAATTTGAATTTAAGATTTAAAATAATGTCAACATATTAATTTAACTCTGTCATTAATTCATAATCAAATGGAAGACCCACTCGTTGCTCGCAACGAGATCCTGTCTAGTTTTTTCTATGTTTCTACTTTAAGAAGTCATAAACTAAATGTGGGTGGAACACACCAGGAGAGATGGGTTATAGTAAAAAATTAGAAATCATTGACAACGAAAACTTGATGATTTGAAATCTGTTTTGATGTTAAAAATATATACATGCATATATATTATATGCATTTATAATCCTTCAGTTTTAGGTGAACATACACACTCAAAAACAATGGAGGGTTAAAGGTTACAAAGCAATATTAATGTGTAGGGGTATAATTTGCACTGGCAAAATTTTCTTTACTGCATATATGGAAAGACGTAAAGAAATATAAAACAGAATTTCGTGTCGTTCATATGTTGCATTAATTCATCAACATATATTATTATATATAGAATGTGAAAATCTTTCAACAATTTGCGCGTTGTCCATCTAATTAATTCACAACTATATGTTCATTAGACAAATCCCTGGGGGGGGGGGGGGGGGGGGGGGGGGGGGACGGGGGAGTCAAAATTATCCTTAAAAAATCAGTTAGATATGAAGTTGGCTGTTGCTTTATTCAATCCAATAGGAAGTCATTCATATTCTCGTCATTCATATTCTAGTGCTTTTTTCAAACGTGGTGTTTATTTCTTAATACGTCACTATATTTCCGTTGATAACCGATTATAAACCGATTATATAAACTGAAAACTAAGCTAGATAATGTGAACAAAACAGCTGGTGTTTAGACAAAATCCGATAATGTAATGGTTATGCAAAATATATGAATGAAAGTATTTTTCGTACGATGATAGTTATATGGAATAATTTGTAAATTAACGATACAATCGTCTTAATCATTAAGCAATCTCAGTTTTACAACTGAAGAACAATATCGTGCTATCAAAAGTCGGGATATTTTTCGTCACGTGATCTCCAAGTCTATTTAAGTAAGCCAAATGGTGAAAGATGACGTACTTTTAACGTCACTGGTGCAATAATGAGAGCCTCCTGATATTGACAAGTTAAAAGAACGTTTTAATGCCCAGTGTATTCAATAAATAGGAATAGATTAAATGTTAAATGTTACAGATAGATCAAATTCATTCGTAGGGTGAAGCTTGTTGTAAATATGGACTTGTGTTCAACGGCTTTTTTGTTCAAGAGACTTTCAACCATTGGACTTGTACATGTACCTTTTTGTCGCATCACATTTTAGGGGGATGTGGACGGGGAGTCCGCAGTGGTATGTGTTGACACTTTCTGCTCCAAAACCTGGATGTCTTCCCCCTTTTGCTTTCAAAGCTAGGGGCTAGTATATAAAGTAAATAATTCAATAAGGTTTTATAAGGCAAAGTTATGACACAGTTAACTGTGCCATATTGTTATAATGTAAAATTTGGTTTTTTGTATATTGGGGCCTACACTGGGTATAGGTGGGGCCACATCCACCTCACTCCAGTGAGGGGATGCTACAGCTGGCTGGTGCATGCAATAAGTAGGTTTATAAAGAAGCCTTTCGTAAAAAACGTTGGATATGATGTTTAGACTTCACAACGCTTATATACAATAGTAAGAACGTGGCATGAGGCTTGTCTCGATGGCGGAGTGGTTAGCGCATGGCTGCAGAGTTCAGTTGGCCTGGTTGGTCCATAGTTCTATCAACCACACACACAAATTCATACACACATACACACAGATACATTTTAGTTTCATTCACTGAACAACAGTAAAGGCGAATAGTACACGTGTGTAATCGCAAGCTAGGAGCATGATTTAACATTAGATACATTTCGTAGAAATAAATCAATAATGTTATAATTTATTCAAATTAGAATGTGACAATAGGGGATTAGTGCCTTGTACTTTTCAAACTTTTATCGATACTACATGTAGCAGCCTATCTTCTCTAGTCAAACACAACTCCCTTCTGAAACACCGCGACAATTAAATCAGCTCCAATTTGTTCCTCCAAAGCGATATGAATTCTACCAATGTTACACAAGAGGTCAGTAAGTGAAATTCGTTATGCTCTAAGCCAAGTCAAATGACTGAAAAAGTCATACTTTGCCCCCTAATTCAATCATAAAGCTATCATCAATACATTATTTGCATTGTGAACTCTTCTTATCCCCTGGCTTAGGTTTGCGCTAATCATTCTGCACTTGCCGAAGCATCTCGCGAATATTATTTTGGTTTTGTTTAAACCGTGTCGCTTGCACACTGATAATCTGGTTGATTGTAACCATATGTCCACACTAATCCACTCTGTTTCTAAACCGACGCCCTCGCCGTCTGCAGATTTCTGCGTTCCAAGATCACGTGACTAGTGATGAACTGTTTTGGACGACTTTCGGTATACTAATTAACAAATAATTTGCAAACATCGAGTTATTCAATCGCTAATCAAATGATAACAATGCAGGCTGAAGGGTCAAAACTCATAAAATTGCTTCATTTACCTGATTACTTAATACGCTATAAAGCTTCTAATAGCAAATTCATATTAAATACCAAGCTATCTTATAAACCATTGTCAGTTTTAGCATTATATATAATATGATCATCGATTAATTATGATTCTCGTTCATTGATTAAGAAATTACTTTATCATCAAGCTGAAAATATCAAATTCAATGTAATTGTTGAATAACTGCTGAAATAACAAAACTATAAGATAACAAATTCCTTATATTGAACTTGGGAATGTTTTGATTATTCAAACGCAGACATACACATGTATTGCAAATAGAAAAATTGTAATCAATTGATCAGTTGTTAGCAGAACACGAGGGGGGGGGGGGGGGGTGTAAGAGAATAGCTATTTAAAAGAAACTGGAATTTGATAGAAGTCTGTAAAGTTATTTTCATGCAAATGTTTGTAAAAACAATTGATAAAGAGAAGAGTTTTTAAGTTTGTTCTCTATGTACCATGCAATGTTTGCAATAAACCTTTACATACCTTGGCTCATAAAGTGCAACTACTTTTGAAACTTTAAAGAACATTAAGTATGGAATGCTTTCCTATAGCTGAAGCAAATGTCTCAAAACCTTTTGGATGTTTGGTGCACATTCTTTGAAGATTAACAAACAAAAATGTCAAGAAAAAAGACAACGGAAAATACACGCATGAAATTAACTTTTTCAAAGAATGTTGAGAAAATGGTTTACGTGCAAACTACTAATGTGACCTGTATTTGCATGCAATATATGAAAAACAAATGTTGTAAAATTCTTTTCGATCTTATAAGCGGGTTTAATGACAATGAACAGCGCATATATCAGTATACTTAATGTTTGCTTACGTGCAGGATGATATTCGAACTCTTTAGAGCTAGTTTATGAATAAATCTACTATCAAATACATGTACTAACTAATAGTACCAGCACATTCAGACTAAAACCACAAAAGAGTTGCAGAATATATCGCCTTACTTTTGATGGTTAAATTTGTACATCTATAGAACTTGTGTCACGATATTCTATTAGCAAGTCTGTTTTTTACCCAAATGCTGTATTGCAGATGCATGTATTTTTTACCCGAAAACCCATGATCAAATTTTGACGTCCTCGGTAGGAGCATTTGTTTAAAGAACTTTTACGCATCTCGTGATTTCAGTCTTTGTAATTAAAACGTATCTACAACTCAGTTAAACGTAATCTAGATCTCGTTTTAACTCCGTCAATTTAAACTTTGATATAACATAATTACAAAATAATTGAAACCATTGTGATGCCTTACCAATTTTGAATCTCTAGCCTAAGTAAGCTTAGCAAATTGATTTAACCGTTACTATGCTAAAGCCTACCGTCTCAGATTTTGTCTTTATAAATTCATTACAAAACACAGCTTTGTGTAAATAATACATCGACGTACTGTTGTACTGTACTCTAGATATTTGATTCTCATTTCAGAACTCATGCACAAATGCTTGTGACATTCCAAGCCAATAAAACAGGAACACAAACAATTGCAAGTGTTAAAACAGAGAATGTCAGGATTTTAAGAAGATTTATGCAATGCAATGCATGGGTGGCCTTTTTCCATCAACGGATCTTGTTAAATACATTATAATGATGTTTCTTGACCTTGCACACAAATGTCAAACCGGAAATGACGCAGGTAATGTGTAATGGTCGCTTCCTTTACTGATTATCCCAATTTTCCTCTATCCTATCAATTAATTTATCCCTTAATTTGTTACATCTTGCGTATTAGATAAAAAGCAGTCCAGAAATTAATGAATATTTATAACAGCTTATGCATTTGTTGGTATTTTAATTTACTATTATAAAACTGTAATAATGACATTTCGTCTCATTAGTCGCAAAAAAATCGACTAATTCAGCCGTAAAGAGTCTGCTGCATTACACAGATAAGACACAGTTAGGTTTTTCATGCAGTTATGTACATCTATTTTGATTTTGTCATTTGCTATGCCAAACTACTAACGTTAAAAAGGCATTAGACTTGAGAGAAGGATGCAGTGCAAAGTACTAAAGATGAGTTTCACAATATTCGAATTAAATAAAGTTTTAATATTGGCATATATGAACACTGTGATTTTGGACCAAACGGATAAATATGGGTCAATAAAATTTCTGTTCTGCATTATTTTTGAATCTCTACAATAAAATTCAATCATTTTGTAAATTGCTGAAATGTATATTTTTCATTTTTTTCTGTTGCTTGTTATGAATAACCCCTTACTTGTACATTTTTACTTATGGTATATAAAACACCCTAATGGAAGTAGCTGCAACATTTTAAAGTAGACATAACACTTGCAAAATTCTCTTGTTTTACTCGCACTTCCATAAAAGTTAAAAAGTTAAGTCACAAGAACATCATTTTTAAGAGTGTTTCCATGTACGCGTACTAGTACTTATAATCGTGCATTTGTGTAGTCTGTACTCCGGAACACTGTCGTTTCAGATACTGGCGAATGCCCTCTGCTTCTCTCACACATTTTGTCACAGGGACCAGGGTGGATACAGCTCTAGGTTCGAAGTGAAAATTCACGTTAAATAACCACGCACAACATTTGTGACAACTATGGCAAAACGATACAACTTGGCGTCATTGCAAATTTCCAACTGAATCTTAACTGAATAATTTGTACATGTTGTCTGACCTTGAATAATGGAGATAACTTAATATATAGACAATTGATGCTGTCCCATCCTTCTATGTTTTTCATAATCAATTATTGTTTCAATTAATCTTTTGAATATGTCGCATATGTTAAAGGTTAAAGTCTTCTCTTAAGAAACAATTCATTAACATAATATAGCTAGAGACTCTTCTTCTCATAAAATGTAGTGCATTGAAACTTTGTCTGTAGTTGTACGAAAGCCCAGAAGGCTCATTCGAGATTCGAGATTCAAATTACGAGATTCGAATAGCCTGACGTTTATATTAGCTTTAATTTTCACTTTCCAGTGCCTAGCAATCTGATCATGAGTGACTGCTTTAGTATAGCAAAAGATTAAACTTTGACAGCGAAAATGTCTGTTCCGAACAAGTATATTTTATATATATATTGTATAGTTTAAATTATTATTGCGTCCTTTTAAGCAACACAGACAACAGTATCTAATTGTACTGTCTTTTTCCATTAATTGAATTATGAAGATCTGTTCCATTTTAGGAAAATTTGAAGTATGATGAAAAGTGGTCATTAATAAGAAAGACCAGAGGATCGGAAACCGCAGAACACTTGATGTATATTAATAACCTGTTCTTTGCTGTGTTAGTAATAAATCAAAGCGTCGAAGATATGTAACATGAGGCCGTGCATTGACTTAACACACAATATAGAATAAAATGTAGGCCAATGGGATACTAAGGTTGAATTAGCCATGCACTAATTCGAAGTAGACAGCTTTTCCTCCGATGGAACAGTTAATTAAAACTAAACATAGCATTCAACCTCATACAAAAACGTAAGGTTTTACATTTATTTCGTGTATTGTAATTTAATTAAAAGGGTTATCTTTTATTCCCACAATAGAAATCGTATCTATTAAAGGATATCAATTACAAAAGAGGGGATTCGCTGTGAAATAAAATGAATCGTGACACTGTTACATCTCTGAAGCAATGTAGACCTTGTTTTTCTTTTAGCTTCCATCGGTGTTAGACGAGCTTTATTCTTGTCAGAGAACAGGATGACTCACCGCATAATCACATGTTTTTCCCTTCTAAATCCCTATTTACCTCCCCTCCCAACGGATTAGTTATCAGTTGCAAGCACAGATTATCCGCAATGATTATAATTATACAGACGTTAATCGTTTATGTGTCACCATTACTTAGTTTTTGCGTATGTAAGTCTTTCTACATTTTGTTCCTTCAGCTTACTCTCTAGCACAGCAATGCAGCGCTCGTACCAACAGCGTCTCGGCATCACGTGATATACAATATCTATCATTGCAATTAATAACCATTGATTATTTTAGATTTCGCTACTTTAGCAATTTTTCTACAATAATGGCGGTCAGAGAATCATCCATGTATGAATATGATCTAAAGGTTTTCCTGTCATTTAATATAGAACCACTTAGGTTCTATATTAAACGAGGGCGACTTTATGCTCAGCCTGGAAAAGTCTACCATCATTTTAATACAATTTAAAAGTATGATAGTTTTTTTCTTCAAATTATATAATGAGCAGATTTTTACCTCAATAGTTTTGAAAAGAATTCAGCATTTAAGAGTTTAATAATATCATTTCACAATCCTTTCTAATGTAATGAAACTGAAGATTTTTTAACCTCTTTTATCTGTTTTTAAAAATGTACTTTTGAGAAAGATGGATGACTTTTATGTCACATTTATGATCTTTGACAATAGATGCTCTCTTTTCCAACACTTTTTTCAATTATTTATCGTTGAATTGCATAATGTTATCTATATATCAAGATTCATATCAATCAACTATTGTTTACTGCATGTGGGAGACAAAAATTGAACTGTTTATCTTTTAGATAACAACATGTTTGTTTAGAGCTGCAGACAGATTTCGATTATTTTGACAATCGGCATTTCCAGTTTCCTCGCGTCTGCATGGTAATGTTCCACATTGGAATTCTGTTACATGTGTCTTTGATTTTATTTAGTCTAATATGAGCGTAAAAACTGAATTCATATTTGAATATTTCATTTGTACATTTGACTTTATGCTTAAAATTAGTAAAGCCATCATTAAATACAATTTCAAAGTATGATAGTTTTCCCCTTCAAATTCTAGAATGAGCTGCTTGAGGTTACAGTAAGAAAATTAACAAGTTACTTAACTTTGAATTTATTCCAATCGCGATAAATTAACAGGTGTTTGAATGACTGCTGGGAACTAGAAACACTGTCAGAGTCGTCATTTCTTTTCTTTTTTCTTGTTCACGTTTTTTGTTACAATTGTCGATCAATCTGTTGTAATTACACGCTCACGATATGAGGATTAGATACTAGGCTTTATTTAAAGAATACCCTGGTGTTATGTAATATTTCTAACACCGGCCACGTGCACGTTTGTACACATCCTTCAAAGATTTCTTTTTAAATCTAAAATCTTAATAACTGAATGCAAACAAACCATGTTTTGCAAATTTATAAATTTCAACAAGAAAGAAACCCATACAGCATAACACTTGTTCAGACCTTTATGAAAGTTATAAGTATATAAACATGCAATGGTTTTTTATATTTATAAAAGAAAACGACACATTTATAACACTATGACATTTGCGTTTCTCTGATATGCGAATAACACATTCTCAGAACACGAAATGAGGTTTAAAAATGTGCGATTTATGTAAGCAAAAACCCATTCTGCAGAATCCATAATAGTTAACTATCACATGATTACATTTGAAACCGTTTTTCTTTTTGGACATCTTAGACCTTGATTTATTTTGCTGACGTTTGAGTCATATTCAATTACAAAGTTCAAGTTTGCTTTCTTGCAAAGAAAGAAGGAGACAATTGTATTGTTAAAAACTCGAGAATAGAACAATTGCAAAACTGTGTAATATGATAAAATTTGGCAAGTTGCACAATATCACGTGTCAAATATTATAATATCGCTTCAAATGTTAAAAATAAACTTGTTCTTAAAAGAAGATTAGATCTATTAAAGATTAAAATTACAAGTATCTTCGATACTTATAACTTTTAAAATGGAATAAAATACATAAATTACACAAGCTACAAATAAAAGTATAATCCCATCCAAACAAAATTTATTATTGTATCAAGTACGTTTAAACTACAAATGGTTGCGAAGTTCTTGGGTCAAATAATTGAGCTAACGTGCTTTGTAAGTCTAATACTATTCAAGGTTTAATGTCTTTAAAGAGTAGTTTTTCTTTCGGCATATAAAAAAATATTGTAAATTAAAAAATATTATTATTTTGGATTTACTTTACTTTGCGATGCCAAAGTACATTGCAACGACAAATTGTCGCGATTGATGTAGCATTGTTAATGTTATTTTGAAGCAGTGGTTCGCAAAGATACTTTATCACAACCGTAAATATTTGTAAAATTAGATCGACTAAATAATAGTGGAACGTTTTACAGGCTCATATGTCAAATTGTATTTTTTCAAAATTGTTTAAGAGTCACTTCATAAACTTGATAATTGCTAACGTATAATCTGATTCTACCCGCATAATTCAAATTCACCAACTCGCCTGGCATAACTAGCATTATAAACGAATTTCTGCTAGCATATACTTCACACAATGCACAATATCTAAAAAATCTTTTAGGGATTTGTGGTACTTGTGTATGTACATGTAGATATTCCCTGTGAGCTAGTAATATAGGTGTTAGCTTTCTGCTAAGATGTCCTAAATCATCTTACGGAACTGTAAATAACAATACACTGGACTCGTTTTTGGATAGACTGCATTGTGAACAAATTTTGAATTTTCGCTTTGTAGGACGACCTTCGGATGCTGAAACCATTATGTTCAAAGATGATGCGTGAAAGTTAAATGTGTACCTTTACCTATTTGGAAGGTCATTCGTATACGTTAACAAAAAATGAGAAAAATTTTGTATCTTGGGCTTTCCGTTTCAATTTATCTGTTTTCTGTTTGAGAATGCCTATAGATCTGTTTTCTGTTTGAGAATGCCTATAGATGTATGTACATGTAATATGTATTTACAATCAATTTCTAGATGTTTTAATTTTTTAGCATTTAACACCTATGGATAAAAGTTATAATATCAATGAATAGGATGTTTTCCCCCTTGCTTAAAGTTGTCAATCCCATTAATTTTACCAACTGACTTTTTTTTCCATGAAGAGTTAATTGATAGACGCACGTTGTCATGGCTAAACTACATTTGTAATGAAATTTAAAAAATATGTACGAAAAAAGTAGAGAGTTGTGGTGTGACTCGGAGTAATATAGCCTCCTGTGCTGCTTCAAGTTACAGAGTAGAAATAGCTCTGTAGTTTGTACTGTCGACATTAATGGCCAAAATAGAAGTACTCTTTTGTTTTTTTCTTGCGTGTTGACACAGTCTGCTCTAATTAAAAGAAATGCATAAAATGCATTGACGCGCAGTTAATTTCAGTGTGACTTGCGAGATTAGAAATATCGCAGCGCAGCAGGTACATGTATTTGTTTACCTCGGAATGATGTGTCAATCAGTAGTTTTTGACAGCGTTTATATTGAGTAGTACAGAATAAAACATTCCTGTGGTGTACCAAGTAATCTTAAACTTCGTTTATTCGTATCTTTAAAATGGGTAGTATTGAGATTTTTACTGGTAATTACATTCAGGCAAGTGTGTTACTAAATGGAAAAATACAATCGTCATGAATATACCATTTGCTAGTTTCTTGGAAAATAATTTGCAAGGCGTGCAAAACGTAAACACGTATAAAATCTTTACAGCATGAATGCTGTGATGAAAGAAGACATGTCATTCTGATGTGTGGAGGAATCACGGATCAAGAACCATTCGAGGGTAACAGTGGGAAAAAGAACAGCGTTGATCGTTATCTTTGATAAAATGGCGCTTACTACAATCCATTTATTGTTATAAATTTACTTCCATATCAAAATGGTCACTCTGAAATATTTAACCAATAAGGAACAGTTTCCGAGTTTCTTCCGGTGTCTACCGGTAAAGGCGAGACATGGCAATGCACATGAAATGGTCACGCAAGGTAGGGTCTTTGGTCACGACTACCGCCGGACAACCGAGACCAATAAAACTATCAAGAAAAGTGACATGACAAAAAAACCACGGAAGTTACCTATTAGTAACCACAGCGTGGATCGCATGTTAGTTATTTTAGCGAATGATGAATGGAAAGCTCGGCCAGAGCACTGTCCCGGTCATAACATCGTAGTAGACTTTCATCATATTTGATAGGTCTCACTGAAGAATTTTTACCTCACACCTTAAGCTTCGGGCACGGAACTAAATTATATTCCTCATGATATGAATGACCAATCAGCAAACTAACTTGGTATGCGTTTTTGTCCTATTAAACCTCTAGAATGGGAGAGTTAAAATCGTGCTGGGAATATGAGTCCTATATTGAAGGATGTCCCAAGTGATTGCTTTTTCATGTCCGAGTAAAAAGGTCAAATTCAAATTCAAATCCACTGTGATCTTGTAAGTCGTAAATGGACATTTCTAGTTTATTGAGTGAAAAGCTGATGGTAAAATGTGTGAACTGTTCGGCGAGTGTGGAGTCAGAGAGATGTTCTTTAATTTGTCTGGTCACGTACAAAACGATATCATCTGCAGCATCAAACAACACGTCTTCTTTTGTTCTATGTTGAGGATGGTAATACAAATTTATCAGCCTTTTCAAAGGTTGAAACTTGATTTTTCAGTAAACATAAGAGCAAAAATCAGCAAAATTTTATTTTTTTTATTCTCTCTTTTTTCTGTCACTTGATTTTTTATAACACTGAAACATATTATCATAAATAATAATAAATAATGAAAACAAATATAAATAACAAATGTTATGTTATCACAATAAGAATGCACTCGTCCGTGTTATTTCAATTTGAAACATGATGATACAGTCCCTTCCCGGTAATTGGAATGCAAGATTGGCACATGTCTTGTATGTTACTGTATGTTTCTGAATAAATAATGTTTTTGCAACATAATTCTTAAAAGTTCATTTTTAATTTCACAAAATACAGGTCTTTGCGGAGAGAGAAAAAACTTTCCCTTTTCCGCAGAAGATATCAGATATGAAAGAAACTTCAAATTTCTAAGAAACATTGAATATTTGAGATTATAGTAATGGTAACATTTTCTTTTTAAAAGTCTTGTCGCTACATCAAAAGTAAGATCATCTGTATAGAGATTCTACATATTTTAGAAGTTTTCAACTGTACTGGTTCTTAGCTTTGAATGATGTGAAAAAGACATGCGTTTGAGTATAAATTATTTTGTGTAAATAGTGTAACCGGCAAGGGACTTAATAAATAAATGGAATGATCTCATAAAGACAAATCTGATTTGAGACAATGACGTTTGAGTAAACTGAGATCAATCCTTAAATAATACTGCATTGACATTCATACAATGCAAAATAAAACCGAAGTCCATAGCTTCTCCCATCCCTTTGGATTTCTAAGGAAATTTTTCACGACGGAAACATGCTTTGCGATAGGTTCCGTAATCTGTGGATGAATCGGAGCAGATCGCAAAGACTCCAAAACCGATTCCAGCTAAGTGTTCTCACTCCGACGAACTGAGATTCTTGGCCAATGGCTGGAATGGATTTAAGACTTCTGACACTGTCGCAAGGAACTTGACACCGTCGCACTTTCTGGATCATAGTAGGAGTCAGATGTTCAATAAATAAATAAATAAATAGTTCTAGTTGATGGAACACAGCTCCTGGAGATTCTTAGTTTGGTCCTTTAAAGTTTGAGGCATCCATCCTTGTGTCGATCAGTAACCGGGAATATTTAATAAACCTGGAAAGACAAAGAAAGGAATTTGTAAGACTTGACGAATAGCAATCATTGTCTATTTCAAGCAAGCTATATCCATTATCATTTTATATCAAATACTCAGCGGTTAATACTTGATCTCTCAGATAGCAAATCTGGTGCACATTTAAACCGCTACCCGAGTGTCATGATAACTTCCATGCCTAGGTTAAATTTTCTGAACCATAGGGTCACCATTACTAATGGATTTAATAGTCCCAATGGGTTCATTGTGCATTTTGAACCGAGACGGCTTGATTTGATAAAACCCAGTCTAACATTTTCTATTGTGTCTGCACTTAGTTTGGGAAGAGCAATTGAATATGCGTTAATCCAAATTCACAGACGAAACGCGTTAACCATTGGGGTTTTAATTAATTATTAAACCCTATTTATCCCGTCAATTTAAGTAACATGCCAACACAGACTCAACTATTAAGAAATCGTGCCTTCTTAATTAAATTATGGATACTTTCAAACACTTAGTGCCATTGCAGTTATAAATACTTCTTAAGGAGATTTTGCAGTGGGTTTTTTTAAAAACCCGTGTATAAGTTGTGATCTTATTCAGTCTTTTCTATAGCCCTCATCAATACATCCCTCCTAAACGGATGTTTGTCTTCAAATGGGAAGGTAGATTTATGAACTATATATTGTCAACTTTCCAGCTGTTTATCAGAACGTAATTAAATAATTTTTTTTATGAATAAAATATCGACTGGGATACATGTAGGCTGCCTATCGGGACAAGCAATCTTTACCACCTTTTATTTAAGGGTTTTTAAGGTTTTACGTGACTGATAGAAAATATAGATAAACGCAGCTACTGATGGACAGTTGAATTAATGTCTGATTATTCACACCTTCGTTAATTTATGTATCAAATAGTTCGCGACTCTCTCTCTCTCTCTCTCTCTCTCTCTCTCTCTCTCTCTCTCTCTCTCTCTCTCTCTCTCTCTCTCTCTCTCTCAGTTCTAATGAAAACAGAAACAAAAGGAGGTAAAAAGAATTGTAGTATTAAATAGAGGGCTGTGTTATTTTGGAAGACTTCAAGAGTATACCGTTACAAGTACACGATTTGTTGATTAACATTTGGCATGGTACAGGTCTAGTGCATTTTGTCCCTGAGGAATTATTAAACACATGTCTGACCCCGTAGGTGACGCGTTGCATCATCCCCATGTTAAAAATCTGTTTAACAAATTAAAGTTTCGTCCGCTTAATTGGCCGCCTCATGTCATAGGCTATTCAAAATAACGCGTTGCCTGCCAAACTATTTTGGTTATGAAAATTTGGTACTAGAATTCTTGGAATGTTTACATTTGACAACCAGATGCACTATGGGATCAAGTATCATAAAGATCACATAATTAACGACTTGGCCCCGAAACTTACCTAAATTCTGACTACCGGTCAACTGGATCTCAACTTCTTTAATAAATACATCATTCGTAACTTCCTATTCTTTGGAGGAATTTCACATCTAGGACCAGCAAAACCATTTCGGCACAAACAGTGACAGTATCCGAATATTGAAGTAGGCATGAGAATTGTTCCTCCATTGAAACACTTTCCATTACACAACATCAGCGCTGGAATTGCTGATGCCGAGTGTTTGCTTAAATCGTGTGATAGGTATATCACTAGAACTAATACAACCAAAGTTACTGTTAAATGCTTCATTCTGTTTTAAATGTCTCAGCGCTTCCCGTATAATATCACCTTGAAATGTTATCAAATTCTTCAATCACTCAATAAAATGTACACAGTTAGACAATGATAATCCACGGTTTGTTTTTAACGAACGCTGTAATCACTTGTCATAATGCAACTGTAGTATTGATATCGAGTTGTAAATGCAATGATACTCTAGTGAAACATTGTAAGGTAATATATATATAAGACATTGTCTCATAAATATTCATGATTACGATCCAACCAATCTGATGAATTAACATTTTCAAACGACAAAACGTAACGCCCCCTTTTCCCTTCATTCTTAATTTCCTCACATATACGCTAATACCGTAGACTGTACAAAGAAATGAACCGTACGTACTTCTTTTCGCTGTCTTTAAGTTTGCTCTGTATGTTAATGTCGTATTGAAATTGATAGAGCTTCTAATAAAGAATATGTATTGAAATGAATTTCACAGCATGCAAGTCCAAAAGCGACACGGTCCAGTTTTAGCGTACATTCTTTACAACGCATGGGCCATATATCAACATAGTGAATTGAAGTTGGACATCTTTACCAGGAAACAACCATGGCCACCTCAACTATTGTTTATGCCCAGTAAGATTTGCAAGTTTAAAGTGGTATTGTATAGGTAATTTTTTAAAGTACTGTTTATTGATTGACAGGGTGCTACAAAGGACTCTCTAAATGAAAGCGGGTTTACTACAGCTCTGCGTGCGACTTGTAAGTTAATTGAAAGAAAATAATCAGACTTGGCGTTCTCTATTCCTCATATTTTTTTAATTATTGTTACTAATGTATATATGATTGGAAATCTGTAAATTTGATAATTTTTCAAAAATATGTATCTGTGCAAAGTCAATTTATATCAATAAGAGGTTGAGTACCCTACATACCATAACACTTTTGCGGAGGTGTGAACATATTAAATGGCTATTTTCGGTTCAAACTAATTAAAACCACATAACATTTACCTACTGCATAGAGGAAATATACTATTTTAAGCGACATTGAGTGGCAATAGAGACTTCTTAACGCTTATTATTAACAATGCAATTGATTTAACGATTGATATTTCATTGAAATGGTTGTATTCGGCAATGTCAGTAAAATATCACCTTTCCTGTATGTAAAAGGATGTTGTACATTGATTTATCTTGATTTCGTTAGAATAGAATAAAAAACCTGATTCACGTGCTTTTTAACGTAACCCATGAAACATGGGGACATAAGTTAATTAAAACCACTACTGCATTACACTGTAGATATATATAGCTGAATTGTTCAGTTTGAATCTTTCCCAAAAAGAGCAAACAAGTAAAAATGTAAGACACTGGGGGAGGTTGTTTAACAAAAGGTAACACTGTGGTTTTTTTTTCTTTTTGATCATTCAATTAAAAATGAACAGCTAATGAAGGTGACTAAGATGTGCACTTTCTGTTGAAGTCACACGTTCACAGGGTTACATCATTTTCGTGTGACAGTTAAGTTTGGTTATTTTTTTCACAGGGATGGACATCCGTAGGGAGCAATTTTCCTTTTCCTCGCTGATACAATATCTGGATAGGCGCACGTAAAACTGTTGATATTGTGTGTAATAACTGTGCATGAAAGTAAAAATGAAATTTAAAGAGGCATTGAGTAAAGTAAAAATTTTGAAGACACTTTCATAAAATCGTATGGTTTTTTTTCTATCAAACGAAAAATCGAGGTATCGATTTTTGATTGTACTGGTTAATGCTGATCTTTTTATTCATTTAATGCAATTTTCTGGACCTCACAGTCGTTTAGTTCTTATCAATCAGAAGATAAATTATGTGAACAGATTTCGACAGAACATGCTGTCAAAACTATTTTCACTGGTTAAGTTATCAAATAGAAACACTTCAAGAAATGAGAAACCCACAATTCATTTTTCCATCGAAAAAATAAACTTTGAATTGGTTTTTCTTGTGTGAAGGGGGTTATATTATTCACAAGTTGAGGTATAGTTGATCCGAAGGGTTTGGGGTTCAAATTACACCGATGAATAGTATTATTATTTTTAAACATGGAGTATGATGCTTATGACAATTACACACCCAAACCGTGTGAGACACTTAGATCATTAGCTGAAACAAAATCAAGAGAAAAGTATACACCCTTGCGAATATTTATAATCCTACAGGTACTAATTGTATCTAAACATTCATGAGATCTGTTTCTGTGGGGGAGAGGGGTCCTAATAATCTAGTTATTTCCATTAATATAAATATGTGTTAAATGAGATCTGTAGTGTCGAGAAGGAAACAATTGACGCCTGTCGATGTTTGCATGTGCTTAAAATACGAAAAAGTTGGGTTGTCCTGTACTAGCGCGGTTCAGAAATCTGGGATTAATTGCAGAAAGGTAAACAGATTACACGTTAGCACATCGATCTATATGCTGCCTGAACTAATATCGAAAAAAAAACTGGTTCAACGTTATTAAACTGTTTGCACCTCTTGACGTTAAGGAATATTCGATGAGAAACTAAAAAACGCAATAATGATATAATGACATTATTTTTTTCCTTCTAAAAAAAGTCGTAAGGCCTATTTTAAATGTGTGTTACGTGTACATGAATTGTATAAAACGTGATTCTGGTCGTGACTGTAGACCTACATCAAATTGTAAAGTGAGAAATACAGCTATTTGCTTTACCAAGAAATTGTTATTTTCTCTTAATCTTAATAAAATTAAAGCTTCAATATAAGCCCTTCATATCCTTAAAATACTTCACTCTCACTTGGTTACATGAATACAAACCTTTATCAATGATAGAATTGTTTATAATTTGTAAAATTTTATAAAAAACAAATTGAAAGTACCTATTTCAAATATACTTTATCAATGTCGAATTGAATGAGTTTTATGAGCTTTGCAGTCAAACCAACTTTGACTGTCCACTCCCTAGCATCAGTACATATTCATCACTCAGGAGGGGTCCGTTTAAGTCTTCTCTTGCCCCTACCAAGAGGTCGCGTACCACCGCAAGTCGTTGTAGTAATGATACTGAAAAAACATCTTATTTTTAATAGCGGAAATTGCCGCTCAAACAAGGGGGCTGAGCAAAAGTGTTGCCCCCAAAAGTTAACCATTTCCTCGCGATTGTATCAGGCACCAAATAGAATAAACCTCCACCGAGCCAATTTGAAATAGGCATTCCTAAAATAGCCAACCTCTGTCTGGACGTAGGTCGTTAACACTAATTTTGTTACAAATCATTACGATCTTTTTGTCACATAAGACCACAGAGAGCCCTACAATCTAAAAAAAAATATATAGTCCACGGGAATACTAACGACGATAAGAAATTTGAGAGAGAGATAACACTTGTAACAGAAACACCTTTGACCTTTAGTGCTTTCAAAGAGAGAAAACCCCAAGATTTTAAGTAGATATTACTATTTCATTTTCAAAGTATATACCTTGGTTAATGGTTTCTTCTACCAAAGCCACGAACAGAAAAATTAGTTAAGAGATAACCCTCTCCTGTCACAATACAAAACGGAGAGGCTTTTTTTTTTATTTCTCTTGCCAATTTTTTTTCTGTGCTTTTTTAATAACATGTCGCGTGAACATGTGTCCTTTGAAAAATAAACCATAAATTGACGGTTATACCTTGATAAGATTTATTTTTCAATTTTGTAATTATCAAATACTATTTTAACTGAATCATATATCTTGTTATCGTATTTAACAAAGACGGTAAAAATACACCCACCCACCCACCCACCCCTTTCCAAAAAAAAAAACCATTTAAATCAGAGGTCGTAATTATTTACATCTCTGAAACTACTGCTAAATACAACTTTCCCTTTTGAAAATTTTTAATCAGCATAGTGTCACGGATCATTAGATTCATTTTTTTTCAGTAGCTGTAACATAATGGTTACGATTGTCCAAGTCATCGAGTAAATGAAGAGGTTTCCGCAGGAAGAGACCATTACGTTTTGAATTTTGAAGATTGTTTGCATACAACGATTGGTCATTAGTGCAGAATATCATCACGCATTGCTTTAAGTACTTGTACATTTCTTAAGGATAACCTACATGTAATGGAGGCTTTGATTTTTTCAACTTTTGTTATTCGTATGGTCAATCTTGAATATTACACGCAATTTGAATGATGGTTTGAGCTGTATGTTGCCCATTTTTATTTGAGTATTGCATTCAAAAATTGATCCTCATGTCTGCCATTTATTGCTTGATACAAACTTTTTTTTCATGTTACGTTCATATATATAGGATAAGTTGAATTACAATTAAATGGATTCAACAAATAATTAAATTTAATACATTGTATGAAAATCCAAGAATATACACTTATCATCTCTTAAGTTATTAAAGGAAAAAAAATATGTCAACTTTGTCGAACAGTGATAAGCCTATGTAGTGCTTTGGCACCGATTTCAGTACGCCAAATCGATAAGTCATTGCCACGTATCTCAGAATTATGAAACAGTAGCGTTCTCGAAAATGATCTTTAACTTCTATTCCTAAATATTTAGTAAAAACTATTTCACTGTATGCAATTAAGATTGAAATCTTATTTACTTTTTATTTAAAATAGGATCATGGCGTACATATCAGTCATGGAAACAATTACTCAGCAATTTGTAATGCTTATTTATTTTCCTGTTTTGGGGAAAATTCGAGTGGAACTTAAAACACTTTTCCATCAAATTAATTGTAATGTATCGAGCGCTCGATACAGGTGGTACCGTGAATTATCGGGGATCAAGAAAATCTGACAAGGCCGAAATCATCTATCTTGGATAAATCGGACTCATTCGGATCGTGACTTCCACTTCCATAGATAGGTAGCTCGTGGAAATTCAATTTTCCATATACTTTAAACTTGTCAAGTCATGTGATGCATGATGTGCACCTTATACATTACATGCAATAAACGTTAAAATGAGAATTTATAACAATATTTTTCTCGTGAATTAATTAAAGGGTCGTCATCTTTCTGAAATGGTATTTAAGAAACGGTGGCTTTTAACATTACGACTTCATTGTTTTAGAATGTTGAAATTCCCGTAAGTGTCTCCGAACCTGAATACTCGTTTAAGCAATTTTAATTTCAAGTTCAATACTTAACAAAATATTGTTAAAAAAAACTTTGGCCATTTTTTATTACAGATTTACAGTTGAATGCAACAAATTAAATTGCTAATGGAATGCAGTCATGTATTTCAAACGATCAGGGGCGATGAGCTTAGAGTCAGTTCTTACACAGTCTTCATTAGAACCTATTAGCTGGTATTCAGTTGCAAACAGATATTAATTATTCAAACATGTCGCTTTGCTTCTTATAGATACATTTGTTTTATTTCCGGCTGTTTTGTTGTTTTGCAGACGACCTCGCTGTTTTTATGGGAGTAGCTTCAAAACACTCGAAAGTACCGATATAGGATGAGGAAACGATACCAAACTAGAGTTACTTATGAAACCTCCACAAATTGACCTATTACTTAAAAAGTTATAAACAAAACCAATACGTTTGTAAATAGTGCGCGCGTTTATATTTTTAAGTCGAAAGGGAAAGGGTTTGTTCAGTATGTTTAATGGGTGTGTGGAGAAAAAAATCTAAATGACTAAGAATATCCGATGTACGTATTGCATAATACACTTTTAAATGTGTATGTGAGACGTGCACCGTATCCCCTGGTCAGGCTATCCAAACTACTATAGATGACACGCTAATTCTCACATAGGTTCCCATTCATGCTTACTACGCCAAAACGAACAGAAACACGATGCACTTGAAAGGTATCCATTGGTTCGCTGCTAATTTTCACACCCAATTGTTTTTCTGTAAAGCAGCTTTTTGTCGATTAAAAGGAAGCGCAGTGATAAACACTATCTGATTGTCGTTTGATCTTGAGAATTCTGCGATAACAGCAGAAATAATTTATGCACCTTTAGTTGTATGAATGAAATACCCTACCCCGTTGACGGTCTTTCGCACAATGATTTAGGTTGGGAATTTTTTTGTAAATGTTAAATATTTATGAAGCTCATCAGGCATGGCTTTCAACTTTATGATACTATTTTTTGCTAAAAACATCAATATCTTGGTATAATTGAACAAATACAAGGATAAAAATGAAGAGAATTCTTTTCTGTAAACAAAAGCACTGACGTGAATTCTTTACTCGTTCTAAAAGTTGTTAAATATATTTACAATTCAACAAGATTTAGATGACGTTTTATGTTTTAAATAGCGAATATAGATTACATATCAAACGAACGTTGACAAGCTCTTGAAAACACATTCAATATTCAATTTCTTTATTGCAAAAGACATATGTCCTAAAGCAGTTATAATGATAGACAATACAGACAAAATACAGGCAAAAATGGACGGTCAATCCACTTACGTACACACAACCTCATATGTTAACAGAATTTGTATTTAGGTTTCTGAAAAATAGTATTTGTCTATGGTTCGAATTCTGGGTTTTGTAAAATATCTTGGACTCAAGAGCATGGGCCTTTTTAATTTGTACCGATGCATGCAATAGAATCAATAACCCAAATAATCAATGATCAATAACGGCGTCTATGGAGACATGCATATCGCAAGACAGACTTATTTAAAACTTATAAAGATGTTAAATAATCCCATACATTTATAGTGTATCGTAAACGATTACCTTAAAATATACAATACACACCGAGAAAAGCATGTTGGCTTGTAACATAAACGTCCTTGTGGTCAGACTTTGGTCGGATGCTGAACGGAAGAAAGCGGCTAAAGCTAGTCGACCGACTCAAACAACAGACCACAAATCAAGGACTTCGGACTTTGAAATATTTATGAGGTTTTTTTTTATTTGATTTAAAAAAAATGCCATAACTTCGCCCCTACACCCCTTGAAAAAGAAGATGGGAAGTATAGAAGGGGTTTTTATAACTAAATAATCACCTTTCGTCCGTCTGTCCGTCGTCTGTCTGCAATTTTGACAGGACTAATGTTTGTGATGAAGATTTATTGGAAGTTCTTATTTCATGTTTCATGGACTTGACCCCAAATGATACGCTAATGTTTGGGCAGTATCAAAGTTTTATAATTCTTGTATTGGTCATACTTTGTAACTGGGGGAGGGGTGGAAGTTAATAATTGACCTTGACCGAGGGTCATTTGGACAAGTTTAAGGTCAAAGCATATTGATAATAAAAGATTTTCTCAGCGAAAGGTGTCATTATCTGAGCTCGCTCACTAGACCTGTAAGTTTTTGGTCAGTGATCGACATTCAACATACATTGTGCTAATTTTGGAATTTTCTTTACTGACAATTGAAGTTTACTTTAATAACTGAGTAAGACATTATGTGAAAATGTCTTCATCTTTTTCCTATTGAAGTTTGTGTTAGCATTTCAGATTGAAAGTCTACGACTAATTATAATTTATTTGATGTAAAGCGGTATATTCAATCATTTTTTTTTATCTCCTCGACTTTTAATTTTTGGAACAGAATTGAGAAATGAGATATTAGAGTCTATTTGAGAGAGACAGCTGTTTTTGTTAGGGAAGTTCATGTCCACACAACCAAAGAATGTAATAGAGTTACGTGACGAAACGATTGTGATCAGTTGGTGACGAACCAAGAGCAATCAAAGTACAAGATCGCTCCAAGGTAGAGTTATGCAGAGTGAAGGGTTATCTCTACACGCATTTGTATGCAAGCCGATAATCCTTGAGTTAATCCCCGGAAGTAATTGCAACTGCTATCGTACGCGCACATAAGCACATATGCCTTGTTGGGGGACTTTTAATTTTTTTTACTGGACATGGAGTTTTAGGGCCTCATGTCTGAATTGAAATCAGCTATCTCTTGATCATTATTAACATATCTGATCCGCTGCTCGTTTTTTTTCATTGTTTCAAGAAGTGGATGAGGTCATTAAGGAGAGCACAGGAATTTACAGTGAGGCTTATTTTGTGAACTTGAACTTCTTAAGGTCAACGCGTGTATTGGGAGTATTTCATATGTATTCCATAGTAGTTATAGAATATTATTCCGAAAATACATATGCTGGGTTTTTCCAAATACACTGTACTAATTGGAAAAATTACAAAAATGAAAATCGTGCAAGAACATGCACGTCTTCCCTTTATTCAAACACAATTTAAATGTTTCGTTGTATAGTATCACGTTAAAAAAATTATTCCCTGATAATTAAAATTTGTCATTTGTACATGAAAAGTAATTGTCACACATGTTTATAGTTTGATTTTGAATGAAACTAGTAATAAAGTATAATAATGTGCATAAGCATTTATGTTGAGAATTTCAAATTGAATACTAACAGTAGAATCTGAAGAAAAAAACCAACGCCAAATCACAATTCGTTGACTGGGAATGGTTGTTTTTATGTTTTTGCTGATGGAATCTTTCTCTTGAACAAAGATGGCGATGGACTTTAATTAAAACTTGTTGAGATGAATATTCAAATCGTGGTGCGATGAAAACATTTAGTCACACGATATCCTCGTACGTTTAAAGCACTACACGATATTGTCGTCAGGGATTTCGAACAATGGTGTCTGAAAGTTATTTCATCTATTAAATGCTTCAATTATCTGTATCCAAGGGGTCTTTGTCAGCTCCAAGAGGTCGATGAGTTGCTTGAATTGTGGGATACAATTGGTTATTGGGTCACCAGACCATAACTACGGGAGACCTTGTAAGGTGTTGGCACACACACATACTAACCCCGGTTATACTATTAGAATTGTGACCCATAAAAATGATGCAATACGTTTCGGTTGCCAATATCCAACAATGATACTCAAAATAAAGATATGTTTTGTGTATTTTCTGTCATAATGTAAACTTGTATTTATACAAACTTACCTAATGTTTTGATTAGATTTTATTTCTAAATTAAAAAAAATCATTGCAAGTATATTGAAAATGGTATTCAAAATAAAGATGTTTTTTTATGTTCTGTCATAATGTAAACTTGTATTTATACAAACTAAACTTGTGTCTTGATTACGTTTTATTTGAAACTGCCGCGTTTATTGAAAACAATCATAGCAAGTATATTGAAAACAAGGAATACAGCAATATAACTTTGTCACTGTTTTTTTCTTTAAATCTTGGGTTTTTCACTATAATACGAAACCAAATATTTAATTAGCTTTATTCTCTTAAAAGTTCCATGTGAATTATCCAATGATAGAGCCAGGACTCATTGTAAATTTGTCGTGTTTGTAAAGTCTTTTCGAAAATGTGTTACAAAGTGATTTTTTTTTTACAAATACCCGTTAATTCATGCAATATCTTGTGATAGCGCCATCTATTTTGCAGGAGTGACAATTCATTCTTTTTCATTCATTCATTGATTCGATTCTTTAATCGTCTGCCCATGGTCACAGCCATTGTGTTTTCTAACAACAAGCACATTTTTTAACAAAGGGTAATCGAAAATGGAACGAAATGTCTACGGTATGATGCAATGTTTCTCTGCATGAGAAAAAAACATTTGAGGACAAGTTGCCAATATTTTATATTCTTGTTCCTCGTCCAATGTTTATTTTGAAAATTACTCATTCAGAAATCGGATGACAAAGGAATCATAGTCTGCATGTCAAAAATATCAATGCAGATATGTAAATTAAATATAATGCCAAGCTAATTTCTTAAATATTGTTTGGCATGTGATAAATGTTAGGATTGAAACTTACTCATTTGGAATAAAGTTTTTTTCTTCTTATCAAAATATTAATGACAAGTAAAACAATTACAATGACGTACAAATTAAGCCGTTTGAAATCGTCTTATAGGTTAAGGAACTACAGTAAAACAAACATGGTTTTTGCGAAAGTTCATCATTGATTTGAAATTCGGTATCGGGTGATTTAAGTTTTGTATGATTTTCTGCATATGACGATGTATGCGTAAATCTAAATGCCTTTGCTTATCCTCTTTAAGTTAGCATATGCCTATTTGTCAGAAAGGGGGAGATGGTGGCGTTAATATTGCCTATTAACTACACCCATTTAACTTTATTTTAAACATGTGTATAATGTAGCTTCTCTTGTCTCATATTTTTGGTCTAAACTGTATGGTTTTCATGTTCTTATATATCAAAAACAGATTGATGACATGGATTTAGAACTATTTACTGTGAATTACAACATCTTCCAAGTTTTCATACTGTCTGTGTCAAATCTGAATTTCATTCGTGGGTTCATTGATGGGTGTCATGATATACACATGTAGTCAGATTAAACTACGTTTACCATTGGTTGGTCATACCAATGTTGCCTGGGGTAACGGTACCACGCCTCCCGTAATATAACTAATTAGTCCACCTATGTCCTATTATTGCAAGATTTGATATTCGGAGGGCCAATCAAACTTCGTGTAAAGCAAGGTATACTTGCCTGTAGGAAACTATATCTTCCTGTCTGAGACTTTGATGTTTTCAAACACCTCTCTAATCCTGGCAAGACAAGTTTTTTTCCCTGATTACTTTAAATATATGAGTTCTATCATTTCATAGAAAAAAATACTTCTTATTTCTTTTCTTTTTTTTTTACATTATCAAAACCTTAAGTGTTAAATCATGTCAGTAGAGAATGTAGAACTTCAATTTATCAATACATTGTCGAAGAAATCGTGGCTGTAATATAATTTTGTTCTGAAGAGCTGTGGAAGAAACAATGAAACAAAAATCTACTCGAGTGCTCTTTGGAAACCTTTAGAGTAATTGCAAAGGAGTATACAATTATATTAAACACATACACATGCATTAGACACTTACATTGCTGGTATCCATTTCTGCTACAGTGCATGTATCAAAACTAGCACCAATGATTATTAGTACGTATAAAAGATTGTCAAATGTAAACGTGTACATGACATTATCTGATTTGATTAATCATGTCGAGCTTAAATTTGATTTTCTGGTTTAGAAAATGGTATGATGGAGTTTGGAGGAGGGAATATCGCAAAAGTTGTTATTTGCACTCCGAAAGGCAGACATATTTATACAGTCAGCAATTGACCATATTCTGATAATAAGATAATTTTCAGGTCCTTAATTTACAAATACAATGTAGTTAGTGTAGGAGTGATGCAATTTGTTAACCGGATCGTTTTAACTCATCAGTGATGAGGTTTTATTACTTTTTATTGCCAAGAAACATTATTTTTCCATTCATTCTCATCGATTCAATAACATGTCACCTTCTGAAATTGCATTCCACAAGAACCGAAAGCACATGATATTTTTTATCGATATCTAGAAGTGGTAAACAATATATTTGTGTGGAAAAATGTAGTTGTTGAATATTGGAAGTTCTTAAAAGTGTACCAACATTTTTAAATCTTTTTATCTGATTATAATCTTTTATACACATTTTACCGTCAAGCATTTTACTCGACAAATGGTTGTTTCCACCATTTGAATTTTAAAAAAGCGATAATTTTTTAAAATCTTAAGTTTAAATAAACAAGATCTTTTCAAAACATTATGATAAACAGGGAATTAATATACATGCATGTACTTTGATGTCATTCAACGATTTTATCAATGTATCTTTGTATATTTCTCACCAATGTAAAAATTATTTTGCTACAGAAAGAAACAAGTATTTAACTATAAAATGAGACACACGGTGTACATTTTTTGTTGAGTCTGGGTACAAATGTTGTTGATTTATTTTTGTGAATTTGTTCGAAAACACGCCAGAAAGAAACATCGTTAGCATATCATTTTGATTAATATTAAATCGATCAGTGGTAAATTTGATCATCAAAAAATACATATCCATGTACTGATATTCAGGCACGTGTGCATATAACTAAGAAATCTTTTATTTAAAAAAACCATGAGATACAAAACAATATACTACGGCTTAAATGCTAATTTTACACATTAAGATGCTCCTTGAAACTTTCCCTTAAAAATCACAGATGAAAATCTAGAATGAGATAAAACATTATTTCTTTCAAAATTGTTGAAAAAGGGAAATTTTAATGCCATGAATCAAACGAATATCTCTCTCTCTCTCTCTCTCTCTCTCTCTCTCTCTCTCTCTCTCTCTCTCTCTCTCTCTCTCTCTCTCTCTCTCTCTCTCTCTCTCTCTCCTATTCGTGTCTCTCTAAAATATTTTTCTCAAAGATCTGAAATTAACCACGAAGCAGCGATTTTTTCCGGTGTTTGACAATTCAATTTCATTTTCTACATAAAAATTAAATGCATGATTTCAGTTCGTTAATCAGTAGAAATATTACGTCAAGGGAATTTCCTTATTTAGTCAAACCACATTAGTCATATATTTTTCTGCTTCTCTTTAGCAGCTTTAATTTTCAACGTACTGAAACTTACTGCAACTTGCAGTTCCCCGAAGTTCCATCGAGATAATACATCATTTTTTAACGACAAATGGCAAATAAAAAAACTAGGCCAAAAATTGGTAAAACTATCGAATTTTGAGGACGTGTGGCAGCATAAAAAATCACGATGCTTGCAACAATGTCATAAATATTTCAATAGTTAAAACACAGGATATGAATGTAACAATGGAGGATGGGCCCATTAACTGTAGTAAACACAAATAATTTGATACTTTGAAACTTTAATCGTATCGGAAGGAAACGAAATTTAAGAAATCAAATAAATGAGGAGAATATCATTTTACATAATGCAAACTTAAGTTGTCTACCTATAAACTGTTCTGATCGTAAAATATCATATTTCGTAGGAGTGGCCTTCCGTTTACCCGTCGCCAGTGAATGAATGTGGTACACCAATTTGGGTAAAATGAGATAACCGGACAAAATACATGTATCAATTCAGTTGGGAGACGTAGGAAAAATAATATCCGGATTTGAACCAACCAGGAACTTCGAATGGAAATTTGCAATATCTGATGATTTGAAAAGTATAAAAGTAAAGCGACTAATATTATATCATATGACATATCCGTGTTTATGGGCCCTCGAGGAATATAACTTTTCCCAAGTGTGCGAATTACGTCATCAATGGATATGGGAAAGTTTGTAATGTACACATTTTATTGTCTACTCATGTTTTTAATGGAAAGCCCATTTTATACTATAAAAAATTGATTTCAAGTAGTATGTTACTTAGAAAAAGCATCACTGCGTCAATACTATGAACTAAAATAGCGTTTGTACGTTACGGACCACATGTATGACCTTCAATCTCGATGTCCCATCTTCCGACCCTGTGAGGGTGTCAAAAGACACTAGTACTAATATATCTTTGGCAAAGTACCATGCTCTTTTTATACTCAACTCTTTGTAAATAAAAGAAACGTGCGTCATTTTTTTTTAAATATGTACATTACTTATTGCTATGTAGAATTGTTTTGATGAAATGAATTAAACTGCGGCAACTTGAGACTCTCCAAAAGATTGAAATAACTTGATTGTGTAAATCGAGTAGATCAATTTAAGATTAATCTGTTACAATATTCACGTACAGTTAAATGAAAATCGTCATTCATTTAGAGAAATGGACACTTTTAAACTATAAGTTGATCTATACACGTCTTGATCAATACTATAGTATGAGGAACCTAGTTCCTGGTAGACCTTTCAGAACAACCCACATTTATTCGAGATTTCAAGAATTCATGAGTGGCGAGCCAGTATTTTAGAAATATCCTATAATCTAAAATTGATCTTTAATAAAAGCGTCTTTTCAAAGAGAAAGATTTATAAGAGTTTATAGATGCGTAATCTGGTTGGTACATATATATCGCACATTCTTTTGGCACTTCATTTGGAACAGCACGTACATATAAATTATATGAATTATTGTTTCTTTTTTGCTTGTTACAGTCAAATTGGCTGATAACTCATTTTTTAAAAATAATTTCAAAAGTATTTAATGCAAATGATAACATGTCTACATAGTTTTGACAATAAGTTATTTCAGTCACGTGGTTAAATCAATATGACTTTTGAATCAACCTTTACATAAGGGCCCCACAATACCTCAAACAAGACACCCTTTTATCTTCAAAACATATATAAAAGACAAAACTTGAGCGTGATGCGCATATGCATTTCTGTTCCGTACAACAAGATTACCCCATCGTTAGTTTCCTTATGTCTTCAATTTATAAACACCTGTCTTATCTATATGCAAGTAAAGTGGTTTTAGGCGTATGTTCAACAAAAATAGCTTGAAAAAAAAAGTTCTAAGAAATGCCAAAACTATAGTGAGAAGTTATATTGTATATATACATACTCATTCAGGACCCCTTTTTCCCTAACAAGAGAATTTTTGCCCGGTAATAACGTTCTGGAAATTTTGAGAAAAAAAAATAATTTGAGGCAAGTTTAAAAATATATGAACGCCAAAGATATTAGTCTGAATGTTTATTTGTGATTAAATTTTTTGAAAATTAAAAAACATTTTTTAAAAGCTTGAATTAAAAGCAATGTCTGCATAACACCTCCATTGCGTATGAACGATTAAGGTTTCTTGCTTTGTATTTGGTGTATCTTTGATCAGTCATGTATTTCAAGTGAAACGACTGTGGTCAGGGCACGCCACTATTTGTGGTCTGCGTACCATTTCCGGTCCCTTCATTACCAAATTAAAATTTGCCTCCGCATGAGTTTGACTTATTGGATTTTATAAACGCCTTGAAAACAATTACACATATGTTGACATATGATTTCAAATCAATTCTATTTTGACGTATAGTGATACATATAAAAAAAATTTAAAAGTGTTTTTAAATATGTTGAATACAAACATATATGTTGTTTCGATTCAGCCTAGGTGAAAAATAGCAAATAGCAGCATTGTTTTTACAATTTATAGATTTTCCCCATATTTCTAATCTAACCAATCTAAAAAAGAAGTTCTTAACTAAAAGACCCTGAAAACAAGATAAATGCAAAAAAAAAAATAATCTTAGATGGTTCATGCAATCCGCATTAAGCATCAGTAAATCCATAAAACGTGAATAAAAGTACATTTTAGATTAGATTACTACACCTTGTATTTAGTAGACACGTGGTCAACATCAAAAGTACATGTATTTTATAAGTATTTTATAAGTATTTGAATAAGAGGGATGGTCTTGGTCCTTTTTTATACGTTAATCACGTTGAGAAGAAAAGATCTATATAGTAAGCAAAATTTAAAGTAACTATTTGGTAATTACCTAAAACAAATCATAGTTTATGGCTTCAAAAATTGTATCAAAAATACATGTATATAATACTACTAAACATGATAAACAATGTCGAGTGAATATTGATTTCATGTCTTCGGATAACATTAGGTATATATCGATGACATGAACAAAGTAAACAGGAAAAGGGGCACGATGTTGACACGACGTCGATACGATGTCGCCAAATACTGCGATGTCGACGATGTTAACAGTAAATACATTCGATGTAGGTTCGATGTGGATAATACATGTTATGATATAAAGTTGTGCATTGCGATGTCATATCGTAAACATTATCGAAATCATGTTTGTTAGATATATGTTATACATTTATTCATTTCATTGATAAAAACCGTTAAACCGCAGAACAACATGAAACGTAAAACAAAAATACGACCGAAGTGTGAATTCACATAAACTTGGGTGGAACAGTTTACACTTTTTACACTTCGCATATGTTTATACTTGTGTACAATACTGATGAGCTTATGGCTCAAAGTTGTAATAAATAATAATAATCCGCTTTATGGTTGGTAAAGCGTAAACTCCCACTACACAGGCTGGGTATTGAACTACTATCTTTTTATTCTTCCTCTAAATCACTCTTAAATGATGTCTTGATATGCCAAAGCATTATCAAATACGGTGTAATGAAAAAGCAAACTCTAAATTTTTTTTAAAAATATATTAAGACATTGATACGATGACTCTCAAGATGATGAAATTCCTATTTTTTGTAATCATCATGTAATTAATTACGATTTCAGAGATGCAACTTCCTGGAATGATGCAATTTAAAAAAAAATGCTTGTTTTAACTCCTTGGTATTAATTTAATTTGCTTTTGAAAGAAAAAACAATGACGAAATACCTTAGATAAAAAAGCAATTAATGTTACGATAAAGACTAGTTTTTATCTTTCTAAAATTAGTACCATACACAGACCATAACCAGAAATGGGAATGTTACGTCCGCGATGAACATGTGTTGGCAACATTACATCCAAGTGTTGAATTGTACAGTAAGTTAAATTACGAGGGGTGATGATATCAATAACATCTTTCTAGCTCGTATCTTATAATTTGGACACGTTCCTTTGAGATGGCTATGTTTGGGCCCCCATTAGTATTCTGCAAATACCAAATACTACGATTTTGCGTGGATAGATGTAGATTAAAGCTATATTCTAAATAAAAGCACGGGGGATCGACAAGCTGTCAATCAAATGTTAGATGGGACAATCGTATTGGAAAGTCTATGCCCTAATGCAGGTTTTGCATGAATGTTCTATTTTCGTTAATTGGGTATGGTCGACAATATGCGTGTTTAGATGATTTACATGACAGTACTTCTATCAACAATTCTTAAGTTTGAATAACGCGGAGAGAAAAGAAATTAGATCGAAAATCTTATACACAATAAGGTACTTCTAAAAAAAATCAAAAACAGAATTGTTTTGTCCTATTAGTCAAAATATTGGCTTTAAGACAAAAAGATCACATTGATTGTGTATGCTGTCATCATGATAATATAATAACCCCCCCCCCCCAATAAATCAATTAATTTTAGTTTAGATCGGGTGTGTTACTAGTATCTTACATAGATTCCAAGACGAGATGTTCAACATCCATTGATTCTTGCTGCCACAAGGTTGCTTGTGCGTCAATTTACGTTATACTCCAGTAAAGGAATATGTAATTTGTATGATGCGTAATGAAAGAAATGTTGCGTGATTCCCCCGATCTCACCAACGTAGTTTTTCCATAAAATAAGGTAAATAAATGTTTAGTTATATGTAACAAAGGGAACTAAAACACAATTAAATCAAATATTAGTTTATATTCCTTAAGGCAAGTGTAACACTTTGTCTGCGTTGCTTGGACGTATTGCAGTGCAGTATTCACTGGTGATAATCGATTATAACTTCTAAGTTTAGATGTGGACCTGGTGCAATATCTATTTATCAATTTTTATTCCTTATTTACTACACGTCATATCAAAAATAAAATGTTATATGCATACGCCTCACCTTTGATGCTTCATTCGCCAGAAGATCTAAATCATCGATTCTAAAATAATTGATTCGAAGTGCGGGCCTGTTTCCCCAAATAATTGACACTGTGTATATAAAGTACCTTATGTTTAAAAATAGAAAATTTTGAAACATAGAAAAACTAATGCTTTAGGATGACATGGGAGCAAATGGAATATTTATTTTATTTTGAAGTTTATATGAAATTAAAATGAACTGATCAACTTTTCAGATATTGTTACTCATTGATTGTGATAATGTTAATAGTGCTTTCTTGATGGTATTTTTGACAAGTTTAATATTTTACTTTCCAGTGGATCTATCATACATTGATTTCACACCTCCATGTAAACGTATGGTTCTAAAAAATTGCAAAGCCTTAATCCTTAGCTTCGAGTTTATGGACCAGAAAATCTGTATACTCGTATATGGGACGAATAGAGACAAAAGATGAAAAATATTTAAATACTAATGTTAGGTTTATGTCGTTTTAGTAAATTGCGCTTCTGTCGTTGAATAATAGTTTCATAAGAATGCAAGCATTCAGAGCTTCAATGCCGCTAAATGTCTTTTAATTCGTTTATTATGGTGCACCGGGTTTGCTCAGTGCTCCATGTCGTTCAGAAGTGACAATGAATATATAACAAAACTGTTTGAATTAATATTTATGTAAAACCTGACAAAAGTTTCCCTCTAGCTTTTCAACACAGCAAATACCGTTCGAGAGAGATTTACGACCTTTTTATTTCAAAAGCTTTGAACATCTATGGGTATTTTTTCAATTTTTGAATGAAAGAGATCAAAAGTGATCTCTTTTGTAGACTTGTTGTATAATATTGTATTTTGAACATTTCAGACGACTACGGTACTTGGTGATTGCGGCTCAAGGTCGGGGATTATTTGTATACGATAGTCTAATGTAATCATCAAACTATATCAAGCGATGTTTTGCAAACAGTGTGTACATACAGGAGATATTCTTTTGAAAAAAAAAACAACAAAATTATGTCGTAATAAATACATTTAAGGAATTGTTTAAAGGTAGGTATATTTGGTGTTGGCGTTGAGTTCAATTCATTAACTTATTCATAATATATCCAAGGAGAGATAATCGAGATACATGTATACCCTTGGTTCCCCCTTTTTTAATTCATACAATTGTAGAATCCTTTTTCCTTTTCTTTTTTTATTCTTGTCTATATTAATTCATATAGAGCTCGAGTTGGGTTTGCCTCAAAATGCATTTTTATTCGACACCATTTGAAATTAATAAAAAGTTTGATGAATGTAAAATATGGAATGGTTAATCTATTTCTATTCATAATCTGTTCCGATAAATAAACATTTTTTTTTATTACAAACAGGTGCTCTATTTTAGGTGTTTTGACATATATGCATTATATGAATAATAATGCAGGTGCTCTGTATGATGTAAAGATATTTAAAAATATCTTTTTCTCCTTCTGTTTATCAACAAGAAAGGCAGTAACTATTTCAATTTCTGTGCACCATGCGATCGACTCTTCAACTAAAATTGCATTGCTGGACTTACTGACGGTCTAGTTCTGCGCTCCTCTTTCATTTGACCGCAAGTTCGAGTCTTTTTTTTTAACAATATATCCCATTCACAATAAGCAATACGCACAATTAAAAGTCAAAGACTCGTTTGAGGTCAAAATGACTACATGTAAGACCGATATGACAAGATTCTCCAGGTGTGTTGATGATCAATACATAAAAGGTCAAACTTGCTTTTGGAATAGAATCAACCGAAAATAAATGAACTTTGGAACAAAATGACGCTAAAATCACCACAACTTTGAAATATAAAATAAATCTTATATACTAGTACATGTATTTGCTTTCCGGTTACTAGTCATAGAGAATGCCATTAGTAAAATGAACAATCTGAAGGTCAATCATAATTTTGACATATATATTAATTAAGAAAGGTTAATTATTGTCGGCAATGGTGTACGCTACATTGTAAGTAATTAGAGTAGTAATTACCGAACGGTCGCCAGGTGTTTGAATGAACACCGCATACATGTAGTTAAAATAGAATGCTTTAAATGTTACATATAATTATTATACAGACTGTTTCTTTAATTAGGATTAGTCATAGTTTTATTATTGAAAGTATTTTGTCCCTGCAAAATGGTAATAAATGACTCAAGCATTTTCTCTACATCATTGCATTCTTTAGCAGTAATTGTTTCATTCTTGCATACTTTATCCGTAATGGTTCATTTATGCATTTTGGGCAGTACAATTTCCTTAAAACGAATTAACATTACACTGTATTAATAATCAAAACAGTGTAGTTAAAATTATTGTCATAGTTTGGTAAAACCAATTTTGATTTAATATTTTGACAGAAGATGGTTTGGAGATTTTACGAGATTGTCAATGCAGCTCGGTTTACTGTGCTGCGGGCATGTTAACAAAACGTTCACATTAATAACAGTCAACCAAAGAGAGCTTCTAAGAAATGACTTGGGAAGAAAGTTACAACATTCTAAGATCAATTTAATATAAATTTTGAATATTATCTCAACTGTATCTTTAGAACATCCTCAATCAGAACATCCTCAATTAAGATATACCTTCATATTGTGGACATTCTTATTTCTTCATTTATTCAAACGTATAAAACTCTAGAAATTTCCAGCGAATATAATTATAAATAAATTCACGGGAAAAAGTGTACACAAATGTTATGACTTCAGTTTACCATAGCATTTAGTTTGTACATATAACAGACATACATTAAGAAGAAGAAAAAAAAACAAAATAAAAACGTAAATGGTCTTGAGACTTGAGACACAAACAGATTTTCTATTTTAATTCAGAATTGATATTCTGATATCTAAAGGGCCATTAAAAAAATATGATAACCACTTTTTAAAAACAAAAAAATCTCAATTAGAATATATATATGAATTACTAAAAACAACATTTGGCTTTAGACTACTAACACGAGGGAAACTTTATGTATGTATGCTACTTGAATAAACGAATTTTATTGACAAAAATTATTAGCTTGTAATCAACTTAGTTTATAATACATTTGTTAAAAGTAAAATTGTGTTGAATTTAATTGAGGTCCAGCTCTGCAGGTTGCCAGGTACCTATGGTGATCAATCCGTCAGTTCGTCCGATTACATTTGCCCGGAGTATATTTTCCTTCTCTAATTGGGCTCAAACTTAAACTTTACATTGTCCATGACTAGAGAATGTGCGTTGACCGTAAACAAATATACTGGATCTAAAGTCAAGGTCAAAAATCCTCTCTGTGTGCCCAATCCAGGGTTCAATTGGGCTCAAATTTCACCAAAGTGTGTCCGTTGGTAGAGAATGTGGAGTGACCTTGAAACAAGTGTCCTATATCAACGGTCGAATAACCTCTTGAGATGGTTACAATTCAAAGTTCCAAACTTTATCTATACATGTAGTTAACACTCTTGTCATTCATAAAATTCACAAACGTGAGCTTTTTTCATAGAATAGCAGAATTTTGTCTAGATTGGTTTAGAATATGTTGGATAACTGTAAAGTTTAAAAACATCTTAAATAAAAGAAAAAGAAAATTACTTATCACAAAAGCCATTGATTCTAATTTAAACATCTCATGCACCCATGTATTGGAAATTATTCATCCCTATCCTACAGTTTCCATATTTTTTTAAAAATCAAAAAAATGTAGACGATGGGGGAATAAGATAGCACAAATGCCCATTTGGTTTAGTCGTAAAATACAATTTCAAAATTATTTTTTCCACTTAGATATATTTGATAATGTTATAATATAAGTTTACAAAAGGACAATTTCTAACTATTAAATTCAGTTTTGAATATTTTAATAAATGATAAGAAAAAAACAAACCCTAAAGTTTTGGTGGTATCTAACCCACAATCTAAAAACCCTAGCTCTATAAGGTTATCTTATGTCTGGTGCTCTAACCACTGAGCCATTTCAGTCACAACAAAGTACGTTGTTTAAATGATATATGCGACTTCGGCCACGAATCTACGGACATATTATTTTTCTAAAACGTTCAATCGTTGAGATACAAAATGACATTTTTAAAGTATAGTGGGTCATCTGTCCACGTTTTTGTTGATTGAAATTGGTTTGATTTCCATTAAATCTTATTTACACTATGAATAAATATGGAGGTCAGACCCACTCCATAAAAGAAAACGCATTGAAGTTCTAAAAAATGACACTATTATGAGGTTTTGACACGCATACGCTAGTTCAAATCACCATATTCCAAGTAATTAACATAATAAAGGGTAACAAATCGATTTTATGTTAAATATAAATCGTTTTTAATAATTTTAAAAAGAAATTATCAGATTTGTTGATATTTCAATTTTACAGTATCTATCTTTTCTCAGATAGGCATTTTACACGCCTTATTCACTCATCTTCTTTGGCTGAATAATCTACCCATAAAGTGTCATGTTTTCCAATTAATGTCTTACATGTATTTCATTTAATTAAAGGCGGTTTCAGCGATTAAGTAATTTTTATTTTTAATGAAGTCCATAAATGAATGTCTGAATTTGAAGAAAATGTTGTGGGAGGACAGTTTTATAGTTTTAAGTTCGTCTGGATTTCTCGGGGAGATAAAATTTTGTTATAGAAACAGCATTAAAATAGTATTTTAGCAGTGATTCTTCGTCAGAAAATGATATTTGCCGGTATTTGTTCAATATTTATTTTAAAAATTTCAGATAAGTAAATGAAATAAAATCTTCTTAAACAATTGGAAACGTGAGGAGGATGTGCTTATATTGTGAGCCACCTTAGTTTATTTAACAAGTTTTTCAATTTATTGTATCTTTTTCAGTTTGAACTTAATCTGTCTTATGAAATTATAAAAACGCAATATCTTTATTACAGAGAAGCGAAAAGATAAAACAAAGTACTTTATAGGGAAAAACTCAAAATAATTTATGTACATTTAACTATTCTGTCAAGATTGATTTATCTAATTTAATAGAATTCAAATGCATGATTTTCTGTATTGAATTTATTTTAAAAACCGATTTAAGAATTTTGAATAAAGAAAAAGTCACGTTAAATATTTTATTTTTCTTAAGAGATTTTGATTTCCGAGTGCAAAACATGTTTGGTGTCTGGAATCGACACACCTTTTTGTACGTAAGAACCTGCAATTTCAAAATCTGAAAGACAATCATTAAAATTGACCTATAACCAGGCCTTGTCCAAATTGTACAATTTACATTGCATTTATATGTCCATGCAATGTTTATTGATATGTAAATATTTTAATGAAATCAGCGATGCTCCCAGAAACGCAGACAAAAAATGATAAAGTGATGTTATTTCTGGATGATTCATTTCAGAATAAATTCATTGGTCATTTTCAAAAATTAACATTCCAATCTTGTTTTAATCACTGTATGAAAAAGTTTCAGACAACAACATTGACAAATATGGGATTTTGTTCACCAGAAAATTGAAATGGTTCATTTGTGAAATAGTTCTGTGGCAGAATTGTATCATGAAGATGTCATTCCAAAAAGTTAACTAGCAAATGACATTGGTGTTGTAAATGCTCAACTAAAAGTACACCAACGGGTTGAATTTTCATTAATTTCATAAAATATAGAATATGAAACATTTGTGTTTTCCCCACACCATGTCATTTTCAATTCAAGCAGAAATAAAGCACCCTGTAAAACTCTTCTTTGTAAACACTTACATGTATTTTTGGTTTTGAACATTATCTCCTAATTTCTTACATGAAACAAAACGATGTTGAACATATATCGTATACTCCATGTCTTATTAGCTAGTTTTCGTTAGAAATGCTAAAATAATTTGCAGTAACAATTGTTTTTAGTTTTACACAATTTTTAACAAGAAATCATATGTATATATAATACACTGTTTTGTATCAAGTCTTAACATAAGTGCATCATAGATCAATAAAAAGAAAGGTTCACGTCGCAAAGAGGAACCATCAAACTACAATTCTAGATGCCTTCCACCAGATGATATACAAAGTTTGTACAAACGTTTTAATCTTCATGTGCTCGTAAATCGGATAATAAGTGAAAAATGGCACGTAAAACAATCTGTTTTAATTGATTAATAATCAATCATTTTCTGCGGTTGTTGGATGTATTCAGAGATGTAAATGGCATCGAGTTGGCTTTGATGTTGTACTGAGCGATTAACGTTCGATTTGGTTCCCAGTCAATCAGGCTAGAGAAATAGAAGCTCATGTTCGGTCATTGCTGTCACCCTTAATATTTTGTCTCAAAGGCGATTGTATCAATTTTAGCACCCCCCAAAAAACAACAACAAAAATGATCGAATTTTGTTGTCCATTTATTTTTACAAATGCAACTAAAAGTTTTCTTTATTCATAAAGAAACATGCTTGCTTTTCATAAATTTCATTTGTATAAGTTGCTATTTATTGATAAGATACCGTGATTATCCTAATTTTCCTTAGTAAATATTAAATCGTTTTGAAATTTAAAAAAAATGGATTCATGAAAAAAAATTCTATTTAGATAAGTTTATAGATGTTTATGTCCAGTCAAAACAATAAATTCCAAGTTTCTGTAGAAAATCATTGTTTATGAATTTCATTTTTCTTTTTCAAACAAGTTTAAATATAAGCATGACGAACCAAACCTGCATTAGTAAGACGAGGAAAAAAGACAAATAACCATGCGACAAACAAAATTAATAATTAAACTGGGTTTTATAATTTTATTTGAGACGAAACAGTAGAAAACATCAATCTCGTAAAGATGTCATGCTTTTCAAGCCCATTTTCATGGCATCTTAAAATGTTGTTCAAAGTTGTTACAAAATGCTTTACAAGACATTTATTGCTCGTTTCAAATGCCATAACAAACCCATACTTCAGATAAATGTGATTTTTAATAGCGTTATTCTGACTAATAAAACCTCGAAGATATGCTGTGACTTTTTGTAATTTTTCATTTTATCTTCTCTTTGACATTTGATTGAAAAGTGTATTTAAAAAAACCAAAAACGCACTTTTGCTGACGTGCATTGGGAAAATAGAAAATATTCTTTTTCTTCTTATTTCGAAGAATAATTTGATTAAACTTTAGATTGATTATGTTCATATGTCAAGAAGTGGTCCCCGGAGTGAGACCTAATACCATTGGTTTTATGTAGTGATGGAGAACTTTGCTTAGTCAATATATTTCTTCCTCACATTAACGCAAAGATTCCAAATGACATCTTGTTAAATATGACAAATGAAGGCTTAAGTTAATTTGCACAAAGCTCTTTAATAATTCTTGTCTTTTACCCTTTAAAAAAGTTTGTACGGTTTATTTTCCCATACAGAAATGTGGTACATCAAGAGATCAGAAATGTGCACGAGTTACATGCACTCAGTCTATATAAATATGATAATTTTTTAGTCGGACAATTAGCCAATTGCTTTCAGACATTTTAAGATGTTTTTATCATCATCTTTATGATGAATTTATTTACAGTATTGTTGAATTATTAATTGATTTATTCGTTCGCCAGATCAATGTGTATGGTTATTTCGTTTTGAAATGAAATAAAATTCAACAATACCCATAGATATACATTTTATTTTATTTTTTTCCCATTTATTTCACATTACAGAACAGCACATTAACAATATCCAACTATCTCTGCCCAAGATAGTTAGTAAAAAATAATGCATTTTATTTATTCTTATTTATTATGTTTTCAATCACTAGTTTTCAATTTCTTATTTTAAATATACATGTATACGTATTTTTTTAAAGGTTTTTTTTTCTATCTTTAGACCCCACTCTCTTCAAGAAAATAAAAAATGAAGCTTTTTAATCCTTACGTACTCAATATTTAAACATCATTCTCTCTGACACCTTGCAAATTCAATAATTGATTGCTTTTTAAATATATTGCATCATTTAAATTACATCATTGCAGATTTCAATAGTTTTCAAACACACAGATTGCACTACTGCAAGAGTCAGAACATGAGTCCAGTCACGTCGTCTTAACAAGCAGACCTGTTAAACATTTCTGTCATATTTGATCGGCCGCATTTCAAAGAACATCTCTGAAATGTGGTTACGTAAGGGTCACCTCTGGGTTGCCCCACCCATGGAGAATTCCGGCGGGTTTATTAGAAGCGCGTGCGCTCTCTCTGTCCTTTAAAAGGAGACGACAGATCCGAGAACTAAGTGTACTGGAATGCATGTTAACTGTTGATTGGTCACTTCAATGGAAACACTTGTACAAGAATTCCTGAGATACACACGTCGTATCTAATTGATTCTTTAAAAAAGGCACAGGCAAGAAATTTATATTTCATCGGTCATCCACATGGAATGTCATCAACAAAGACATCTGTAAATACGCAGTTGTACATAAATTGAAATCAATACAATTTTCAGTTCAATGAAATAAACTGTCCGGCGTTTGTCGTCGTCGTCGCTTTTTAAAAATTATTTTATCTTATGATTCGGAATCACTCTTTCGAGAGAAAAAAAAAACCCTTGGAAAAACTCATAATTGCTTGAGAAATTTTCTGTGTATGATAAGATTAATGTACTTATTCGATTTCTCCTTGGTCCATCAGAGTCAGGGAGTGGCCACAAGTGTTTTACACTAGAAAATATGAATTGGTGTACAAAATCATCTGATGGACCGTTACTCAGGTAAGCGATGTGTCCCATAGGCCTTTCCCCTTGTTTTCTTTATTTTCATGTTATTGTCTGTTCGCTTGTTTTGTTTCGTTTGCTTTTTCAATCTTAGTTTCACGTCTTTTTATTTTTTTTTAATGAGAAAAGAACATGAATAGGCAAAGTGATTTACTTAGAAAAATTGAAGAACGACGTTTAATTCAAATTGATTTTCTATTGTACGCGTCCCCCGATAGTAAGTTATCGAACAGAAAGAGGGGGCAGAGAAAAAAAGACAGTGAAAAAATGGTGGCTGATTCCGAGACAGCCTTGGTAATTAATTTCCGTCGTTTTTGGACGCGTGTTCTATCGAACGCACCCAGAAAAGACAGTCGGTCCTGATCCAGCGTCACTTTCCTTAATTCTTGACACTTTGGAATATTAAATCTATAATAAATAGAAAGGACGGACAAGGGACAATTTGATTACCTTGTCACCATGTATGCCCACTAGTGTGCCACCTCACACTTTATTTTCGTATGTTTTTGTAAAAATTAATAAAAGACTATGGCAATTTCAAGCGTCATGCAATGTTGTGTACGAATATGATGAACAAGTCGTGAAAGTAATCATTTATAGCCTTCGGAATGGTAATTCTCCGGTAATGGCCTTATGTACACTGAATAAAGTAGGCATGGACAATTTATGCTATTTTGCTACCACAGTATTTAACAAAAATTTACAATGCGTTTCTGCCCCTTTTTATCAATTGGATCTCCAATATTCTTGGAATTAGAAAGAAGTGTTTGTGTATGCATATGGACAAAATCAGCTTTATCTCGATAATTAAACTATACATCATACATGTACATCGTGCACACACTACTTGTGAACTAGGGCAAATGACTTATTCTCCTTTACTTCAGGCCAACTTGATGATTTTTAATTTGATTTATTATTTATATTTTTATTTTTTATTTTTTTTTTTTTTTTGGGGGGGGGGGTCTTTTTTCCTGTAAATTTTGATTTAATTGTTTGGACTAGGGTTTTAATCAATGATCACATTCGCTGAAAGAAAAAACAAAAACTGGTAAATATACATAAAACTTTGTTTTAATTAATTTGCATTCAAAATATATAACGAAAAATGCAAGGCCAAGTCTTCACACGACAAATTATTAGAATTATTAATTGCAGCCCCCCCCCCCCCCCCCCCCCAAACACAAAAATGTCGGTGTTTTATTTCGTTTAATTCATTTGCAAAATTCAAAATAATTAAACGTCAGAGGTCCATTATACAATTGACAATCTAAAAAGATGAATTGATAATGTCCTACGTCAGCATTGGTCAAGTACTACGTCATTCTGAAGCAATCCTTAATTAATGTAGTTCTCTTCCCAATGCGAACATTCAAGGAGAGTCTGACATATTTGGATATAGGCATAAATATGAAAAATGAGGGAAATAATCAGGCTCTATTCAAAGCAATGAGAGTGACGTGTTTTGTGATGGTCCCCTGCCACACAGGTCGTCGTCCATTAGTGGTGGACATGAGACAATACGAATGACGTCATTTCGTAAACGGGCATATTGATTGGTAATGAGGGAATTTGCACCTAGTGGTAAATTGTTGATTCAAATGCGTCCAAACCATATTTGACCAATAATGTCAACTTGAAGAATTTGAAAGTTTTAAAGATGTAATTCGACTATTTACATGTGCGTCAATATGTGCCAAATGTATTATTACCCTGTCAGTTAAATTGTAAGTTTCTTTAAATTCCGTTCGAATGTTAAACCCTTAGAGATCATTGGTTACACGATAAAACAATCAATGAATCTTAATTTTATTCAATGATCTGCTGCTTGTAAATAATGTTTTTGATCCGCTTCATAAATTCAAATTTTAATGATCTACTATAGTAGTTACAATTTTTACAGTTTAAATATCATAAAAAAGGATTATATGGTACGGCATACTGTTTGAAATAATGTCGCCCTTTCAGTCCAGAATTGGAAGAGCCTGAGCAACAATGTATCTGGAGTGGTTGACAAGATCTCTCCAGATGTTCACCTTCGCTTAACGCATGCACCACCATATACAAGGGAATCGTCCTCCCTCTTGCTATCCTAGTACTGTGGTAATTCCTGATAATTGTATCACACCAGCATATCGTCCGCCTGGCTCCAGCCGCGATCATTTCATTGTCAATGAAGGTGGCAGTGACATTTTTGCTGCTGCGAGTTTCTATTATAGAAGGCTCAATTTTTGTTCTAAATGAAATGTAATTGGAGAAATTAATGCAGTCTGCCTCGCGATGTCTGCCACTGGCTACGCGCTACGTATATTTCCCATCCTAACACACGATGGTTTATTTTTCATGAGGGACCTTTTTAGTTTAGCATGTACTTTTCATTAATACCGTCTATCCGAATTTTTATTTCAAAATTCAATGTATCAAGTTAGTGAAATTTTATGACAGTCCCAATTAAAAAATAACTGTCAACTATTATTCAAGCTCTTAAGTAAATGAGATTTTACTGGAAAATAGGACATTTCAGTATCATCCGATGATAACAAAATAATGTAAAATAGCGATTGTGTCGACAGGATTCTGTAGAAAGACATCCAAATCACCACGTAACTTCCAAAAAAGTGTTTAATGGAAAAAGCATGATCAAATTCTTCTGAATACAATTGACACCCTTTAATTAAAATACTATATTCTCGATTTCCTACACAACAAAGTTATATAATGTAGTAAGCCGACTTTATGTGGTCTAGCTTTCATATTAACTAGTTAACAAACAATAAAAAGAACAAACTTTTCAGATTTTTATTTCTTTCATAACTATAACCAATTCGATTTTATTATGTTATCTTAAACATATTTAATGTACAATAAAGTAACTGGACAACATCCTTAAGCTACCATGATCTTGTTTCATTAAAAAAAAAGACATGCCAACTTACTAACTTTCATTTATTTATATTGTATAAAAAATACCGGGCAATATTTGTTAATGAAATCTTCACAAATAACAGTTAAATTCAAATGTATCACTGCATGCAAATGAATTCTTTATAACTAACCTAATTGTTTAAGAAAGTAATGATAACAGAGTTTCATTCTACAATACTCTCCTTCAGAAACTTTTAAAGTACCGGTATTGTGGGGAAATGAAAAACTAATGAAAGAGAGGTAACTCTAGTTTGTAACTGTCCATTAAACCCCTTAATTACCCCACCAAAGTGTGGCTGTATATAATATCACAATACAATGAAGTCACCAGGGCAGATATTTACAATGACGTGATTGTTACACGTATATCTATTTCATTATGCTCTGAGGACAATTATGCAGATGGGTTGTAGCAGACTTACTAATATTAACAATATTGATAATAAACAACAAAATGAAACAAAACATAATTAATTGCTTCCTGTTTTTCTTGCTCTTTTTTTCACACTGCATTGTGAACATTATTTTATAATACATGTATGTTCAACAAACTAAAGATCTAACAAAAAATGCAAAACATTTACATCCCCTTGTCAGTATGTCAATGTCCTCTAACAGCCTCAAACAAAATTGATGGTCAACAACATGTCACGCCATACAAATATCATAGGTGGTAAACTTCACAAGAGCCAAGTTCTTGGTCTGTATTACTTTCTACAAGTGTTATTGATGGCACAATCAGTCTCAAATAACGAAACAAAGAAACCACTGAATTCAATACAACACTCCTCAAAGCTTTGTATTTACAGCGCAATGCAACAATTTACTGTGTATGTTTTTTGTGTTTTATGTGTTTTGATAAATGCATTCTTCATAACGGGCTATACACAATCTATGATTCAACTGTGCACATTCAATAATGTACTTGCTTAAATGCGATTCAGATATATTAGTGTGAAATGAAAATAAATGTTTTTCTCTCTCTCTCCTCTCTCCCTCTCTCTCTCTCTCAAAAATGAAAATCAAAGGCCGGAACGGCCACAAAGGCGTCGAGCTGACATTTTTTTCTTTTATATAGAATGATACCAATAATTTGAATTTCTGTACTAATAGTCATATCAAATGATATTAGACTTAGAATAGAAAGTATATGAATTATGTTTTCTGCTGCTTTAAAAACAAAAATCAGTATATTTTCTTATAAAATAGGTAGTGGTGCTTTTTTAATACAATAACTCATCATAATTGCAAAAATCGAAGAAATTCCAAAGTTCAAAAATAATTTGTTTCTTTCTGCTTCAAACAGTCTTTGAACAACTTTCACAGGTTCATAATTTGAATACATTAACAGTGTGTCCCTAATTATAATAATAAAACATACATTTATTTATTTCAATTCCCGTTTGAAACAAGTATCCTATGGTATGGTTGTTTACAAACAAATCCACAACACGTGCTATCTAAAATGCTCGACCAAACTAACTGCATTATCGAGTTTATTTTTTGCAACGAAATTACTAGATACGTTTATCGCTTACATTTATTTTGGAGACCGTGCCCGATAACAAATAAATTTACATCTAAAATGTTATTTCTATCGGGCACTGTCTCCAATTAAAATGTAAGCGATAAACTAAAATAATATCTAGTGAATCTTTACACTTAGGCCTGATTGTATTCATCCGCCATTTCTTGATTAAGCAAATTTATTCTTATGCAATGAGTTGTCAATCACCAGGGAGGCAAAGTTGGGTTTTTTGTACACAATTTAGTTGAATAAATGGAAAAAAAATCTTGTAATACGTTTAATACTTTTAGGAACTTATTTCTTAATAATGCGCATTTAAAAGGCGGTGCAGCGCGTGAATTTTGGACGATTGCCAATCCAGGCGATCGCTAGAAGGCTGCCGAGCATTAGCTCGACGCCTTAAAAATGGAAAAAATGGAAAGAACCACAATCAAGCAGCGCATCTTAAAAATACATGGCCTGCACAGTTCAGTATAGAACAAAAGCCCTTCTCAAATAAATAAGATGCAGTTATTTTTCCACAGAAAAGAATTAGAGTGCATACTTTTGAGTACATGAGTGATTGAATACATTAATCCAGGTCGTCTGCTGAGATCTGGATGGGTAGGGGAGTGTCCAGTGCTTTTGATTTGTTGATTTGATCCAAGGAGATCTTGGCAGCTTCCTCCTCATGCTCGTCCTTGGACATTTCTGCAAGGTCAAAGAGGTCAGGAATATCTTCATCTCCTTGTTTGTACTGAACAAGAGGTCCTGTCAAATTTTAAACATCGTGATTTAAAATTGCAATTCTACATGACAATCTTGGTTTTAAACGATCTTTAAGGTCTGACAGTAGCAATATCATAATCACATAATTAATGTATTAAATAAGAAACATAGGTAATCACAGATAAAAAAGCTCACCGAGACGAGGCATCACCTTTATGAAGCATCACCTTTATGAGACCACCTTTATCATTTTATATGAAAATCATAGTTAATGATCTTGGATATACATGGATACTGTTTTGACACAATATCCTATTACTATATCATATGTCAAAAAATTGTATGATAATCATATGTTCACTTCATACGGTATTATAGGATACAATTTTTATCAATACAATAATATAAAATACGATATTGTATCCTATGATACTTACAACATATATCATATAATACAATAAAATACTGTAATAAATAATGATGCAATAATATTGTAACATATGATATGACATTGTATCGTGTTATACATTATTGTATTTGATCACATAATACAATATCATTATATATAATATATGATACAATATAGTATTATATGATACAACATATCACATAATACATAACAATATTGTAATAATGTATTGTATGATATTGTATCATATGATATAATTTGATACAACATTGTATCATATCATATGATACAATATCATATTATACAATATTGTATCATATGATACAATATTATATATAACAATATCATCTAATACAATTTCATGTGACATAATAATATATTATAATAACAATATCATCTAATACAATTTCATGTGACATAATAATATATTATATAAACAATATCATAATATACAATATCGTATCATATGATACAATATTATATATTATACAATTCAATTTTTCTACAGGCTCGATTAAAGTCAACTTTTCGTAAGTTCTATGGTCGATACAATGACCTTATCAGCAAATACAATCATCCACTGGGTCGCATGCTGATAAAATAGTATATAATACAATATCATATTATACAATATGGTATCATAATATACAATACTATACTAAACAATATCATGATACAATATCATATCATAATGAACAAAAAATTGATACAATATCATATTGTATCATATAACTTTTTACAATATAATATATGATATAATATTGTATCATATAAAACAATAGAACAATAGTGTATCATATCATACAATACTATATCATAGGAATCATGCTATATCATTTAACAACAAACACATCTATCAAGCAGGTTTGAGTGAGGTAGGAGATTTTTTCTCAGCATCCTTGATAATGGAGATCAGGCTCTGCATCTGAAGCTACCTCTGCAGTTCATTTATATTATAGTTAATTCAACTATGCAAGCTATATCTATAAAACATGTCATCTGTTCCAAAAAACTAAACCTCATTCAGCATCCGAAACCTATGGCTCAGATTCAGCATTCAAGCCTGGCAGGTGCATCAGTATCATAAGACGCATCATCCATGCAAGTTTGGTGAAGCTAGCACAAGATAATCATCAGGAGGCACCTGCTCAAAAACTTTAACCAGCTCTAAAAACCTTAACCTCAGCCAGCATCTGAAACCTAAGCCTCAAATTTAGCATTAAAGCCTGTCAGGTGCATCAGTATCATAAGATGCACCATCCATGCAAGTTTGGTGAAGTTAGGACCAGTAATAACTAAGATATAATCATCAAAGAGCACCTGCTCCAAAACCTTTAACCAGCTCTAAAAACCTTAACCTCCTCCAGCATCTGAAATTCATGGCCCAGATTCAGCATCCAAGTCTCTCAAGTCCATAAGTAGGTCCAGATGCATCATCCATGCAAGTTTGGTGAAGATAGGACAAGTAATAACTCAGATACAGGACCTGCAACAAAAACTTTAACCAGGTCTTGATGCCGACGCTGAGGGTATAGCATAAGCTCCCCCCACTTCGTCTCGGTGAGCTAAAAAATATGTTATTTTACCAGTATTCAAGTTCCTGTTCATTATCCCTAAACTTAAAATTAGTACAAGTTATGGATTTACCAGAATTTGATCCATCATCCGTCTTGAAACTGTCCAATCCAGCAAGCATCTAAAATCCATCAAAAAAGCAGTACAATTAATATTATCTATTGTATTATTCTTACCATAAATCATATGCGAACAAACTGCAGCACTTTGTATATCAAAATGTAATAAATTCAAAGAAAGGACTATATTTGGTATGATCAAATATCTGCCCCAAATTTTGAACCAATTTTAAAACAGTATCGTATAAAAACCAAATCTTCATAAATCAGTGTACAGAGGATGCCTATCACTTTAATCCTGATTTTAGTCACCGTTGCTCATTCGTTCTTTATCTATGACGTCACCTAAATGACCCAATTCCCGCAATTTTGCAAACAAATGAAAATATTGTCATTTTTTCCTTATATTTTGCATTTGCGAGTATAGAACGCAGGTCTGCTCAAGTACGATTTTAACATATGTTTTTCTTCATATAATTATACACATCGTACTAAAAAATGGTACTTGAGCAAGCCTGCGCTCGATGTTTCCCAGACAAAAAACCTTCGGAAAACACCAATATTTTGCTACAAAAAATCAATTTTATCAAAATAAGACAATCTTCATGACGTCATTTCTATAAAATGATGTCACTGTGGTGACACATTTATTTACACATTTATTTTTAATATGATTTCAACTATCTTCCAGCTTATTTTTAAAACAATTTATAAAACTTTAGTTCTGGGGGCAAAAATGCATAATACCGCACATAGTCCTTTTTCAATTAATAATATTCCTTATCCAAGTTATTTAATACATCAAAATACAATGCAGGGTTTGTCTGAAAAAAAATTTAAAGGGAAAGGGTACTAGATGTAGTTCTTTTGATATATCTTTTTCAATATCTAATCTCTCTTTATTACATAGCCCATTTATTTAAGGTTACTATGGGTTTGTCCAATGATTTAACTTTATGAATTTTCACTATTTCATAACTTACAGAATCTCCTGCAGTATTTATACTTCCATCTGCATTGAACAACTGAAGAAGAATGAAGAATTTTAAATGACATTGAAACACCTTATACCTGTTCATCTGCTTGAAATTTTAAATTTTTTCATATGTATATTGTGTCTGCAATCTGTCAGCAATTAGTTTATATAATAGGCAAAGAAAATAAAATCCACAACTCTAAACTGTTTTTATGTAAGTAAAAACGATTTATTGGATTTAAATTTTTTTATATGGTAAACCAATAGCTACTGATATGAAACTAAATGCAATTTATCAAAAATGAAATTTCAATAAAGTAATACATAAATTATAAGGTATTGTTAATGGAAGATATATTTCACCAGATAAAAATTAATGCTGAGTACAATGATAAAATAAAAGATACAGCACCAAGGTATGATATTTATATATGACAACAGATTTATATCACAAACAATTACAGGTCATATCATGTGGTTATACTGATACATGTTGGTGAAGGATGGCCTTTACTAAAATTTGATAAAAAGATGAAGAAATGTTTTTACACAGCAAGCATTGCAGTTATCATATGTTTTAATAGACGATACATTCAAGATATTTTCATCAACTATTCAATTTGTTCTACTTTGTATGGTAATAAAAATTTTTTTTGTGATTTGTAGAGAAGCAGCCATTTATCCCACATTCTCAAGGTAAATGGCTGTTTGAAGTCCAGCTGTTCTAATGCCGACTTACTGAACTTCCCGTAGGAATGTGTTCCATGTCAGGACTAAACAGCTGAAAATGATTACAGAGCAAAAATTCAAAGGAGTAAAAAATCTGACAACTAGATATATACTTACACAAAACAAAAATTTTAATGACATTCAATGATTTACATATAAGCTTTAAGAGTTTGTGCATCGATTTAATATTAGTGCATAATGCCAAATTGAACTCCAAATTTGTTGGTGTCTATAGTACATCATGAAACTGAACAAAAAATGATATACTGCATAAAGATTCTGCACAAAACAGCCATTTGCAAATAGGAAGAACAAATAAAAAGACCCAAACAAACAAACTTAACATATAGTGTGAACTTATAGGTTAAACTTAACATATAGAGTGAACTTATAGGTTACATGAATGACCCTTTTAGATTTAGATCAGGATGGCACCATGTCACATGACCCAACTTTTACCAAAGATCCTTCTTAAGACAAAGCCTGGTATGTCAAGTCATGAAATTTCAAAATAAGGATGCAGTTATCTACTTTTGGATCATGACATTCCCCCTCCTTTCCCGAGGCATCATGTGATTAAGTTTGATGGTCTTAGGTTTTAATATACAATAGATATGTTCCGACTAGGATTTGAATTTGTATAGCCAAAATATCCTCCAGGAGGCACTAGTGACGAAATTGCGAACCCCCCACCCCCTAAAGATGCACCAGCTAATCAGGTTTGATTGACCTAAGCATCACAGTGTGATAGATAATGGCCAGGTCACACCAAGAGCATATCATTGTGACAGGAATTGTTTGTTTTTGTAACTTAAAAGTGTAAACTTCTATTGTAAATTCAATATCTTTGCTGATAATCCTAAACTGCAAATTATTAGCATCGTAAAAGATTCCTGAAAAAGTCTGTTCATTGGTTGAACACAAGCAGGAATAAGGAGTGTTTATGAGTGGCAACAATTGTTAACAATGAAATCAGGCTGATGACCCTATCCAACAGCATTGTGAATGCGTTAATTGTTAATGAGTTAATATACTGTTAAAGTGGTTATTTACGCTGAGGTAAGTACGCATTTTCTATGGTCAAACAAATGGCGGGTGTTTAATACACGGATGCATGATTTACTACTCTTAAGTTTTGACCATATGCACGTGGGTATTTTACGCGGTTTTAAGCTTAGCGCATAGTTAGTGTAAATTTCCCCCACGCGTAAATCACCACTTTTACAGTAATGAAGTCTATGGTGGGTTACTTCACAGTTAGCATTCCCATGCTTTTAAGACAGATACATTATTGATATAAAGCAATATTTGCAAAATTTTCAAAGGCTTACAATTTACAAATATTAAAGCATGAAAACTTGAATGTCATCTGGTTAGTGTGGTGAAATCACAGGAAACCCATGGCCAGTCTTGCATTGGATTACAGTTAGCGGGCCTATTCCCTAAATTTTCTCAATTTCATGATTAGTTAATGCCCACCTCACCTACTGCATTCTGTTCAACTTCGTGTTTTCACATGTACATATATTTATAAAATACATATAACCATGTTTTAATATAGTGATCACAAAAAACCATACAGTTTCAATTTTACAAGTTGAGATATTCTTATTCCCATTTTACTGAATTGAAAATAATATATATATATAAAAGATCAATGAGTTGCACATGGTTAATAAGTGTATAAATGTAAAACTGGTTGTGGGCTTCAATGATGGTGTGGTGAAAATTATTAAATGTTTTTATCTAAAGCTGGTGTCGGAAAAAAAATCAAAAAATTGTAAAGCAGAAATAACAAGTATAACAAGTATTTACTTCATTTTAGATGGATTGCCAAGTTAGTCTTGCTATTGGTAACATCTGCTAAACATGGCATATCTTTCTTTTTTAAGTTTAAATAAAAAAAAATTTCAAAAAGGACTGTTTGAAGATCAATGCTGTTTGAAGATCATCTAACTGCATATAATTAATATATTGAGATTAAATGTTACAAGTTTCACACAAATTTTGATTGATTCGAGAGACTAACCAGTCGCAGACTGCAAATGAAATGAACACATTTAGTACACCCTATTTTTTAATCTTTTAAATCCAAAATAATCCAAGACAAATTAAAAATCAAAATAATGAACCTGTCATGCATCATTTCATCCCAATTGTATTGAAATATTTCTTGTTTAATATTTGCTATACACACTAAAAATCCAAAACAATATTTGAAATCTAATGATATACTTGTTATACTTGGCAATAGCAAGCTAGTAAGCAAAATAAATTGACAATGCATTTCAAAGCACTCATGAACCAATAGAAACATACCCCTAATAACATGCTGGAATCAAAGTAGTTGGTTCCAGCTAGCAGGTCTTTTAATCCTTCCAGGTCAGAACTTACAGATTCCACATGATCGGACATTTCACTCCTAAAAAATACATCAATAGGGAAATTGTCAGAATCAGTTATTGTATAAAACAATTTTTAAGAACTACCGTGACTGTCAGCAGTATTCTGTTCTCAAATACTGAAGCAGAAAATGAGTTTTCTACACATTGAACAAAGATAGTTGTTCTTTTCAGATTTAACACAAATGGATTTATAGAACACAGGTATTACTAGCTATTTGGTTAGACATTGATGTAAGACAACATAAACTGGTTTTAAGTACACTAGATTTGAGCCAGTCCTTGGCCTTTCTTTTTTCTTCATCTGTCACTTCTGAAAAATTTTACTTAATACATTGTGCCAAAACAGCAAGAAAAAACCCAAACAAACCAGTGGATGATATCAGCTAGTGCAAAGAGCTGTACCATGATACTGCTCCACTTGTTAACATTCAGATCAATGAAAAAAATACCTCATTTACAACGTAAATATCTATCATGCAATGATGAAGAGATCATTGTGTCCCGATACATTCACATGATTTTTTTTTACTTGAATGTCATTGCCTTTAAATGTAGTGAGAGCATAAAATTTTAACGTGTAAAAAAAAATTTGTGAGGTTCACAAGAGCCTCATCACCACAAATATTTCTTGCTGGGAATCAATACTGAAATGTATATTCTATTCTATTTTCCTGATTATCTACAATGATGTTGATTGTAGTCCAATATCAACCGCACTTTGGTATCTTACATAAATCCTAAATATTTACAATTCAACCATAGCTCATAAAAAATGTATTCTTATTTTTTAGAGTTGGTATTTACAAATGTAGTTGAAACATTCATAAATTTTCAGTTATACATGTATATCAGTAATGAGAAATTGCCTCATTTTGTTTGAAGCCATGTTGCTTTGCTATTGTAAATTGGGTTTATGTTGAGTTTTTGTTGAAAGGGTTTGAGAACAAAAATTATAGTCACCGCAAACCAGTTTATCTCCGCTAAATCGTGAAAAGTCATTGCAAATAAAAGTTGTTTTACAGTAGTCTCACTCAGCATTATGATTCATCCACATAGCTCCAGTGCACCTGTTACAAACTCACCTCAGACAAAGTATATTGTTAGAGATTTTATTAAATTCTGTATTACTGCAATAAAGTTCTTTGTCCCATTATTTACCGTAATTAATGTAAATGTACATGAAATAAGATATTCAAAATTAACTGATACCGTATCCTCTCCTTTTACTGATAGCAAAAACCTAAATCAAGGCATCTGGAGCTAAACTTCTACATGTATCCCACCCTGTACCTACTTAGGTATGGGTATCAAATAATTACTCTGTAACAAGGAAACTGGTCCCCTGGTGTACATGTAATTCTAAATGATACATTACTGTTGCAAATTCAAATGCTTCTACAAGTATGTACATTTAACTTTGTTTTAATTGGTACTTCATTATGTTTAGATTTTGTAAATATTCCTTTTAAACATTCATTATATGAGAGATAGGAAAAGAACATCATGGTCATGGTATCTATTTATAATCAGCCTTAAAAAATATTAAATATTTATGAAATGTATGCTAAAATTATTATTCAAAAACCTGTTTTCTTTGCAATGTCATAAGAGTTTGCTGGGGTACTCTGGTGATACTTACACAGATTTCTGGCGTTGGAAATCTTTGCCTGGCTTTAACATTGTAACACTGTAATCATGGGAACAAAGCAGTTTTAACAAATGATCTCAAATGAAGTGAGAGCAAGTGCCACATATGCTGGTGTAAAAGAGAGAAAATACTCCCATATGCTGTATAAAAGAATGTATGCATGAATTCTACTAAGCAGATAATGATAATGAGACATGTATTAACACTACAGACACTTGTTATTCTTTCACAAAATTGTTTCCAGGAAAATCATCCATTAACTATAGTCTACATAAATACATGTATATTTAATCTTTTTATTTTTCTTAAATGTTCTTGTGTATTAAAGAAATTGTAATGTATGGAAAAAGATATTTTATCAATAAAAAAATCCTTTTCATATCATATCATCTTTTGAAGTTAATCTTATTAGGAATATGAAGCGAAAAATAAATTGATATGAAGAGAAAAATAAATTGATATGAAGAAAAGCACCATGTTTCTTAAATGTGTTTGGAATTGTTTTTAATGCATGCCGACAAGCAAGAATCCATGAGTCTTGCAACAGTTAATGCAAGTAAAAAAGCAACCCAAAAACTTAAACTCTCTTAACAAATGACAGACTTAATCTGACTTCTTACCCTGGAGAGGCCACTGTGTTTGTGGGCTTGGTATTCACAGATGTTGATACATTCCCCATCCGTCCCAGGTCAGACATGGACATCACTTTAGGCATCAAGTCTGATGATGTTGATGATTCTGACAGTAAGTCCCCACTGAACAGAGTCAGATCCTCCTTCTCACCTGATGTGTCAGGTATGTGATTCTACAATATGATTTAATGCATTGTATAGTTACATACAGTTTATTTTTTTTCAACTTTTTAATCTGAGCAACATAAAATTTTTCCTTCCCATTCTAATATTTCTTCTATAAAAGTTTGAACAAGAAATAGGAAGGCGAGATATTGTTGCAGTTTGGAAGAAAATTGAATCTACAATAAATATACATAATAGTATCAGTATGTTTTATTTTGATAATACAGAAAAAAAATATTATTATTTTCACTATGTGACCATATTGGCTACGGCCAGGGTTTGAACCCCAGGCCCAGGGGCCATGAATTTCAAAAATTAGGTAGAGGACTTTGTGGACATCAGAATCATGCATGCATTTAGTTTTTCTCAAATTTTTATAGGAGTAAAGAAGAAGATTTTCTAAGATTTAATACATTTTCACTATATGGCTATATTGGCCCCACCTTAGGGCCTGAACTCCTGTCCAAAGGGGTCATGAATTTCACAATTTAGGAAGAGGGATTCATGGACATCATAACCATGCATTTAGTTTTTTCCGCACGTGTGGGAATAGAAAAGATTTTTGAAAATTTGGCCTTTTTTTGTATATTTGGCCCTGCCTATGATGCCCTGGGAATGGTAAGGTCATAAATTTCACAATCTAGATTCTTGTCATCCTAGATATGCTTCACACAAAAAATGGTAATAATTGGCCTTGTAGTTTTCAAGACGAAGTTAAAATTTTAGCATTGTTGATCTTGAGAAAATTTTCAAGAAGATTCTCCATTTATATTTCTATGCTGAACATTCAACCCAAAGCAGATTTAGTTTATTGGAAACAAATTCGAGTTACATGTAATTGACTTTGAATTTAACATTGCAACTCTGATGACACCAGAGGAGTTCCAAGATTAAAGATGACCGATATCAATGTGCTCCCGTTGAAGAGTTTGATGACTAATCACCATGGGCAAATAATTCGGAAACTAAAGACTACATGGAATACAATGTAAACTTGTGTAATTTTGTTATCCAAGAGTTCAGTAAATAGACCAGCTATGCTACACACCGGGATAATGATGTCAGAGGGCAGATTGAGGTGGGACATGTCAAGTACAGTGCTTTCCTTCTTGATGTCTGAATTCTGCCTTGGATTGTTCTCTTGAAGATCTGTGATGTCGTGTATGACTGGACCATTACTACTGTTGTAATTACTGTAGGAATCAGGCTGCAAGAAAATGGGAAACAATGTATTGGGTACCAAGTTCAAAGCTGTGAACCATGCAATGAGAAAATATAAACACTTAAAGAGATAGAAATCCTTCTTCATGTATATTCTGGTAATAGCTGACTGGCAAAAAAGAGTAATTCATTTTCAAATTGGAATAAGACTCACTGATTCTACACAGTAACTGGACGAATCAAGGTCTAAGGGTATATGAGACTTGTTGTATCGAGCCACCTTCGGACTGGGTGAATTTCCAATCATTAGAGGCATCTTTCGCTTACTGGCAGCTGCTACTCGGTTAGCTCCGACCAAGTGTACCAGGAATTGTATCAACTGATAAAAGAAGAAAGTGAAATATTTACACAATATATGTGTTAATGAATTAGAAATTTACATTTGAACTTCTAACTCAATTTGATTTATTCATGTTCTATCCCATATGGAAGTTATACTGTCTTCCGCTCTGTGCAATATAAACTGAAAATTTCCCAACCTGTGAGATATAATCCTCAAAGTCAAGTGTGATATGAAATTTTCCTTTCCCTTTTCAAACATCTTTGCATGGTCATTATATCACACCTCTTTACGTTTATCATTGGTTATTATGACTGTAGAATTGGGCATTAATCATTCAATTTCCCTGCAGGCAGCAGATAATTATATACATGTAGATCCTCATCATAACAATTCAAAGTAATAAGCACTACACTTGATGATAAACCTTACTTTGTTTACAATCTGTGTTTGTTTCATATGTTTTTGTCTTAGAGATGCAACCTCTCGCCACAAGACTTCATTTTCTCTGTAATGCAAAATTTTTCTTAGTTCATACAAGCTACATGTATGCATGTTAATTCTAGATTTACCAGAATGTCTTAATTTCAGACAACATATTTATTTTATACAGATTTTTTCCATTGTTTCTACAAGAAAACTCGAATATAAGAACACAGATATTTAGTAAATCAATATCATTCTTTATCACATGTTTATCTCAATATACGGTGGATATCACTCATGGGATAAATTTTTGATATTCCACTGTGTGTTCTTACGCCACGTGACGTCGTAATTATAAACATTATGTAGGTTTAGCCGGTTGATTGACGTATAATGAAAAGCTAAAAAATAATACAGTTGAATAGTGTTGAGTTGTTAAAGTGAAGCATTTAATGTTGTTTTATTTATTTTTCATGAATTCATAAAGAAATTGTTCGAAAATGAAATGTTTGTTTGTTAAACTTCAAGGAACTTTTTTCCATGCGTAAAGTTGTTGACGTCTCGTAGTTAATGTGCTGTGCGGCTCACAATTATAATTTGTACAGAAAAAATTGAGATTAACAAAAAACGTGGTAAAACATGTGATAAAAAGAATCTCTCATGATTTGCGATGGTATATGATTTTTATCCAACTCGTTGTGTGTTTTCTATCCCCTCGCCAAGGCTCGGGGATAGAAAACACACAACGAGTTGGATAAAAATCATATACCATCGCAAATCATGAGAGATCCTATATATATTCAATTCTAATACATGTAGACCTATATGTCTAGATAAATTTCTAATATAAATCTATGGAGAATTGAGGCCAACATAGATATTATGAATTTACAGTTATAAAATTTTATTGCAAGTTTTTACTTTATACTTTGTTTTTAACACATGGTTTATTCTATATAGTATTTGGAACATTTGTTTTATTAATGATCCTCTCCCACCGGCTGTGGTTTATTAAAAGCAAATATTTACTACTGCAAGAAAATCACAAAGAAAAGTTTTGTTTGTCGCTGATTCAGTCATAGCACAGAGCTTTTTAAAATTCAAACAGATATACCTTTGATATCACACATTATTCAAGAATATCAATTAGGAATGCTTTAATTTTGTTATCAAGCAGTAAAGAGTAGTAGAGAGCCTTGCAGACTCAAGAATAGATCATGGCTATGACAATGGTTAAATAATCATATAATAGCCACCAAATAATAATTTCATTCAGAATGAAAAAATTTCGATACTTTTTATAAATTGAAGTTTTGTTTATATCCAGGTACTTTCCAATGGATTATATTTGTTTTAGTATTTAAATATCTACCTTAATCAGGGTTTCATACACTAGTTAAATGTATACTTGTAGCTTAATAATGGTCTCTGGCTCAATACAGGAGAAAAAGAAGTCTGATTTACTTTTTCATTGTTTCCAGTTTGTTGTTCATCATGTCCTGCTTGCTTTTGACCTGGTTGACCTCTGACACCATCCTACTGAGGTCTTCTGTGGGCACGCTCACTGTTTGGATGGGCTCCATTTTGATTTGGGGGTGAGCAGGTACATGCTGTGCAATTAAATCAAAGAAAAAAATAACTTTTTCGACAAATATTCTGCACATCAAATTCTGTATGAATAAAAGAACTTGCTAATCTAAGCCAAAATCAAATTGAAAAATTAGGCTTATTAATCTAATCTAGAAAATGTTTTGATATACCCTTCACATTTGTTACACCTGAGGCCTGCTCATAAGAGCATTCGCACATGAATACTAGCAAAAAAATGTGGGAGATACCAGTAAGGAATTATGGGATGCACTCACAAGCATCAGCTCACTGAACAGATTGCAGTATTAGAAATCGTGGTGATGTGTTGTATTTCTTACATTGTCTCATTGTTTACATTTTATTATGTTGTTTCATTGAGTTATGTGTTTGTTTGTAATGCATAGACCAGTACAATTGATGTTACTTTTTCTCCTGATTTGGTAAAGTGGCATTTATTTGAATGCAATACACAATTAAAAAAGACAGACAGCTAGATGAAAAGAAAAACAAGAAGGAAGAGGTGAAGAAAGAGACCAAATAAAATTGAAGGTCTTTAAGAATCATAAGAAAACCATAATTGTGATTCTCCTTTAACAAAATTCATTAAAAATTAGTGTGTCAAGCTAAGAATTTTACAAACCCTGGAATTTTTTTGAATTTCCCCGTCCCCCCCCAATTCTTAGTATATGCCGTACTGTAAACGATCTTAAGAAAAATTGTGCTCAATTTTAAGTGTGCTAATTCATAATATACATAATCATGATAATTAAATTTAATTTATTTGAACATATTTCATTAATAACCCAAAAGAATTGGGCATCAGGCAAAGCCTATAAAAACCCTAATAATTCAAATAAATCTACATTATATGTATTAATAAACTTTCCATATATTGGGAAACTGATGTAATGAAGTCCTATACTTTTAACAATGTACATCACTGAAAAAATTTCTGCAAATATGAACACTCTAAATAATCTCATAACTTTGTGAAAAAAACAGAAAAATTGGATCAAGTTAAATTCAACTGCATGATATAATTTTGGCTGACTGACACAATACATGTATTACCTGATACTGTGCATACGAAGATTATAAACAATTTTCATTTAGATTTAAGACTCTTCTTTCAGACTTCAGTTAATTAGCTCTGAGTTTCATAATACCAAAAACATTTTCATTAAAAGAGACCAAAGTTTGTTTTTCCAGATTATGCCCTTCAATAACAGAGTAAATCCATTTCATACAAATGTAAAGTGTCAAGTATGCAAATTTATAGAAAATATAAAAAAGTATCAAATTTACATGAGTGATTTTTCTTTTGATGTGTTCAAGCAAGTGCTCCTGTTCTTTCTGAAAATATGGATGTTGAAATTCCAGGTCATCCTTCTCTGTTTTCAGACCTTGTTCTATGTTGGTCACTTTCCTGAAACCATCTAAAAAGAAAAAAACAAAATGTATTTGCTTCAAAATGTGGCCCACATCATGTTAATGCTGTACATTGATCAATCAATCCTGACAATTCAACATTGATGACCTTGAATTTTCTCAAAACTCTTGAAATTGTTGATAACCAAATATTGAGTTTCCATCTTGGATGGTTTAGAGGTTCAACCTTGACCCAATTAATGAACCAATAACATAAAATAAATTAAATCAGAACAAATTTTTCCTTTCAAAAAATATTAAATTCAAATGAAGCAACTTTTATAGAGGCCTGGAATTATTGGCTCAGAGGCATGAAGGCAAATTTATTAATTTAAGTCAAATAAAAAACAAGTGTTTTTGAGGAATACAGAAAAAACCCTTGAGGTACACAATATGCGTCGTATATGATCAATAATGAATGATTTGGGTTGTCAGGCACATTGATTTGCTTTGCTAAGGTAAATGGTGCTAAAATTTCTGCCAACAACACAAGCTCATTTCAGTCCCAACTGAAAATAACAGTGCCCTTATGCAGTCATCTCTTCTTGTTACTGTTACTGGTATCTGAATGATAACGCCCACTTACACATATTCAACTGCCTGATAAAACTGGCGATGTTGCTGTGCTTGAAATAAAGAGGCAGGATCTCCTTTGCAAATCTCCCCTGATCGAACACATGAAAGCTTTTTCCTGACTGCAAAAGACCAACATATCATTTTGTACATATAAGTCTATCAAATATATATAGAAAGCAATACTGGTAATTGTGTGTAATAAAATACATGCTTTTTTAAAACAAAATTTCAGAATCTAGAGAACTGGAAAACAATCAACAAAAACAATTTCAATTAAATATCAAGACACATGCAAAAAACACTGGCATGATTGTGTGATGGGTGACTTACATAACTTGACCTTGATATCTATTTATAGCTTTAAATTTTTTGCCTTGCCAAGCAAACAGAAGTTGGGGTTTCTAGAAAAATCCTGTTTGTTTACCTGGCTGGCAAATGACTTCAATGAAAAATAAACTATAGAAGAATAATACTGAGTTATCTGAGAACATAATCTCTAATCCATTCCAAAATCATTGACATTTGTGTAGTTTGGATCAGGATGTTACTCCTCATCAAGAGCCTGCTATAAATTTATCAATGAATGGTTTTTAATCATCATTAAATATTGAGAATTACACAAATCCCATTATAATGTATTTATGTGGTACTACTGGTGACTAGACATGTAAATATCGAATAAATTAACCACTAATAAAAACATCAATGTCTATTGTGATGAAGAAATGTATTCCCAATACATGTATATGTACATGAAAATTTATACCATCTTAGTGTATTAACTATGGGATATATGATCATTTCAACATATTTAAACAATTACATTTGATAGGTTTGTTAGTTGTTTGTAATTTCAAACTTTCTTCATTTATAATCTGTAGTCATAAACAGAATTTGAATTCTTTATCATTATCATCATGATCATTTCAATAAGATCTTCAAAAAAGTTTTAGGCAATGATTAAGATACATATATTTCCAGAATCTCAATTTTTATCCATAGTCATAAATTACTTATTTCTGTGGTACATGGAATTCAAATAAATATCCTTTGTTTACCTTCTTCGGTACAAAAGGGTCAATGTTTCCCATGACACTAGTTTCTGATTCTGGGTCAATAATTATCACAAATATTTCTAGTACAGTTAGTTGGGCAACTATTTATTCATGTGTATCTTAGTTTAGTGCAAAAAAGTCAATGCCCTAAGACTTCCATTATTTCCTTATATCAGTGGGGTAAAACATAATGTTTCATGACCCAATTATAGTCCTGAAAGGTCAATTCAGGATGAACTCTGGGCTATTCATCTTAAAGTCTTTTGAGTTGTTCATCATGCTATAATTCTAAAGATCTTCTACAATCATAAATGGAACATTACAACTTTACTTTTAAAATACACCATTGATTAAATTTCGATACCCTTGCAGAAAAAAAGTTCTGATGATAAACAGTTGGAAAGAATAATCTCATAGTTTATGCAAAAAATCAAACTTCATGTATGCTTCCAACAATACATCAAATAACCTTATAGTTTATGGGGATTCTTATAATGACTAAAATTATCCAGATTTCTGTTCAGATCAATGTTTTAGAGAAAGGTCTTTTGTTTTGGAAAGAGAAATGGGGTGTGGAAGCAAGTTTTATTAAGGTGATATGGGACACCTCCATATTATGACGTATTTCCTATCAAAATAAACAATAAACTCATTTATTTCAAATATTTTTTCTATCCAAAATCAGTTATCTAACAGCGTAGCACAATGGGTTAGAGCGTTACCTACGGATCTGTAAGTCATGATTCGAATCCCACTGCAGCTATTATAATTTTTACCTTTCCAAAAATATTTAAAACCGAATATTTGGTCAAATTTTGCAAAATTTGAAAATTCTAAACTGGTGAAAGTATTTCGATTATAGTGTACACATTAATATTGACAGGTGTCCCATATACCACCTTAATGTGAGACAGACGTAAATTCTGACTAAACCATATCAATATGTGACAATAATTTGTATAAACAAACAACAATCACAGTAGTTGGAATCCTAATTGTGTGATAATAAAAATAAATTGATGAAGGCTACATTTAAAGCAATATGAGCTGCAATTTTCGTGTTGAAATTTTTTTTTATGAAAATGTTATTTTCTAATAAAATGACAAATAATATCATGGTTTTTAAATTTCCGTTAGCCATATTTTCGTGGTAAAAGTTGTTAAGAAGCCTAAATTGGAGCAAAATTGAATTATTGTCGTCCTGTACAAAAATTGATCTGCTATATATTCCTTAGAAGAGAAATCTTTCTTCTAACAAACATTAATGATTTTTTCAAATCTTATTAATCATAAAAGTTTAAGCAACATGCAGACTTATCATACTAGCAGGTTTTTGCAGCAAAATAACATTCTAAAAAATACAGCTCATATTGCTTTAAGTGTATGTGGCAGGGTCTGACCCCAAATTGAAACCCATCCTAAGGACAATGATTTTCATGCAGTCTGAGTCAACTGATTTCACTGAAAACTTGTGTCATAAATTCCAGTAAAATAAATGCATGACTTATTGTATGATGCTAAAAATTACCAGACGAAACTTGAAGCCACATTTAACTCTCCAATGAACAATTTATTACGAATGCTGCTATCAAAAATTAAGTTGAATTTTTTCTGGCTGTGGACTGGTGTACAAATAATTTAATCCCAAAATTAAGCTTAAAACATTTTTGTTATGCAATCCTTTGTTCTTTTTGGCTTTTATACAAGATAAAATTCTTCTTAATTCTATTAAAACAATCCATAGGTGTCCATTCTTAAAAATAATGGATAGAGAACTGTCCGTTTTTAAAAATAATGAACAGATCTGATCGAGACAGGTAAAACTGTTAACTTATTGGACAGCTACAGGTAAGTTGGAAACAAGAATGAAGAAATCATATTTGCAATTAAGAAACAGATTTAATGTTTAACACCTTGAGATTGATACAGTGTTTCTCACTTAGAACTAGCTACTAAATAATCCAGTATGATATATATCTACTCCATTTTTCAGAAACACGAATCAAAATTAATCCACATTATCATATGAATTACTTGTACCCACAAATCACATCATACATGATCAAAATGTAGATTAAGAAAAATTTCACTGCACTTTATGAAAATCACATTCTTCGCATATTTAAAGTTAATTCTTGATCATCCAAACTACATTCTCCCTGGAAAAAGTTAAAATTAAACCTTGACCCTCAACCTCCTCCACATGCATGGAAAAAATTCTGCATCTGAGCCTGTCAAGCATTCTTTGTTTTGGTTGGCTTAATCTTTCATCAAATGATTTTGTAAGTCACATCAAAATTTGGCAGAGCATTCCCACCCTCTATTTCCAGAATATCACTCAGAACAAAAGCTCAAAATGACTTGTTTTTTACACAGTTTTTCTTTCAGAAAGCATTGACCGCATGCTTGAACAAACAAAATATTTTCATCAGAGATATATCTATCCAAGACTAACTAGACACCATTGAGATTGTGACCATCTCAAAGGGCCCAGCTTAAATAATGGAAAATAGGATAAAAGCATTTCAGAGGATTTTGCTTTGACATTGACCTATATGACTTAGAAATTTTCAGGTTGGCATAGAACTTTAAGTCATACTCGGTAACCCTTACCAACAGGCTTTTTGGGGTTTAATATGAACAAGATTAAGCCAATGGGAAATAATTTGGTCTAAAACTGGATTTCAAAGAGATCAGCTATGACCTTCACATTTGACCTTGAAACTTGGTTTAAGGTCGCTGCACACCCTTTACCCAAAAGTTCTGTTTATGTGAAGTATGAGCCAGATAGGGCAAAGGGAAAGTAAATATGTTCTAAATTTTTTTTAGGCAGGGTCTGATAAAACCTTGACCCTTGACCTAAAAATGTCATTAAAGGTACTGCATACCCTTTGACTGTAGACACTCTATGGGTGAAGTATGAGCCATATTGGACCAAGGGGAGAGAATATATGATCCGGACAAGGATTTTTCAGATAATTCTGCTATGACCATATAACCTTAGACCTAGAAACTTGGTTCAAGGTCACTGCACACCTTTTACCCAAAGGCACTCTGCAGGTGAAGTATGAGCAAGATTGGGCCAAGGGGAGAGAAGATATGCCCCGGACAAGTGAACTGGATAGATGAATGGGAGGACAAACAGACAGACTGATCACTTTACGATGCCCTCTCTGCGGGCCCTAATAAGTAACAAAAATATTTTCCTTGTTCAAAGTGTCGCTCCATATTTCCCATTTGAAAAAAAAAAGATAATAAACATGTCAATTTTTGACTGATTTTGATTGAATTATAAAATAAGCGTCACTTCTGACCTCATGTTCTGCTAGTGAGCGCAAGTAAATCAAATGAATAGGTGAAAACTATATCTTATATCAACTCTTCTAAAAGATAACATAACATTTTAATGTACCTGAAACAATTTAAAAATAGCGAATTATGCATGGGACCAAATTTAACTCATATCATATGTAGTTCTTTCTTCACTATTAACTGATAGTTTTAACCTAAATCAATGAATGAAGAACAATCTGTGACTTTAATGTATTTGCATCCCGGTCGGGTCTTTTCGGGTCGTAGAGAACTTTTCTGTTTCTTTCATAGTCTTTAACATTTGCAAATGAAGGTTCAAATTCACCCCATTAGTTCTCCAATAACTCTGACTAAAACATTTAATCACATTATAGCTAAGTTTTCTTTCTCCAATGTTTGTTTCCACTTGTTCATTGTTCATCAAATGCATGTCAACATGAATTTGATAAATGGACGGATCTATAAATATGCACCGATCAGAATCTTTGTTGCAAATCACAGTTGTAATAAAAACCAATTTGACAGTGTCATCACTGAACAAGTAACAATGTTGTTTGTTGTGTATATTTTCTATAGCAAGATTTGCAATAAATTGATATTCAATGATTTCATTAAGGTAAATTTGTTGTGACCAGACATTCTGATCTTAGATGATTTATCGGTGCTCAACTTCCACAGGTCCTTGTTCCTAAATTAATTGCTTCAGGCTAAGGTCTTTGTCAACAAAGAATTTTTGGCAAATATAGTAATTAAATATAATCTTAACTCATTATAAATTTCTACCGTGTGAGCAATATCGACCAAAATCATATAAATTATGCCTTTTTTCAGAAAATACGAAATAAAATTTGTTATTTTAGCCCGTTTTGTTAAGCATCTACATTCCAAAGAATAACTTACTTCGTCCCAACAAATAAGATCGTCACATGTTGGATTTTCAACAAGTGCCCATAACTTGGTCAAAAACGCTGGTACAGGGTTTGAACCCATTGTGTTAGCGATGTAATGCTTCTGATGTTTTCACTGCCTTATTTACATTCCTAATGGCAAAAACTGATGGCCGCCGGAAGTGTACGATTCGAAAATAAGCCAGGCACATTCACTCGTGCAAAAACTTGATACCTGCAGCATCAAAAGAAAAGACACGAATATGAAAATTATTTTATGCACAGAAATGCACAGTATGATGAACGACAGTTCATGCATACTTCGCTGCGCAATTTGGCATACTTACGCAATATACAACTTCTCCATATGCAAGAGTTATCGGTCGTTCGCATGTTAGCCCTATTTTTAAAACCACGTGTCTGGGAGAAGTCTCGTGTTCATAACACGTGAATACTGAATAAAGTCATTCAAAATATCATTGATGATAAAAAGAACAATATTATGAATATGCGTATGAATAGGACACATGTGGTAGAAAAACATACGTTGTGAAGATGATTTCATTCCTGAATTTAAAGTCGGATGCCTCAACCCACCCACCCACCAAAAAAAAAAAACCGGGCATTGACAGTGTTGTTCGCATAAAGTTTTAGTTTAAGAAGTATTTTATTCAGAAATAAACACAGAAGTTATAAAAATGAATATGGATTGAACAACAGGCAAACACTGACCTATATAAGTTCTCTCCATTAAAGATCAAGGTACATGTATATTTATAATAGTAGTACTGTATACATTTTTAAGTTTTAGTGTTTTACATATACATTTTACTGACTTATAGAGAATACAAATTTACAACAGATTAGAGGACATGAGAGAGACAGAAAAAAAATTAAAGTTTATACAGCAGCTATCGGGCTCAAGAATTCTACATTTACATGTAGAACACATTTAGCACGTTGCTTATTATTGGTGTTAAGTTACAGTCTAAAATCTTTTACTGCTTTTTATAAAATTAGGAACTTGGTCAAAATATGACATATTTTCTGATCGAGAGAGAGAGAGAGACAACCATAACCATTAATATCTTTTGGTATGTCATGATCATTCAGGTATCTAAACAGAGAGATTCTCAGAGGATTATAATATGGAAAATGAAAGTCCAAAATGTTTTGTTTGACAGTAAGTGATGCAATGTAGAATATGTAATCAAAAATATCCAAAATAATGAAAAGTAAAAGGGATGTAATGAACTCAATATCATACCTCACGACTAGAACATTAATGCATAAGTTTTCTTGGTTTGGGGTGGGGTTGCTGTGGCTCAGTATAATGCTGCTTCCAAGCTAGAATGTCGTGCCGTGGTCTTCATAAATGTATGCATGCAACACGCGCACGGTATAAAACTTTTCATAATTATAATATTCTTTTTGCCCATCTTTGTACGCTCGCAGAGCCATTATACAGATGAAGGTGAGCAGCTGGCAGTAAACTGTGATTTAAATAGTGAGATTACGTAAGCAGTTGGCAATTGACCGTAAGATGAAAGTCGTATGTTGAATTCCATAGGATTTTCAATTTATTCCTTACAAAAATATTTTTTTTTCTATTAGCACACAACAATATACATTTATCCATTAATTGGATTTAAAGGGACATAGACACGATTTGAGATCAAAATATTATATTTTTTTTATTTTTTATGTATAAAATGGTCTACTTGTGCATTTTGAATGATTCACCGTTAGAAAGTTAAAAGTCAAGTTACAAGCGAGATACAGAGATACTCTTATGTTTCTTAACAAATAATGAAAAGTAAAGAAATTGCAATTTCTTTCACAAAATGACTCATGGCAAACAAAATAAACTGATTCAATGTGTTCATAAATACAGGTAAGTTCAACGAAAGGAATTAAGCAACATTTGATTGAAACTTATACCAATACAACATGCACATACTACATGTAGTATGTAAACAATAACAAGACTCGAGCTTTGTTTACACATAATTTCAAACTCTGTATCTTGCTTGCAACTCGAAATTTGACTTCAAATTTTGACGAAGCGAAAATATACGAATATCAACCGTTTTAGACATTGAACAAATGTGTGTGTGGTGGGAGGGGGGGGGGGATTTGACAAATTTTTAGCGTGTCCAAGTCCCTTTAAAGGTATATCTCAGTCGTCAAGTAAGACACTAATATGTACTGTCAAATGGTTTTTATAAGTTATTTATGGATTTTTAGTAAATGCACTTTACTATACATTAATTGATATGTAGGACCGATGCATGCACAAATTAAAATGCAATCATGGCACCGGGAAATTTACCCAGCACAGTATTTACATTTATCCAGCACAGTATTTACACTTCTCGGCAAATTTTATTTCAGTTGTAAAAAAAAAATAAATAAATAAATTGAACATATAATCAATTTGTAAAATTCTGGGACCTTATTCACAAACCATCCGTAAAATAGCGGAGAGTTAACGGGCTCGTTATTTTACGGATGCTTTGTGAATAAGTAAATGAAAACGGTATTGAATATTCATTACAGAGATTGTTTAGTGGCGAAATCCCCCCGCTTTACATTAGAATAAAAGACAAAACAGCAAATATATTTACTTTAGTATGAAGTTAAGAACCAATATCTGTAATTAAGTTTAGATGTTGTTTTTTCATTTTATTTTTTTCCACTTTACTTATGTCATATTTCATATTTATGTATGTACCAGGGTCTTCTGTAAAACACCCACTTCTGTACTTATTATGTTCTTGTATAATCTGATGAGCTGCAAAGCTAGAATGAATGAATGAATGAATGAATGAATGAATTTATCAATAACACTGGGCCGGATAATTATTCCAGTGCCATTGTGGTATTTTTGCTCCCGTCTAAGGTGCATGTGTCGAAATGATATAGACCCTGCATTGCTTAAAGAGTTTACACCCACTTTTGTTATTGATGTATCTCACCTTTCAGGTACATCAAATTTACTTTAATGAAAATAAATTCATACAGAAAAATAATTTTCCCATAGGAAAAATCATTTTCCGAGATATTTAGAATTTTTACCGAAATGCATGTATAATTAAGAACTTTCTGTAGGAAATTAAATCGCGATAGGATATTCACCAAACTCCCATATGATTTCAAAATCCGATAGGAAATCTCAATTTCTTGAAGGAAAACTACCTGTTTAAATTAAAGTCCTGTAGGAAAGTACGTTTATCCTATAGGAAATATAATTCCTGTAGGATTTTTAGAAAGGAAAATTATTTCATCAGTCCTAGTTAATGGAATTATTATTTTCCCATGGTTGACTGATAAATTTGTAAGGTAAATATCCCACCTGTCAGGTGAGACATTAAAAACAAAAGTGGTTATATACTCTCTAGGCAATGCCGGCCTATCATATATGGTATATATAATTATATATATGCCTTTATGATTTTCATAGCAAAGAAAAAAGCCACCTTGGCACTGGCATAATTTTTCCGGCCCATTTTTCATTTTTTTTTATTTATACGCACTCAACTTTCAATAAAAGAAATCCCAGGTACAGCAGATAATTATATACACATTATTTTTGTGTTTGTCTGTAATTTTATCAACCTGTGATACACTAAATTATATCTACATGGATAATTCCTATTTTGAAACTGTCCCTCGTCACTACGTCTAAAACCGGAAGACATTTCGCATACGGAAGTAGTATGGCCGACAAATGAGAGCAACTGTTATCGTCAATATCGACGCTAAAATGACATTAGGGACGTAAAACACACATTCTAATGACCAGAAGTTTGCCCATTCCGCCTTTTAATTGACACGTAGATGTTTTCCGAGATGATTAGTTGCAACTATTTCAAAATTCGTCGTTAAATGGTCGTGGACAACATCAAATAGGGACGTGAAACTTCAACTTCGGCTATAAATGACAATAAAACAGATATTCAACCCGGATATAGAATGGATATACCTATCATTCTCAGTAAGTGTTTACAGCAAACCTTTAAATCAGCTGCTATATTTAGATTCCCTTGGTAACTTTGTTACATTGGCAATGTTATCATGGGTTATGGGTATTCCCCAGTTAAATCAGCTGATTTAATTAAAACGTGTATGATTATGCCAGGACCTCAATTTATGTAGTAAAAAATGTATTTAATAAACTCATGATGATTAAATCACTTTTCACAATATGAATATCAAGGTGATATTATATGATCCACTCTATATTATTACATGTTGACAACATTGTAGTATAACACCCCCCCCCCCCCCCCCCCCCCCCCCCCCCCCCCCCCCAATGCCTAAATAATGTCCTACGAACACTCAAACATCTCTCATTATTTATCCTGCAACCACCCCTTGCATTGACCGAATAAAGGTAACCCAAAGATAAACCCAAGCTATATTTGGTCAATGCCCCAATATAGCCTCGTGCATTTATCCAACATTCAAATGTATTGTGACGTCATCTTTTTTGCTTCATTTACACCATGGTGTCATGGTTTCAACGGAATATATGCAGCAAAATTTGTTGAAAATAGCTTGTTTGTGGCGTAAATTTGTGATATTATGTTGCAGGATAAACAAAATACATGATAAATGTCTTGAAATGTAAGTGATATTTGGGCTCGGGTCAAAAACGTAAAGAGGGCTCAGCAAACCTCACCCTCTGTCACCTTTTTTAACCTCACCCAAGTATAACTTATATTTCAAGAGAGTAACCATGTATTTTATATATATATTATGTATTCACTTGAATTTCCATTATCTTTTTTCATAGTATGCTATATGCACATCAAAGAAACAATACATGTAATATATATCATATTGCATTCAAAACTGACATGTAGGGCCATCATAGTTTAAACAGTTTGGTTCAATATTAGGATTACTTTTTCAGAGGTTGGGTTTTTCGGTCCATTTTTTTTTTTTCGAGGAGGAAGCCTTCTCGGGGGCCAGATGGGAATGTTAGAGTGAAGCTTTCTCTTATAAAGATATCATGAATGTGTGAAATTTAGTTTTAGAGACAACTAACTGTACCTAATTATCTTAAAAAGGGTGATAATGAACAGACTCTCTCTCTTTCTCTCCCTCTCCTCCACTCCGATTCAGCATTATTTATAAAGGATAACTGGATTACATTTTGTTCTTTGTCTAATTGAAATTCTTGTCCTAATTAAATTACATCATATATTTCTTTTTTTTCAGGATTTTACATATTGTGTATTTTCATCGTTAGATTCAGTCACTCAGAGGGTAAGTGGATGAAGTGCTTGCATGGCCTATTATTTATGTCATGTGAAAATAGTGAACACAACTCAAGTAGGTGTTTCTTTTTTATCACTCAATCCAGCTGTATCTAAAAGGAAGAACATATTAACCTATTAAAGTTCATTGTTGCAAGATTTCCTGCTTTCACAATGGAAAGCAAACTTATAATTCATTTATTCATAACTAGTAGATTTACAATGCATACCGGCCAGTATGACTTTTTGAAGAATTGGAGGATATATTTTTTTTTTATTTCTACTTGAGGTTGTGTGATTGATGTAGACTAATGATATAAGAATCAATGTAGAAGTGCACTTAAAATGTCCCTTAAAATATTAATGTACGGTAACTGTTTACAGTGCTACTGTTGACTATAAAGTATATACATAATATACATGCACATGGAATTGAATACAAGTAGTTGTTACACACACAGTAACTAGTTTCACTCAAGTTGACTTTTTTCATCTGAGGTTAACATGCTGCTCACACATTCTCAATTATTTAACTAAATAAAATGCATGCAGACAAAGAAACAGGGAGTTTAAAAAGAAATGTACAACTTTTGGGAGCAAGGTAATAAAGAGTTAGACTGTTTATCATGTTTATAAACATATTGTATATATAAAGGCATTTGCTTCTAATTTCTGTTTTCTTTTACATTGTTTATTGTTTTGTACATAATTTCTATAATACGTACATCACCAGTGACTTATTTAAAAATTTCTCAGATTGTTTTCACGATGAATACAAAGAGGAAACAGAAAGCATTACATCGGCAGGCTTCCCGATAAGATATTTACCCAACTCATGCTCTGAGTGGTTCATTACTGCCCAAAAAGGGGAGATTATCACCTTGAGGTAAGGCAACACAGATCATCTTGTATCTAATATTGATGTTTTGTTTACAGGATATCTTATAAAAGTCTTGTGTTTTCTGTAAAGGGAAAATGTGAATGTGCAATGTGTCTTTATCAATAACAATCATTGGTCTTCTAGCATCACCCAGTAGACCTTGAAATTGAAAATGAGGTCAGGGTGTCTTAATTTATGTGATATTTCATCTCTAAATGAACAAGGGTAAAACATTGTTACGTAAACTTAATGTTTCACAAGTGAAAGTGGACAAATTTAAACATAATAAAAAAAACAAACAAAAATGTTTTTGTTGATATCCCATTGAAATATGGAAGATGAGTTGATATTGTTTCATTATGATCATGCAAATATGAATTGATTTTATTTATCTGGTAATTGGTATCATATTCATTACTTTCTGCATATCAGAGTTAAGAAATGTTTGTTGTAGCATATTCCTAGATATAGAGGTTGGTGATGATGGCTCTTGTAACCGAGATGCTCTGACTATTGGACCGGAACCAGTTATGGAGTTGTGTGGAAATAACAGGCATCTTGTTTACATTTCTAAATCATCTCATGTCTGGTTGAAGTTCTACACAGATGGATTGATATCAGGAAAAGGATTTAAGATTCAGTATATTAGGGGTAAGAAACAATCACTGTATATGTCGTTATATTTATACAATAAAATGCTTTCTTTGGTGATTCTTGCGAGATATGAAACTGGCGACATAGTAGAAAAAATTTACATAACGCGGATTATGTATTTTTTCTGGCAATGTCGACAGTTTCATATCTCGCATGAATACATAAAAAGTACATAATCCGCGTTATGTAAATTTTTTCTACAATGATCACTACCTTCATAACCCGCATGAATTATCAAAGAAAGCATTTTGTTGTTTATATTTACATTTTTCTTTCAACAAATTAATAAATTAATTGTAAAAAGTAAGTTAAATTAACTAAATTATTGTTACTGAAACAGCCAAATCATCTCCTATGGGAATTTGAGTTTAACATCATCATGATTATTTCGTACAGTCCGTGATTTTTCTTAGGTCGCTGTAGGTTTCGACCAATCAATAAACGGCCGGCTTGTAGATTTCAGTCCTGTCAGTTTCTATAGAGCTATGAATTAACAATAAGTTTTCATAAGGAATAGAGGGAATCATACTCGGTGGATGTAAATATAAATCTATAAAAACTTAAACCCGTGTATATGACAAATGTATTACTAGATCACATGGTCACTAAGCGTATGTTGTGATAAAACCTGCTTTATTTAGTGTATAGATCCTATGAATGGGTTAAGGTTGTCTTTTTGGTTCTGATCCTTTATAATGTCAAAATATAAAATTACTTTTACTCAGATTTTAAGGCTAGAAGTGAAAGTTATGAAATATGAAGCATTTTCTTAGCATTCTATTTGAAATCATGTATAACCATATCTCTTGTACCATCTCTCACATGTTCTACATCTAACGTCAGTCTGAACTGAGTGTGTTTGACTTTATTGAGATGCTTTATGACAATGGATTTTTTCCGACAGGTCCTCCTGTGGCAAATTGTAAGACAGACCAGTTCCATTGTAACAGTGGCAAATGTATCCTGAAGAAGTGGCTGTGTAATGGATTAGATGAATGTGGAGATGGCAGTGATGAGAATGCAGAGACTTGTCCTTCAGGTAAAACCCAGAGCTACCCAGGTGTTAATTTGGTTGCATGGATGATGTGTTTAATGATTCTTATGCACATGACTGACTTGAATGCTGAATCTGAGTGGCGCCATAGGTTTCAGATGCTGGGTGAGGTTAAAGTTTTTTGGAGCTGGTTTAAGTTTTTGGAGCGTGCCCTTTGATGACTATAATTTACTTACTACTGGTCCTAACTTCACCAAACTTGCATGGATGGTACTTATGATACTTATGCACTTGACAGTCTTGAATGCTGAATCTGAGCCATAGGTTTCGGATGCTAGATGAGATTAAATTTTTTTGGAGCAGGTGCCCTTTGATGACTATATCTTACTTACTGCTGGTCCTAATTTCACCAAACTTGCAATTGTTGGTGCGGCTTATGATACTTATGCACTTTACATGCTTGAATGCTGAATCTGAACCATAGGTTTCAGATGCTTGATGAGGTTAAAGTTTTTTGGAGCTGGATAAAGTGCCCTTTGATTGACAAATCTTAGTTCAATCTTTACCAAAGGACTATATATGGTTTGAGCCTAAGATGGCCCCTTTAAATAAACATCGTCATTTTAGTGTAATTCTTTGTTTTCTTTGTACAGATATACATTTGAAGTGTTTTCATAACTTTCATTTTGATATAAGTGCCCACAATTTAAAAATATGACATCATAAAATTTACCTTTTCCCGCCATTGTCGCATTTTTAGCGTAAAACGGCTTGTTTTGAAACAGTTTTTCCTCATGAAAACATCGAGCAATCGCTTGAACAAACAAAATGTTTTCACTAAAGATGTATCTATCCAGTACTTATAAGTGACAAAAAGTTTGTTTTTGTTCAAAGCGTCACTCTATATTTCGCATTCGAAAAAAGATAAGAAAAATGTCAATTTTTGACTGATTTTGATTGAATTATAAAAAAATTGTCACTTCTGATGTCATATACTGCCAGTGAGTGCAAATTAATCAAAAAGGCCAAAAATATATTTTATATCAACTCGTCTGAAAAATAACACAATTTAATGTATCTGAAACACTTTCAAAAATGGTGAATTATGGGGGCCAAATTTGATTAATATCATTTATAATTCTTTGGATATATGAACTGGTTTGTATTTGTAAAAAGTAACCAATTTAGATGTACATGTACATTGTAGTCTATAACAAAGAGTGGTAAAGCAAATGTGAACTGCAGATGATATAGGGTTTTTATGGCTCTTTAGTCTATAATTAAACCTTCAATCTTCAACCCCTATCACCCAAAAAGGTGAAACTAAAAAATTGGTTATTCTTATACTCAGTCTGTTGAACTGGTACTTATTGATGGTGTACATTTCTATATATTTTTTTTTTTTTTGATAATATACAGCCACTGAAATTCCAACAGCACCATCCACAAATAATTGTGGGGAAGGATTTTTCCGTTGCTATTCTAACTTAAGCAGTGCCTTTATTTGTTTGCCTGAAGCCAAGAGATGTGATGGCAGTGAAGATTGTTTTGGGGGACTTGATGAACAGAATTGCAGTAAGTTACACCCTCAAAACATTTAAAACAATCCCAAAATGCTCATCATGATAAATTTCAGGATTTTTTTATTTTTCTTACAATTAGCACAATATTTTGTAAATAATAATTGATGTATTTCTGCCAAAGCTCTCTGGTTTGCTTTTAAATTAAAACTCAACATTCAATCTAAAAGTCTAAATTTTGTAAAAGTTGGTTTGCTTGGAAACATAGTTTCACAATCTCTTAACTGCACATATCAGTAATGTTTTTCCCCAGTGATATAAGTAAAGACAAATTTTATTCCATATTTACCTTTTCCCCCCAGGTATCAACTGCAATGCTCACATTCATAGTGAAGATGGTTATATAACATCACCACTCTACCCCAGAGATTACCCTCCTGGAATGAACTGCAAATGGACCATCCACATGCAGATCCCCAGTGATCGTATACAGCTCAGGGTCGTCGACTTTGCTGTTCAGGCCAATGCTGATAGTGACTATCTCATAGTGTATGATGGGAAAGAAGAAGAGAGTGATCAAATTTTAGGCACATTTTACGGAAATCATGTTCCTCCTTCCAAGTTGGAGTCCAAGTCAAATTGGATGACCGTTGTTTTTCACTCTGATGATAGCTTTTCCGAGAAGGGCTTCAACTTTACATATCAGAGGAAAGGTATGAGTGAAGAATATTATCTCTTTTGAAAAGGGGTCAAAAATAATATTTTATAGGTTAATGCATTTCCCCAAACATTTTTTTTATAGACTTTCATGTATGCATGGTGCCTTTAAACGGCTGTAAAATGCTTTTTTCCCTATATTCAGGACTCTGTCTTTCAAACCAAGTGAAATGTGGGAATGGTGAGATTGATTGCTTTGATGCTAAGGACCAGTGTAACGGAGTCTGGGACTGTCAGGAACACGGCGGGGATGAACTACACTGTGGTAAGAGGCACAAATGGTCTGCAGACTCAAAAATTGTATCTCTGATATGTGCTGGATATTAAGATACATGAAAAACTGAAGCAAGGTTTTACAGATTAGTGTATGTTCGTTCAGAAATTGGACTTGAGTAGATTTAGAAGAAATTTTGGTATATACAATGTAGATCTACACAACACCATAAAAGATATTTACTAGTACGTGTACCAACATTTTCAACAATAATTATTCTAATGATTTGTTAATTTATGCAAGACAGAAGTATAGATTTTTATAGACAGGTCTTGTACTTATTATTTAATAATATTGGAAATTATAAATAGCAGCAACAAAGGATTCAGGGAGAGGGCAAATTTAGTTTTACAAACTTGTGCCCAATCCCATTGTACTTGTTTGTGTGGCAATAAAATACAAATTCAAATCAAAGGATTCAAATATATTTTAACTGCTTTGTATGTATTTAACATGAAAGCATGATGAAAACGTAATAATTTATTGTAGCTGACTCAAAACAAATAATGATAAATTATTTTACTGTAATCCAAGAATAAACTTACTCATACTGGAAAATATTGTTCAGACTGATATTTGTTGTGTAGGATTTGTTGATCATTTACCTGCTTGATTTCTGTTAATATTTTTTTAAATGTGTTTTATTTTCCAAAATTTGCCTGCGCATTCTCATTAATTTAAAACCAAAATTTTAGGAAACTGTCACACTCTGTACACCTGCGGTCCAGGGAGTTCCCAGTGCTATCCCAGGAGTCACCGCTGTAATGGCGTAGGATTCTGCTCCAACAAAATGGATGAAAAGAATTGTTGTAAGTTCAATTACATGTACCATATATGACATTTAGGAAACTATTAAGCTTTGCTTCTCTGTAGAAAAAAATAAAAACCTTAGGATCTCCTTCTTAATTGATACATGTCAAAAAAGTCATTTCTGATTACAGGTATAAAAAGACATGTATCATATTTTGCATCATTTGTTAAAATCTATTCTTAAAAAAAGAAAATTTCAGATTTAAATATAATTTGGAAAGGTTTAATAATTTTATTGATTTATCTGTAGCTCCATCTTCATGTGGAACACATAACGGAACATTCCTGTGTCAGAACAAGAATTGTGTGTACGAGGCGTGGATCTGTGACAAGACAGATGACTGCGGGGACTGGAGCGATGAAATGGACTGTAGCAGTAAGTCAGAGTCGTTGTATTTGACTGTAGCTATGTCAGAGTCTTTGTATTTGACTGTAGCAAGTCATAGCCTTTGTATTTGACTGTAGCTGTAAGTCAGAGTCTTTGTATTTGACTGTAGCAAGTCATAGCCTTTGTATTTGACTGTAGCGGTAAGTCATATCCTTCATATTTGACTGTAGTGGTAAGTCATAGCCTTTGTATTTGACTGAAGCAAGGGTTGGTGGTTGTTGGGGGGGGGGGGGGGTCTGGATACCCCTTGGAAAATTCAATTTTGCCTCAGACCCCTCTTGGAAAAAATTTCTGGATTTGTGCATGGGTCTGACCAATTTGTCTGTTCATAAAAGGAGTTGATTTGACTATTTTATTGAACACAGTAATATGGGGAAAATCAGGTTGTTCAAATTATGAACATCCATTCAATTTTCCTCTATAATTTGCATTTTATGAAACACTAGTACATGTTATAATTGAATATGAAATTTTATGTTTAAATGTCAATGTTGTCTGAATTGTCACACTAAGTAATACATTAACAACATCTTTTATTTGTTATCATGAAAACACTTTCATTTTAACATTTTAAGAAATAATTCTCCAAAAACTACAAATCTATTTTGCTCGATTTCAGGAGCAACCAACTTGATCATCATTGCAGCTGTGTCTGGATCGCTTATCTGTGGGTTGTTGCTTGTTGTTGCTCTAGGCTGCACTTGTAAGTTGTACAATCTGAGACAACAGCAACTCCACGGTCCTCGACATGAAACGCCCCTATCTCGAGTGTATGCAGAATTCATGAGAAGAAGGGCACCCCCACCATATCATGAAGCCATGTTAACCTCACGACCTTATGAGGAGGCCCGAAGAGAGTACATAGAGAGGTTGGGTCAAACAGAGGAAAGGTCAAGGTCATCTGGTCGAAGACCAAGACTTAATAGAAGAGGCCGAAGTAATCGCAATAGGCATTCACAGGATCAAAGCAGTGATCCTACACGAAACACAAATAGTGAAAACAATAGTGAAGAAAGTGCTAATACATCTGTAACTGCTATATCTCAAGACAACACTGTGAATAGTACACATTCTAATATAGAAAGGCATTCCTCCAGAACAGCTCTTCTTCCAAGTGACAGTGGAGACTCTGACACAGAGAGTGAGCTAGGCACTCCAAGTGCGGACTCGGTACGAGTACATTTTTCTGAGGAAACTGGAATATCAGCCGAGTTTCATCGACGCAGCTCTCCAGGAAAGGAGGTCACTGAAGGTGAAAATTCATCAAATATTCCAAGAAGTAGTCCCTCTACTGGCCCTGATGTTAGTAGTCTAGATAACACCACCATAGCATCCTGTGATAGTGTTGATCCTTCTCAAGAGGAGGATAAAAATAAACCAAAAGACATCAGCAGTGCTTTGACTCTCCTTGAACAAAACCCTCCATCCAATTCCAACCGTGCTTTATTTATTCCAGAAAATGGTCAAAACCAGGGCAACGTGGATAGAGGCCGACATGATTCAGCCGGTTCACTGAATTCAACCGGTTCAGACAACCCATGGGGGGATTTTACCAGTTCTGAAGCAATTTGATGCATATCAGGTCATTTCAGCCAACAAAGTTGTTAATTTTTTTTATGACTTGTTGCACTGTTTTAGAATATTAGTGATTGCCGATTGGGTTGATTTTTGTTGATTGTTAGGTGCTTTTTGTTTTATTTCAGAGTCTCTTTCTGATTAAATCAGTTTAGATATGGTTTTTAATGACTCATATATTAAGAATTTTGTGTACTACATGTATATTATTATTAGATTTGATGTGGTTTTTATTATTGTGATTTTTCTTTTCTTTATATTTCTCCACCTTTACTCATTACCAACCTGTAACAAAAAAAACACTATTAGTATAGATATATCATTAAAAATGATTCTTCATTTCATTTAAGGTAATCTCCACTTGCTTAATCAGCAAAGCTTAAAATACACATAATGCCGTTGATTTTATGCCACCTTTGATAATGGATCTCTGTATATGGAATGTATGAGGGACTATCGTAAGGTTGATTTAAGTCAGAGTGATAAATCTAAATGCATGCACTTGCTGTGTGCACTGTTGGTACTAAGTAACTGTATTGAGAATTGTTGGTCATGAATTTAATTATTAAGTTGTTGAACATTCCATTGAAAAGGTACAGAATATGGTGTGTAGTTTTTGTAATTTTTGGACTACACTTTTGTGTGAATTAGTTTTTTTCCAATACTTTGCATTTTCATGTATTCTGCCTGTATATTATGGAGGAAAGTTCCCACAAAATGCCTGCCACACTTGCTTTCATCATTATTTGATGCACCAACTATTTGTGAATTTCATTGCTGGGTCAATTGTACTTGTCCACATATACATATACAGTAAGAAAGAATTTACTTATCATAAACAGTGAATTTTCTGCCAAAAATTAATGCCGAAGCAAAATATTGAAGCAACATATGCCTGAAAATTCTGAAACCCAATTTTTGGCCTGCAAAATAATTTTTTGCTGAAAGTTGCATTAAAGGTTTGAAACATCTTTATGTATGTGAACACTTGCACAAGTTTCAGTAGGTGAACAAAATATCAAAAATCAAAATACAGTCAAACTTTGTTATCTTGAACTAGATGGGACTGTTTAAAAACTTCGAGATATCCAAGTACTCGAGATATTGAGGGTAAAATACTTAAAAATAAAGTGGTTGGGACTTACAAATTACTTCGACATATCAATTGTATTCAAGATATCAGTGTTCGAGATATGGAAGTTCAACTCTGTGTGCCGTGTACATTTTTAAGGGCATTGTTTTAGTTTACATCTGAAAGACATGTTTTCTAGCTACTTTATGCTTTCAGAATTGCAATAGTAGGTAAGGACATTCTAAATGATACATATTTCAACATTAAATATCAATGATTTTCAATTATGAATACAGGCCCTTGATTCACTGTTCCTTGCATAATTAAATTGTGGTGGCATATGATACATAAACTTTTGTACATAACGAATTGATTGTTTATGTAGCCTGAAAGTTGTACCTTATATTTGATCACTTCTTGATATATCTTTTAGTCATTCAAGGTTATCTTAGAGGCATTGTTTGTAATTCAGCTTTTTATATATGTAACACAAGCTTCCGTGTCTTATTTCATTCTCTTACAATCCAAATCAACTTCAATTATATCATCATGTTGTGAGATGCTGTGTTCTAATGATCTTTCATTTTTAGACTTTGAAGCTTGTTACCATGAGCTGATTGGAGACATTTGTTGTTTTAGGCAGCTTGTAGTTATCAAGGGCAATATTTCAAATATATTGGAAAAAATGATAAATTTGAAACCTTCATCTTCATAAAATTGAAGCTTAGATCTTGTTTTTAGATCTGATATTTTTGTTTTACATACATTAATATAAAATCCTTTAATTTTACATGCAAGTTTATTATATTACAAACCTCTTTGGCCTCTGCAGTAAGTTCCTAGAACAAGATGTCTCCAGGGACTGGGCCTGGTCTTACTTTGGAAAGATTCATAATCAAATAAGAAAGAACAGATCTTACTGTAAAGTTACATTTCAAAACCACAGTCAAACCTTATCTTAAATCTGAGAGGCCTAAGAACTGAGATATTGAGACTTTGAGATTTGAAATATCAAGGCTTAGCTATATCTTATAAAAAAAAAAAAACTGGGTTGGACCTCCAACTGACTACTCGCTTCACCATATTAATGATATCCATAATATTTTTGGTATCCATGGTATCCATGTCATAGTGTACTGCTGCAATGTATTCTAGAAAAACTTAAGTTTGCATCTACATATGTAGGTATGTGTGAGATATTATATATACATGTGTGAATATTGAGACAAATCAAAGGCATGAAGTGATTGCCAATTCTTTTTACACATTCATGCTTTTTATAGAGAAAGAAACGAAAAGGAATGTTAGTGTTTGGATTGGTGGATATGAGTACTATGACTAAAACCACATCTTGCAATGGGAGAAGGATTCTTGTTGCTTTGCTTAGTCCTTTCTTAACAGCTGAGATAATTTATGAATATAAGAATGATTATCAGATATTTTGCTTTGCTGGATTTGTTTATTCACAATTATACATGTACTTTCAGACACAATCTGACAGGCATTTTTTAAATTTTAAAATTTTAAAATGAAATGACCTAGCTAATTATTTTGTTGTTATTTTATTTTGAATATTTAAGCAATGGCAATTTTATCTGGGCTTTTTTTTTTTTTATAAAGTACAATAATCAACCTGATTATTATGTATTGCCTTTTAATAATCAAAGAAGACATTTATCATGCATCATTGTTAACATTGAAATAAAACAGTTAAAAATGGTTTCCTTGTTATCGTACATTTTTTAGGTCACCTGAGTGACGCAGGTGACCTATTTCAATTGGTTTTCGTCCAGTTGAACATTTTTAACTTCTCGAAAAATACATGGCCTATTCTTTTTAAATGTGATATGATCCATCCATTTTTAGGGTAAAAGGAACATAAATTTCAAATTTCATGACTCTTGCCCCACAGGGGCCTTAGGGACAGGGCCAAAATTGCAAAAAATTAACCATTTTCAAAATTGTTCTCTACATACCTGAATGAAAATCTGAATTCATCGATATGTAGACCAGGAAGCCCTCTACCAAAATTGTAATTTTCATGATGGGGGTTTTGACTCTAGGGGAGGGCCAAAATTATCATATAGTGTTAATGTATATAATGTTTGGAAATCTTTACTTCTGCTGATACTGAATTGAAACTGACTGCAGTATTGGGACACTGCCACACAATAAAGCTCTTTATTAAAATTGTAAATTTCGTATCCCCCAGGGTAGCGGTTTTGACTCTTTGGCGGGGCAAAAATAGTCATAGTGTAAATGTATAATTATGTTTTAAAATCTTCTTTACTTCTGCTGATCCTGAATAAAAATTGACTGCATATTTTGGAAGACAATTAAGTCCGCTACTAAAATTGTGAACTTTGTGTCCCTTGGGGAAGCCGTTTTGACTCTAGGGTCAAATTGGTCATAAACTGTCATAAACATGTATATAATGTTTAAAAGTCTTTCTTACTTTTACTGAATAAAATCTGACTGCATATTTAGAAATACCATAAAGCCCTACACCAAATTTTTAAATTTCATGACCCCCAGGATAGGAGTTCTTACTGTAGGGTTGGGCCCAAATGATCATTTAGTATAATTATCATTATCATTATACTGAGTATTTTTTTAAGCTTTATAATAATATTTAAACCATTTAAGAAAATGTTTAACTGGTTTTTATGTTACCGTTGAATCATAAACTCTGTATACCAACCTTTTTTTTTTAGCGCGACTACTTTTATTTTAAACAAATCCCAGATGTCGAAGATAGTTTACGACGACACATTTTCTCAATTAAAACATTTAATTAAACTTTATGCAGTTCTATTTTAAAACATGTACATGTACTTTCAGTGACTTGTGCAGGCAAACATTGCTAACGGAGGGTAATATCGAATGTCGCATACTAGTATATTTCAGAAGTGCGAAATGCGAAGGTCCGTTTGTGGTACCTGTATGAAGGGAGGTAGGCACTAACATAAAGATTCCGTATGATGTAACATGAGGACAACCAGAATAGGGCAAAAAAACAAAACTGTTTGTTTAAAACGTAACCACTAGGCGTGAACTGTATTATTAAAAATTTAAAAAAAACGGGTAATGATCTGCAAGTCGTGAGTTCGAAACTCGCTTGGGATTTTACAATTTTAACTGACCTTCTACGAATTTTCTTAATTTACTTTATGGCCAAGTATTGCACAATTTGAACATTTTAAACGTTGATTATATTTTGAATATGCTGTACTTCCATTCATATTAATATCCTGAAGTGTCCCACACCACCTAAACGTCTACATGTAGTATTGTCTTTGGTACGCATGCTTCAAGAGTTCGATGAGTTTGTATGGTTTGCCAAGAGGGTATTTTCAATTTGATTTTTAAACATACCTATAACAAAGAGCAATCGCGCTGTTTACATAATTCTTTTATATAAATTATGAATCTAAATATATCTCAATATGTCGTTCAACTTTTCTTTCAAGCCAAATATAGCATTATCACTCTATTTACGAACAGTCCTTTGGGATCAGATTCTATAATCGCTGTGGCCTATTTCTTATGTCCCTCGTTCGATTGTTTTACTCATTCAATATCATTTCACTAGATTGACGTTGAGACATTACCTCATTTTCTTCTCGTTTTCTGACGCATTCTCGTACCTCTTCTCTCATGCACAGATCTAGGGGGAAGGGGGAACCCCTGGAAAATTAAAATTTATTAATTCACATAGTAAAATTATCGAAAAATATGCCTCGGACCCCCCCCCCCCTCCCCCCTCGTAACGCAATCATCCCTCGGACCCACCCCCAAAATAAAATGATTATAAGTTGTTCATGTGGGTATGAAGGTAGCTAGTATCGCAGAAAAAGACACGTCTCGTGTTAACGGGTTATGAATTTTTTTCTGCAATGATCGCTACCTTCATAATCCACATGAATCAATTTCAAAGAAAGCATTTTATTATTTATATTTACATCTTTCTTTTAACAAACTAATAAACTGATTGTAAAGAATAGGTAAAATTAACATAATTACTGTTAATGTTCATCAGTACGTTAGCTAAAAGAAACCAAATCGTCTCGATCCTGTGGAAATTTAAGTCTGACATAATCATGATTATTTCGTGCAGTCCGTGATTTTTCTTGGGTCGATGAAGGTTTGGACCGGTCACGGTCCAGTAGTCCGACGGTCCAGTAGTTCGAAGGTTCATTAGTCCGAAGGTTCATTCGACCGAAGGCCCACTAGACCGAAGGTTCATTAGTCCAAAGACCCACTAGTCCGAAGGTAGTTTGAATGTATCACATGAAATTAGTTTAAGAAATCTTTTCGGAATTAATTCCATCCAGCAAATTTTTATGTAAGAATTCGTCAAAAGCATTAAATGCAAAAAGTACCTAAAATTATTCGCATTTAACCAGTTAATATTACATGAATTTGGATTTTAATACCAACAATTTACATGTGTGCTTTGGATTTAATTTACTGCAAACAAAGTACGTGTATACAAGTTCCATTTCTCCAAGAGTCTCAAAGTACATGTTAACCCTCCTTTAAAATATGTATTTTCTAATTTAAGATAAATAAACTCCCACGCTACTTCTAGAATACAATGTATATTTCCCCCTTCAAAATATTTGTACATATTGCAATCACTTTCTTTAAATTTTATTTATTTTTCTACTTGAGTTTATGAAGATACCTTAGGATTCGTTTTGTTTCAATGTTATTTATTGTATTATCAGAAAAAAGTTATTATGCATACAGGGTTACAAAAATAATATAATTACATATCTCTATAAAGAGATAACAATTCATATTATAGTACTCTTTTTTCATTGTATTTTTTGTTCGAAACCTCCAAGAACTTGTTAAGGTGAAAAATGATTAATCAAAACTAACCCGTTTAGTTATTTCGACCTTCATAACATTTACTCCATCGAGTTTCGGACTAATGGACCTTCGGACTAGTGGGTTTCGGACTAATTAACTTTCGAACTTCTGGGCCTTCGGACTATTGAATCTTCGGACTACTGGGCAGACCCCGTTTCGACCAATCGATAAACGGGGTGTGTAGACTTCAGTCCTGTCAGTTTCTACAGAGCTATGAATTGCTATATCGATTTTCATAAGAAATAGAGGGAATTACACTCGGTAGATGTAAATATTTCTGTAATGATTGCTACCTTTATACACCGTGTGAGCCACCAAAGAAAAAGCTTGATCCTCAATATGTAAACGATTTGAAGATGGTCCCCAAAATTAGTTTTGAAGAAAAATAATAATTTTAATGCAATACAAGTTAACAAAAGTCCGTGCCGTATTCGATCTAGGGATATGCGGGATAATGTTCTAACTAGTAGACTGCGCTACGAAGTAAGAAATATAAACAATTTGCCATTGCAGTTAAATCTCCATGTTGTGACGGCTGTTATTACATGTACAAGTAGAAGTCTATGTCTCACACTAAAATTCTCTAAGAAAACATGACCTAGACTTGGATCACCATGATCATGTCTGCACTTTATCTTTCATCCCACGTACCCGGCTCCCTGCGTTCTCTCATCAATACATCACCATATTTACCATTATCCGAAAAACGAAAATAGCGATACAATGGTTATCCTATTATCATCACTAAGGTGGAGGTTTAAGGGTAACGAATATATTCTTCCACCACTTTGACCTTGATATTGTAAAATAAACTACAATTGATATTATGGATTTATAATTATTGAGTGGGGACAGTGTCACACTGACTAATTCGATAAAAGACTACTTTGCATTTGCGTAAATATAATTATTTCTTTTTAAATAAAAACATCGATCGATGAAGACGTGACACGTTGGGAAACGTTGACATATCTATGGCTGGTCTTAAATTAGATTTTGTTTGGATGATAACATCTATTTCTAGAACAATTTCGCTCTATATATTGACGCGTCATTACTCCCTATCGCTTTGTCATTCAGGAAAGAGTATCTTACACTCACCATTATCCAAAGAACGATTAAAAAACTATATTTTTTTTTTAAAACTCCAAAAAAAAAAAAATACCAAAATAACCACCACCCCCTTATATACAAATAAAACGATTGAAATCTGAGTGACCCTGAATAACATTTACTTGACATAAGTATTCATTCACAATTTGCCTTATAACCTTACATTGAATTAGTATCAAGTTACATAAACTTCATTGTCTATCAACTATTTATCATTATTCATTCGATGGATCTTGACATGATTAGAAATAAAAACATGCAAAATTAAAATTCAGGTTGCATGGGTAAATTCCAATGAGACCTTTGGTATTTTCTAAAAAATTAAATTCCGTTCTTGCGAAAATATTTGGCGCCCCTTTTCAATTAGATTGGATAAAATGTATTAATCAAATATCCTATATCGAGTATACACAGAGCTCGATTGGTTATAAAAGTCCCACAGCAAGATAAGTCTGAATGCCAATAATCAGGGTCAAGGCAACATTGTTGTCATAAATGAAATTAACGGAATTGAAGAGAAATGAAATCTAGAGCAAGGTAAGTTGAAAACACACTATCCTCTTCCTTCCGTTTTTCTGTGCCTTGTATGGAAGGACCTTGTTTTTCGACCTGTGTATAAAATGTATAAAACGCTGTTCTTTAATGCCGACACAATTTATTAGCGCGTGCTCTGTTGATTATAGTTAAGTTTATTTTCGAGATAAAATTCCTGGTTGTCCTGATTTGCCAAAATCGAACATTTAAATTGGTGAAATAACTTTTATGTCTGCAAAACATGTGTATCATTGAACAAATTTTGATTTCCAGTGTAGATCAAAATAAGACAGGAAAACGACACAAAAACTAGATTTCTCACAGTATTCATGCAGTCCACATATCTAACAATTTCTTCTTCTTCTTTTTGTAACATCCCATTTTGTAATACCGGTTACAGTACATTTCTTACTGTTAAACAACCCGTCTAATCAGTTGAAACTATAGCTGTTCAAGAAACAGTCTACTGGTTGGACAAAGGGTAACATACTGAACAGCGTTTTATAATTTAGGTGAAACACACAGAATATCCATGGTAATTGTAGATCACAGCATGCGTGTAAATAAAAGTCTTACAAATTCAAAAATAAATATATAGTCTAGAATAAAACATAAATCGTACCAATTCCAAGTCGATCTTTTTGTATACGTTGGACGCGGAAAGGAAAAGAAAGAGATAGCTATAAACTTTAAAATTTTTTGTTGAAAATTTGATCCTAAAACTGGATGGGGTTCCGAACAGTACTCACATTTGCTTACATTGGACGAGAATTTAAGCTACAAACTTTGCCTCGTGCATGTAATGTTGAAACTATTAACGTCAAAGTTATCGTCGTCGTCATCATCATCATCATCATCATCATCATCACATATTAAAAAATATATTTGTAGTTGTTTGTTCCAACTTACCACCACACAAAAGCGTCATGCGTATGAGGCCATTTCTCCTTCTATTGAAACAACACAACTCTCTTCAAAAGTGGGGACTAACATATCAAAGAAAAATGACAAGGTCATTTCAGAGACCAAAATTCGACATTTTGATCAAATACCAGGTCCCTCCGGAATATATCAACTGCCTTATCTGGGACTTCTTTTACAGATGAAACCTTTCAGTAATTTTTTTTTATCTTTAAAAAAATCACATTTTCATCGAAATATTCTTTTCTTAATTAAAGAATTCAAAGCAAAATGAAACGAAAGATTTTTTCATCAAGTTTATATGCATACTTTAATGAGAACATCAGAGTTCGGTTAATTTTGCTTGGAACATGTTATCAATAATGCCGTTTCAGGCATATTTAGTTGACTTGATCTCTTCAGAAAACTTAATTCTGTTTGCAGCAAAATATGCAAAAGACAACATGCAACAACGCGTGTTAAGCTGGACCCAGAAATATGGACCTATTTGCAAACAAAGACTCGGAAACGATTGGTACGTGTTTCTCACAGATCCAAACGACGTTGAAATGGTGTTCCGAAATGACCGGAAGTATCCTTTTCGTGGGGTCCTGCCCATAACAAAAGTATACACCAAGAGAACAAGTACTTCGCCAGGACTTACTGGACTGTGAGTGTTTCTGTTATTTTAATTAACTGATGCCCAAAGTTTGAAATGAATTTGCTTTTGTCTGATTGATATCATCTAGATTTCACATCTTGAGAATAGTTATACAATTTCCCATCTATTTAGAGGACAATAATGTTGCTTTCCAATTTATTGTTAGAAAGTAAAGAATTGACTACTGGTATGTATTCAATATCTAAAATCAAACAAAACCCGAGAAAAAATATAACCCATCCCCCCCCCAAAAAAAAAATAACCCCAAAAAAACCCCTAAAACAAACACCACCCCCCCCCCCCCCCCCCGAAAACAAAACATAACAAGACAGAAAAAAGAAACAAAACAAAATATACGTTTTTAATTTTTAACTTTTAATTACAAGTGGCATTTCTTATTTTCAAAATCTATATAGGAACGATAAGGAATGGTTTACTTTGAGGAAAACCGCTCAGAGAGCTATTTTACGACAGAAAGCTGTCTACAAATACTTATCAGCAATTAGTGTTATTGCTGATGATTTCGTCGATAAGTTTCGTGGTCAGTGTCAAATCGATGATGTCTTGCATCACCTTATGGAATTTTCAACAGAAAGTAAGTTTTTATTTTGACTGCTTTTAACAATTTTCAAAATAAATACACAACTCCATTTTTTGGGGTATATCTCAATGAGTTTTTTTAAATGCTGGAAATATTGGTATAATATTTGTTGTGGATAAAACGGGTCCCAGAAAATACAAAAGACAAAACTTTAATGGTAATGAACTTCCTCTATACGCAGGTGCGGGCAGAATGTGTTTTGGCGCGCGACTTGGTTGTATTTCCAAACCTGAACAAACATCACAAACTGAAACAATGAAGCATGTAGAGACATTTCTTGATTGTTTTGGAAACCAGTTTTACGTTATTCCTTGGTTTAAACTGTTCAGGTCACCATTTTATCGAAGATATGAAAAATCTGCTGATTATCTGAAAAGGTATCAATTCATTCTCGATAAAAAAAAATTGAATACCACTTAAAAATTGTAACATTTCACCGCAAATATTTTACAACAAAATAATAGTCAAGGTTTTTCACGAAATACATGGTGTTTTGTTTGTTTGTTTGTGTTTTTTGTTTTGTTTTGTAGACAAACAGAACAATACATAACGGAACACAAGGAGCGGCTTCAGTCAAACTATTCACCGGAAACTGGTCAGAGTCTTCTGAGCGATTTATTGTCCGACCCCAAACTGACAACAGCTGATATCCAGAGAACCTTGATAGATGTTTTTGTTGGGGGAATAGATTTGGCAAGTGGTGTTTCTTTAGTAGTCTTCAGATATTGTGATTAAATTTTTCAGAGACTGGGCTCTTTATGTTTATTTTTATTATTTTATTCTTTATACTTAGTATCCTAATCTTCAAGTTTTCAGATTACTCTCTTTCAGAGAATAATTCATTTTTTTTTTAAACCGATTTTATAAAACTATTATCAATCAGTTCTCTACTTTTAGACAGCATCCAGCATCACAATATTGTTGTTCAATCTTGCCAAAAACACGGAAAAGCAAGACCTGTTGTATGAGGAGCTAGTAAAACATGTCTCGAAGTCCGGTCCGATAGATGAAACCATTCTTTGTAATCTGAACTATTTGAAAGCGTGCATTAAAGAATCAATGAGGTAAAAAATTTGGAGACTGAGTAGAATTTATATCGATGAATAGTTAAGAAAAACCAAAATTTGTGAATTTCTTGGTCACAACTCATGCGTTAAATATTTACACTTAAGGTTGGTATTTCCTGTTCCAGTCGGCACTGCAAGAAGCTTGGACAAAGACATTACCCTTCGAGGTTTCCAAATTCCTGCATATGTAAGAAAAATAATCTTATCTTTTAAAGATGCATGTATTTAATCTGAATAACAGTAATCCTAAATCTTCGGAATTAAAGAAAAACCCAAATAAATTGCAGTTTGCATAGATTAAACGGGAAGAAGGGCAAAAATATTGTACTAAGAATAACCCCTATAAAGTCACCAATATGAAGTATTTCTGTTGTAGACAAACTTTGTGTTTTGCTCGGGCATTACTTGCATGAACAGTGAATATTTTGAAGCACCTGAACAATTTGTACCCGAGCGGTGGCTGCGTAAAAGTGACAATTATACACCGATACACCCGTTTTCTTACACTCCCTTTGGATACGGAACACGGAAATGCATCGGGCAGACTTTTGCTGAGACAGAGATTAGTGTGTGTGCTGCAAAGGTAAAAATATGAAAATAACTTGTCTGTCATTACACTAGCTTTCTCAGAACCTCCGTGTACTCTCGGTATAAATCAAATGTGGTCCTTAAATGTTTCCAGAATTGATAATAAGCATGGTCATTAAAGTTTCGCACGCATTTGACATTTATTGCCTTTCACACCGAATGATTTAAGGTATAAGATCTTAGTACAGGAAGAACTTCGATCTCAGTTGTGTTTACTCGCCTTTGTTTGCCCGAAAAAAAAATGTTAAACGAAATAATCATGGATTGTCCTCTTTGAATAAAACCTGCAATTTAAAACAAAATTTTATTTGCAGGACTATAACCAAATCTAAATGTTATAAATAGATCAAACACCCTTCAAATGCACAACTTTAGCAACGACAATTTAACCCCTTGATTACTCACCGACGACTCTGATCTAATATTTGTGCTCAAAAAATGAATTCAGATTGCTTGCATTAATTACTTGCTTCAGAAGCTATCCCATTTAGATATCTGAAAATTGGCAAGATTTGCCTCAATTTTGAATGATATTGACTGCAATTGCGTTTCGTCTATAACTTCTTTCAAATTGAAAAAAGGATGAGTTTTATTACTCTCGTCACTGGTCCTTTTTTATGCGAATTATGAAATAATCTACCATTTCAATTATTTTCAATTCAAAATGAATAATATTGACACTTTTGGACAATGTCATTCAATCGTATAGTTTTTATTGTCCTGACTATCGCATTATTGGGAATTCTTTTAAACGAAATGCATGTAACAGCAAATCCCCGTTTTAGTTTAAAACCATTATTTTAATAAAAATGAATAAAATGGGCCGTATCGCAATGGGTTAGAGCGTCATCTACGAATATGTAGGTCATGAGTTCGAGTCCCGCTGGGGATTTTACAACTTATACCTTTCCAAAATATTCACAAAACATGTTTATTGTTCAAATATTGTAAAATTTGAAAATTCTAAACCGGCGAAAGTATTTTGATCATAATGTACCTTTATTCATAATTTATTCATATCAAGAGTTGCCCCATACTACCATACAATCACACTGGTGAAGAAAAATTCCAAGTTGAATTATGTACAATTAAAAAAAAAATAACAGATCAGCGCAACGAGGTACATTTTGTACTGATTTCCTGTCAATTTCCTTTGCGGATTCATTGCTTTAAATTTACCTCGAATATTAGTCAATTAAGGAGGTTGAATGGTCAACAAATTAACCAATAGATCTACCTTAACATTTAAGACAAGCATATATCTTTTGCCATACACTATTATTCCTTACATTTTTTATTTAAAATCAAAATATTTTACAATATTTTCATACAAAGATTTTCTTCTAAAGAAGTTTAATATAGTCTAAAAAGCCATAACCACCAAGTTTTCCTAAAGCTTTTAAAGCGACAAATAAAGAGAAAGTCGTTCCTGAGGGTGACCCTGCGGGGAATAGAGCTAAGTGATGATAGGGTACTTAAAATTATATTTTAATGTTTTTTTCAGCTTTTACGCAATTTTCGACTAACGCTGCCAGAGGGAACTCATGAAATCAAGTGCAAGGATAAAACATTTCGAACACCTGTTACTCCTGTGTCGTTCCTAGTACAAAACAGATAGTTTCCATTCATAAGAGGGCACCCAGTCTCCTGGTTGTTCGTGGACACTGTCCTTAGCGAAGGACTGCACTACTTGTCTACTGAGTGGATAACCTTGTGCGATTGCAGCAACATCTATAAACATGTTTGATGTGCCAAACTTAACAGTTTTGTTACTACCACATTTAAACCTTAGGACTTTAAGAGATGTTATAGGTAACGAATGTCAACAAATATTCACGTAGATTTACACGTGTTCTGTTACTAACATCTATGTTTATAAGAAAGGAATTCAGCAAATTATATTTAAAAAAAACGTTTAAAAATATTTGATATTTTCTTAACTCATTTAATAATAAACAAGTCCAATAGTCAAGTACATTCATCACTGTTCATGTTAAGGTAGGTTGAAATTAAATTTATGGGTAAGAAAAAAATCATTCTTGTGTTTGCACTATATGTTGACAACTTGATTCAAATGGATATGTTCATAATTAACTAATAGACAAGTTCCTAATGTGTTTAAAGCAATATTGTAATACTACATGTATCAACACTTTATTAAACAAGATATCTGAGCCAATGCTCACTAGTAATCCGATTGGTACAAAAATAGATCTCATCAAATAGCATGCCTAAACAAAGAGTGTGTTAAAATTTCAAACATCTGCGATAGATGGTTGCTGAAAAATCTTTGACAAACATTTGATTGAATATTTGACTAAAAATAAACAAATTCGTCATTTAACAGGAAGTTAACGTCCGATTGGTACAAAAATAATTTCCACTATAAGGTATGCCTAACCAAAGATTGTTGTAAAAATTCAAATATCTTTGACGAAAATTTGTTTGAAAATTTAGGCTAAAAATAATCAAATTCGTCATTTAACAGGAAGTTGACGTACGATTGGTACAAAAATAAATCCCAGCATATGGCATGCCTAAACAAAGAGTGTGTGTTAAAATTTCAAGCTCCTGCAATAAATAGTTGCTGAGAAAATGCGACAGATATTTTTGTAACGGCCAGACAGACAGACAGAAGGACGGACAGAAACACAAGGGTAAAACAGTATGCCCCCTTCTCCTTCGGAGCGGGGGTATAATAATGTATCCACTGTAAATAATGAGGCCTTGGTGTTTCTACTGTAAATGTTCCAAATGTATATAACGATGCTTTTTTTCAAGCCATATTTCCAAAATGGAAAATGTTTATGAATTTTACCCGTTTATTGTTTTGCTATATCTAAACATATATACATTCTGCCTCCAATGAACCATGAGATGGACAATGGCATTCCTTTGAGCCGTCAAAATAGTTTTCCCCAAACTTGACAACTGTTCCATCGCCAGAAATCCTGCAATTTCTGCCTGAAAAAAAGCCAAAGCCCCTTTATGAATTTTACCATAATCTGCAAATGCATTATTAGAGAGATTGCCAAAATCAACGAATCGAATCCAAGATAAGGCTGCATTTTTTCCATAAGGCTATTGCTTTCAAGACGTTACAACTGTATGGCGTCTTATATTCATATTATTTAGCGGTACAGTGTAACATTGGACTTCATCGATAAAAATGAACTTATTGTACGTTGTTTCTGCACATTAACACTTGGCTTCAATATAAAACTCTTCGTAATCGATATAAACTTTTAGATGCACGAAACACATTTGGTTTTGAGAATATTAAGGAGACTTGGTAGTCAACAAATTAACCATCATATAATCTTAAATATTTAGATATTATATTTCTAGCTGTTAACTTTTATAAAACAAAGAAAAATTCGACAAATATGAGCTTTTTATACGTGAATACGAAAAATTCATATCGCTAAACACAGGTCTTCTTTTCAAGGAGACAGATACATGTATAGTCTTAGAATAGCCGAGGAACCATTTTCCTGTGTCAAATTTCATTTAACTGACCTACAGCGCTGCTTCAAAAGTATTCGCGGAAAAACAAAATGGCGGACTTTGTGAACAAACCCTGCTTCAAAGTTAAGGACTAAAATAAAACCGAAAAATAATAAACAGACTTATTTTAATACTTTGACAAGCGACCTTTGGATCGAATCACTGCCATTATTCTCCTTGGAAATGAATTGTATAAGTTTTGGACATATTGGGGTTGATAGGACATCCACAGTTCGTTAATGGCGTTGAAAAGTTCATCAGGGGTCCTTATGTTTCGGGCAGTATTTTGAAGCTCTCCTTTAATACTAAGCCATATATTCTCTATAACATATAGATCTGGAGATTGGGCAGGCCAAGTCAAACAATTTATATTATTGTCACGTTTGTATCTTCGATAATTCTTGCTCGATGCACAGGTGCATTGTCGTCCTGAAATCTATACCTTCCATCAGAGAAATGACGAGCTAAAACCGGCCAAAGGTTGTTTTCAAGAATTTCTTGATATTTTACGGCATTTATATTTCCATTTACTTTGCATAAAGTTCCAACACCATGCCACGAGATGCAACCGCATATCATTACCGACACTCGCTTCTGAAATGAAGGACATATGCATAATTGTTGACTCAGATATATTCAACAATCTCTCAATTTCACAGTTTCTGTGTCCCTCCCATTTTCAATCTACAACCACTTGTTTAATATTTTGACTTACGCACCATGTTGGAAAACACCATTTGATAAAAATAGCAGACGACAGTAATGATGCGTCATATGGTCTGGTGATTATCCACGTGATATGTGTGGGAGATAACTCTAAATTAGTAAACAAGCGAAAAGTTTAGATGTGATTCATTTATATAATTTGATGTTTTAAAACAATACGCCGCCACTTTGTTTTTCCGCGAATACTTTTGAGGCAGCGCTGTAACTACTTTGTGCGAGAGATAACAGAGCAAATAGTGCAAAAGGTTATCTAGAAAAGTTTTCATTCGCTAGCTAAATCTTTTTTTGTCTTTAATCAAAGCCGCGACAGGAACTGTCCTTAAAGGGTTTACCCGAAAAGTTAATTTCTTCCAGGGTTTGATGAAAATGTACTTAGATAGTTGTGAAACTCAATCGCAATACGAAATAAATATATAAATATAAAATTAAAATTGTCAACGAAATAACCAATATAATAAGTAGTGAATATTTCTGACTATAAAAAGACAAACAAACCATAGGGATAAAGTACACTAGTATGACGAATAAAACATAATTGTACCTCAATTCATATATGTATAGGAGGCATAATCATAATTGCAGTAGGTCTGGACACATGTTTTAAAATTTGAAAGTTTTTGTATTTGATGTTTTCAATACAGTTATATATTAAGCGGTAATATTCAAAATGTATTAAGACATTGAATTGATTTACTTCTGAAACGCATGACTTGCGTGTACAGTCAGTTTAAAAAAAAATAAAGCAATTTTCCTTTATATCCAAATAAAATTACCGTTTGGACAAACAGGGCAACACTTTGACAGATCCTTGATAACATCCACACAAACAGGTGAGGGACAGAACTGCGGAGCGCATGTCACCTGTCCCGTACTGGAGCACTGACAGTGCACGCACACGGATGGCTGGAAGGCACCAGGTGGATATATCTGGCCGTTATATAAACACTGTGGGGTTGGTACAAGATCTGTTGGTAATGTACAAGCAACAGAAACCAACGAAAGTAATACTTTGCTGTACATACTTGTAAATGAATTCTTAAACATAGTCCTCAGTTATTTGAAGGTGCTTATCAGAAATATTTATCTAAAGTGCAATGAGTTCTTGTTCTAGTAGAGACTATAAATTTGATTTTTCAGGTAACCTGTTTCAATACGCTTTTTGTCTATAAGTCCGTGCGACGGTCTTTGGATTATTTTCAGCTTCTTCTCATTAACTACTTAACCAAACTTAACTGAATACGGTGTTAAGGATTTGTAAGGGAAGAACATATTAATTGCGATTCATTATCCCCGGCCTCAGGGACCATACATTTTGGATAAAAATTGTACTATTAAACTGATGCAATATGTATAAGTTTTTCTATAAACTCATTTCCCGACGGTTGACACGATTGTATAAATCTTTTTGCATTTTGAAATTTCCTTTCTGTGTGGCCTATTAGATTCCTCACCTCGATTTATGGCACCAATGATCATTTATGTTCTGGCTTGCATCTCCATTCAGCGAGATGAGGAACTTGAACTTGTAAATATCAGGGTGTGACACATCGACGACATACTAGAGCCGTCTATGCCACTCCTCAAGAAAGTTGGTTGTACGTGGTCATTTGCTAACATACCAACATTCGATGGTATAAAGAGGTTCCTTCCATTTCATAGAAAACTTTCAGTTTCTAATGCTGCTCTTATATCTTCTTATAACATATCGTTCAAAGTATTCCATGTAGTTTTAAAGACCTTCATCGCTGCATAGAATACTTTGAAGTTGGGCAAACGCATCCTGTACATGTTCGGTAAGAAGAAAAGCAAGAGCTGCTAGCCTAGCTTCATTCCAAACTCTGTGTCGTTAACATATTTACTTCTCAAACCGAGATCTACGATTTTGTTGATTTTAACACTTGGAAAAACACGAGATGCAGCATTGTGAACACCTCTCTCAACTGAAATGTCCTCGATAAAATCAAAGGCTCTCAATTTGTTTGTTATTCCTTGAAAGGCTTTTACATAGGTCTTAGAAGTAAACAGTCGACAAGGGGAACAACTTTCCCTAAATAAGGTACATGTATAGTGTACAGTTGGTAAAACAAAGAAGGGGATACATCAAATGTACCGTCTCAGTACCAGCAATCAGACTGAGACAACACAATTTGTTTAGTTGAGAACATGATAAATCATTATCTTCACAAAAATCACAAATCACCCATGGTACTCCTAATTGAGTCTCACCCCTGTAGAAGACAAGTGAAATTCACTGGAAGCTTTGGGTATTCCTGACATCTTCTTTCTCATTGTACTTGTCTGCGTAATGAAGATTCTTTCACCAAGCCTCCTAATGGTGCAGCAGGTAATTTAGAGGAAATTCCTTCATTGATTGTCGCACTTGTCTTTGAATGCCCCCGACTTGCATATGTAAGGCGGGTAGTTGCCAATTGCACCTAAGATCAAATTAAGAACGTAATAAGTTTTATGGATGTTATAAGTATCTTTCAAAAAATTAATTTCGCTTTTAACTTAATCAAACAAGATACCCACTTCAAAGTACACAGGATCCGGGCCATGGTTGTGGTCTTTTGTTTCTTCGATGATATTGTCAGTTTTTATGCGTCGCCCCTTACACTCAGTTCACATTTCCAATAAGTTTTTCTTTTCATTTTTCCTATCTCATATGTATACAAAACCATTGTATGCCAATCTGATTTATTCCTTCGAGACGGAATGAAGGTAAAATCGCTACCTCACTCGATTATGCTTTAACTGAGTATGAAATGAAAATTAATTTAAAAAAGCGTTCAAATGTATATCGATGAGATGTCGTCACCCACGAGTTGTCTTTCTTTGACATGTCATGTCGGTTAGTTTTATTTTTGATGAGTTGTCGCATTCGACGAGTTGTCTTTTGAGGTGTCCGGTAGCGTTTTTATTTGTATGAATTGTTTAAAAATACTTTTCTCTTTTACTTGATTTTTAGTAAAATGACAATAACAAACCGTCAACCATCTCAAAAATCCATAAAACGAAATACAAATTCAAAGCAGAGCAACACGGACCTCCAAAAAGATAGAGGTAGGATCAGGTGCCTAGGAGTGAGGATCCTCTGCTGACCGGTCACACCCGCCGTGTGCTCTTTGTCGTAATCGGGGAAAAAACGGAAAAGTCCTTCGACAATTAGGTGATAAATTATGGTCTAACAATTATAGATCTGTTTTCTGGCATAATCATTTTTCAGCTGATGCAAAAACAACCAATTAAAACATGTTTTTACCTATTTTGCGACTAAATTGTAAAAAGTGATTCTAAATACCCAAAATGACTATAATCAAGAGAACAATTGCATTGCCAATCAACATGCATTTTCTTAAGAACATCATTGTTTTACAGCGTTCATAAAATGTTCTCTACAGTCGGACCAAGTAGCTACCTTTAAAGTTGTTTTGTTAAAGTCAATTTGTTAAATACACAGACAATAGATCTGATAGATTAACATGACATCACTTATTATAATCAAATGACGACTTAATTCTAAGCAAATCTGAATTTGTAATTCAGCTTCATAAAACTATTCAAATACAAGATTAATTCAATTTAAATAAATCTAGCCAAGTCATGTGTCGTTTTTCTTGTAAATAACCCGAACGCATTTTCTTTTCTTTCAATCATACTATTTCTGCAGTGGCCAGGATTCGTACAGACAAAGTAACACGAGTCACCGAAATTACTACAGTGTCGCTTTAATTATGGTTAACATAATAAAAAAAAAAATTCTAACCGGAATTCTTTATTGGACAAATCTTCGAAGCTTTGGGTATGATATTTAGGATGTCAGTTGCAACAATTAAAGCACCAAATAAACACAATATAAAGATTCCAAGAAATCCAACAGCTTTGGAAGAAGTACGGGGATCTGATTCGCTAATATACTTTCTTTTTGATATCGATAGCGTCTTAACTTCTAATTTCAGCTCTCTTTTCCTTTGCAAAATAAGTTGATCCAAGTTGGACTCAGTTTCACGACAAGAACAAGAGCATACGATACGTGGAGTTGAATTGCTGTTCTGGTTGTTAATACTTGTCTCTTGTACACCCGCCGTTGATACTGCATTGGTGAAACTGAGTTGGGAAAATGATGTTGTAAATGTATTGAATAGGTTGGACTTAGTTGTATTCTGAACAATACGGTCACTAGACTGTGAGAATTGAACGATACGAGTGTTAGAGGGGGGTTGATTGGTTTGGGTATTAACATTTATTGCATTCAAATGTGAATAAGTGTTTGAAGATTTTAAGGTTATCACGATAGGTGTGGTGTTTCGGTCATCTGTAGAAGGCTTAGGTGTTATGTTTGAGGTCAGACGTACATTACTTATATCAGTAGTTTTATCCAGTCTTTTGGAAGTTCCAGTATCTGTTGTTGAGGGCGTTACGCTGGACACAGTAGCTGCTTGTGATTTGACGACTTCAGTTTTATTGTCGATGGTGTTTGAGGTGTGTCGGTCAAAGAATTTTGTCGTTGATATTGTTGATTCAGTAAGACGTTTGGAGGTAGACTTCACAGGAGTTGTATTGATGGTGGTGGATACAGGTAGAGTTTTTGAGTTAGGTGCTGGAAAAGACAATATACAATGCACATTGTTACTTTATTATGATGCCAGATTACAAGTCCTGAAATTAATCACTACCTAATGTACACTGTTTACTGTGAAAGAAACAGGAACTGCATAAAGTTGACTGAGGGTCAGAGCGCTGTGACAGTTGCCAATCTGCGGTAAGCTTGTTGAAACTAAACCTGCTACATGAGATATCCAACGTACACATCCCACTGCAAGTGTCTGGTGAAGAATTGGGAGAAAACAAAATGACAGAGTTGTCCTGTGTCTCTGTATAATACCCATGGTCAAAATAGTCAAAGGCACATCCTGTCGTAGAAAAGAAAATACTAGTACAGTAAAACTCGGTTATAGCGAAATCATGGGGACCAATGGATTTACTTCGTTATATCCGTAATTCGTTATATCTGTATAACGAATTCGTAAAATTAACTATAGCGTTTTTTTGGTTTTTGTTTTGCCAATTGAGGCTTAGAATGAAAATACTTTTTAAATTGAAAAAATTATGTGAAAATATATTAATTCAAGCTATTATGTTAAATGGTAGTGCAAACTTTTTAAACTGTGAAGAAATTTGGTATAAAGGTGTTAAATTTCGTGATTGTTAACCTTTACGGGACTCAGTTCGCTTTATCCGTAAATTCGTTATATCCGAATTCGGTATAACCGTAAAATTTTGCAAAGATTTGTTCACAATTTTATTGGCGACTCCAAAAAACTTCGCTCTATCCGAAATTTCGCTATATCCGTGTTCGTACTAAACAAGTTTTACTGAAGTGTAAGAACGTATTCCATTCACAATTTAGAATTTCATACAATGAAAAAGTAAAATGGACCATAACAGTTTAAACTATCAAGGCCAAGGGTTTAAATATAGCAGACTCGACGACAAATACACTTCAATAATTTATAAACGGCTGTGACAATGGCACATATAAAAAATTAATTGCAAGCAGTTCGAATTTTTATTTATGGAGGCAAGATGGTCATCAAATTACTAGTCAGATCTTCATATTTTCAGATATAATTTATAAAGCTACAAACTGTCATTAAGTAAAGAAAAAAATCCATATATGATTTTTAGCTTTTAAATTCTGAAAAAAGTTGAGCTCTTACATGTATTTATCAATATTATTTGTTAACGACACCTCAGAGGGTGCAAAAATACCACTTTCACACTGGCATTATCATCTTGCACGGTGTAAACGCAATTTTGGATACTTATGTCCCTATATTAAATATGATAGAAATATTCACGACATTAGAAGAGTGGTTTTTTAGCTTGGATTTTCAATCAAGTTTCTTTTCAATCCCTTTAATTTGCAATATGATCTGCATTATTGAATATATAAGCATAGAAATGCTTTTCCACTGATTTTAATTGTCATTTGAAAACCGTTTTCTTTAATTCAATCTAATCTTTTTTGAAAAAAAATGCAAATATCAATCAATTTGAAATATGCAAATTCAATCACGACCACGCAATGTAGTAGATTTAATCAATTTTGGCAATATTTAATTAAAATTCTTCCAGGGCTACGGCAAATTTAAGTTAATGAATAAATTTAACTAATTGATTGTGTGAATTCAGAACTTATACGGTATACTAAGGTGAAACTACAATAAAAATACTACATATGGCAAGTCTGACACTGCAACTGTGGGACAAACACTTACCGTAGACTTGTAAATAGTCCAACTTGTAAATCTAACGAGATGTTCGGCCTTACCTCAACCTTATTGGAACATTAATTATTTTCTGGCAAATAAAATCAAGGACATTTGTAATAAAAATCCACCTAGTTCTGATAAGTTGAAAGCACAATTTTGACATAATTACATTTCCATTGTAAATTAAAATCAGAATAGGGAAATAAGTTTGTAAATATATATATATAATTGTTGAAATAATCTACAAAATGCATAATTATCACGGTACCCCGATTTTAAAATTCTGGTTCCAATTTATGAAATATTTATTCACACAGATACTGTAAGTTTGAAATTGATATTGTACATGAGTTTGTATTTTGTTTTCATTGCAATACAAGCTTTTAAATTAGTTGATATTGTATATATAGTACAAAATAGAGAAATTATAAATTTTGTAAATATAATACTTTTTTCAGTTCAGAAATGAATGTCTTTTGCAATTAGTTTGATGTTAAAAAATGTTTGAACTTCATATGCTTTTAGCTCTAATTTACGAAACTCAAAAAGTAGGTGGGTTTTGTGCCAGGAATAAATCATTCCACAGTCAGCCATATGTAGCAACTATTTCTAGTAAATCTTGACCAGCGGCGGAAAATTGTGAACCTTATGAAGTTGTTAGGTAACAGACACATGCTGCAAACATGTTGACTGGATTCAACCGAAATCGACAGTTATATTATGTTTGTAAAGTTAAAAAAAAATAAATGCCTTTATGTACCTTTTTCTATTGTAAAATCTTTTCTCTGCATTTTTATGCACCTTTTTCTATTGTAAAATCTTTTCTCTGCATTTTAAACAATTTCCCTAGAATAGACCAATAAAATTACATCTTGAAAGATTCCACTATCCAAACATTATACGATTGACGTTCTTGCATGTTGATAATAGATTGATTAATTTTACTAAATTCTCAAGAAAGTTTTATAAGATCCCTTTGGAATGCCAATATCTCGAATGGATTTAATAAAATCGTTGTTGCATTAAATTCAGGCGACATCAAATGCCCTGACACCGTCACCTTTCAAGAATCTGAAGTCGTGGAGTTTACTTGCAGCTGTTTTGTCAAAGAACGTTGAATTGATGTTCGTATTTGGACATAAGTATTTTAATTTGATTTAATTGAACAGTACAAAGAAGTATTAAAATACTAGACGTTACCTAAATTGCAAATTTTGGAGTGAAACGAACAACCACCACAAGTAGAAGCGTCCATGGAATCAGAGTTCGAGGACTTAAAACATGTTGTACTTCCCGCATTGTAACCAAAACCGGCACAGAGATGATCGTCTGAACACGCATTCGCACATAATTCTTCTTTGTAGCTTGGTAAAACTAAGTAGTGACTTTGTGTTTTACGGTACGATCCATGGTCTTTGTAGGTTATGGTACATCCTGTACAAACATTTTTTTCATTTTAAAAAGGATTTGAAAAGTACAGTCTACATAACAGTTTTCCTTATTTGTGAAGGACATTTCGAAAAAAGTATGATACAAATTGTACAATAATAAATTCGGTAAAACATGATTTAACCATGAAAATTAAAGGGATTTCATGACAAATGTTTTTTTCTTGAAAAATCAAATAAATTATAGTGCTTGTTATTTTTGAGTAGGTACCCACATTTCTGTCATATTCTAAAAACACATGTGGTCAACAAATTAATCATCAGATTTAAAGTTGGTTTATCTAACAATGAACTATTATGTAGTGGAGAAAAAAATCCATTATCTAAGGTTTAAAATTAATTTTTATTTCTATATATCTTTAACAGAGCTCTTCGTCATAAGAAGATTCATAAACTCCAAAAATGTCTACGACCATCAAACCCTTTATAAAACAAACAAACAAACAAGTGACCAACAGGCCGTGACGGTCACCTGCTGCTATAGCCCGTAAATGGACTGTCGAGGAGTTCCATGTGTGTCATCTCTTTTAAGATTTATTTTGGAGTCTAAACCCTAATCCGAGATTTGCCCGATTTTATTCTTTGTTTTTTGCAAACATCTATTCATAGGGGGAGGGGATGGGAAGGGGGGAGGGGATGGGAAGGGGGGAGGGTGGGGGAGGCAAAAATCATAAGAATCTCAGATCATCTATACCCTAATTCTAGGGGCCAGAAATTGTAATCTCTGGGGTCATGAATTTCACAATTAAGCTCGAGGGCTTCATGGACATCATTACCATGCATACACTTTATCTTCCCTGCTTTAGAAGTAGAAAAGATTTTCTCTAAGATTAAATACTATTTGCTCCACCCAAGGGTTCAACCTCTGGACAAGGAGCACAAATTTCAGAATTTTGTAAAGTGATTTATTGACATAATTACCATGCATCTACTTTATCTACCCCTGCTATGGAAGTAGAGAATATTGTCTAAGATTATATTAATGTAAGTGATATCCCATTCTCTCACCAAAGCTCGTTCTTCGCAAGCGAATGGGTTCTTCCATCAAAACTAAAATCGTGCATTTAAGAAACGAATTGCCTTATTTTATTTATTCAACATTTGTCAAATCTCTATTTCAGTGTATACTCTAAGTAGGTTCCCAGTAAATATATTCACTCTTAATGAAATCATTCAATACTTATTTATTGCAAGTATATATTTTGATTCAAACTCCCACTGACTTGGATCCGCCAAAGCGTGTCCACCAACTTACTCTCATTTTTGCTATTTCGGGCTGATTTATCGAAAATGAAAGTATGTTTTTAATTAATTTTACAATAATTACTTATCAGGTAAAATTCAATTATAGTTTACGGACATCATATCACGCGTGTTGAAATATCAAATGTGTACATATAACACGTGTTGAAATACCAAAGGTGTATGCAGTTACTCTATTCAGGCATTTTTTTTAGTTTATTGGCAAATGTCTTAATTTATAAGCATAGATTAATATAAGTTTCAATCAAAGGTTGCTTTCTTTTGTCAATTATATTATTAATGAACACATTTAATCAGTTTATCTTGTTTTGCCACGAGTCATTTTGTAAAAGTAATGGTAATTCCATTACTTTACATTATTTGTAAACAAATATAAGACTCGAGCTTTGTTGACATAACAATGAATTCTTACATCTGTGTCTTGCTTGAAACTTGACTTCTAACATTTCAATTTTGGTAACTCATTTAAAATGCACATATGAACCATTTTACACATAAAAATAAAAAAAATTAAATTTTGATCTCAACTCGTGTCCAGGTCCCTTTTTAAAAAGTTGCATTATGCATAGTCATGGGTTATTAAGTCATAGATATACCAAGTCAAAAATAGCACTTACCCTCAGATACATAAAGCAAGGTAAAAAATAACAATACAATACTCTTGCAACTCATGTTGGGTGATGTTCTTCTACCAACGTATCGCGCTGTATATAACTGGAGAAACTTCGAGGCATCATTTAAATGAATTATAGAAATCAATATATATTTTGATAACTAAACACTCTTGTTCGAATCATAACTTTGCATGTATTATTCAGTCTTTTATTAAATATTGATCGATTCAAGAAGTTTTCAATAATTTTAATGAGACATCTTGATAATCCTCTATCAGACTCGTATGCCATATACTACTCGTGTTTAACTAGCTGTTTAGTTATTATAAGACAACTCAAAAGCTGCCTTCTGTAGTTTGAAGTCGGCTTATTGTAGATTTTAATTAAAACGTCTATAGAATAATTTAGGTTTAATGATTGTGTTCTTTATTCCCCTTGCCTTGTTCATTATTAATGATGATTGTTTTGAACGAGTGTTCCAAGTTTAAACGGACTGCTCGTATTTTAAGTATTGCATTTTTGGGTAAATAGTTATACCCCCGCTGGAAGGAGAATGGGGTATACTGTTTTACCCTTGTGTGTCCTTCTGTCTGTCTGTCCGTAACAAAAAATTCTGTCGCATTTTTCTCAGCATATGCTTGAAATTTTAACACACTATTTGTTTAGGCTTGTTATATCGTGGGATATAGTTTTGTACCCATCAGACGTCAACTTCCTGTTAAATGACGACTTTGTTTATCTTACTAAAGTATAAATTTTCAAACAATATAAAGGTTATTATAGTGTCATCGTATTATGGTGAAATTAGCGACTTAAATAAGTTGTCCTCTGCCATGATTTAGACAAAGCAAAAAATATGTAAACACAAAACTCATTTCATTTCAATATATTCCAAAGTTTTAAAGCATTATAATATCCTTAATATAAGTTTCCTTAAAATTTAATAAGATTCAAAAATTCCTAAAATTACCTCTCTTATACAAATATTTGAATAATCTGTCAAAAATATAACATATGACTTAAAACTATTAAACAATGCTAGATATCAATTATTTCGTATTTATATTATTAAAATGTTATTTCAAAATCATGATTAAAGGTGTTATAATTTTAGTTAAATATTTAAGCTATTTATATTTCTGATTTAATTTTAACAGGTAAACAGGTACGAAGCAGCGGATCCCTGGCCTCTTGTAGCCTCACAGTGCTACCATCATGAAAGTTCACAAGGATAGGATATGATGCAGGAAGCACGATACATGATAGAAATATAAACGTTAAGTTCTATCCTATTCTATCCTGCATCCTGTATCCAATCAGATTCGAGTATAAATTTCAGAGTAATTTTGCGAAACGAAAATTAATGTAGCAATGCATTTACAATGTAACTTTAATTCGTTTTACAATTTAAAACATTTAAAAATGATTATTATCGTATAATATTAACAACACGGTGTAGAACATTGATGCGTGTAAGTCGGCGCTACATGTTTGTCAATTCGTACGTATGTATGGAGTTACTGTGAGGATTCGATGTCATACAATGTTTACTCAATAATAGATTTCTTTACTTCATTTAAAGTCTTCAAAATGTTAACAACTCAATATTAAATTCATAGAAGAACAATTGGGCATATAAATAAATAAAAATATAAACAAGAAACAGACATTATCTATGTGAACTTTTCACGTTTCATATAATTTTTTCGATGTTCGATAACAGGGACATGTATTTCTGTCCGATATTAAACTGAACAGATCAAATTAATAAATGTTAGCTAACTATATATGTGTAGGAATTTATATTTGAAAAAAAACTCCGTATGGTTTAACTACAAATGCGATCTTCTTGATGATTCCTAAAGGGTGGTTTCGCCCCTATCACTTGTTCGCGCTGAAAGGTTTCGCCTCAAATACATGTTAGCCCCGAGTGGATTCGCCCGAGGTGGATTCGCTACATTACCACTACAATATACATCGCTTGTTGCTTTTGTTTTTAAATACATAATCAGTTAAATAAATTATTTAGACAGTAATTTAGTTTAATTAGACAATAATTTTAAACACACGCACAAACATCGCCTGAGCAGTTTAATTAGTCGGCAATTAATCCACCATCAATGAAACCGTTAAATAAATAGTTTTTATTGCAATCTAATTTGGAGAACTAAATGATGAGTATCTCAAGAAGTCGTTAGCACGTTTTTTTTTAGTACCAGTATTCTGAGAGAGTATTGCAAGAAATGGGTCGTGAATGCTGCCTCTACTGCCAAAAGTTGGTGAGTACCTATAATACGATGCATATGTGTATGATATGATATAATATGATTATAAAATGAATTAAATAATACCCATTATGCTTACACAATGAAAACTCACTAAGATGCTCGGATATACATGATAATATAATGCATTATTAATTAAATTTTCAATCGGACTGATGTAGAAGGTGATTATTTTGCAAATAACTTTTTTATTAATAATTTTGTTATTTTTTGAAAATGAGTTAAACATTGTGTTCTAGAGATACATAAAAGTGTTTATTAAAAAAAGTAAAATGACATGTAAACAATAACTGTATATAATTATTAATCATTAATCTGATTCTTTTTGTATTTTTAGAAAATGTCATTAATGATAATAATTTGTATTTATTAAAGGTTGGCATCACAGGGTCAACGGCAAAGCTGGACATCGGGGATGCACCTTTTACAAGCGTGTTCCTCTTCTCCTGCATGAGGCAAGGTTGGTGGAGACTGGTGTGTCCAGCGAGAACCTCTTAAGGGATGTAAGGCAATCATCATCTGCATCTCAGAAGAAATTGATGGAGGCCTGGGAGCAGTATGATGCAGAACAGATGTCTACTGGACGTTTTCTACGGCTATGCGGGGCCGTGTATGCTCCGTGCGAGTGACACCGACAGTGCAAAGTGAACGTTTTTCCAAATATATATATATATATATATATATATATATATATATATATATATATATATGTATATATATATATATATATATATATAATTTTATCTGTGTGTCAATCGTAATCCAGTATAAAAAGTTAAAGCTCTGCATGGCATTAATTAAAAAAACACTGCGAGTAATATGAAGAGGTTTTCAACATATGAAAAATTAAAAATGAAGTTTCTTATTCTTTCTTTCACATTTCATACCACCATCTTGTGTTTTACCAACTGTTTAACTTAGATTAGTTTAGAATTACAAAATGTGTTTAAATGGAAATAAAATTATAAATTTGAAAAGTTGCACTTTATTATACATGGTCAAGAAATGAAATGTAAAAAAAATATGTAACTTTTCTTTTGAAATATTTACATACAATGTTAACATATGATTATAGGACATTGAAAGGGTCATTTATTTGTAAAAACGCATATATCGATAAACTTCTTAAACTTTGTCATGGAATTTTGAGGCACTTAATCCTTAATACGAGGACTACTATGATATTTTATTTAAATAACGCACGCACTGAACGCCTTTAGTTAATTCATCAGACGATGCAACAATTTTATCTGAAACTGCTTTCAATTGGGTGATCAAAAAGTCAAATGCTTCCGGTGTTAACAGTAATGGAAGAAAAAGTCACGATCTATGTATGTGGGATTTGAAAAGTTATATAAATGTCGTATTATTGAAAAATAAATAGCAAGTTTCAATGATGTTGGGTGATAACACTAATTTATTCTGTTTTCAAATGGGATAAGGCGCTCGCACAGACTATGTAATTACAATATACTGGCAGAGAATCCTTCGTCAAATCTTCCTGTACATGTATTGTATAAGAAATGCTTTAAATAACAAAAGATCTTAATATTGTCGCGCAAACACAATATATTTAGTGGCTTTAAAAGGAAATATCCTTCATTTCAGATATTGCGATATCAAGCGATAAAACCCAACCTGTTTACGGCGCACCAAAAATAAGGCTAGTTTTGGATATATTAACTTTTTTAAAGACACATTTTGTGTAAAAATTAGTACCATTAAATCCAATTTCAAACACGCTAACCGACCTAGGAAAATTAAATATGTTAAATGTTAGATCGAGAGTCGCAATTTTTACATGTAAACAGACTACACCACTTAACTTTAGGATGGTGTTTAAAAGAATACCAGGGGCAAGCAAAGTGACGATATATGTTGTAAATTGTCCGAGGAATTATTTTTGGAATAAAATATGTGTACAGAATGTGTTTAAAATAAGATCTACCAGTCCCAAGCTAACGCATTTTTTTGTGCGCAGTAAATTGCAAATTTTTAACACGTACGGAACTGTAGCTCTCAGGTCGTCCATCCGAATTTTGTCAGACCGGGAGGGAGCTACAGATCTTTTTACAGCTATTGTAGCTAATAATAAAATACTAAAAACGCATATATTTCCTTGCGCACATATGTAGTTAGTTAGCACACTCCATGCTAAATAAGTTTATTATAGCACTTGAAGAGCGCCAGATCTTTTTCCTTTAAATTGACTCGTTCAAAATGTTTACTCTAATTGGTATTTGTATAGATTTTAATTTCTTATAACAGCTTACTTAAGATGACAATAACAAGACACGAGAGAAGTTTAACGAAAGAATTGATCAAAAAATCGACAATCTTAAGCCGAAACATTAAAGTGCTCTTCAAGATGTAGTGAATGGACATGGCGTTATCGCAACATTACGAACAGGTTATGGGAAAAGTTTGAATTACGAGTTATTCCATTTGCGATGCAAAACGCTATTGTTATACATGTAGTTGTTGAGTCACTCAATGTGATTATTAATCAGCAAATTAGACGGTATTGCTATGCAGTAACTGAAATATTGACATGAGTTAATCATCAGTTTTTTATGTAGTCTACCGTCCTATCCTCAACAATTACCTATATCACGACAGTTTTTCCACCAGTGTTCAGCTAGCAAATGATCTGTTTGAAGAAGAAATTTTTTACCTGTGAACTGTGAATCCAAATCGAAAGGACTCACTACCACCTCTAAGACAGAAGAAGTCAGTCCTGAAGCGCCAGTTGCCTAACCGAGGAGATTCTGTGTCATACAAAAACAAACAAAGTGCAACTGCTTGGAATGACAACAGCATCGTAGTGATCGTGCACAACAACAGCACCAGTGATCTTGTTCGATGTGAACGTCCGGTTGGCCGGCAACGTATCATGGTTCCTCAACTTAAGGCCATAGAAGACAATAACAAGTTTATGAACGGTGTAGATCTTCTTGGTCAACTGAGGAAAAAGTACGCCTGTTGTCGGCCAAGCAAGAAATTTTGTTCGATTTCGGTACGATAGAGCAATTTTTGACGGGGGTATGCACCTTGGAATTAGAAAAATTCCAATTATTTGCAGTTTCCATTAATATTCTTGCACGAAAATGATTTTTTATTGAGTTTTTCACTTTCACAACATATGTACACACATGACATGATAAATGATAGGAATATTATAGAATCTTTAAATTATTACTAATTAATTATATAATTTGGCAAAATTCTTATTTATTGAAAGCTGATTTTGTGAGAGAGAGAGAGAGAGAGAGAGAGAGAGAGAGAGAGAGAGAGAGAGAGAGAGAGAGAGAGAGGGGGGGGAGAGAGAGAGAGAGAGAGAGAGAGAGAGAGAGAGAGAGAGAGAGAGAGAGAGAGAGAGAGAGAGATATGCAGGTAGTTTATAAATGTATATACCATACTACACTCAATTGAGGACAATTGAAATTATAGGGAAAAGATCACAGAAATGAAATGAAAAATATCCATATAACAACTTGACGATATCTTCCTAACTACAGTTTTTCACATATATTCTGCCAGTGGCTTTCATATTCCTTTTTCTACATTTTTCAAAAGCGAATAATTTTTCATTTAAAAGTCTGTTGATTTTTTTTCAAAGCATGTATATTAGGTATTAGATTACTTTTATATTGATATGAAAAATATATTGCTTTACAATAAGAGCGATCAAGTTCAAAAAGTATAAAATAATGTCTCTATTTTTATATTTTCCAAAAAATAACTGAATGTATAAATCAAATGTAATGGAAATTTCAAACTGTCAAAATCCACTCAACATCACACCACAATTCTTATACAATATTACATTCATAAAATACGTGATTAATACTCTCTTCATATATTTTACAAAAAATGTATACAGAAGACTCTGATTTTTTATTTAAAAAAGATACTTATCTGTAGGAAGTATTTGAAATTTTAAAATGGAATTTGGTATACATCATAAACATATCTAGGTCAAGTTCGATTTTTGGTACGATCCAATTCCAATTATTTGCAGTTTCCATGCACTGTCTTTGCAAAGGTCTCCAAGGGAGGGGCATAAGTGTGTTACAAACATCTCTTGTTTATCTTGGACTGCTGTCGAGTGAACGCCTACCTTCTGTACAAAGAAGCATCAACGAAGATTATCCGGAAGAAGCGATACACATACCTGATTAGGATTGTACTTGGACGTGCCATGATTAGGAACTTTACTTCCAGGAAGAGAGTGTGCATTCGAGAGTCACTTGTTCCTTTGTTCGTCGAGAACAATTCGTGAACAATGTAATTTCTTCACTTGGATGGGATTTGCCGCACGTGCAAAGGGTACCATGTGTTCGGTATTTGCAAAGAGGTCGTGACTGGACGTCCAACTCTGCAAGACCTGCTACCTTGCAAGGTACTGAGTCAAAAACTGGGATTGAATGTGATGACATTTGTGATAAGTGATTTTACCTGCCTTTTAGCAATACCTGATTTATATACCTAGTCTTGTGATGTATATGTGTGTCAATTTGAAATCTTATCTGACTATAACAAACTGAATAACTGATCATGTGTTATTTATGTTAACCAGTCTCATAAAGCCACAAGTGTTATGTCAGGGTTCACTGTTCAGTTCTCTGTTCAGTATTTTATATTTTAAAATTTTACTCAGGTAAATAATGTTTTATTTTTGCTTATAATGTAAATACATACTTATTTAATAATTTATCTTTCAACAACAGTGTCAATAAAAACCAATGCAATTGGTATTATGAATTATATTTGGAGCACAGGTAAATTTACCTGGATATACCTGCATTATGTTTTACAGGTGAAGCTGATGTAATAGGAATAAAAGGAATAAAAGGTTCTGAGAATTCTAACTTCTATGATATACCACATGTTATAGTTCAAAGCTTTTCATGATGTAGCACTCTTCACACATAATTAGTCAATTCCGTTCTGTGTATTGATCTCAGTTTTCTGGTAAAATACCTTATTTTTATATTATATATTGAAGGAAAATGCTTCACGTTCTTTTATTTATTTATTGTTTCATGAACAGGTCAGTGTTTACCCATGAATTAATCTAAACTATATATTTCTAATAGTACAGATGTAAATTTACCCGACTAAACACATTATGTTAAAATATTTTTGCAGTATAACATAAAAGTGATATACATGTAGTTCAATCTTTTCCCGGTCTTATGATGTATCATATGTTATGTTTTGATGAATGATTTAGTTTAATTAATGTTTTTAAAACACTCCTTGTTTTCCTTCAAATGTTATAAAAAAAAACCTCTAGGAGAAAGCCTTAGGGAAATGAGAGATGCGCCAAATGGTGGCATCAGGTCAGAAACATCTGACTTAATGAATTTTAATAAACACTTCTTGTGAAAAACACTAGCTATGAATGACAGAAAGGTGAATCTAGATTTGCAACGCCAGTGCACGAGTGCTTAAACCCTGTTGGGTTGAACGACCACCCAAAGAATTTTGAATGTTGAAGGCAGTTCGAAACTCATGTCAAAGTCCTCTCCCTGCGGGGTGTTCGCCTTGTGATCGGTCGCGCACTTGATGACCGTACAAATACAACGATAACAGCGTGTGGTACTGCGGTTAGCACAGTATTGTCACTCGTGCTTATTATGAAGGGCAAAACAAGCAAACCCCTTCCTAGGTTCGATATTGCCAAATTCCCAAAAGAAACGTTGTTGACTTTTTTTTCAGGAAAATGGCTGCTGGATTATTGAAGAACTAGCTCTTTAACCGCTCAATTGTTGGAAGAAGCAATGATTGAAAGGGATACAGGCCTTGACGGTCACGAGAGTACCAAATCCTTTAGAATGACCAGTCAGATGGTCTCATTTGGCATTTTAATCTTTATTTTTTAGTCTTAACCTTAATCCTAATTTGATCTTAGAGACCCCCTCGCGCTAACATCCGTGCCAACGAGAAATATTATTATAAGTTGTAGAACGTGTTTACCAATCGTCGTAAAATAAATAAAGTTTATTTAAATCCTAATTTGATTTTTGAAAATCATTAATTAATGGAAGGGAGGGGCAAGTGTCGGAAGAATCTCGGAATATTTATATCAAAGCTCCATGTGCCAATATTTGTAAACTTCTGGTAAAAAGAAACGTGTCTTTGATAGTCGGATACACCCCCCCCCCCCTAAAAAAAAACGGAAATAAAAAGGAAAAAACGCCTTGCACATCTTCAGACACAATGTAGAAAATTAAATCCTAAAATAAACAAATACAGGGTGAATGTATAACTGGTAATTTGGAAAATGAAATTGTACCACGCTATTTGTACCTTGTGAACGTTCAATATTTGTGCTTCTCTGTCATCCAGAAGAAAACAAATGATGAATGTATGATTAAAACAATGTACTTGTTATATATTAATTCAGATCCATGTATAAGTTTACAACTAATTTCTTTAACTTTTTATACGACCTCTTATTTATTATCGTACGTAAAACAAGTCCGAGTTCGATGTCCCTCTGCCCTGGAAATGTGTCCAAAAAGTGGGACTTTTCAAGGCCTTTGTCGTGATTTCAAATATGAAAAACGGGTTTAAAGCAAGTGATATCTATCCACTACACAAAAGCGCAATTCTATCGCGAGCTGTTGACCCTTCTTTTGCTTTTGAGACTGCCCCACCATAACACCTTCCGCAAAAACCAATACGATCCTTCTTTCTCCCAAAGCAGCACGATCCTTCTCCAGCACGACCTTCCCACCCCTTCTACACATCAGCACAATCTTCTTCCCCATCAGCTCAATCCTCCAGGTGGAACAATTTAATGTTGAATATAAAACTTTCATACAACATTTATGGGAACGACTTTTGGACGATTATTTTATCATCTGGACAAAAAAACCCGATGAATACATGTTTTATAACATTTTAAACATTATTAACAAACATTGGAAATTCATAATAGAGTGTGATGAGGAAGAACTCCATTTATGAATGTTATGGTCATGATAAGAGATGATAAGATAATAACTGATGTATAATTTAAATTACGGACACCAAACAATACAAAGAGCACACGGCGGGTGTGACCGGTCAGCAGAGGATGCTCACTCTTCCATGACGCCTGATCCTGCCTCAATTTTTTTTTAGAGGTCCGTGTTTGCTCTGCTCCTGTTTAGTGGTTTTCCTTTGGACTTTTGGATTTAGGCACTGTTCGTTAACACCACATGTCATTGTCTACAATTCTTGCCATCAGAAACACATAAAAAACAACATACCATATGATTAGGTAGGCGCCTCTGTACCATAAAATCAGGAAAAATACTTTTCAATTTTCGACTTATTGAACAACGCTATCTCCTTCAACAAAGAGGGTACCACAAATAATTAATTGAAAATTGAATCAACAAAGCCATATGCATGATAGAAAATAAATGATAAAGCGGAAAAATGTGCTATTCCATTCGTTTCACACAACCCGAAAAATTGAGAGTTGTTCCAAATTATTAAAACCAATCTTCCACTTTTAGAACGTGATCAAATAATGAATGAAGTCTTAGACAAATTTCAAATTATCAAAAATAGGCAACAGAGTTCGTCTCTGAAAAAAAGATTTCAACCGGTGCCAAATTTGAAAATATCAATGAAACACCAGCTGTCCGTAAATATCAACCATGTTGTTTTCAAGATGGAGTTAAAAAAATTGTTATGGATTACAAAGAGCAATTACTCTAAGTAAAAATGCATGTTCAATATATGGTCATATACATGTATATCCCCCCCCCCCCCCCCCCCCATAAAAAGCCTCACCCCCCACCCCCCGATAAAAAGCCAGTGAATTTCATAATTTACCGTTAGGTCATTATGTACACAATAAAAATGCAAGACTGTATCTCCCACGACTGGATAGTACAGAAAAAAATATTAAATCAACACATATTCAAAATGTGGCCACGACTCTGAGGCATTTTATATTGACACTCGTTTCCCCTATATATATAAATATAAAATGCCTCAGAGTCGTGATATTTCTGTTATTTTTCTGGTAGCACATGTAAAAACTGTGATCTGCCTTTTGAACATAGGAAAACGGGGTTTAAATGAAAAAAAATCACAAAATTGGGCATTCCTTTGATAAAAATCATTGACAATTTAGACAAGAAAGTAAAATATCCATGTACATAATCTGAAAGACAATTTCTTTGTACCAGTTGTGCATCACTGACTGTGAACTGGAAAAAACGTTAAAAGGGAAAACAGCCGAGTTCCTTCATTCCAATACAGAGAACAAGAGAAAAAGAACTGTCCTTACTCCAGTCAAGTGTACTCCACTAATATTAGCCAAGAGAAAATGCTTTAAAACATCAACTCCAAAGTTCAGTGAGACATCAAGACCCTCTTATTTGCAAAAAAGTTGATTTAAAGAGAAAGTATTTCAGTACTTAAAAATTTCCCGATGTGATACAGTTTTTAAACTTTAATTAAAACATAGTTAAATTGCTCGGGATGCAATGATAAAAGTCGTCCGGTGTCGTATAATTAAGAATGGTCCGGGCGGACCTTTAATGTTAACATTTAAGGTCCGCCTTTGCTCTAAAAGGGTCCGGCCCATATAAGAAAAGGTCCGCCTAACATAAAAGGTCCGGGGTATATATTTCATTTTTATCTTTTTAATTTCGAGTAATTTGTTACAAAATTATTTTGTAATTCGATTAAATGAGTACTTACCCGAAGTGATATCGTAAATATCCAGCAAAGGGTGTATATGAAAATTTACTCGAGCGATAGTAATATGTACATTAAGTACATTTAGCTGGGTCAACACAAATAAATTGAAATTACAGGTTTTTTTTTTATTTCACTTTCATTTTTTAACAGCTGTCTTATATATACAGGAAATGAAGCTCACTGGTGTCATCAATTAAACAATGGCATGACCCAGGTGATATATACACACAACCCTGCAGGTGTGAAGGGTTCACACCTTTAGGTGTTTGACCGTTTGAAATTATCATTCAAGTAAACAACGGACATTTCAGACCTCCTCTTATCCACATCTTTCCAATATGATACAGGTTAAAAAGAATTACACCATTATAAAATCAAATATTCATAATTACAATTCAATTATAACGATACATGTAAGCAGTATCATTGCTGTTTTTGATTCGCCGTAAGCCACATGTGTAATGAATAGTTCATTTCTTCGAACCTTTTTTTTTTATTTCGATCGGACTTTTTCCTTAGTTACAGTAAAAGAAGGGGAGTGTCCAAAGAAATTAGATACATGTAAGATTAGTAAAGAGCCCTATTCCTTCGACTGTATAAGTATTTTGAATCCGGAAAATAAATTGAATTGAAGGGAATTCTATTTCTAATAAGAAAATATTTGTGTGAAAAAGGCAAAAGTTGACCCACCCAACCACCCCCTTTTTTCTAGATTCCCGCCTGTTACACCCACTTATAGCATGAATCATTTTTTTCACATATATCATGTATAAACATCATGACATGCATTTCTCCCCCCCCCCCCCTCCCCCTAAATAAAAAAATAAGATGGTCATTATAAATGAAAAGGAACACCGTCAGACAAACATGACAAACTACCTTTTTTTAATTATTTCATTATTTCAACGAGACGGACAATCCTTTGCAATGGATTCCAGGCGTTTGTCACAATTTAAAAATAATTGTCGGATAAATCTTAATTATAAGTGATACTACTTCCCTTTTTTAAAATTACAGTGATTTTACGGTCTTTTTGTGGATATATTACATGTACATGTAATGGGTCCCCCTTCCTATAATTGAAATATTTACGATGAAAATCAATGAGATATAAATGTTATTGTAAATCTAAATACGTTAAACTACTCTGAATACATTTAAATAAAAACTACTCTGAAGTCAATTTCATGTTCTACTCCAGCATTAAGAGGATCATCTGAAAAATATCATTACAGGAATCTTTATTATACCCGTCACATCCATGTACTACTTATTCTTTCAACCAGGCGGACCTTCTTGGGCATTATTTGGTATTTGGTATATTTGGTATTATAACCTCTGAAATTAAGGTCATCGGGTTAAAATACTGTGAATTATCTGCATCCAGTATTTCAACGAGGCGGACCTTTTCTTGAACTATAATATTGGTTCCTACCCACTGAATCAAAATGTAATATACATGTAGGCATCAATGCATGTACCAATATATATCAACTTATAATACGCCCTGGCTTGTTTAACATGCTTTTGGTGTTTTTTTTTCAACGGGCGGACCTTTTCTTGGGCCATAATATTGGGTCCTACCCTTAAATTAAAAAATCCAAAAAATCATCGTGTTAAAATTAAAACAGGTATTTTAAAATATGAATTATCTGCCTCCAGTATTTCAACAACTTTTCTTTGACTATAATATTGTGTCCTACCCACTGAATCATTAGGTGAAAATCAACAATTTATCAATTTGTTAACTACTTTCCTATTTAACCATTATACCAGTATTTCACCGGGGCAGACCTTATTTTTGGATATGAAAATAGTCCCCCCTCTTCAACGTGGAAGTCAGAGAGAGAGAGAGAGAGAGAGAGAGAGAGAGAGAGAGAGAGAGAGAAAGAGAAAGAGATTTCTACATTATCAGACTTTTATCAGATTTATAAAACACTTTACCTGTAGTCAATCAAAACATGCTTTTTAAAGGTACATCTATCATCTTATTAATTTCTTAATGTCTTTTCCCCCTTATAGTTACTACAGTTACCTATACACTATATTATCAATGGACACTCTCCGCCCAGGTAATTCACATATGCGACCTTTTATTAATTATCTTAAAATAAGCAGGATAGGCAGGGGTGGAGGAAGCTTGATGCTGCCCTACACACCACAGGGTGTAAAGGACAATGATGATGAATGATAAATATACCTTGAGACGTATAAATTGTTAGTATATTAGCATACGCTCCTGATCTACCGGTACTGCAAATTAAATTTTGCAGGAGGAAAAAATAACAATCTTAGCTGTGTAGAATACTACAGCGGAGACATATTCTCTTTCTCAAGTTAGGGGTGTACTCTGATTAGCACAGGTGTGAATGCCTGCAGGGCATCATTTACCCGTGTGTACCTGTCGTGAAATCCTCTGCTAAACCATATACACCGAAAGAGATTTAAAAACAAGGGGACTAAATGGTGTGTGCAAATTATATTGTCAAAATACTCATTTTTGGTTCAGATTCTTATAAACAATAGGTCAAAATCTCATCCGCTATAAATATTATCATCCTACAGAGTGATTTAGTGATACGGTGATACATGTACATGTACCATACGCAAATGACTGACTGCTTTATGTAAACAAAGACATCAGTTCTAGATACATGTACATGAGCAAAAAGAATAGTAACTTTAAGAGATATTTTAATAAGATACTAAGGGTAGGACCTTTTCGTATAGGGGAAAGCCGGACCTTGAATGTTAACATTTAAGGTCCGACCGCACCATTTTACTGGGCGGACCTTAAATTATACGACACCGGAAGGCAATGAAAACGGATGTAAGAAATGCCAAAATTCCATCCTTTTAAAAGCTTGAAAACCTTGACACATTCATCACCTTCACGTGAAGAACTGCCAAGAAAGAGCTGTTGGATGGATTGCCTTTTCTTACCAATTTCATCCAAGAATCTCTATGCAAAAAAGAATAAAAAGGTTATTGAATTTTATATCATGCTATGTCATTATAGCTTCTGTGCTATTTAGGAATAGTTTCATTAAAAGTATGAGGAATATCTGGAAATGAAACTTTTAGAGAAATATACAACATTACACCCACTAGGAAGCCAGCTATTTTAATTTGCTTTTATACTGTAGTTATATATCCGATTAAGCAATCCTCTTCTTTTAATTTGAATTTTCATTTATACTCTGTCCCAAGATATCCTAAATTCACATTTTGCTTAATTACTCGATATTTATAAATACCTCAGGATTCAAATGATGTTCATTCAAAAGTATGAAAAATTTCCAAGATTTCTCCGTTGAAACGCCCCTTTAGCTTCTTAGGTTTCAATACACGGCTAAAAAATGTGATGTCTACGGGGATTTTGTATTGCAGCAGAAATTGTGCGAAGTATTCTGAGTGACTTCCGAATGGATAAAAGATGTCAACAGTCCCCATTATAAATCTCCGGAAGAAATCTGTTTTCGTTCCTGTGAATTTTTATGAGTGAAAAATGATAATGTGTGAATGAAGTTATCTTGGAAATTTTCCATTTTATCTATTTCAATTGCTTTTCTTACACAGGTATGTGTATTTTCATTAAAGATCGTCCAAATGTGCTGCATAAATATCTTGGGACAGAATATAATAAAATAGTGGCGGTCGGATAGGTTTGATTGTCAGTTGCCACATAGCTCTGTTGGTAGAGAACCTAACTGATTCAGCAGACCTGGGTTCGAATCTTGTATTATTTATCTCCTTTCATTTTACAAAATTAACTTGCATTTCAATTCCACTGCAGCATAATTTCTTGCAGAAAATTGCTTTTGTTGAAATGTATAGGTCTGGATGCAATCAGAAGGTATGTGGGATGCAATCAGAAGGTATGTGTAATTTCATATTTATATATTCATGTATTTATTTTCAAACATTAAGACCCTGGATATAGTCTTTGTTGGGACAAAGAATCGCATCTCTTTTCGCCACTTGGACGGGCTTGATGAAAAATGCTCTGTGAGAGATATCGAAATGCATGTAAGCTTTATCTGTATATTCACCACTTTTAATTAATTTATCTACTGGGGATTGGCAGTTATTAAGGAGCAGGATTGAGCATGTTGTGAGGCAAATATTATGTAAATATTTTCCACAGTTCAGTGACATGGAAGTCAAAGACATTACCCACCAATATTCAGAGATTTCTGAAAGAACATTTGAGATAGTGAGTAAAAGTGTTCAAACAATATGTGTATTTATATATTGCAATGGACTTTATTTGGCATACTCTTCATAAATATACATTATGCACATAATATAAACAACGAATAGGTGAATAGGTGAACCTTGGGGTCATTCAACAGAACCCCTCCTCTGCCCGTGAAACCCTGGACCTTAAGATACTGCACCAATATGTTCCGGTAGGACATGATAGCCATCCTTACCCTATTATGTACCATGGTGATCAGTTGAGTGTGGAGAGGATGGTAGAAGCCAAACTTTTCATTGCCTTCAGTGAGGACCCCAATGACCAGCTCACTGGACTCATCCATCGTCCCCAGGGTTTCCACAAGTGTATAATCCTCCAAGACTCCATGAATTTTCTGTTGAATGGGAGAGGTGTGGGAGATAAAAGGTCAGTGTCACATTTAGAACAAGTTTGCTTTTCGCACTGTGAAAAAAAAATGTCAGACTGTGTGAATGTAGTTGTGAATTTTGTTACAGAGGCAAGTGTGTGTATGGTTGCTTGTAGACTTTTGAACATCAATGACATTGATGACATGTCTGATGCACTACCAAATGACGACATTGACTGGCAAACCTTTTTCCGTGAATTAATGATAGAGCTGGTAAGATTGGCATGGCCCCTGGTCGACAAAGAGTTCATGCGTCAGGCTTCAACTGTTGCAGATGAGACTTAGGGACCAACATACGACCAAGAAGATGAGCATCCTTTCTTAAATGACACTGTCCTCTACTGGGATGATAGTCATGAATTGGAGGACAAACTTCCTTACTATGACTCGGAGAATGAGTTTGGTAAGACAAAATAAAGAATCAATTGTTTCAAACTAAATTTGAAAGAAAAGATTTTATTACAGGTGCTTGTGGACAGGACCGTGCATTACCCCCCCCCCCCCCCACTCCCCTTTCCAATTATTTATTTATTTATATATTTTTATTATCGTTAAAAGCCCCTTATATATTTCTCAAGTCGAAAAATAACAGTAATATCACGATTAAGTGGCATTTTATATTCACTCTCGTTTCCCCTATAAATAGAAAGAGAGAAGGTAAGCAACTCCCGTTTGTTTACATTGAGGTACCACCTGGGGAATTCAAACGATTACTATCCATCTATCTCTATATCTCGGTACTTCTCGCCCGTAATTCTGAGTACTCTGATTAGGGTGTGCTGCTGGTTAAAAAGATAAAGAAAAGTGGAGGAGAGTAAAATTTCAATGAAGTTAAAAGGAAATAGTAATATTATTACATTTAAGTGAAGACAAAAGGTTAGAAAAATAGTATTTACAATTTAAAAACATAAAAGCACTTTTACATAATTAAGGCCCGAGGTGATTCAGTTTGCCCACTTCCAGTTTGAAATGATCTACATCTGGAAGTGAGACAACACTGCCTGGTATCTGTTCCATTGGTCTATGGTAAGAGGGAAGAAAGAATATTTGTAAACATTTTTTGTGGTTTGAATCTGCCGAAAAGAAAAGGGGTGAGTTGCGCGAGTAATCCTACTTGGAACCATGAATGATCTTGTACATAAGTACAAGTCTGGCATCGGCCCTCATCAATTAAAGCCTTCTCCAACCTAGGGTATGAGCATACCTGTTACACTTCATGTCCTGCTATAGTCATACATCACCCACCTCGCTTCTCTGCGCTGTACTGCCTCGGTTTGGTTAGTATGTGTAGCAAAGTGAGGGTCCCAGACGCTGGCAACATACTCAAGCTGCGGACGTACCACATCCTTGTGCGCTGCTGACCGAAGCTGCTGGTTCCTGGTTGGTATATTTCTACGTAGGAAGCCAAGGGTGCCGTTTGCTTTGTTTGTAACCCGGCTGATGTGCCTACTCCAATTCAGGTCATCCGATATATCAACACCCAGATACCGAGCTGATGAGGTATTCTCTAACAAATGTCCGTTTAATGTATTTAGTAGGGATGGGGTTTTGGATGTTGTTCCATGGATAACCTGACACTTGATTGGGTTGAATTCCATATCGCACAGGGTCTCCCAGAGTTCAAGTTTCATTAGGTACTCTTGGCGCATTGACTGACGATCTAATTATAATATAGATGACAGTGTCATCGGCGAAGAGTCTGACTTGTGATTTCACATGCTCTGGCAAGTCATTAATATATGCGATGAAAAGAATGGGACCAATGACTGAGCCCTGGGGGACCCCAGATGTAACAGGGATGGATGTAGAAAACTCGCCGGCTACCACTACCCTCTGCTAAGGAACCCCTTGATCCATGCTAGGTTTCGGCCTCGAACACTAAATATAGTTGGAAGAGTAATTTGTTGTATGAGACCTTATCAAAAGCTTTGCTGAAGTCTAGCAGGATCAAATCGGTTTGTTGGATGTTCCGGGCAAGTCCATCTACTAGCATCGCCAGCTGGGTTTCACAACTGCTCGCCCCCGATTACTATATCAAAAATCGCTTTCCCTTTGGTGTTATCTAATTTTTTCACTTCCACGCATATCTTTCTATCTGAAAACTGATATAAATTAGCCCGCTGAATCGTAATCTAACCCATGAATAAACATTTATCACTCGCGACCACAATATTTTGAAACGTTCCAAGTAAATGCTACGGAAGTTAGTTGCACAGCGACATCTATGCTAAGAACGATAACTCTCCCCGGGTTCCGAATGTCATTGACTTAAGGGTAACGGACGAGAGGACGAGATGACCGAAAAGAGTTCGGGAAAATGTTTTGGCACAAAATACAAATCGGCGAAAATTAATGTTCGACTTCCAAGCAGCCATTAATGGCCATAACTTTGTCAACACTGGCCAAGCTGGGACATTTAAAACGTGCATCACGAAAGAAACTGCAAAACATATTAGACATATACACAAAAAAATGTATCAATGGTCTGCTCCACAGGCATTGCAGCAATACACGGCCAGAATTTAAATGCCCAGACACTTCATAGGTGGGCTGGCATAGAAGACGGTAGACATTCAGATGCAGAAATCTTGCATTTAATCAACAATGATGAAAGATTTCAAACAGCTCGGCAACTATATTTTAAACATGTAGTATAAAATTTTTATTATTATCATTTGTTCACCTGACTTGTTTGAAAGTATCCTTAGGTAGTGTAGATTCAAGAGTGTCAAAGTCATGATCTTCGAGGATAGGGTGTGGCCTCAGCGGATGGTCGAATTTTTACATGAAAAAATGACAATAACAAACCGTCAACCATCTCAAAAATCCATAAAACGAAATACAAATTAAAAGCAGAGCAACACGGACCTCCAAAAAGATAGAGGTAGGATCAGGTGCCTAGGAGGAGTGAGCATCCTCTGCTGACAGGTCACACCCGCCGTGTGCCCTTTGTCGTAATCGGGAAAAAAAACGAAAAGTCCGTAGACAATTAGGTGATAAATTATGGTCTAACAATTAGTATGAAAAACGTCAGTCAGCATGCGACCAAGTGGATGATTGTATTTGCTGACAAGGTCGTTGTATCGACCATAGAACTTACGAAAAGATGACTTCAAACGAGCCTGTTGATAGTCCTGTTTTATCAACTTGTTTGTCAGTAGCTTGCATAGGAGTATATAAATATAATATATAAAACATGAGGAATATAAAAGAAATTGAACAGTTTCTTCTCAAAAACATTTTGTACAGAAAAGTTGAAACTTGAGTGGAAGCATACTCAAAAATAGTGTAGATTCCATTATGTTAAATCATGATCCGGGGTGGGGTGGGGGGGGGCACAATGGGGTTAAAGTTCTACATAGGAATATATTGAGAACACTCTTTTAAAAGTCTTCTTCTCAAGAAGAGGCCTATGGGTCACATCGCTCACCTGAGCAACAATGGCTAACTGCTTTGACTTTAAATACTTTAAATAATTAAAAATAGAAAAAAATTAATATTAAGTTAAGTTCCATATAAAATTTTACAGAGGGTGGGGTGAAAATATATTGCGATATATGAATTATATATAACACCCATATGTTATTTCTTACAGTTTTTTGTGCACATATTTGAACAGTAATAGCCCTTTAAAGATAAAAACTTTCATAAATTTTGTATGATGTATATGAGTTTAAAAATCAGCAACAATTGTTGGCCTACCTTATCACGTGTAACCATAATTTGAACAAGTTGAATCTACACAATTAGAGGATGCCAACATTCTATTTCATTAATTTTCCTCTCAGAGGTCATGCTATACATATTAAGTTTATTTGATAAAAATACTAGATAAGATGGTAATTATTTACCTGTAAGATATTTTCAATAACGCATTGGTATTTATAAAAAAAACCAAGAGATCTAACTTAAATTAGCGTACTTTTCTTTTCCGGATATTTAAAAAAAATTCATAGTGAATATTTTTGGTGCTTATTTAAAATGCCAAGCTCTTATTTTCCCATCGACTTAATCTTTGACGTATGGTCCTTTATGGAATACCACTTTTACCGAAAATAAGATCATAGTTAAGATATATAACTAAATTTATGGTAGGGATTCGCTGTTTACTTTCGATTACCTTAAATTTTTAGCCCCCCCCCCCTTTATAAAGCTATCAAAATATATGAGAGCATATAGGTACATTTTTCTCCCACAACTACTTACTAATTATTGTATTTTATTGAAATTTACTTATATGTGAAAGATGAAAATTGTATCTCAATGCACACAATTCCTGAAATTAAAAACATTGAACAATTTAAATGGTCTTCCTCATTATAAACGATTGTTGTTTACCTGACATGAAATCGTGTGATGTTTTATAACCTTACTCACTTGATCGATGAATATACTCGACTGGAAAATGTTGTCACATGACATGTTAAAGAGCTATTTAATGTTATGACAGGCATATCACTAATTCGTTTTAGTGGTAGTATTCGTGGGGTAATCAAAACAAAAAATTATGAAATAATTAAAATATCTGTTACATCATCCTCTATATAAATGTTGATTATTTATTCCCAAGAATACCTAGTAATGAAACAGCTGCATCATCTTTGTCATGTACGACGTTATTTTGAAATTAAATGAACGAATATCAATTTCGGTGCAGGAGTCCCGTTTTTTTTAAAACTTTTAAAGTGCATTTCTCAAATTAGCATTGTGCAGTTCAATAAAGAACTTTAGTTCCCAGTTGTTAAATTTACTCAAATAATTTTGCGTTGAATCGATCGAAGAGGTCGACTGTGTTTAGTGTGTTTTATGGCCTTTAAGAGTTCGAAAGAAATCTTTCAGTTATTTGGATAACAAATTTGTAAACATTTTCTAGTACACGGAAACCCGAAGAAACTAAATGCAGGCTGTTCTCAACATCATTATGATGATTTATAATTGCAACAACCATTTTTGAGTTGCATTTCTTAAAAGAAACAAAACAAAAAAGTAAAAGTTAATTTGGTCAATAGAAACGACAATGATTTTCTTGCTTAAGAAAATTAATGTGTATAACAATACATTTATCATTAAAATCATTTAAAATAATAAAAATCAATGTTGCCTTCTTTTGTACATTTAATTAGTGTTTTGGCTATAAAAAAATTTACACTTTTAAAAGATGTTCATTAAAAATATAACATCATTTTTATGTTTAAAATTGACATTAATATTTTCAGCTTGTGCACAAGTTACTATAAAATTCACTCTGCATTAAAAAAAATATTTTTCATCCATTACAGCATTATCTGTACAAAAACTAGCGGTACTGTGAGCAAGCTTACAAATGATATCCCCGATATCGAAACTGCCAGAGGTAGTACTCTATTAGAAAACATATGAAGCTTTTTTTTAAGTGACATTGAACTAGCACAAATGACCAAAGCTCAAGTCAGGATATATTTACAGGTCACATGCAATCTTTGTGTCAAACTTTAGCTTCAAATCATTTTCCGTTACAAGATAGGACCCATCCAGGAAATTTTTTTAAAAATGACCTTGAACTTGCACCCTGGATGAAGATACTGACATACCCTCAGGTCATAAGCAATGTTTTTGTGAAGTAAGAACTTCCAATGGTTCTCCATAAAAAAGATATGGACCGGACACGAATTTGCACACACAGACGGACTGTCGAGGTGATTCCTATATACCCCAAAACACTGTTTGCGGTGGGTATAATTATAAGTTTTAAAATCGAACAGTGTTTCTGGCTTGGGATATCTATCTTTTTCTTTTTCTAGAAGTAAATGATCCACAGCGAAAGTTCGCCACAGATAATACTCTACATTGTGTATTTTAACATGAGTTTAGACTATTTTAATACAATTGGTATATTCTCAGTTTGTTGCCTATAATAACATTTACTTGGGTAAGTCTGTAGTAGTTGGCGATAAAAACAATCAAAAGCTTTTTTTTATATATCAATAAAACACACAAAGGTATCCTTTGGTTTACATTTTCTGTTTCTTATTATGCAGGTTAGAGAATAGAGGTGGTCCAAGCAGCTTCTCTTTTTTTGGAATCCGTTCATACATGTAACATTAGCGTATCATTATTTAAAAGAATGTCTTTTATCTTAAGCTAGACTTTTCTAGTAAACAACATGATTTGTGACAATTTACGTTTTAAAAACTTTCTTCGCCAGCTTTTACGGTATACGTATCAAATTTTGAAAATGGAAGCAACGAGGTTGATGATATATATAATTTTTCTTTTAGCTTAAAAATAATAATTAAATCGTGATAGTAAAATATATGTATCTAAACGTCCATTTATATTTAGGAAAACTTGTAAATTTGACCTCATTGTATAAAGTATGTTAAAACGGATTATTTAAACTAATTTAGATTAGCAAAATATTGTAAAGAAAAAATTGTTTTACTGCAAGGATCAACTGTTTGTAACCGAATCATTTCCAAAGTCAATTAAAGTGTAAAAGCTAATTTTAATTTCAAAATAAACTAAAATATTACAATACTACAAAATATGACTCTCAATGATTTATTTGTATGTACATTTCGTAAAGAAAGATCATTAAAAAATATATAAAATTTTGCTGTTAAAAGCAATGTCAATGTTTATGTAAGCAGTATACGGTACATCAAAAAATAGTTTTCTTTTTTTTTTTTTGAGGGATTAATTCTCCAAGTATGCCTCTTTTTACAAAAAGAAAATCACAATTTATAACTACGAATAATAAATGTTAAACCAGTAAATAAATCAGGTAGAAGAAATAGACATCCTACAAGAACTAAAATTCCCACTCCCACATGTCCTATAGCTTGCGCCGAGGGTCGGGGGTCTTCAACGCTGATTAATTTTCTCTTTGAAGAAGATAATTCATCCACATTGACCTGTAACTCTTTCCTCTTTTCGATGGTTTCTTCAAGACTCATGTTCGAATTTCTACACAAACAAACGCATTGTACAAGAGAGCTGTTAACTATAGTAGACTTGGATGTAGAAATTGTTAAAATTTGATTTAGTGTGTCTTCGGTCGTTTTAAAAGTCTCGTCATCTGACAATGTCGTCTGAACGAGACCAGTTGTTGATGTACTCAGGGTTTCTTGCAGCGTTCCTGTCTTGGTGTCGAAAAGAGTGGTTTGGATACCTTCTGCCCTCGTGGTTTCCAAACTTGTTAATTTGGTAACAAAGCCTATGGATAAGAAATGCATTAGCCTATTCTTTCTACCTTTTCCTTTTCATATAACGACTCTTCCAACAGTAAAGTTGGAAAATCCAACAACTTTAAAGTTGAACTTTAATGTTAGCGTTTTTTAACAAAGAGGGACATATACGCCTCTTCAACTAATTAATACCTTAAGTTTGCTTAGCTTTTATTTGTAAATCATTATAGTACTTTAATAGTACAAATGTCCGCTGGTAAAAAAAAAAAATTGGCATCTTTCATTGGTTAAATATTTTTTCGTAAACCTTACAAAGTCGTTCGACGTTGAACATTTGCTCCTATGGTGTTAATTAAAGCTGCATTATCCGATTTTTTTGGCTATTTCAGTATCAAATAATTGTCCATACAAACTAATTATTTTAGAAATTTATAGTCTTATTTACACCATCAGAATTGGCATCCTTTCAAAATTAGAAATATTCAAAGTAAATAAAATAATTTCTTTATGAGAAACACAAAAAACGAACCAAGATGCATCATGGGAATGTTTAGAAAAGGGAACCGTTTGGTTTCGTCCCCAGAATAGTATTCAATCCGCATGATATGCATAGATTGTAAAGAAAGCAAACTTCAGAAATATAAGTGGATAAAATGTACACGTTTGATTTTTGATTTGCCAAAACATTATGACCTTTATTCATAACGATGTCAAAGTGGTATTACAATATTACAATCATACCCGCCTCGACGTCAGGGGCGAATTTTAATATTAAGCGAAATAGCATGATATCCTTTTATGTCGTTTCTTTTGTAAACAAATTTTGTACATCATTTTTTTTTTCATTGAAATGTGGCTAAATTGACCGGGAGAACTACTGCATTGCCTATTATTGTACACATACTTAGCATAACTATCGTTTAAAAGCGTACACAAAATTTGATATAATGTCGGACCAAGCAGTTTAAAATTAGATGATTTTTAAATAAAATCCGCATCTGTTATGAAATATTCTTGACAATTCCATCAAAATACTTTTATATCAATATATCAATTGCTTTATAAACTTTGATTTATATTTCTAACCAAATCTACTTACTTGCTCCTTGGCCATAACAATGTCGTCGATAGAAATTGAAAGAACCACCAAAATGAAAATTCTGAGTTGTTGATAATTGACACAATGTCATATCGGCTCGGTAATAAAATCCCATACAGAAACTGTCAGCATTGCACTCAGCTTGGCACTCTGCCTCGGTTGCTTTATTATTCTCCGAATATACAGCTTTGCTTTTTGAATATCCAATCGGAGATGAATACGAGTCAATGCAATCTGTTAAATTAAGCATTTGAACTATGTAGGTTAATATACATAATTTAATATATTATTTTTTTTCAAATGTTAAAAATGTACGGAATTTGTTTTTACAAAATAACTCACTTTTACTTAATACAAGACGAATGAGCGAGACATTAATATCGCACGAATGCCATTTGATTTAATTTTAGATTTAATTTTCGTTTAATGGATTTTTAAGATGGTTGACGGTTTGTTATTGTCATTTTTTCATTGTCAAGTCCACTTCTTTGTAAAAAATAAAAAATGTACATAAGTAAATCTTTCATCTTAAAACCCAGCAACGACATTTTCAATAATATGATGTAAATATAATCACAAAAATTAGTCATATAACTGCAATTGATATATAAAACATTTATTTACGAGTTACGAACTGTACATGTATCAGTTTCTTGAAACAAAATACAAGTAGACAGGGCAATCATTTCAAGTTTTCTTTATTAAATTTTCGCGTAACATTTTGCGTAGGTTATATCGCATTGCTGAGTAGTGTTTGGGAGTGTTTTATCGTAACTGTGTTACCGTACTAAAATAAAACTTAAGAATTTAAAATCATGAAACTATATGCATGCTTTTAAAGCAATATAATAAGTAAGTTCCTACATGTATTAATTTCCAAATTTATTGGTGAAAATGGCACCATCTTGATAGGCCTGGTTTATCAAATGACATAAAATCGAGAGCATTTAAGGACCCTGTCGAGACCACATCCTCTGTCATAGAAATTTTATTCATTAAATTTTATTTCCAACAAGCTTTTTCTTTATGGGAAAAGTATCAGGTAAATTAAGCAGACAGTCAATAACCTGTTAAGTAATATTAGTCGTCATATTAATCTTTTTCTCCAACTGCTACTGGGGTACATGTATATTTACGGGTCAGTTATATAAGGGTTGGTTGATTTCCGACTAAGTATTATTTTGTCTTACTAGTACTCATTTGACTTTTCCTACTATTGGCTGCCAAACGCAATTTACTTATATTATAATAACATGTTCAGATGAATAAAGTGCCTGAATGTGGTGAAACATGATGAGTAACAATAAGCGAAACAACGAACACGGCGGTAATTGGGAGTTAAAATGGGAATCTTTATAATTTCGTTTGTCCATGGATAAAATATATAAATTGTGACCCTGTTTGGTATTACAAAACACATATAAACTTATCTAACTAACATTTTAAACATTTGTTTAGTTTACCTTTTGGACAGTGTCTCTGATAAAAGTGTGATCCCGAGGACGAGGAATGTATGGCGGTATTTCCCACAGTCAGCTCACAAGAATCGTCACTTGTATCATGACGAAATCCCTGGCATGAACTATTTGCATTGCAAAGGAATTCGCATTGTTTTTCCTTTTGTGTTTCGACCCGCATAACCCCTTCCCCTTGTGTGTACTGGTCGTGTACGGTATAGCTATTGAAGCACCCTATAATTATTATACTTGATTAAAAAGACATACATTTTGTAAACTAACTCATTATGATTTTGACCAAGGAATTCAGTTAAAAGAATGTATTGTCATGTAGAATTGCGTCATATTTGATGACGAAAATGAAAGAAAAGTGAGCATACTCACATATCCACGCCTCCACATGATGATGCTACACATAATGAAATGCCGAATAAAGCTTTCTGCTTATATTTACCTTTGTCTTTAACATCTTTAAAGTTTCATAAACAAATATTTAGGGTTTAAAGAAGAGATGCTCTAGCAAATTGATTCAGTACTGTATTCGTTACTTTCAGTATAAAAGGGTCAAAATTCATAGAAAAATAATGGAACCATGATTTCCTGGTTATAAGCATTTCAAAACTTGTGTCCATATTTCAAAGCTTCACCAAATATAAGAGGACCTGTTCATTACTACAAAACTCTAAGCACAAAAGGGCCTAAATTAATAAAAAATGTGTAGGAATATATCTTTATTACGTTAAAAGTTTTGCAAAATTCTGTGCATCGGATTTTGATTAGTTGCGCTGACAAAAAAACCAAACAGGACTGATGATGGGCTGACGGACGGCTCCAAAAGAATTTAACCCCCCCGCCCCCACCACCCCAACTCTCCCCCTACAACATACCCCATAAATTCACTATTCCTTGATCATATAATACAAGAAACCATTATATACTCTTAAAGTTGTCTTACTGTTGGTATATCGATTTCTGTTTTTGTTGGAACAAGTAAACATTTTTAAATAAATATTTTAACGTACCTGCTGGGCAGTGTCTCATGTAAAACACAGAAGAGCAAAAGAATCCGAATTCATAAAAGCTTGAAGATGACAATTCGCATGAACTTTGTCCAAAGATACTACTTGTAGAATATCCGAATCCCTTACAGCCACTGTTATTATTGCAATGGTTTTCACATTCTGTTTGAGTAATTGAAGTAAACTTATCAAGCACATATGAAGACTTGGGTTTTCTACAAGGCCCAATGGATGTGTAGATGTTAGAACATCCTAAAAAATGTAAAAAGGTGCGAAAAAGATTAATAGAAACGTAATTATTAAGGTCAGTCATTATAAATAATGAATATCATGTAACATGCCAAATGTTAAAAAGGATCAAGTTTGGAGCTTTCTGTCCAATGAATTGCCGTAAAAGTCGGTTTCTGATTCAGCTCAATTTATTCTTAATCCTGGATGAATCGTCAAAAAACACCAAATATATACTGCATTAAGATGATCATGAAAGTAGTTCATGTTGCCGGTTAACATTAATCAGATTATTTTCTTTCACACAGCGGGTGTGACCGGTCAGCAGAGGATGCTCACTCCTCAATGGCACCTGATCCTTCCTCTATTTTTATTTTAAGACGTCCGTGTTTGCTCTACTCCTGTTTTGTAATTTTCATTTGGACTTTTGAATTTGAACACTGTTCGTTATCACCACATGTCATTAAAAATGCGTCATATTTTTATCATTTATGTTATAACTTTTGCCGAACACAAATCGTTATTATAATTTTGGAAAGAATCTGCAAGTTCATGAGACTTGTGGATTAACAGAGATCACATGAATGTCATCTGAAATAAAACGATAAACTGACGATAAAATATCTTACCATTACAATGTAGAAACTGCAGCATAAATATCCAGAATAAATTCATTTCTTTCATCATCTACAGTTGAAAATACAATTACATTCATTTATTTAGATCGTGTTTTTGTACATTCACATAGTACAGTACAGCAATTCAATTTATGCATATCCATTTACTGCCCATCATCACGTTTGATATAAGATTAAAACCGCGCGTTCTCAGCAGGTAATCCACACCAACGATATGTAACTAAACTCAAGTGATCTTTCTAAAAATAAATATAAAGAAAACACATTTTATTAGCTCGAAATTTCCTTTAGTTTAGACTGCATGATTCCATTTTTTTTTTTAGCGAAACCATAGTTAAACTTAATTTAATAACATATTGGAGAAGGACAAACAATACCTATATGGTCACACACATTAGAATTTGGACTGAATAGATGTTTTTAACTTCAAGGTTGAAAATTTTACATAAGTATTTATGGTGTTAGTTTATCTTACCAAAGGAGGAGGAGTCTCAAGCCCTGGACCCACCAATATTATTTATCGAAAAAGAAAAAAGACAAACAAACCCAGAAAATTATTAATTAAATGATAAATTTCTGCACAGAATAACATCGGGGACATCAATGACTGGTAAATATCCAAACATGTGTTCCTTTATCTTGGTTGTAAGTGGAAAACTTACCACCATATAGGGGTCGGGTTAAGAAACAAATAACATTGTCGTTACTGAAAATTCCCTTAAACGTCAGTAATTGTGAACAAGATAAATTGCATTCTTCATTGTTTAAACTAAAACTTTAAGATCCCAGAAAACATGCGAAGTTCAACTAAGGAATGAATAAAAGAAACCAAAAAAAAAAAATAGATGCATAGAAACTGTTTTTTAATAATTTTAACGGCTATAATCTGTGATATTTTGAAAGAAAGTATCCGAACATATTGTAGATGTTACTCCGTAAAACTTGTGATCCTCCAAACATTAATAGGTGTTGTTAAGCCTCCCTAAAGATTCTGAAATACATAAACATTAAACTTATTTTAATGTTCTTTATCAATATAAATTATTCATTTTTATTAAATGTATTACTTTTTATTTTATTTATCTATCTGTTGCTAGGGTCCATGCGTATCATTTTCTTATAAAGTTTACCAGATTTCATTTAGTAAACCTCGACTGTGCATATACTTTTAAATATATTGTAGCTTTTTAACGTACCAGTAAAATTCTACAATAGAAAATTAAAAGAAAATATCGATACATCTATTTCTAACGAAGAAGTGTAATATTAGGTCACAAATTAGCTCATATTTTTGCCCACACAAACATCTACATATCACTTTAACCATAACAAATTTAATTAAAAGTTAAGTAAAACAATTACCTCGAGAACTGTATTATCACGACTTTAATTGACATCGAGCAACGTCTGTTTTTAAATAAAGAATGTTTATTTCTGCTATATTGACCAAAACTTTTGTCAATTATTCAATTGGTATTAAGTATAGATGAAAGAAACCCTTCAAATATTTTGTCTTGAACGTGTGTTTTCATCGATTTTTTTTCACAGTTGATCGACAATAATCTCAAAGTATTTAGCAAGAAGGAATCATACCTTTTGTTATATTTAATTCAATAAATAGAACTTCACCTTTCTTTAATTGGATTTTTTGTGTTTCAATAGAGGGCAATTTAAAGAACAATTCATCTCATGCAACGAATGTTCTAAGTACTTGTGAACCCGAATTTAACAATTTAATCAATTTTACAAATACATATATTTCTGTTTTAGAATAAACGTCGACAATCAAGGCTTTGTTTTGAAATATCAGTTGAAGTATACATATTGTACAAATATTGTATAGTATACATGTTTTATTAACGTTTATATATATTAATTATATTTTATCATTCTCTGAAAGAAATTTATACTTTTTAATATAATCATTTTTAAAAAGAATTATATTATTTCTACCTTGTTTGGTTGGTTTTTTTTCCACGATTGTAATGTTTATTACCAAGAACCATATGATTTATACGTTTAACATTTATACATAAATAAGTGGAACAAAAATATGTAGACATATAAATAAGCACAATCTTAAATTAGTCTGCGGAATAGCAGTGTATATATATTATAATGACAATGATAAAATAGAAATGAAAAATGTAATAGTAAACAGGATAATGGAGACAGTAATCTCAAAACATAACAAAATAATATGTTTTCTATTTCAATTTTGAGCACTTGCATTGGAAAGGTATTACTAATTAAATAACTCTTTGATATTCTTTGTTGACAATAATTGAACAAGTTTAAAGACATGATGATTTTCATAATAATGTTTTTTTACATACATCTTTTTTATTTCTTTAAACACTGGACAGATTAGCATAAAATGAAACTCATCTTCAGTCTGTGATAGTGAACATAGTTTACAAAATCTGATAGTGTGGGTTTTACTTTACAAATCGTTTAGAATGATTAAGGTTTCTCAAAAGGAATAAGGATTCCATATTGTTCTTAAAGGTTATGGCATGAAATGAACTAAAAAGTCCACCATAATAGCTTCAGTAAATAATATCTTTTTATTTTAGCAAAATTATAAATGCCAATATTCCTAATTCCTTTATACATTATCTCGTAAATGCTGCATATATCTGTCCCTTAAACTCGTGGCCCAATCAAACGTTAACTACTTTCGCTATACAATGTTCTTAATAATTTACAATAAGCTGGGGTTTTAAGCATCCTCGGTCGCAAGTTCTACCGCAGACGTTGATGTTAACGCACTCTTTATGCTTGAATGAAGATAGAGTGTTGCTTAAATGCGAAACGAAAATAGAATATCAAGTTTATCGCTCAAAAAGGGTAAACAATTTACTTTGTAACATTTGTTCATACATTGTATCTAACGAATGGCTATATTTGTTTTACGGTGCGATCGTTTAAGCGAGCGCAGCATTTAATTAAATATGTATATATAAGTATCATTATGATAAATTAATTAATATGTATGGTTTTATAAATGGATGCAAACAACGTAAATGAATTTGAATAGAAAATAAAATACAATTTATCTTATTTAATTTCATTATTCATAATTTTTACGCTACAGTACATGTTTATAAGCAATACTACGGGTTTTTATTAATTTATGAATAGAACTGGTTTAATTTCGGTTACAATGTCGTTGAATTATAAAGTTTTTAACATAATGTTCAAAGCAGAGTTTTTTTCCTTTTTAAAAGTGATAGTAACGCCAGTTGACTTTGGCATTTTAGGTTTCATAGTGCTGCCTGGTAGTATTGATTTGTAAATAAAAAATCCCCTGAGAATCGGAGATCACGAATAACCAAAATTTTCAGAAATTACCGGAATTCTCTCAAAATCTATTAAATGCGAGCATTCAAATGAATGCAAGTTACAACTATGTTTCTGTTTCCTGAAAATTAAAACTACCAGTTTTATATTGTTTTATTTACCTAAAAAGTATGACGTTCTTGATATTATACATTTTGCAAGATTTTGAGAGGATTTCGGTTTTTCCGACAGATTTCGGTTAGTCAATTTACAGTAATTATAGTTAGAGTTATCTCTTAATTAAAGTGACGTCACAGTTCACGTCGGTTTAGTGTCGTCTGGCTCTTTAAAAACTCCCATGAGAATTAAAACTATGTTCTGCTTCTAGTCCGAAATATTTGACGTTTTCCTGGCTTTTTTTAACGATTTTGATATTTTACATGCCAGAAAACGTTAGAACCGGTGCCATTACGAAAACTGGAAATTTGCTGTCTACAACTGGAGGCGGTATTCTCCTGGCATATAAAAATCAAAATCGGTAAAAATAGCCAGGAAAACGTCAGTTATTTCGGACTATTCTGTTTCCTGAGAATGAATTAAAACTACGTGTAGTATATTGTTTTAGTTACCTAAAAAGCATGACGGTCTTGAAATTATACCTTTTATCTGGTTCTCAAAAGTTTTATTTTGATTCTCGCCAGAAAGTGAGAAAGCCATATGCAATGTTTGAAATTGCATTGAGGGTCGAAATTTACTTACGACGAAAATTTCTGAGTGATCAGTGTGCAAACAATTGTGACGTGACTCGATTGTATTTGAAAGTGTACCGAGGTTAAAGGGTTTTCTGTTGTGTATCCGTGTATGTTGTATCAGCAGTATATTTACAATGTACATAGTTATTTTTATCTTGCTGGTTCTCGTGAGAGCGTAAATTGGAAAATATATTTAAAGGGAAATGCTGGTCCGATTTTAACAAGGAACTGCTGGTCCGAGTATTTGACGCAATAAAATTCCATACAATCGATGTGCAGCTGATCCGAATTTATAGCTGCGTTAGGGGGGAGGGGAGGGGAGAGGGTAGGTTTACTCCTCTAAAACCGCAGAACAGAATTTCCAGAAAGTTTGTAGGTATTTAGGACACAATGTGTAGTTGTGCATATTACCAGGAAATTCCGTTTCCTTTATTTTTTCTGGGAATTTCAGACCTTTTGAACTTATAATTTTGGTCATATAGTGACTATAGTATTTAACAATCCTCTTTAGTCACTGGAATGAATTTGTTAAAAATTTGTGCATATTACCAGGAATTTCCGTTTCCTTTTTTTCTAGGAATTTCGGCCCTGTTTCGACCTATAATTTGGTCCATTTATTGAATAAAATAATGGACAATTTGTAAGCGCAAATCCTCCACAACTGCTTGAATGAATTTGTTGAAACTTTGTAGGTATATAGGACACACTGCGTTGATCTGCATATTACCCAGAAATTCAGATTCCGTTATTTTTCTTGGAATGTCGGCCTTTTTGAACCAAGAGTTTTGGCCATTTATTGAATATTATTGAACAGTCTTTTAAACTACTGCACAGAATTTCGTAAAACGTTGTAGGTATTAAGGACACAATGTAGAAGTGTATAAAACCAGGAAATTCCGATTTCTTAATTTTTGGGAATTTTGACCCTTTAAAACTTTAAATTTTGGTCCTGTATTGAATATAGTGATGAACAGCTTGTAAGCCGAACTCCTTTTTAACCGCTGCAAGGAATTTGTTGAAAATATGTAGGTATTCAGATCATAATGTGTAGATGTGCAAATTCTGATTCCATTATTTTTTCTTGGAATTTTGGCCCTTTGGAAGTTAGAAATTTGTGGTTGACAAAGGAATAGAAGTGCATATTTGCAGGAAGTTTTTATCTGATGTTTTTTGCAAGTTATACTCTTTATCAAATTATTTTGTGTATTCAATACGTATCCTGACATTCAATATGTGTTGCATTGTCAAATAATTGGGATATTCAACAAATGTCAAAATAAATAGAAGTAACTTTTTGTGTCTATAAGACAAAAATTTGAAGTGTCTACTATAACATCCAAATTTTACAATACTTAAATGTCCAACTTAAAAATTAGAACTAAGTGACATCCGTCCTTTCTTAGACTTGTAGCTGTTAACTATTTACAGATGCCTTACCTTGGTTTTGTAGAAGTAGATGTTGATCTTGGTGGATGCGTCTTGCATGATGTTGGTTTTCTTGTATCTAAAGTCAATGATGAAAAAACAACAGATGGAATTCTGGTTGCAACAATTTGAAGCAAGTTCACAATCTTATTAAAGAAGGAACATTCAAATTTGTAAAAGACTCTTAGAAAGTAACAATGACTGCTCTCGACTTATCTACATATGACAAAATAAGTTTTGTGAAAGTTGCAGGACGATCCGATATCTGCATACCGGCTAAATCCATGTTGTCATTGGATCGACAAAACAAAATAAGAGGAATGAACTGTGTAAACAGCAGCAGTCCAAGCCATATTCGGAACATTTGGAACACTTCCGAGGAACATAATGGTCATTGATACATTAGGAACTGTAAATTGCGGAAAAATACCGGTGCGAGTTTTAAATATTGGAGATGAAGACACGTGGTTGAAACATAAAAGCAGAAATTGGACGCTTCACAAAGTAGATATCATTCGGTCTACCAACGCCGAATATGATATTGATCTATAGGAAACAGAAGTTATAATACGCAAGATAACTATCAAAACAACATATCGCAATCTCAGACAATTACAACAATGATTTGAAAATAAAGATGGGAGACGTAATTCTCACTGAAAGTCAAAAAGAACAATTCAATCAACCATTACAAAAGCATCGTGAAACCTTTTGCAAAGATGACAAAGATATTGGATACATCGAAGCAGTGAAAGATGCCATCAAACTACAAGACGATGTGCCAGTCAGACTTCCACATCGTCGTATACCACATCAAATCGATGAAGTTAGACAACATATAAAGAAACGTTCAGACAGTGGAGCAGTAGTCCTTTTGCATCAGCGGAAGATAAAAAAGAAAGAAAGATAAAAGCCCTCGTTTTTACATGGACTACAGAAAACTGAATAAGAAGACCATTGAGGAAGTATGGAACTGACACATTGGTAAATACTCCTCAGTATCTTACGATGTTAAACCTGATTTCCAAAAAGAAGAAAGGGCAATAAGGGCTTAAAATGGCCTCAGTTTTTGATAAAAAAAAAAATAAATTGCACTACACTGCTCATAATATCATTAAAAAATCAACTGAATGAGTACTTCAAGAAAATATGAAGTGTAGCGAAAATTGCACGTCCTATGACGTCATATTATCGTCATGGAAACGTCATGTTTTGTAAAAATGGCAAGAAAAATGATTTTTTATGATCATTTTTCGAAAAATTAAGATACTCCACAGTCATGTGCCAAAATCTCCTTTGAATATATGAATCCTTATAACTTCATATTCATTGTAGCAAAATATCTTTTTGGCACATGCTTGTGGAGGGGTTCAAAATTTTAGATACGGATATTAATTAAAGACGTGTTTAAAAAATATTTAAATCTAAGAGAGAAAATTGATTATTTTGCTTCTGTGTTTATGAAAATTGTGACATTTATTTGATACTAAAACAAAATAATCAAAGTTGTTTTAAAATCTAACAAGATATTTAGGGGCTATTTATAATTATGCTTATATATTATATATTGCTCTTAGATACTGGCCTACAATTAACTTTACTAACGTTAATATTCTGATATTCTCTATGAATAAAGTAATGATGTTACAGTGTAGCCCATTAACATTTTTATGCATTAAAAACAAAATTGTGAGTTCTCAAGTAAAAATGCATTCCATTAGATATTTAAATAATGTATAAAGCACTATATACGATATGCGAAAAAAAATCCTCCATCGGACATATTTTAGAAACGAACTGTACATCGCCGACATGATTTTGCTCTAGCGCGTCCTTAGATACATCCCAACGAAGGATCCAAATTAGATGCAACAACATGTCTTAGATGCGATTTCTTGACACAAGAACACCAAACAGCATCAAGGTTTGTTACAATGTTTATAAAATTCAAATCAATGATGAGTTATAAAACAATTATTATAATTTACATAGTGCAGGATACGTACAGCAGGTACATGATTCGTACACAGGCAGCCGGGTGATTATAACGTTAACCTACACATATCTATTTGGAGATCGAGTAATTCAATATGTTTAATGTTAACTATATAGGTTAGAATAAACTCTGCAGAATACGAATCAACAGCATAGAATTTTCATTCATTGTTGAACAGTGAACATGCAAACACTACTTCATTACTCATTATACTTAACACCGGTCTAAAATACCATTGTTTTTAAAATGTGAATTACTTCCGTAAAAATCTTGAAAGAAATCTTTAATCATTCTTTTATTAAAATAACACATTTTTTGCAAAAATAATCTGTCGTATGCTCCAATCTGCAAAAGTCTGGATGATTTTTGTTTTATCTGGATAAAATTAAATAACAGTTCAATGGAATCAGTTTGGTCACTCTCGTTTATAGGCGCACTTGGTGCATTGAAGCATTGAGACTCCGGGAGTACGATCCTCCACATCCGCGCATTTTTTTGAAATAACATATTAATGTTAAAAAAAAAATCAACCCAATTTAAATCTAATTTAATAAACGTAATAAATTGTAATATATCATCAAAATAAAATGTTATTTTAAGTAAGCAAATAAGTGTTACTTGCATACAAAAAAGTATATATATTTAATATATAATTATTTATAAAGTGGTGTTTATTTTTTTTCTTTTTATTTCAGCATGTCATCAAAAAGATATTACTCGTGCGTCTTGTGTTCATCTAGACCAAAAGTAAGAGACATACGACCATTGGTTGGACCAAAAAATAAGCAACTTCGGAAATTCCTACACCAGAGATTCTTTATAGAACATTCCAAAATCTTTAATCCAGGAAGCGTCATCTGTAACAAATGTAGAATCCGTTGTTCCCGAGAAATGAATGCAGCTATTGGTCATTCCAAGAAGCTTACCAAACAGAACCCTAATCTTAATGACGAACCCGAATACATTCCATCAACCAAGCAAGCAAAAACGACTCCTAGATCACCGCCAAGTATAACACTACCCATACCATCAGTGGGAGGAAGCCACTCCCAGTGTGCTGTGTGCAAACGTTGTGGCCCGAAACTCGTCGTTGTGCCAACAAATGCCAGACATAATCTGTTTTTGGACAAACTTCTGATATTGCCTGTTGGAGCAAGATGTTGCCCTGGACATTTGTCTGATAGTCTCTTCAATACTAAAGCAACAGAAAAGATTTCTCAATCTAGATTTACATCCATTTTTAACCACTCAGACCTAATGAGTCTAATTACAGAAATTCGAGATATTGCAATAAAAGGGAATGAAAAACGAATTGATTTCGACAACGACAAGTCTTTATCAGATGCTGACATCTTAACTCTGACTGGCATATCAAAGAGGAACTTAGACGACCTTTGTTCGGAAGTTCAAGGACATATCCGTGAATCTAGCACATGCAGTGTCCGCACATGTTTAGGCATATTCCTTACCAAACTCGGGACAGGCATGCCAAATAAAATGCTATCAACATTATTTAATTTAGGCAGAGACTCTGTACGACGTGCCATTGCATCTGCTCGAAAATATCTTTCGCAATATTTTGTACCATCACACTTGGGTTTCCAGCACATCAGCAGAGAAGAAGTCATATCGTCACATACTCGTCCATTGGCGCAATCTCTATTCGGCCAGGGCATGCATCCAGCAATTCTAGTAGCCGATGGTACTTATATTTACATACAAAAGAGTCAGCAGTTCAAATTTCAACGCAAGTGCTACAGTTTGCATAAACACAGACCATTGGTAAAACCTATGGTGTTTGTTTCTACCAGAGGATACATCCTTAGTGTGACTGGCCCTTATTACAGTGACGGGAAAAACAATGATGCCCAAATCATGAAACACATAATTCAGAATGACATTGAAAAATTTAAACAGTGGGTTTGTGAAAATGATGTCATTATCGTTGACCGCGGTTTCAGAGACTCAGTCGAACTGCTGCACGAAATTGGTGTGAGAACTGAAATACCTTCCTTTGTAAAAAAGGGCGAATCACAACTGACAGTAGATAAAAGCAACACCACTCGACTCATTACGAAGATACGTTGGATTGTAGAATCTTTAAACGGCCGTATAAAGCAATGGAAATATCTCGACCGAGTTCTTCCCAACAGTCAAATATTTGATATGCAACCATGAGCAAGACTTAGTTTGCGCCAAAATTCAGTCCCGACATGTCTCATCGAGAAGCTACAGAGTTTGGGTTCAGTATAGTGAAGTTCAAGTAATTGGATGGTACTGTCAATGCAAAGTAGGAACTCGTGTTGTGGGAACATGTTCACACGTCACGTCAATCATATGGTATCTTGGACTTGGTCGATACAACGAAAAGAGTTTTGAAAGTCTTCGTGATTGGAGCAAATATCTGCTTGACGCACAGGATATTCCAGAACCACTCTCCATCGATGAAAGTGAAAACGAAGATGTGTACGAAGAAGAATGATAAAATCAGTTGTATGTTGTATTACAAGTAACTTGTTACCTGTATATGGACATATGTACAACATAAAACCTTTAATTAAACTGTTTTTGAAAATTTCTTACTTTGCTGATTAATGGGGTAACTTGAATGTAAAATTAAATTAGCTTTCCCTTGTTTAATTAAAACAATCCTTGAACAAAGAGCTTTAAATAAATAATTTATGTCTACAACAGCTTGACCTTAGTTACACGATACTAATTTCCCAATACTTTATCAGCTAACATAATGAATTACCGGCCAAATGACAGGTTTTATTTTCGAAATGTTTGGTTGGGGGGGGGGGGGGGGGGGGGACACTAACAATAATGTAGAACTTCAATCACTTTTCACAGTTTGTTTCTATTTTATTTATATTCCATATATGCATAATTATCAAAACTGTTTGTAACCTTCAAGGTTTGATTTAATACGAAATTACATTTGAGAATCATTAAGCTAATTTGTACAATTTATCATAATGTTTGAAATCCGTTGCTATGGCAACTACAATGCATTTAAATAATTTAACCCCCAAAAACTATTCTATTTTTAATTTTAAATTACAGAATTAATACGATGAAATTTTAAACATTTTCAAAAAAATAAGAAATTGAACTTCTAATATCAAGAACAGATATAAATTTGTAAATATATCATAATTGTAGAGGAATATGGCCTTTTACAACGTCATATTTAAAGTCATATTATTTAAACACTAGACATCAAAAATGCAAAATCTCACCAATTTTACTTAGAGGAGATCGTAGCAATACTTTATGTAAAAAAATACTAATTTCTGAGATGAGGCCATTTTAAGCCCTTATTGCCCTTTCTTCTTTGTTGTTTTTGTGTTGACATTAAATGCAAAATGGTAAAAAATATGTTTTGATATAATAAAAAGTTTTATTTTTGAACTGCAATGAAATGGCCAAATGTTATGCTATCACTGGAAAAGGAGAAACTTAAAGGTCAATGACTCAGAAAAAAAGATACTGCAGTCTGAATTTCCTCTGGTCTGTTTTTTCAATTTCGCACCGTTTTCACTTAAACACTATTTTAGTCTAGATAAAATAATCAATACCGACTTTTTGTTCAATAAACATTTAGTCACCTAATAATCTCTTTATTACAATGCTAGTACTTTATAAAACTCACCAAAAAGGTAAAAAACTATTTATTTAAATCCCAAATTTCCTCTGTTACACCACAAATTTTAGACCTTGCACCCTATAACAAAATACTACGTAGGAATAAAATAACTCTAGTAGGTATAAATGAATAAATTTTTAATTTATGATTTGCTCTCATAATTAGTTTTCAACTCTGAAACATATAAAAGGATCAAAATCAGCATTACATCATGTACAATATGCACATTACAAAGGGCGAATTTGATTTTAAGCCATTCGGTAGAACAACATCCATTACTGTAACAACCATAAACTACATATTATCGTATGAATTCTTTTTATACAAATCAAGTTTATACTGGACATTTAACTCCTTACATGTACATGTAATAGATCAACAAACTTATACAATTAATGCACCCAAATCAAAAGCCCTCTCAAATTATTACATGTATTACCAATCTAGCATAAATATTGAAGCTGACAATAACGGCATCTGAATGAACACCCCTCTCAACATTTTTATTACATATCTAACATAAATATTGAAGCATACAATTATGATAGGCAAGAGCACAAGTCCTTGGCTTATCCTTGCAGCATCCCCTTTTCATTGGGTAATGATGTAGTAAACACATCTTTTAAGATACTGTATGACTTTGAAAGTTAAAGTTTTGTGTTATTTTTTCACAGAGTATAGATGGTTCTCTAACATTTTTTTTCACATGATTAGCATCCAATGTTTTACCAATATTTGTGTCAAAGTTTGTCCGAAGTTTGGAAATCATTGTGCTATCTTCATCATCAACTACATGCATTGTCTTTAAATTACACGAACAGACCCATCATTCACATCCTTGACCATCTCTTTTATCATGTCACTCTCCAAGGCCTTCGTATTTCCGTTCCAGTTGATACTGCAATCATGTGGAGGAGGCGTTGATTTGGAATTAAGGGACCAGGCAAAATTTATCACAATGATGGTACCGGTGTTGTATAGCAGCTTTTCCCCGATAGTAACTTTCCCCCCATAGTAGGGTTTCTCCCTCACGTTTTTGGTTCAGATTTTATAAAAAATATTTATGGAAATCAAGTAAGGATTAAAATCAATGTTTCTAAACTCCCAGGTTGCATATATCTGCATTCATCTGTAAAGGTTAAGTTTCGTTTTGCCGATTTTTTATAGACAATGTTGAAAATTGAACATACGTTTAATGGAATTCTACATAGAACTTAATTTAGGTAATTAATTGAAAAAAAGTACTTGGTTTTATAAGATATACACTTATATGCAAAAAATGTTTTGAGATTTTTTTAATAAACCTATCAGTCCGTCTGTCTGTTTGTGCAAATTTTATCCAGGCTAAACCTCTGCTTTAGAGAAATTTTGTTTCCGATGTTTCAGAGCCCGATGTTTAAAATCCTATTGTAATGAATATAGTCCATATCTCATAAACTAGAGATGACCACATCACCATATTTTCACAGTGGCAGTGGTTTACCACTTGTTGATGACTTTCAAATTTTCAGCCCTCAGGGTAGGGGCCCTCGATGTTTCAGGGCCCGATGTTTAAAACCCCATTATAATGATTGAATAGTGTTTTATTAGTGGGGGCCCGAATCTCAAATTCTAGAGATGACCACTTAACCATATTTTTATATTGGTAGTGGTATACCACATTCCTCTGAATGAAAGATGCTGTACTTTATGTAATAATAATCAAATAGCCGATGAAATGCATTTTATATTAGAATGTAATGCTCTTTCATGTATCAGACAAAAATACTTGGAACCTAGATTTTGTGAAAGACCAAACACCTTTAAATTTTGTGAATTATTGTCTACTTTAAAACTTAAAAAACTCTGCTTATTTATACATGAAATTTTTGAATCAGTCTGTCCATTGAATATTTGTACTTTATTCTTTTTTCCCCCTTATTTGTACTGTACATGTACCTCTGACTCTATATCTACATTCGTAAATATTTGTATATATGTACCTCATGTACCGTCATGTTGACGGTTTGAGTGAAATTGAATTGAATTGAATTAAAAGTAGATGACGCTGAAAAATTTAGCCCCCAGTTAGGGGCCCATAAATGTTTCCGAGCCCGATGTTTGAAATCCAATTATAATGAATAGTGTATCTTTTAGGGCCCCATATCTCAAAAACTAGAGATGACCACATCACCATATTTTTACGGTCATTTAAAAGTAAAAAACATCATTTAAAAATACACATTCGCTCATATATTTCTTTATCAAAATGGTTGAAAATTACGTTTAATTCTGCTTTTCTTTTTAAATTTACAAACAAAAATTTTAAAAAAGGTAAGCAGGTAAATTCATTATTCTTCAAAACATTTAATCAATTCATAAGATGACTAATGAAATAATAAATAACTAGATAAATAAATCAATAAATATTTATTCATAAAAGTAGCAACCGAAAAACAAAAATAAATAACCAACAATAGCACACTTGATATACGACTTTATTTTACTTGCCAATTGATTAGAACAAGCTTATATTTCAAAAAACCTGTCAGCTCATCACAAAAAATGTGTTAGTTTTTATTTCTAATTACCCTTGTTTCATTGTTCGAAGAAATAATATGGTACACAAGTAAATTTTTATTGCAAAAATATGAAATAAATAGTATGATGAGATTTTTAGGTAAGTGAATCGTATATCTTGTTTTACATGGCATCGTTATATATTTATAAATCACGTTGCAAAATAAAAAGCGGAAAAATTAGCACGCAGTGAATGATAATATATACATAAGGTTAGTTCAAGCTCCATTTCACATTTTCCAAGGTAACCAGCAAAGAAACTGACTTTGTTCTGGTTGTGAAGCCATTTCAAATTAAAAAAAAAATGTTTACATCCTAAAACCTCGCGTTTCGTAAAAAATGTGCTTAAAAACATGAATATGAATATGCGTGACTTTAAAACAAAATTGTAAATACTAACTTTACACACGCCTTTAATACATAATAAACTATGATTTAGAACCCCATCAATCGAAGTAAAACATTTCAGTTTCTCATCATATCATTGCACCCTGTCTCTCGTTTGATATTTAGAAGTAGAAATATATGATCATATTTAAGATCGTCAATTCTAACGGTATTAAATTAAAATTAATAGCCTTTTGGACGAAGGGAGTAATACATTTCCACTTTTTATTCCCTTCCTCTACAAAATTAAGTCAAGATTAGTCAGTTAGTTTCCTGGGAGGAGCTTATACATAGATGATAATACATGGGAAAATTAAAGTTCCAAACCGGCGTATTTTCACTCAAATGTATTCTGACGTATTCTGTGAAAAATGTCAATGTCATAACGTCGAAGTCAAAACTAGATAAGCATCGATTAGATGAAAAAGTTTCGAGGTATTCCGAAATCCGCGTAAAATGTGTTCCAAAAAGGTATAACAAAAGGTGAAATAAATGGTGATGACACAGGAATGTTATGAAGGCCGTGCCTTTGTTCATATCAGGGGTGAAAAAACCATGTATTTTATTCTATATATTAATAAATGCCATAATTATCCTTTATTATAAGAAATTAATATAATATCAGTTATTGCAAACTATTGCCACGAATGGTCCGCCATAAACATGACCAGAATGTAAAAAAAGGGGGAAAATCTACTATATAGTAGGTTTTCCGTGGGGTAATCTGGCTATAAAAGGGGGAAAACCCACTATATAGTCAGCTTTCCGTGGGGAAAAACTGCTATATAGCCATTTTTCCGGGGGGAAAAACTGCTATATAGCCATTTTTCCAGGGGGAAAGATGGCTAGGGGGACAATGACTTTTTTCATTAAAAAAAGCATGGGAAATTTTTTTTTTGTATTAATTACCCATGGGACGAACACTTTTTTAAATGAGTTACATTTCTCAATTCAAGAGAAACATTTATTATATTTAAACATACTTTATTTTTTAAACACAAAAACAAAAAAATCTTCAAGAGTGAGTTACTCCCCTTGTATATTGAACTGTCATTTGCTACCTTTAACTTACACTAACATTCCATGAATAGACATTTTTTTTTAAATTAGAAAGCTGATGCAATTCTGAGAAAAAGTAGGCCTCATATTGCTAATTCCATTGAGGTTTAAGAAAAATATGACCATTTAAGGGAACCCACCATTTCCACTTTCCTCTGTTTAACACAGATTCATAGGACTCTCCTTCAGTAAAACATCTTTACTTAATCTTTTAGAGGTCAATTGTTGCTCAATCTCCTTTAATAAGAAACCTTATTCAATACTACATACATCTACATGATATTATCATGATAAACGCATCACATCACTTAGGAATACCTTTACATGTATACCCACCCTAACTTTTGATTTTCATAAAAAGCATTACTTTTAAATATTTTACCTAATATTATGAAACTTGTGTCAAGTTCCTTGAGTCACACATATTCTCACACATATTTGAAAACAATGATCACTGATGCAAAGAATTGCTCTTTTTTGGTAAATTGGATGATTTGTAGCATTTTTATTCACAAATAGCCATGCCGTCCTGCATGTAATTTCTTGTTTTCATGAAAAAGGAAGCTAACAATCATATTTAGTGAATATCTTATCTATTCTAGTTTCTAGTCTACTTTAAACCATGCGAAAACAATAAGACCTACAAGGTTTTCAGTCAGCGGCAACAAAGAGAAATAGGGCCACGTACGATCCTCTAAATATCCAGTCATGCAGCTTTTAATTTCAATTTTAAAGAATATGCCATGAAAACAATTAAGAACATTTGTGGACACAGTATATACAAAAATGAACAAAAAAATATGGTTCTACACATTAAGTATTGTATCATTATAAAGTGTAAAGTGTTAATTCCCGCGCTTGCGCGGGATTTCATCTAGTAATCTATATGTGAATGTAGCCTACCTATTTCCTATTAGGAGTTTCTGTTCTCTTTGTTTCACCCTTATTGAGGGAACGACACACGACACACATATATTATATTGGAATTAATTTACAGAATCTCAAAAGTCGGACTGTTTACAGAAGTAACTGACAAAAACCCATTCTTGTTACCTTAAATCTGTCGATGCTTAATTCGAAGCTTTAGGATTACCTCTTTAATGTATGGACATTGGTTTTTATGAATATTTTATCTCTGTGTCGCGAACAAGTGATTTTTTTTTGTAACAAACATATACGTAACATGTATGTTAACAATATCCATCTGCTTTAGACACATTGTATTGGTTATTTTAAAAAATGAAATATTTGGTTGCAAAATACAGTCATTTCATGCATATCTTTTACAATTTCATGCTATGCTATGGTATGCGATTTTAATGATATGCTATGAGATTTAAATGCAATGCTATGAGATTTGTATGCTATGCTTTGAGAAATTTGAGTGAAGGGCCTATTGATATGGTATGGTATGCTATAAGATTTGAACAAAATCGCCTCCATACACAGAAAAGTTCCACATATTTCGAAGTAAAATGATAAGAAGTCAAAGTTTACTACTAATCTGCAATGTGAACATTTATTCTTTCAAATAAAACATTTAAAACGTTAAAATCATGTTGTATGCTATGCTATGGTATGCTTCGACGTATATAACTCTGATTTTGCATCGTATTCCCGTATGTATTACGAACAATGCCTTTACCCATTTGCAAAGGCGCATTATATGACCATATAAGTGCCATTTGGGCAATAGTAGAGTAGATAAACGACCCAGGTAATGTAATGAAATTTAAAGTTTAATATGAGGTTAATTAAAATCTTTGAATAAGATGATTTGCTCAATAATAAGTTAGTAACATTGTTATTTTATTCATTTTCTTTATCTTTCCACTCACCAATGGTACCTAATTTATAGAATGTTTATATATATATTTTTATTCTGACGAGTTGTGTATCTTAAGGAAATGAATTGAATTAAAATTGAACATGAACATTGAACACCGGCTCCTAACGAGTACTTGTAATGGACCTATTTTAAATTGATATTATTATTCAAAGATTCAAAGAAAACCCTTCCACGGATATTTATGAAACTTTGTACACTTATCTGGCATGGTAAAATGACAAATCCTAATAATTTTCAAGTCAATTGGTTACATACTTTTGAAAATATCGTTAAAATAATAACATTTTAAACAGAAAGTTTATGTACGACTTGACAATAACTATTTCCGCTTCACTATTGTGAAACTAAAGTGAAAGTAAGCAGTTCAAATCAACAACTTGATATATTTTGGAATCATATCTAGTTAAGGTAAAAAAATCGGTTTGTAGTAAGGGAGGGTTAGTAGAATATCCAAAGTAAAAAGTTGAAGCCGGCAAGAGATGAAATTCATCCGATTTACATCGAAAGAAGCAGCCGAGTTTCGGGCAATTTTCCCCGTATTACTTAGAGTAGAACTAGGCCCTAGTCCAAGAATTAGCCGAATTTCGGGCAATTTTCCCCGTATTACTTAGAGTGGAACTAGTCCCTAGTCCAAGAATCAGAAGAGACTTTAACAATTATTGCTCATTTACATGTATCACCGGAAAATATTTTTATATCGATAGCTTCATATCTATTACTTTGAGTTGACATACGGCATGCCAACTCTAATTTTCCATCAGGGCAGACTACAGATCGCTAGATCTTCAGCTACGTTTTATTATGATATATATAAATTTGCTTACACGAATCGTTTATGTATGCTTATAAAATAATGTATATGACTAAATGAAGCTTCATTATTAAAATGTAAAGCACGTGTTGTGTGTCTGCAAGGAATAAGGAAAACTGTACAAACACGTAAATGCCTCCCCCTCAATGTATACCACCAAAATAAGGATAAAAAAAGACTGAATTCAAAGAAATTTAAGAGAGATGAATACTTGTGTCATATTTTATACATAATCTGATCTAAATTATAGACATGTATACCTAATATATGCCCTGATTTTCCACAAAACGAAGTTTCAGCAATAATATTTTGCAGACATTAATACCATATAATCTGAATCATCATATATTAAGATTTACACATGTCTTACTCTGGATGTTTTTGTCAATTACATTAACATGACTGTATAATCCTAAATAATGCATCCCCCACACAATAATTCATGTCGCGAGGGGATGATCCGCTTAGCGGTGCCCTTGTTTCAATATAAGATTCACCATCAATTGTTAACACGTAACACAATAACGATTGATTAAAATATCAGTTTATTATGAGAAACTCACAATGAATGTTAAGTCAGTTAAAAAATAAACAAGCGAAATTAAATGTGGATTTATAAAAGTGTTTGTGGAAGAATTTCCGATCAGAATCGTCGTGAATATAACTTCTGTACAAAAGTCTGGAACAAAATGGAAAAAGTAGAATCTATTTATATGTCTGAATAATGAATATCGTAGCTGTGTTAACAAAAGACAATATATGAACATTAGCATTAAAACCTTTTTTTTTCAATACAAAAAGGCTAGAATAACCATGACGTGTCTGCAAATTGGCCCATATTCTTTAATCGAAACATCGTGCATGTATTAAGGGCCATTACGCTTAAACCATTGCCTTAATCGACGACTTTGCGGAATCTGGACTGGGCCATTAGACGATTTTCCAAAAATCAAGTAGGAATTTAGGATTTCCTTCAATGTTTTGCAAATATCATATTTAAGAATCAAATGAAATAATCATTTACTCAAAGTGTTCATGTATATTTCTTGGTTATCTTCAAACATATTTTCTTCGTTTATATAAATTTCATCAGCATCGTATTTTGCATGCCCTATCCCTTCTGTTGTTGCAGTGTATGCTAATGGAACAACTGGTTTTATTGACTTGTTAAAAATTTCTGTGTCATTATTGAAATTGATACCCGATCCCAATTGCGCATTGAAATGAACAATATCAATTTTCTTTTTATTTTCTTTTCTATGGATTTGCTCTTTTAATTTCACTGGACGTTTCGAAATGGCGTTCACAACATTTTCCTCAGCATAATCGTAAACCACAGCATCGCTTTCGTCGGAGTCCTCGTCTGATTCTACCTTAGCTTGCTCTGCAGCTAACATCTGAGATGAAGAGGCCGAGTAATTATTTCTCACTGATCGATGAATTGACGATTCCATAACAGGTGTAACGGTCCTTTTCTTAGACTGGCTACAATCCAGAAAAGAAATAAATTATCATCATATTTTACATCCTATATTCAACGTCATCAGATATCTAATAAAAGCATTGAAAATTGGAAATGGGCTAAATCCGAAAAAAGAGCCATTTTTTTTTGTTGTATGTTTTTTTACTGAAAGTGCAATGGCTGTCGCATATATCAGAATCTATTGAAGACAAAATAAAGGAAGAATTGTTTATTATAACAGCTGATAAAACACAACTACCCATACCAATATAGTTTTTTGTGGCCAGCATGAGACTTTTACGGTAAAAAGATAATTGTTTCCAATTGAAATCAATGCATTTTTACAGTCTTCCCAATAAATGTGATATTTTTATTAAACTTTTTCTTGTTTATAATTTAAATTAATGAAGCATCGGCATAATCATTTGTGCCAGAGGTACCCAATTGTTGATATAGCTAAAGGCCATTAAGCACTTATACGTTTATCAACAATTACATAATTATGCAGTATAAGAAGGAAATGCGAGCTTACAAATAAATCACAAAAAAATAAACTAACACGAGCGTTGTCAAGTTTATTTTAAGCACACACACTTGAAACTGTCATGTTTGCGCATCTACCTTGAAATTACGTATTATTAATGTTTCACATTAATTTGTGATTGAATCATATGAATATAAGTAATTACCATTTCTTTCTACATAGAAGTAACACAATTACCACTACAATCACGAGGAACATCAGCGAGGATCCAGCACCAATCACGAAAGACACTGCATGCAATCCAACATCTGTACATTGTGCAAGCAAAAGTAAACTTTTTAGATTTTATCATTTTCGAATTTTTTCATAGCATATCTGTATTTAAATATGTAATCACACTATAAAACTATGAAATCTATCAATGTAACTATTTCAGTACGATGCACAAGAATAATTCAATACAACAGTTAACCATGCTCATTATCAAAATTGGTATTAATAATATTATTTCAGAACAAGAAGCCAATATGCCTTAACAATCACCTGAGTACCATAGCCCATACTCAAACTTGTCGAGGAGTCTCATTAATGCATTTAATTAAGTTTTATTCTGGAGTAGAAAAATCACAATATTGTAATGACGATCACCTCCCTGCCTGAAATCTTTCAAAAAAGGTCTATGAAACCTTTAATTTTAGCGAAAAACTCAAACAACTGATAGAAAATAATTTCCCCTTATTTGTTAACTTTCAAGATAGGTTTTATGTGTGTATGTTTTCATAGATAAACTAAAACAAGGTGGCTAGTATACACGTTTTATTTTAAACAACCTCCCATCCCCAGGGGCAGACAGAAACTCTCCCTGTGGGGATTTAAAAAAAAAAAAAGCTATAAAAATCTCTTGTGTGATACTAACTTCTCCTGTTCCAGCTTTTGAATATTCAACCTTCATTAGCATGTAATCACCATCTGGCATTTATACCAAAATCATTTTACATGTATTGCTTATCTGTGAGTTTGGCTAGCCAGTTATTACTTTACTATTAACAAGTCAATTTGTTTATTTAGAAAGTTCAAAAACTGTATTTGTTTCAAATGATAAAAATAACTTGAATAATTCTTTTGATTATACAAATTCTTGACTACATTATATTCAATGATTAATTACTAAATATGAACAAGCAAAGGAAGATAATTCCATTATGAAAAAGCAAGGGAAGATAACTCCATTAACTCCCCATGAACTCTTTCCAAATGCTACTTTGATACACATGAAATTTATAATTTTGGTAGAGGGCTTCCTGGTCTACAGAATAATGAATTCAGATTTCCTTACAGGTGTGTGGGAGTAGAGTCAAAATCCATGAAATTTATAATTTTAGTAGAGGACTTCCTGATCTACATAATTATGTAGTCAGTTATTCCTAGAGATGTGTGAGAGTAGAGAAGAAGATTTTAAAATTAAATGCATTATCACAATATGGCCATCCCCCCCCCCCCCCCCCCCCCCGGTCTGAACCCCTGGCCGAGGGACCATGAATTTCACAATTTAGGTAGAAGAGTTTATGGACATCATAACCATGTATTCGGTTTTTCCCCAAATGTGTGGGAGTAAAGAAGAAGATTTTCTAAAATTTAATACATTTTCACTATATGGTTATATTGGCCCCGCCCTAAGGCCTAAACCCCTGTCCCAGCGGTCTTAAATTTCACAAATTAGGTAGAAGACTTAATGGACATCATAACCATGCTTTTGGTTTTTAACAAATATATCTGGGAGTAGAGAAGATTTTCTAAGATTTAATGCATTTTTACTATATGGCCATATTGGTCCCACCCTAGAGCCTTAAGCACTGACCCAGGGGCCATGAATTTCACACTTTTAGTAGAAGGTTTCATGGACATCATAACCATGCTTTCAGATTTTACCTTACTTGTGTCGGGTTAGAGAATAAGATTTTTGAAAATATGGCATTTTTTTTTCATATTTGGCCCTGCCTGTGGCGCCCGGGGTAGTAGAGTCACACCAAAAATGGGAACAAGTGGCCTTGTAGTTTTCAAGAAGTTAAAAGTGTAAAATTGTTAATGCAAGACGCACACTGCACGACGACGGACGAAGACCAATTGCAATAGTTACTCAGGTGATTTTAAAAAATAATGAAATTTTATTGAGCAGCTTCTTTGTAATTAATTCATTACAGGAACCGTGTTTTATGTAACCCAGGCATTTGAAGTTTGAATTTGAGTGCAATTTTTTTTTTTTTTTATAAATTCGTATTTAATTTAGTATAAACAATACAGTTCAGCATTATTCATTTTAATAATTACGATACAGTCCCTGAAACGTTATACTTTCTCATTTTTCCATGAGCTCCGTTCGTGCGCACCGTTCACAAAGCGCTCATCGTGCGTTTACATTGTACTCGCCGTTCGTTCAGCGTTCACTTATCTTTCAGTCAGATAATATTATATTTAGGCTGATAACAATACATTAATGTGGTTTTTTCCGATTACCGACGAAACACGATGTAATGAGCACTCCAGAGGCACTCCGAATACATCAAATACCAAATTCCGTTCAGAGTGCGCTCACCGTTCAAGTGGGTAGTAGAACGTTTCAGGGACTGTATGATTAAATAAATAGGCTTAATTCATGATCATGGTACCATGCTAAGACCGCAACATTCTATATTTTTTCTATTTTCTAATGTGAATTTTTTTGTATACATAAGGAATATAGCATATGAGAAGTTTATCACGTGACCTTTACAAGCGTCTTCCTTCCCTGAGCTCCAAACCCCGTTTGTTTCACAAGTTGCCAAGACAATCTTTGTGTCAAAAACGTCGGAACATATTATTTCGCACACGTTTCCCATTTGCATGGAACATGTGTTGTCCTTCAGCTGGCTTACCGAGGAATTGGAGTCACAACACGAACCTTTTCCTGAAAATAAAAAGTTGAATTACAATATACGCGTAAATTGTATCATCCAGATATTAAACATGTGAATACCTGATAACTTAAACCAAAATAAAATCCAAATTATGAAATGAGTGGTTTGTTATGATTATCAATAGACGTTTCTTAACGTTTTAATTGTAAATACAATGATTAAATGATAGTGACCATGCTGAATATATACCTTTCTCTAGAATGTTCCTTAAGAATTGCGAAGCATTCGTTTGGAAATCCATAGAATTGTTTAAAGACGAAACAATCAATTTTTCCTCTAGCTTTATAATCTCACTCTCTGCTGCCTTACCGACAACAACAAAAAAGACATTGACACCCATTGTCTTCAACCTTGCTAAATCTCTTTCCCCACTGCTCCATTTTTCAACGAAATCTGTCACAACCAACATCAATATCTTTTCGCTGCATTCCCTATCCTTGTTTTTAGACCTGTCGTCATCAAGGGAGGCCAACACAAAGCGAAGAGCGTGGTCTAAATAAGGGTTATCTTGACCGTTAGAGTAATTTAAAGTTTTTATGGCATCCTTTGCTTCATATTCAGTCATGTTTCTCAATGGCCAGAGTTCAGTTTTTGGGTGTATTCGAATAGTATCGTCGTATGCAAATACTCCAACTCGATTACTTGTGTCTGTGTCATTGTCTGAATACAGTTCTTCGATCAGCAACTGAAAGAACTGTCGTTGTTGATTAAATTGCGTTTCATCTGTGTTTTTCGATAAATCAAGTCCAATAATTACGTCTACTTGTTTGCATCTTCCTATAGCAAAATAGAAAAAAAACCCTGAAATTACGTCTACTTGTTTGCATCTTCCTATAGCAAAATAGAAAAAAAAAACCCTGAAATTACGTCTACTTGTTTGCATCTTCCTATAGCAAAATAGAAAAAACTCAAATTCTGAAATGGGTTTATCACTAGGTTTTATTGGTCCGTAAAACAGCATCGGTAAGCCGGTATGGTTGTACATGTATTTCATTAAAGTCGCCACCTTCAGTTGGATATTTGCAAATTAATCTAATCCATCATTTGAAGACTACTAAGTATAAATGTTTACTAATATGATGGTTCCGAGTTTAAACTATGATGTTGGATTTTATCGTTTTCACATTGATTTTAAAGCCTTTGCAATATCAGTGATGTGAACAAATAATCGCCTACTCGTATCCTTAAATGACTCTTTGCTCAAGAATATGTAAAGTTTCTAGAAATCATTTCTAAACCGCTTGAGTATCTGCTTCAACAGAAGGGGCCACAGCAATATTATATACTATTAGATAAACACAATAATATAATGTATGTTTTTTTTACCTCCAAAAAGGTTAATTTTTATCTTGAGATTTTCCTGAATTATAATCAAGATATATACTCGACGTTCGGAGCAATTAAGCAGTTACGGTTATATATCATCATTCCGGTGACAGTTTAAAAATTTCTTTCGTTTACATCTAATGCCGAGCGTTTTGCTTCCTGTTTCTTAAAGATTTGTCTTATTTTAGAATTGAACTTATGCCTTTCACAAATGAAGCAAAATTAGATTAGGCATACTTAAATATGTTGTAAATTGTCTCTTTCCCAATCTCCGATCAATCCTTAGAGGACACTTGAATTTAAAGATGTTAAAAACATTTTAATCCGGAAAAAATCGTCTTGTCTTACACGAATTATAATCTTGGTATCTAGAGTGTTTGAGTAAAAATTTATTTCTTGTCCTTATATAGCGTACTTCAATATTACTTGAAGTACCGTCTGCAGGCAAGTTTTAAAAGGGTCAACTTTAAGATGAAATAAATGATTTTTATCACCACATACACTGTTTTCTGATTCCGATTTAGAAACAAACCTATTATTTCTTTTAGACAAATACGACAAAAAAGGACAATAAAACGTTTTAGAATTGTCGTAAACCAGTACATTATTTTGCCTTTTCAATAAAAGTTAATGTTAATTCACGAAAGAATTGTTCTTGACCTTTCATCCTCCAAATCATCTATTCCCAACTTCAACTTCCACTCCCACAATCAACATCTCATGCAATAATATATAGGCCTAAAGGGACGAAGAAAGTTTTATCACTTTATGTGTGATGCAAGATCAAAGAGAAAATCAACGCATATACAACATGCAAAAATATAAGCATGCAACCTCACAAGTTAATACAGAACGAGTGCAAAGATTCAAAACATTACCTAATGAAAAAATAGGACATTTTATATGAATCTCGAACCTTTTGACAAGAGTTTGAATAACTTCAGTGAATCTTAATGAAGTTTGTTTTCAGTTTATGTTTAAAAAATATTTAATAAATATTTACAATAAATGTACACATTATGATCTATGATCATAAAAAATGCATGCAATTTATTAAATACCGTGATTGAGGACCATTAACATTAAAATCCACCAATACATGACACTCCGAGGATTTTTGTAAAAGCTATTGCTCGAAATTTTTGTTGGTTGCCGTATAAATTTCCAAATAAGAAAATACTTCCCTGTTGTTTGTGTCGAGGCGATTTCCGATTTCTAAACAGGATGTACATGAAACAGATGTAAAGATACTCTTTGTGCAAAGGATTCTATTTATTTTTTTTATCTTTGAATGGTTCTTGTCAGTAGTTTTTTTAATGATTCAAAATTCATTGTGAAAAATCTTGACTAAATTACGTGTAAAAAAGGAGTTGACGATAAAGAATAAACAGGGGTAATTTCAAACTGTCCTATGGATAAAGTCTTAGAATAAGTACATTTTTGAAAGACAATGATTTACATGCACAATACCTCTTGTTGTTATAACTTGAGGAGTATATTTATTTCTTTGTACATGTAAGTAACAATATATATATGCATCTATTCAAGGTTTCGTAAGAATTTCTTCGACGAACGAAATTTAATTCATTAAAGTTATAAATATGTCTTACCGTAATCTTAAATTTTCTTGTAACATACTTATGATCATTCTGATTTTATTTAGCTGCGTAGCTTATATCATACTAAATTCGACAAAGCAGTTTCGTTAGTATCTAAATTTTATAAGGTTAAGCAATTTCCTTTATATCCTTAGAAATTTTAACTAAAAGAGGAGAAGGAGTAAGCGTTTGCGCTTATTTTTAGGTATTTTTATTAAGATGGCTATTTTCTTGCTAATGATATGCCATTTAAATCATTAGGTAAAATTCGAAATATACAAAGAGTTATGGCAATTTTTAGAAAATATCATCAACTTCTTCATTGCAAGTTTGATCAACTTTAATTAAGTTATATTTTCTTAACATTTAGTGAATTTGGCCAATATTCAATAAAAATTCAAATTAATCTCAAGCTTTCATTTGAATTTTCCCCCTAAAATGATCACCGTTTATTCCATACTGAGCCCGTATAAATCATAATAGGAAAAAATTCACCGTTTATATTTTCAACCGCATTTAAATCACTCTTAATTAATTCACATCAAGTGGGTGGGTACATACTGACGACCGTCATCATCGACAAGTACACATATTACATAAAAAGAAGAGTCAACTCTTCGATATATATATATTATGATCAATAAGTCGAATCGACCGGGTGCTTACAATACTACAACTGTTTATATAAGATTTGTATAATACCGTACAATTGTATTATAATATTATTTGCCCTTTTGTCAGTAAAATAAATTATTTATATAGATGCATTTTGGTTCTGTCATCAGACCGTGCATTTTATATAGTTGTTTACCAATTAATCCACGCAGATCAATCTTAAATGTTTAAGGTAAGACATAATTTAACAAAGTAAGCATTGTTCTTTAGTGTACTTGAAAATACGTGGTCACTTAATGAACTAAACATTGCAAAATAAAAGGAATGTGTTCATTCAATAGCATACACAATAATCAAAACTGTGGTTACATCTCTAACAGTATTTTCCTGTATATTATACATTGTTGCATTAACATATTTTGTTATGTATGAGATATGTGTACATATCATATTAGGTAAAATGGCCCTTTAAAGATTTGTGATCAAAAACGTTAAAAATCTACTCAAATATAAAATTCATCGATTTAAAGAGGGTCCTTGCAGGAAGGATTGTGATTATATAATTATTATGTTTAGTCGGGAAATCCGGTTGTACTCGAAAAGCACAAGCTAATGAATATCTTTCGACTAAATTATAAATGGTTCAATGTTATACGTATGATCAAACGGAAACAATAACAATTGTGGTCATTATGTAACAAAACGAAAAGCACTCATTTTTTAGAAATAAAAATCGTTTTCAAATTCAATACATTTATTTTCCCCAAATAACTATTACAAAACACAGTATATCGTTTTAAAAACCGTAGTAACTTGATCGTGCTTTTCGTGAAAATAAATGGAAAATTCTCCCACCACTAGAATATCGACCGTGTGTGGAACACGCTATTCTCTCCCTACAACACTATAATGTCCTGACGAAAGAAGTCACACGTTTTCGTAGGAACCTTTTCTAAATACGTTATGATACAGATGAATCTTCGGTTTGTCGTTGGGCTGAGTGGCTGTACTTTCTTCCGGCTTTCTCACTTCTTGGTCTTGTTTGACCTCTGTCCTGTTTATTTCCGCCTCATTGACACAAGTGGTCGGATTGTTCGACGAAGACGAGACGAAGGTCACCGTCTCCAAGTATTCATTTTGACGTGACTGTTCAAAGCGCCGTGGGTGAAGAGAAAAGTCTTCATTGGCATTTATCTTCCTATGTACAAAGATGAAAGCAATGTTTATATTAATTTTAAACTTAAAAAGAGTTTCTGTTTATAATTACTACATATAAAGTTGTTACATATTTCTAAAATCAATTCCGAATGTTCTTTCTGGTATGTGTCTATATACCTATAAATGCTTATTCAACACCTTAAATTTTTGAAATTTTACAAGTTGTAAACCACTTGTTTGTTGTGTTTTGATTTAACATACTTTATTTTTTGTTTAACCATCATGATGACTATGTATGTGAGACAGACGCTTAGGAACCCGGCCACTGCGCCCCCTAGGACGGCATCTGTAGTTAATGACCGCTTTTCCAGAATGTTCTCTGTAAAACAAATACATTTGTAAAAAAACAAAAAACAAAAAAACCCATATTATACTTAGCTATGCTGGACTCAATTAATTCATCTCATCGTATAAATGAGTGATAGTAGACTCAACTTTACTGGACGTTATTAAATACCTTAGTACTAAGCACTTAACATCTGTATGTTTAGGGTCAAATCACCTAATATACAGCATTGGTAGACGCATTGAAGGTTTTACCCTTGTGTCTTGTTAAAATAAGTCCACAGATTTTCTGGAAAGTAATGTGTATATGTGCAATTTTAAACTTGGAGAAAACACTTTTGATGGAACTTATTCATATAATCAATTTTGAATTCTCATTACGACTGTGACAAAAAAGTTTTCAATCACCAGCACGAAAAAAATTAAGGTAATCAAAAGTATATGTATATGTAGTTGACGACATGGTTCCAAGAGGAAATTGTTTAAAAAGAAAATATTTAAGACGGTAAGGTTGACATTTTCTTAATTTTATATTCAAGGGATCAGAATTTGAACACAGATGTGAAGAAAGAAAATCCAAGTTAATTTTTGAACGTTTATAATCGATATAATTTGTATTTACCTTTAACTTGTTGACAAATCTTAGTTTCTATCACTGACCATCGTCTGTCCTTGTTGCAATATATACCCAACATGTCGCTATGCAGTTGGTAACCATGGTGACATGACACTTGGCAGTAGGAGCCAACATTCCCAGTACAATTCCTACCCAATACGCCATTGGGAATATGGCTCGGGCATTTTATGTCTTTAGAAAAAGAAATATTTAAATCAAACTTAAGCTATTTCAGCCATTATTTTTTTTATTAACAAATTGGAAACACGAGATAATGAAAGCCTATATCTAAAATATACTTTTAACATAAATAATAAGAATTTTCTTGTATATTAGAGACTGATAATTTTTCAAGATTTACAGTCAAGTCGTACAAAGACCAACTCGTATACAGGTCAACTCGTATAGAAAAATTCCCGTATAAAAAACCTAAAGTCAACTCGTATACAAATAATTCCCTTATACAAAATTGAAAGTCAGCTCGTATACAAGAACCTTAAGTATGCCATTACAAAATGTTGTATACAAAAAATGAAAGTCAACTCGTATACAAGGTATATTTGAGTCATTATCTACATATAAAAAACTGATTAACGTTAGCCTATTTACAGAAATATACATGTATACTTTTATAGACAAATTATCTACTGTAAATATGTTTGTAATATTTATTATTATATATAATATTTGACAAAAATTATTTTTGATTATGTTTTTAGCCGCAATCATATAGAGCTTCATAAACATGACATATAAAGGCAGAAAGTTGGAGATATTTTTTTCAAACAATCTAATTAAGAGTAGGTATCTTAATTAGCCTTTGAGAGGTCATCGGTTTGGAGAACCAAGAAATGCCGCGTTTGTTGTTTTAACATTTAATGTTATGATGTGTAGAAATAATTACAGAATAATAATAGGCTAACTGGATTGGCAAAACTAAATGTCGTTAAAATCTTTGTGTAATTTCACATTGTTACTGAGTTTAATGATAAAAAAATGCACGATAACTTATGTATCAAATGAATATTTTGTTATTTAATATAGAATTGATAAATATCGTTTCATATTTCATGTATACGAGTTGACTTTCATTTTCGGTATATTAGCTGACTTTCGTTTTTTTATACGAGTTGACCTGTATACGAGTTCGTCTTTGTACGACTTGACTGGACTCCTTTTTCAAACATATTCTTGTTTATAGAAACCTAAATAAATGTTTGCATTGTACACGTATAGCTATCAGTAACATTGACAAACATATTAGGAACTCTTACGGATTTAATAAACCTACCTTGTGAAGGATTTGATACACACATTCCAATTGATATAACAGTCAAAATAAAAGGAACACTAACAATTTCCATGATTATACCTATCGTGAACTCTAGGAGGAATAGGGGATTAAAAGTCATCCAAGATATTTTAAATGTAGAACGATGATTCATTTCTTCTTGCCGTAATCAGAAAAGCCTACACTTATTGTCTTATTCCCTCCGCCCCCGAAACTATATCAAGTTCAGTTGCTTACCTGTAATGATTGACAGCAAAGATTTTTAAAATGATACTTTTAAAATTTACTTTGGTTTGGATGAATGAATTTTCTCTGAGTCGCTAGAAACAATATGCGAAAGACAAGAGGTTTTTGTTGTGGTTAAGCTATCACATTTCTAACCTTTAATGGTACATTGTTCTCGAAGGGACACAAAGACCCAGATTGCTTCCTCATTTGGATAAGATCCACAGACTGCATTCAACTATGTACCCAGTCTACGTTGATGTGTCAACGATATTGGTATTGTGTTGTTTTAAAAGTACTTTAGAAACTCGTGAAACGTGTGTTATGAGCAATTGCCTTTACAAATACCCAACATCTTTTCTGGTATGATAAGCAGTTTTGCATTGTTTTATGGCTTAGAGTGTTGTATTGTTTTAAAGATGATGTTGCCTTTTCGTTACGCTTTATCATTATCGACTAGACGATGATATTGCAGAACAGATATTTTCAAAAATTCTCAACTGCATTCTAAATATATTGCAAGCCAATAATTATTTAAACAAAACAATATACGTTTGCAGTTTTTTGGGGATAGCAAGTATTTGTCAATATTTGATACCGGCAAAATTAATAATCTTTATATACCTTAACAATTCATTAGTATTAATTATTAAATTAACAGCTGATGTCACATTATCTATATTCAAGATTTACACGCAGTAATTATTTATGACTTAAGTGTAGCATCGAGCCCTTTCTATTTCAGTGTACAATTAGTTACAAAATCACAAATTTAGATTAGACTTGATTAGTCATGATAGCTGGTTATAACTGAGTCTACAGGAATCACGTGCGCTCTATGAAAGAATGGAATTTTAGTATATATTTTTGATCAAACATTTGAACATTTGAGAACATTTTTAGCTAGTTCGTATATTTCTTGAATTGCTCAAACAGTGCACATGAGTATCCGACATTCGAAACGTTACATTACACATTGAATAGCTAGATGTATCAAATGTATTAACAAGATATATGTGAGCCAATGCTCATTAGTAATACCCCCGCTCTGATGTGAATATGCAAAATAAGCAAAGTCGACATTTACAGGAAGCTATCTGATTGGTACAAAAATTGATTCCAATGTATAACATGCCTAAACTAATAGTGTGTTAAAATTTAAAGCACTTGCGATACATAGTTGCTGAGTAATCTTTGAAGAAAATTTGTTTGAAAATTTAGGCTAAAAATAAACAGTCATCATTTAACAGGAAGTTGACGTCCGATTGGTACAAAAATACATCCCACCATATGGTATGCCTAAACAAGTAGTGTAATAAAATTTCAAGCATCTGCGATAAATAGTTGCTAAGAAATCATTGACGAAAATTTGTTTGAAAATTTAAGCCTAAATTTTCAAAGTCATCATTTAACAGGAAGTTGACGTCTGATTGGTACAAAAATAAATCCCACCATATAGCATGCCTAAACAAATATTGTGCTAAAATTTAAAGCATCTGCAATGAATAGTTGCTGAGAAAAATGCGACAGAAATATTTGTTACGGACAAAGACAGACAGACAGACAAACGGACACACAAGGGTAAAACAGAATACCACTTTCTCCTTCGGAGAGGGGGTATAATTAAGACAATTGATATACATGTTTGTATATATAAAAGTATGGTAATTTAGCTGTGCTACAATTTTTTTTTTATAAAGTCTGCATTTGAATATCGATGATGAAGACTGGATGCAATCCTTAATGTAACATTTTCATGATATTGAATGAAAGTGTTGATAATTAAATGTTATTGTTGTAGTAATATCTGAAAAGATATGTATACTGGTCCAACAGAGAGTGATGCACATCAGTGTGGAGCTGCCTGTCAAACAAGTGAACAGTGTAAGTTTGACCAATACACTCATTATAATTGTTTACTGTAGATATATAATTGTTTCTTGTGATGGACATAACCAGTCTTCAAAATGGTCAGACAAAAGACAATGTCTTTCTACTTTTTAATTTGAATGATTTATTTTGAAGTTATCATCAATGTCCTTTCTAATGCAAATTTGCAAATTTTTCCGAACTGTGATACTGTCAGACGATTTCTCCTTTCTTTGAACCACAATTCACAATTAGCTTGGCCTACAGTCTGTTTTTCTTCGTATCTTGCACAGTTGTAGCAAATATCTCTACTATACTGCTATTCTTTTCAATTACTGCTAAGTTTTTTACTATTTTTGGAAATACTGTGTCCCCACATTTCCCTGCATTGACTTTACTAAGATGATCCTTGAAAAGCTGAAACTAAAATAATATCACCAGTTGATTGCTTTGATATCATGATGAATGTAAATAATGTCAAAGTTCTTAGAGGTGTCAAACTAATATTTAAGATTTTTGACAAATATATATGTACATATGTAGGTTGTTTATGAAGGTTTTTTATGATATTTTATTTTACAGTGTTTTCTTCAATGGATATGGTGGCTATAGTAGCACAGACACACCAGTTTGAACAGGAGAATAGGGAACTCCATGAAGCTTTAGCAGTCTTGCAGTCAAATAACAAAAAACTTTGTAGCACTTGTACCCAAACTGATGTACTTGTTGAACAGTTCAATGTGGTATCTGTGTCTAATTCTAAAATCAAAAATCTGTTTCAGTTCTACACAGGAATAACATATTTGTTATTTTTGATGTTGATTTCATTTTTGTTTCCCAGTGGAACTCTCTCAAATGTAAACCCTGTTACTTATGACTCTAATAGAGAAGAGGTTAAGAGACTGCCTGTTGATCAGCAAGTGTTTTTGTTTTACATGTAATGTAGAATAAGAAATGGACTTCAAGACTTCAAGTAAAAGATTTGGCTTGTAGATTTAATATAAAGATTAAAAGTGTATCAACAGTTCTCAACGGCATCTCCAAGTATATATATTTACGTCAAGGATCACTTAATTGGATTCTGGCCACATAGAAGTGTAATTATTCAAAACATGCCGTCTGTATATAGGGACGAGCTTCCTAATTGTATTGCTATTATTGGTTGTACTGAAATTAAGATTCAAAAGTCATCATCATTATTATGCCAAAGTCAATGTTACAGTGAATATAAATCAGCAAACACCTTAAAATCTCTTGTAGTCCAAGAGGTTCTATCTTATTTGTGTCAGATTTATACTGTGGATATATTTCAGACAATGATATTTGTATCAAAAGTAGATTTTTTTGAGTATCAAGAATCTCTGATGCAGCGAGGATATTTACATCCAGGTGACTCTATAATGGCAGACACAAACTAGCTTAAATAGGACTAAAGCTGGATATTCCTCCATTTGCGACTAGTGCCCATTCAATGAGTGCAGCTAATGTTCCCCTGACCAGGAAGATTGCAGCTCACAGGATTCATGTGCAGAGGGCAATTAACCAAATTAAGTGTTTCAAACTTTTCAGTAGCAAATTTCCTGTCAGTCTGTTGCACACTATCGATGAACATTGGATTTGTGCTTCTCTTCTTACAAACTTTCAAGATCCTCTTGTGAAACAACCAGAGCAAGTATCCGTGTTTATTGTTCATTTGTAAGTTGTTTTGCTGAGAGTATATCGCGCTTTGTTAGAGTATCGGTGTACTTGTACTTTTGTATCTTTATCACAAAATATACTAATAAGTGACCGGGGCGAACAATTATGATATGTTATTAATGATCTCCGATCATCAGCAATGTTCGATAACTCTTAATTATCCGGATTTTTTTTTTATTCGTACCATAAATTTGCCTTTTATATAGACAAATTTAATTAGTCTTGATTTGTTGATATTACACCCAACTATTCATCAAAATGCTTGGGCTAGTAGCTCTACATGTACATAGACCTACTACATAAAGGTTATGGGTTTCGAGCCATCGATGCACCAGTACAACCTTTTTTTCTAATTTGTTTGATATCACCTTGCACATTTATTCCATTATATCCATCGTGGCCAAAATTGCAATAACTTCGTAAAATGCATGGATACTATCAAAAAATTTCTTTCTATTTTATTTTATTTACAAAGTTTGAAGGATAAATAACATTTTTATGATGAAAATTAACTTTGAGTCTGAGGATCGGAGAACCTTAACATTATGATTAAATAATGACTTTGGGTCATGAAACTAATTTTGATATAAGCATGACTTTATTATACTGGTAGGCATGTTTTTTTTTGTAATCGTGCTTGGCTGTTTATATGTATTGGGGAATGTTTGTAGTTCAAATCTTTCCAATAAGAATTATTAATGTGATTATAGCAACATTTGCTTAGACATGTTGCTTATGATATAATGCCAAAAATTGATATTTTAATCGTTATGTCAGTAATGGATGAATGTTTTTAATAGTTTAATGTGTAGTATTTTTATTGGAAAGCTTAACAACAATGGGTATTTTATACTTTAGAATAAAAATGATGCATTATGTTTAAATGTTCAATTCTGTTTGCATGTACATTTAAATACATGTAATATACATACATTTTCCAGAATAAGTAATTTTTAAGTAAGTCCAAGTTGATTGAATGCAAAATATCTGAATACTCAATGTGTATTGAAGACATACATGATGTTTGAGCATGGATCCCTCTTGAATATTTCCACAAATAGATTGCTGTAAACTAATATCCTTCTGCAGCAAATATAATAAAGGCAGTTGTGGATCAGCTTTAAGCCTTTTAACATCCTCAGGATACACATCAGGAATTCTATGTAAATTAAAGGGCAATTTTGTTACCAGCTTTTTATTCCAAATGTTGTATATTGTTGCGATTGTAAATTTGTGATTTGGTATTGATAATTAGAAATTATTGTTTACATTTGATTTGGTTCGTCAACAATAACTGGTTTCTTCTTTCTTTGTGTTGGTTTAGGCTTTGAAAAAACCATGGTTGAAACCGGCTCAGGCTAAATTTTGGAGCCTCTTGGTTTATGCCAGTTTGTAGAAGCCTCCATTGTTTACTCTTTTGTCCGAGGCTGCGCCGTTGCTTTGACGTATCTACGGTTGGCGGCGCTTATGCTATGGAACGGTGTATTGAGCCGATTTGAACGTTTGTGCATTTTTGTGAAATGAAAAAATGACAATAACAAACTGTCAACCATCTCAAAAATCCATAAAACGAAATACAAATTCAAAGCAGAGCAACACAGACCTCCAAAAAGATAGAGGTAGGATCAGGTGCCATGGAGGAGTGAGCATCCTTTGCTGACCGGTCACACCCGCCGTGTGAAACCATTTTCCACAGGTGTCCCACACAATTCAACTGCGTGTAGTTGCTGCCCTCTCTCTTTCAATTTAAGCATATATATACATGTATGTTTCAAGGTAACAAATAAAATCTAATGTAGATAGAAATCAATAAGATCTGTCTTTTCACAGTCTTTTCTTTTATTCAGTTTTTATTTTCTACTTGGAATTAAAATTAAATTATATTAAATTAAATGGTACATGCAGAGAACTTTGGTAAACAGGAAGGCCTTGATTTTACCCACCTTTAGGGTTTTGGTAGCAGCAGGAGTGCAAATGAAAAAGGAATCATTTTCATTTGTTACACAACAAATGACATGTGGTGATAACGAACAGTGTTCAAATTCAAAAGTCAAAAGAAAATTACAAAACAGGAGCAGAGCAAACACGAACTTCTTAAAAAAATAGAGGTAGGATCAGGTGCCATGGAGGAGTGAGCATCCACTGCTGACCGGTCACACCCGCCGTGTGCTCTTTGTCGTAATCGGGGGAAAAACCCGGAAAAGTCCGTAAACATTAGATGATTAATAAGGAAGAAGACATTATTGTGGCCATGCAAAAATCAAATAACAAAAACCACTTTTTGAACACTTGTAGATGCAGAATCTTTCAAAGACAGGGTTTCTGCTCTGGTGACATAAACGAGCTGACATGCATTAAACTTTCTTGATATTATGAGATCAAGGATTCCTTGAAATAAGCGAGGATTGTACTAATAATATCATATTGCTAAGCAGCACACGGCCCAAAATCTTTACTGAAGTTCCATCGCAAAAACATGTAGGGTGATTTCAACATGCATGCATCGGACAGCCTTGGATTTTTCTTTTTGATTATGCATCAATTACAATCCGAATTGTTTGAATAGTTACAGGTTTTCCCCTTGCTTAAAACGTAGAAAATAAAGAAAAATAATGAAGTTTTGAGCTATTTCAGCATGGATCGGACAATATTTACCAAACATCTAACAACTACAGAAGAGAATAAAAGTAACATTTTCCAATTTTCTTGCGAAATTCAGAGGTTCCGAAAAATAAACATATAAAACTGCTATTTAGATTTGTTTAAAAGTAAATCCTTGAATATACAGTTCAGAAATTTAGACTAGTGGATCTCTTTAAAGGAATATTTATCATCGAGGGGTTCTTTATCGTGCCTGCACCTACAGTAACTTTGGATTTAAAAGGCTGCATCCATATATTAACTCGGATTATCATTTTATGTGATCGGAGGAGAAATGTTGCATCACTATCGACTATCGTTTTTTATTGTTATTTTACTATGCATTTAAGGCATATCACAAGGAATTGGCACCTGACATGTTGATTATTAGAAAAAAAAATGTCCGATGCATTGTTAAAACTGACATGAATTCATAAAAGTATTTGGTTGCCATGTTAGTTTCGATCATTCCTAAAGTCGAGAAAGTTACGCTCAGTTGCTTTCCGATCGAGGCATTCAGGTTGCACGGACTTCTCAATGCATGAACTACACATTGAAGTTAAATGTTTGTAAAAAGGGAACTACAATCAATAAAACAAAATATATTTAATGTTTGAAAGAATTTTCAAGGTACCCACATTATTTTGCACAAATAGTTCTGTCTTACTTCGCATGCACATCGAACGTATGTCGTTTATACAGCATGCATAGCATCTACATCTTTTTGAAGACCCCCGCGGCACGACATCCATCACAGAAGATGAATGATAGTAAATCCAAGAAAGTGACAACGTAACAGCGTTTCCATCGGTTTTTACATAAACACCCCGTTTTTAATATCCATGTGGTCATTGACATAACTCGATCTACCACAGTGTGGGGATTGCGCATGTGCGATGTTGTTACACAGGAAAACGTTCTACAGTTATCGAGGATTTTTGAAATATGTGTGTGCCTGGATTTTAGTCAGGCTTGTTTCGTCGTTCATTGGATATTCCTTACCAGTGCAGTGGTTGTCGTATTATTTTTGTTCAAATCGCGTTTCTACAAGTCTTTTCGTCCAATGCAACATGTTCGGGTGAATGAAATATCCTAATGCGGTGAAGCATGAATAGTGCTATCGGCCTTATATAGGGGGTGTATATAGGGGGTGTGTAGCGATGAGCAGAATAATAGAAATCGAGAACTAATATGGCGGTAGTCGGAGATAAAAGGGAAATAATGCGTATTTATGAATTCATGTCAGCTTTAATTTGTGTCCGATAGTGAAATGAATATATGGAGCAGAAATTACCTTGACATTAATTGATAAAATTTCTATGTTTAAATTTAATCAAATATTGTTTCAAAACTTACTTCTTTCTAACTATGTTGGGTGCATTTGCACTTATATTCACATTCAAATGCACACCATTGAAATCATGCTTTTGTGTAAAATCTTATTTTTAATGGCGTATATAACTTCATTTTACGATGCCTATATTTCTATTTCGTTGGCATCGTGATAATCAAATTTTTGATAATAATAAAAATCATTAGTTCTAATTCAGGGATATACGAAACAACACACGAGTACATTTACATTTTTTTGTAAATTTTTAATTTAAGTTGTCTGATCCATGATATTTGTCCAATGCATAGTGAACTCGCCCTACAAATTAAAGATAAATAAAACGTAACGTACGTCAGTCGGTTCTTTTTACCCTTATGTTAAAACATCAAAATGATATTTACTTTGCATTTAAAAAAAATTCAATGTAATTTCATTTCATTTTTCCTTTTGCAATCTGATTGGCTGTTTGATGCCGGATAGGATATGAGAGAATTAAAGTTGCGTGTTTCTATCATGTACCCTGCGCCTCATCCTTCTCAACTTTAAAGACGGTGGCACTACATAGCGGAATTTTCTTTCAAATATTTTTTGTTTACAAGTACCGAATTGTGCAATAGGGCCTACAAAAAATATGCTGTGTTTCGGGTAACCCGACCTAACCTACAAAAATGCCCGATCCTACCATTTTTAGATGTCTTTTTTCATCTTAGTATGATTTTTATATTATTTCCATTAAAAGCAGGTTTTTAAATATGCCCGTATGCAGAAAAAATATGATAAAATAAAAAAAAAATCCCTACCTACCTAACCTAATTTTTTCATCAGTGTTACCCTAAACACACAATTTTTTTTAGGCATAGCGAGGCACGGGCGGAGGACGTCAGTTTTATTCGTTTCCCCAAAGGCAAAACAAAAGGAAGCATTTAGACAAATGTCGTGAACAGGAAAAAGTGGATGTCCGATCATTTTGTTGACGGGAGAAAAAGAGACGATCTTTGCATCAACTATGTTTGCATTCAAATAGAAACAGGTAGAATATAAGAGGAAGAAACAACCAGGGTATTTACGAATGATGTTTATTAACTCATTCATCTTGATGAAAAATGACAATAATAGTCAACCGTCTCAAAAATCCATATAGCGACCGGTCGCACCCGCCATTTGCTCATTGTCATGATCATAAAAACAGAAGAAACCGTAGTCAGTCTAGTATATAAATAATGGTCTAAGAAGTATGAAAAACGTCAGTGTCTTAATGAAACATTGCACTTGCTGACAAGGTCATTGTATCGACCATAGAACTTGCGTAAAGATGATTTTAATCGAGGTTCTTGATATTTTTGTTCCAAAAACTTGTTGGTTGATAGCTTGCCTCGTTTAAGAAATTGTTCGTATGTAGAGCATGCTCTTGCATAACATATAAGTTGAGAGACATAAACCCCCATAAGCAGGTGATGATGGTATATTGCTACATAATAGGGATGGGACGATCCACTTATGCATCGGTGCATCACTGTATTAATTCTGACGATCCATCGATTAATACACCTATCATTAGTACCACATTACCCGAGTTACGTTTTTAAAAAAATGTCCAAAAATATCCGAGCTTCGTAAATCGGTTATTTTAAGTCCGCGCGTCAAATACGTCAGTACAAATATGGCGTCGGAAGACTACATCAAGTTAACGAAACCGTTAGCAGTAAATCTGGTGTATGGGAGACGTTGGGGTTGCCCGTTTATGAAAATAACGGGGTACGCAGTACATATAAATCAAAGGTTGTGTGTAAAGTGTGTAATGCGCATTTAAAGGACAATGGGAACAATACTAATATGCAGAAACACATCGACAGACAGATTGACGGTTTGTTATTGTCATTTTTTCACACCACATGTCTGTTTCATCTTCATCTCGTACCGTTACTAGTGTCGCAGAGAAAGTGAAGATCGATGAGTCACAGCGACGAACAGTAAGTGGACAATTACGTCTACAATGTAATCATTCGACTCTCCGATGGCAAAAACGTTGAACAGAAAAGTTGGTGTAGCGGAACAGTTTCATGAACGACTTGTCTATTACTGTTTAAGACATTTTACGTACGAGTTAACATTCTTTGTTATTGAAAGTAAACTGCACAGCGTGCACACGCTATTATGTACATGCAACTTTAGCAACTAAATTACAATCCACCATAGAGAAGTTAAATTAACATCAGATGTCACTTATCAGTTATCATCACCTTTTAACTCGTACACATTTCAAGTTTAATGATTTATTTACTATCAGAAAACATATATTGTGGTATACGTAACTCCCGCCATTTTTGTAATCGTAACTGTGTCGTTTATACATTTAATGTTTGTACCCAGTTTGTGATGTTCATTTTTTGTTTATTGTAGTATTTTACCTCTTCCGAGAGTCTGTGGAATAAACTATAAAACGCACAAAATAGTTATACATCACAGTTGGAGTGTTTATTGCTTAAGATTTGAGGCCACTGTCTATCGTCGATAACTTGCATTTTTGCGAGTTCGTCACAGAGTTGGACCCAACATATTCTTTACCTACAAGAAAGTACTTTTCAGATAAAGTTATTCCTCAATTGTATAGCGAAGTAAAAGACAAAATAATCACTGAACTCAAAGAAACAGAGTCTGTTACATTAACCATTGACTCATGGACCTCCAGAGCATGTGAAAGTTATGTCACTATTACTGTGTATTTTATGCAGTCTGATTGGAATAGAAGTCCTATGTATTGCCGATAAGACATTTAGATGTCTCCCACACTGGAGTGAACATAGGCAGTGTACTGAAGGATGCACTCACAGAATGGAAATTACCAACAGAACATGAAATAACACTAGTGATAGACAATGCATCCAACATGGAAATTGCAGCCAAAACAGCTGATCTGCATCCTCACATAGGCTGTTTTGCTCACACAGTTAATTTGGCATGACAAAAGGGACTGAAAGTTTTTGCACCGGGCAGGTTGCTTGCCAGGATACGTAAATTTGTAAGATTTTTTCATCGCTCTACGACTGCAACTGCTGTGCTTAAATCAAAGCAACAACAGCTGAGTTTACCCATTCACAAATTAGTACAGGATGTCCAGACAAGATGAAATAGCAGCTACGACATGATTCAGAGATATCTTGAACAGAAACCAGCAATCTATGCAGCTCTCTCATCTCCAAAATAGAAAAGAACATTCGAGATGTAGTCACCCTGTCTTGAGATGACATATTTGAAGCGAAGTCTTGGAACCATTAAAAACTATCACCAACATTATGTGTGCAGAGCATTAACCCACCGTCTCTTTAATTTATCCAATGAAAGCAAGTTATTCTAATTGTATGTAACGTTTTTGGGTCTCGTAGCTTTAATAGTTACTTAAACAATTACGTTACATAAATTGTGTGGGTCTCTTATTTCTGAAATTTACCCAATAAATAAAAGGATTTATAGTTTTCTATAAATTTATTTATAATTGCATTAAACAGTCAAAATACAAGATAGGTGTAAATAAACAACAAAATCACTCGATGGGTAATGGGTAATAGATACGATGGGTAATGGGTAATTTACCCGATGAAACAGTATGGGGAATCTGTGGGGGACCCAAATATACTGGGTACGAAATTTAGCATCAGACTTACCCAACCTAAATGTAAGGCACAAAATGTCTTGAGTACATATTTACCATTCTGCTGGGCGCTAAAGGCTCCATTTGAACGGGAGTGAGTTACGTAAATGTTGTACTGCACTGCCCTGCTGTCGTCTGCTCAGGGGCTCGTATATATACACTTTGGTCGGTAGGTGCGAATCACCTCACGCGCAAAACATACGGTACCGTACGGATTGGCGCCATGTTTGAGGAGAATCACACTGTGATTATCTTTGCAACCAAAGTAGTGTTTACGAGTAAATATGGGACTATACTTATGGTTAATTGCTTGGATAAGTAAAAGAATTATGCCTTAAACATTTGTAGGTAAGTCTTGTTGCTGTAAATACTCCGTTTATATCACGGATGAGTTTCTCTCATTGAGGAAATTCGGGTTCATGATATACATAAGTAACAAATATTCAATACGAGCTAATATAAATACAATGCATTATCTTGATATAAATAACCTAACAACTAGGATGTATTAACGAAGAAATTAAGCTTTACATGTTACTTAGGAACAGATAGAAGGGAAAATCATGAAGCTGTATATTGACTGAAAAATCCGTAACACAGCCCCCCTTCTTCTGAACATTCGTCCCGAATGTTGTACAGGTAAGAACTCTTATGTTGAAAGTTGGCTTTCCTTATATGGGAATAAATCTCCATTTATAAAGACAACATACTCACTGAGTTCAATTACAACAATTTATGGGATAACAATAAGACATCATAAATACAATACATTAATAATAACATTTTAAACAATAACAATAATGTGAATAAAAATATAACTTAACCAATAATGATAACAATTTAAGAAAATGAATAATATGACATATATATCAATAAAATGTTTTATCACAGGTACACATCAGATGCATCACAAATCCAGCACAACATCACTGATGTGAAAACAACTTGAGCATGGACTCAATTAATCTACAGAGAACGTCAATCTCATAAAACGCACATTCTTGAGAAAGTTCCTTCAGAGCAGTAACAGAAGTTGGAATAGAGATGGATGATACACAGCAGCTGTTCCTCAGGAAGTCTAATATGAAAGGGAAATGTTTTGGATTCCGGTCGATGAAGAAAGGTGTTGATGGCAGTTTAGAGGACAAAGTTGCGAGCAACGAGGAAGGATCCTCCCGCAGTGTGGATCTGGTGGTGGTGAACATGGTCCCTCCAATGTTCAGGGTTACCACCTCGTCCTGCTTTGCAATGATATCTTTGACCTTTAGGGACAGCTTATTGGTAGGTATGTACGGAGTGGAAGAAGGGAGGTCCGGAACAGCATACTCCTGTTCGGGTTCTGGATCAATAACACCGTCTGTATGAATGGACAACTGATCAGGATTGGAGCGTTTGGAGACAAGAGTTGTCTTGGAATAAATGGAATTCTTGTCCGATTCTGATAAAGCCAAGTCTTTATTAAGGTCAGGCAGGGGGATCTCCAAGGCTTTTGAAGAAGCTGGCTTCACAGATAAAGCTGCAGAAGTGGAAGTGTCGGGACTAACGGTACTGGAGGCAGAAACTGGATCCTTTGGTGTCAGAGAGTCGCCAGAAGACTTCGGAACTGGGATCTTCAAACTCATCAGAGGAATGATGGTACGTGAGGGTCCAGCAGATGGGGGGAGTCCATAGCATCGCTTCTTCTTTGGAAGAGGCTCCAAGCATTGGGCTGTCCTCTTGGATCTAGCGAGGTTGGTGTTGCCTAATTGAGAACAGACTGGTCGTTGAACTGGATTGCAGAACTTCGACCTGTTCCTCTGGAAGGTCTGGAATTCAATCGCCTCGTCGCCAGTGAACGTACCAGTTGCCTTTTTGATTAGTTGGAATGAAGACACTGGACAACCATGCTTTTGATCCGTTCTAGAAAATGTGTTGCCACAGGAGGTGCACTTATGACCGAATCCGGAGTGGACGGTCGTTATATGCCTCTCACAATGGTTTGGGAGTGAGAACTCTTTATCACAAATGGTGCAATCGTATTTCTGGATCTGAAATTCGACAAAATAAATTTTATTAGCAAGACGTAAAAGGGAAATATAATGGAAAGAGATAAAAATAATGGACAGGGATCCAATCATCACTTAGGGAAAGCAAGGTAGGTTATCTCCCTTATATGGTTTAAGTAAGTTATGGTGGACAATTTTTGGCTTATGTTTTAGAGTTTTTCTGATTTTGTATATAACATCATTCACTCTTTTAACAATAAGGTAGGGACCAGTCCATGGTCTACATAACTTTTTTCCATGTTTCTCATATTTTGGAGAGTAAAACCAAACTGCATCACCCACTTGATACAAGTGTTGATGAATTTTTTTGCTATATTCTCTGATCATGTGTTTGGTAGATGATTGAAGTTGATTACGGGCGTGGTTATGAATAATTTGTAATTTGCTTGCTAATTCATTTGCAAATTCAGATCCATACTTTTGCTTTTGTGCTTCAGGGTCTGGGACACCAAGCACCAGATCAATGGGTAGATGGGTTGGTCTACCAAAAACCATTTCATTTGGGCTAACCTTTGTAGATTCGTGGACAGACGATCTATATGCCATCATTAAAAGGGGTATGTATTCATCCCAATCTTGTTGGGTTTCGTTGACAAAGGCTGAAAGCATGTTCTCTATCGTGCGGTTAGCACGTTCGATCATGCCGTCTGACTGTGGCCTATAAGGGGTAGTGCGGGTTTTTACAATGCCAAGTATATTGCAGATGTCTTGGAATAACTCAGACTCAAAGGATCTACCTTGGTCAGAATGTAATTCCATAGGTACACCAAATATAGATATAACTCTTTCAATAAGTATTTTGGCAATAGTGTGGGCCTTTTGGTTTTTGATAGGGAAAGCATCAACCCATTTTGTAAAGTAGTCACCCACTACAAGAAGATATGAATTTTTCTTTTTAGTAAGGGGGAGTGGACCCATAATATCTATGGCCAACCTTTCCATAGGTTCTCCCACAATATATTTTTGTAAGGGTGCTTTGGGTAATTTATGGGGGGATTTTCTTGATTGGCATAGATCGCATTTACTACAAAAGGTTTTAGCGTCTTGAGACATGTGATACCAGAAGTATCTGTCTTTGATTTTTGATAGGGTTTTTCGAACACCTAAATGACCGCCAGTGACACTGTTGTGCAATTGTTGAAATATGAGATGCTTAAGGGATTGGGGAAGGACAATTTGGTATTTTGGCTGGACACCTTCCCAAATATGAAATAAGACCCCATTTAAAAATTTGAGGGAATCATATCTGACCCAGTAATATTTATGGGCTTCACTAAGATGGGATATTTCTTCCCATTTAGGTCTGTCCTTGGACTTTACCCATTCTATGACGGTTTTAATGATTGGGTCTTGGTTTTGGGATTCTTTGATGTCAAGATTTTGGGCATGGGGATCAATATCGGGCAAATTATTTTGGGCGGTACTTTGAGCTCTTGTAGTTATAGCAGAGCAAGAGGGCTCATACTTCTCTTCTGCTTTATTACAGTGTTTGCAGTCAAGGGGACAGGGTCTCCTAGAGAGGGCATCAGCATTGCTGTGAGATCTGCCGGCTCTATGCTCCACTTTGAATTCGTATTGTGACAATAATTCAAACCAACGAGCAATTTGGCCTTCTGGGTTTTTGAAGTTTAGGAGCCAGGTAAGTGAACCGTGGTCTGTCCTAACTTTGAAGGGTCTACCATATAAATAATGGTGAAAATTTTTAATGGATTTTACAATAGCCAATAATTCTCTGCGTGTTACACAATACCGTCTTTCTGTAGCACTGAAAGTTTTACTGTAATAGCAGATGACTTTTTCACTTCCATTTTGTTCTTGGGAAAGTACTGCGCCTAAGCCGTTATTTGAAGCGTCAGTATCGAGGATGAATAATCCTTCATTGTTTGGGTAGGAGAGGATTGGGGCACTGGTAAGGGCTCGTTTGAGTTTATCAAAAGCTTCTTGGCAGTTTTCATCCCAACGAAACTCTTGTTTAGATTCTGTGAGTTTATGAAGGGGTTTTGCAATATCAGCAAATTTGTAAATAAATTTGCGATAATAAGAACATAAACCGAGAAAACTTCTGATATTTTTAACGGAGGATGGGGTTGGCCAATTTATAACTGATTCAATTTTGGATGGGTCTGTTGCGACTCCATTTTCATCAACAATATGTCCTAAGAATGAAACTTGTTTCTGAAGTAGGTAACACTTTTTGGGGTTCATTTTTAGGTTTGCCCCTTTAAGTCTATGGAAAACTTGTTTCAGATTTATGATGTGTTCATCAAATGTCTGGGAAAGAATGATTATATCATCTAAATAGACCATACATATTTTCCAGGACAAGTTAGAGAGGACTTTCTCCATAAGCCTTTCGAAAGTAGCACCTGCATTGCAAAGACCAAAGGGCATGTTTAAGAATTGCCAATGACCACCACCAGGTATGGAAAACGCTGTTTTGGGTTTGTCATCTGGGGCCATCTTAACTTGCCAATAACCGCTTTTTAGGTCTATGGTTGAAAACCATTTTGCTCCTGCTAGGGCGTCTAGGGTAGAATCAATTCTGGGAATTGGGTAACTATCTTTAATTGTCACATCATTTAACTTTCTATAATCAATACAGAATCTTATGGACCCGTCCTTTTTCTTAACAAGGACAATCGGGGAACTCCAGGGGCTATTGGAGGTTTCTATTACTCCCTTATCTAACATATCCTCTATTTCTTTTTCGACTTCACCCATTTTAGCTAAGGGTAATCTTCTTGGGTGTTGTTTAATGGGAGGGGCATTCCCAGTATTAATTTTGTGTTCAACAAGATTGGTAAGACCCATGTCAGTTGAGGTAGTGGAAAAGCTATTTTGATATTCAATAAGGAGATTTTGCAATTTTTGCTTTTGTTCAAGGGTAACTTCGTTGGGGAGTTTCTCAACAATACACTGCAAGTGGTCGGGGAATTGGGGTTTAAACTCCGGGTTCAGAGTATTAAGGGTGTGGGAATCGTCAGAGACTTCCCTTTCTAACACTTTGTCAACACAGTTGACTGTGGCGATTTGGGTATTTTTGTAAAGCTTGACACTTTCATCTTTCAGATTCATGTACCGAACTGCGACCTCACTGTCTACAGTTATAAGGGTTTGGGGAATCAATAATTCATACTTCTCAACAAAACTCTGGATGGGTTCTATTACTCCAACCTCATCCTTAAATAAGGGGTTATCCACCTTTGCAGGGGCAATAAATTCACAATGGGGAGGAATTTCAATATCCTCAGCAAGACTTATCTTGCTACACGACACAACTTCTACACAAGATTTACTAAAGCAGGGAATGTCTAGACCCTGTACCTTTAGTTTCATCTTCTTCACAAAAAGGTCACATGAATTCTGAGTCATAAAATCTAATCCCAATATACATGGGGTTTGTATATCAGCCACAAGAACTTTATGGGTAACTTGAAAATTTTCAAGGGATATTTGAATGGGGCATTCTCCAGAAACTGGGATTATATCACCACTTGCAGATGTAAGTTTTATTGAAACTTGGGTAAGTTGGGGCTTTTCCAGTTTTAAATTTTTATAGAATTGGGTACTGACTATGGTCACGCTAGCGCCCGTGTCAACTAGCATAGGTATTCTTTTACTCCCAATTTTTCCAATAACATATATTCCATCATTTCCCCCTTTAATATCTCCCACTAAAATTTCTTTGGGGGTAGGTGTAGGACAAAGAATCTCTTTTTCAGATTTTACTTTGTTTTTATTTTTGAGTTTAGGTTTTAGTGGGAGTGGTTGAGCCATATTTAATGGCTGTTGTTGGGGCCTGCCCCTTGAAACTGCCGACTTCCGACCCCTGAATTCGACATTGGGTAGTTTCCCTGTCTTCGAGGTTCGAAAGGTCTGGGGTTGTTGGGGTAATTGCTCCCATTGCTATGATTTCTTTGGTTTGGTGAACCCTGGGGTTTAGGTCCATAATTTGGGGGTTTTTGATTTGGGTAGTTGGGCCTATATGGGTTTTGGTAAGAACCCTGGTTTGAGTAAGATGCATGGGAATTTTGTGCAAAATTTTGAGTTGGTTTATGGCCATTTCTTGTGAGAGCTCTGATTTCTTGGGTAAGGGACTGTAAATCTTTCCGCAAGTTTTGATTATCTTGTTTTAAAGAAGAGATAGGGTCCATTTCATTGCCATTAATTTCGTTAGAAGTTCTAACTCTTTGGGCATCGGCCAGTCTGTAAGTTTCCAAACGGATGGCCAATATCTCTGCTTCATTTATATCCCTGGGCTTAGCTTCCCTTAACCTCAATCGCATTTCTGGGTCTGGTAAGGCATCAATGAATTGATCCAGTGCCAGAATGCTTATACAAGTTTGGTCAGCCGTTGGGTATGCTTTGCGGGTTAATTTTTTAATGGATTGGGCCAGTTCGGGTAAGGTCTCATTGGAACCTCTTGTTTTGGTTTTTAGCTGGGCACGGTACATTTCAGATCTCTCGACGGAGCCATAACGTCTATTTAATATTTTAACCAAGGAATTGAAATCCCGCCGTTGGTCTCCATTAAGTTCACTTAGTAGAGCCCGGGCACCACCCGTTAGACTGCTGGCAAGGTACAGAGATTTAGTTCTATAGTCCCACCCATGTAAGTCACACAAAATTTCAAACTGGGTAAGGTATTCATCAAAATCCTCTGACCCGTCAAACGTTTGAGGTTTTAGGGTGACATGATTGGGCTTTTGAGCAAAATGATTGGGAACTCGATTTTCATTTCTGTCCATCTCATATAATGGGAAATGGGTATCTTGTGGGTTGCAACCATAATTGTGCTCTAACTCATGCAATGGGTCTGTATGAACTTGATTCTGCCCAGGTGCTTGGGATGAGTAAATGGGTCTAGAATTTGGAAAGTGATGATTGTCTCCCCTATCATAAATAGGACTTTTGACTTCTTTTTCCAAATTATTAACATGCTCTCTCAATTTTTGGTACTCATTTGTCATGCCCAATAATTTTTCATTTACATTTTGCATAAGAGACATAATAACATCAAATTGATTTTGATTAACAGGTTGGGCAATGTCTGATGCCTGGGATGAGGAATAAGGATCGAGAGCAGGTGTAGCCACCCTGTCAGCCTCCAAATGGTGGGGCGTAGATGGACGGGACTTAAAAGTGACTTCAAAACTTTCTTCAGACTCCATATTGTAAATGGGTACAAATAAAAATATTTGGTCAATAAAAATATACCAAAAAAAAAAATGTTGTTTACTTATTAATTAGTTTATGGGTAAACAGAGATAAGACAATGGAAATCCCACTTCTGACACCAGTTGTAACGTTTTTGGGTCTCGTAGCTTTAATAGTTACTTAAACAATTACGTTACATAAATTGTGTGGGTCTCTTATTTCTGAAATTTACCCAATAAATAAAAGGATTTATAGTTTTCTATAAATTTATTTATAATTGCATTAAACAGTCAAAATACAAGATAGGTGTAAATAAACAACAAAATCACTCGATGGGTAATGGGTAATAGATACGATGGGTAATGGGTAATTTACCCGATGAAACAGTATGGGGAATCTGTGGGGGACCCAAATATACTGGGTACGAAATTTAGCATCAGACTTACCCAACCTAAATGTAAGGCACAAAATGTCTTGAGTACATATTAACCATTCTGCTGGGCGCTAAAGGCTCCATTTGAACGGGAGTGAGTTACGTAAATGTTGTACTGCACTGCCCTGCTGTCGTCTGCTCAGGGGCTCGTATATATACACTTTGGTCGGTAGGTGCGAATCACCTCACGCGCAAAACATACGGTACCGTACGGATTGGCGCCATGTTTGAGGAGAATCACACTGTGATTATCTTTGCAACCAAAGTAGTGTTTACGAGTAAATATGGGACTATACTTATGGTTAATTGCTTGGATAAGTAAAAGAATTATGCCTTGAACATTTGTAGGTAAGTCTTGTTGCTGTAAATACTCCGTTTATATCACGGATGAGTTTCTCTCATTGAGGAAATTCGGGTTCATGATATACATAAGTAACAAATATTCAATACGAGCTAATATAAATACAATGCATTATCTTGATATAAATAACCTAACAACTAGGATGTATTAACGAAGAAATTAAGCTTTACATGTTACTTAGGAACAGATAGAAGGGAAAATCATGAAGCTGTATATTGACTGAAAAATCCGTAACATGTATGTAAGGATTTTTGTGAAGTTTTGGAATCCAGTATAAATACGGAAAATCAAATTCATTTTGTTTATTGGGGATATTAATAATATCCAAAACCGATTCATGATTTTGAAGTATTTCCTGCTTGGAAAGGCTACTGTGGGTGTAAGTAGGATTACCACATGCAGAATTGAAACCCAGTATTTTAAAATGCAATTAATATAATGTGCTTTACAAACAAAGACAATGTTGTTACCTGCCTTGTCAGCAGGGACCAGTAGATACGATAGTGCAATCTAGTATCTAGTTCTTTTCTCACTTCTGCTTTATTGAAAACAGAAAGATAGATGGTTTTCATTTGGTCTCTCAGTCGTTTAATAGATTTTAATATGCTTCTGATGCTTTTAACCCACTCTGACAAGAGCACATGGCGGGTGTGACCAGTCAGCAGAGGATGCTCACCCCTCCATGGCACCTGATCCTACCTCTATTTTTTAAGAGGTCCGTGTTTCCTCTGCTCCTGTTTTGTAATTTTCCTTTGGACCTTTGAATTTGAATACTTCGTTATCACATGTCATAAAATACAGTAAAATTAAAACAAATACAAATCTGAGGTTCTTTTTAGATTATAAAAAACAAAGTTTATTTAGCAAAACATCGATTTGTAGTCCTTAAATAATGTTAAAAAAATACTTGGAATAGGTTGATTTAAATTGGAGTGTGCGTGTCAAAACCTCCAAATAGTCATTTTAAGAACGTCAATGCCTTTTCTTTTATAGGATGTGTTTGAGCTCCATATTTTTATGCCCTACTTCGAAGAAGGGAGAGCATATTGCTTTGCTGTCGGTCGGTCGGTCCACCAACAGTTTCCGTTCATTTTCATCACAGAGGTTGCACATATTGAAATGAAATTTGATATATAGATTAATCATCATAATATCTAGGTCAAATTCGATTTGGGGTACGATCGAACAATTTTTGACAGATTTATGCCCCTTTGGACTTAGTAAAATTCCAATTATTTGCCGTTTCCGTACATTTTCTTTACAGAGGTTACACATACTGAAATAAAATTCGGCCTACAGATTTATCATAAGAATATCTATGTCAAGTTCGATTTGCGGAACAATGGAACAATTTTTGACAGATTTATGCCCCTTGAACTTTTTAATTTTTTGCAGTTTCCCTTCATTTTTCTTCCCAGAGGTCTAAGGGAGGGGCATATGTGTTTCACAAACATCTCTTTTTGTCATAGACTAAATATGGTTAAATGGAAGTCAAACGGATTTCAAAAGAACGAAAACGTGGAGACATGACCCACTATACTTTAAAAATATCATTTTGTATCCCAACAATTGAATGTTTTAGGAAAATACTGCCGTAAATTATTGGCCAAAGTCGGATATATAATATTTAAACAACACACTTTGTTGTGACTTAAATGGCTCAGTGGTTAGAGCACCAGACATTAGGTAACCTTATAGAACAAGGGTTTTTAGGATTTATATTTTTTTTGTTTTTATCGTTTGTTACAATTTTTAAAACTGAATATAGTTAGAAATGATATGAAAAAAATACGAAGCTAGTTGAAGGATATAGACTCCCTAAATTTTGTTCCTTTCATAATAAATTATCTTAGGTCTCCGTTGTTTACTATATTAACATCACCCGTAATGACGTGTCCGGCAGGACTATAGTTGTATTATTATTTCCTAATCTTTATTGGATACCTAAACTTCATACAAATCATTACAAAGTTATAAAGCGGGTTCCAGTAAATGTTCTACCAAGCCTCTTTCTTTACTCCTTACCAAAATATGAACATCAGTAAAGGAGAAACTTTAAGAGTACTGTGCAACAGTATATATTCAAGAAGCGGTGTAAATCAGATGTGGATACTTAAGAATTCCAAGGAACTTTTAAAAAACTCAAAATCCCAAAGTTTTACCGAAATCAATAGCATTAAAACGTACGACATTTCTACACTTTATACCACCATCCCCCACGATAAATTAAACTCCCGTCTTTTTGACATCATTGATAACTGCTTTTTTAATAAAAATAGATCTTGTCATCGGTCATTTGCAAAACTATTTTGTTAACAGCTTCGGATTGTGCACCCTATGTACTCTGAAGTTGACATTAAAAAGATGCTTGAGTTTCTGATAGACAACATCTATGTAGTTTTTGGAAATCAGGTCTTCCAACAATCTGTTGGAATCCCCATGGGTTCCAATTGTGCCCCATTGTTAGCAGGCCTATTTTTGTATTCATATGAAGCAGAATTTATTCAAAAAATTGTATGTGAAAAACAAATCACTCTCTGTGGCCGTCAACTCAACATTCAGGTATATCGACGACGTATTAACAATTGTTACTTCCATATTTACGTCGATTCGATATATCCCAGTGAACTTGAAATAAAAGATACCACAGTCTGCGTCATCTGTTTCATATTTGGATATTTTACTGGAAATGGACATTGATGGTAACCTAACAACAAAACTATATGATAAACGTGATGACTTCAATTTTTCTATAGTCAACTTTCCTTACTTATGTAGCAATAAACCTTCATCACTTGCATATGGTGTTTTTGTCTCTCAGTTAATTCGATACGCAAGGGCATGCTCTTCGTATGAACAATTTCTAAGGCGAGGCAAGCTACTGACAAACAGGTTGATGAAACAGGACTATCAACAGTCTCGTTTGAAGTCATCTTTTCGTAAGTTCTTTGGTCGAATGAACGAGCTTGTCAGCAAATACTATCTTCCACTGGGTCACATGCTGACTGACGTTTTTCATACTAATTATTAGACCATAATTAATCACCAAACTTTTCCGTTTCTTTCCCGATTACGACAAAGAGCACACGGCGGGTGTGGCCGATCATCAGAAGGTGCTCACTCCAATGAACCTGATCCTAGCTCTATTTTTATTTTTTAAAGAGGTCCTTGTTTGCTCTGCTCCTGTTTTGTAATTTTCCTTTGGACTTTTGAATTTTAACACTGTTCGTTATCATCACGTGTCATTTTTTTTGTAGGGTGAAGAACATGAACACATTGGAGGATATACAGCAAATTATTATGTTAATCAGCTGATCTCGAGATAAAGTATATACATCTTACATAAATTGTAAATATTCTTTAAAGACGTGCCGTGGCTTTTCGAAGATGCTCATACATGGTTCTTAATGGAAACTGGATTCGGTCAAAAGCATTAAACACAATATATAGCCAAATGAGATACATATACATTTATTTAATAGATAGCATCTTCATCAATGAGAATATTTTTATAAAAGGGTCAATATAATTTAATACTAAAGCATGGGTAATTATTGATATATAAGGACATCAATCTTTTACTGGTTAACCGGTAGTAAGAATTATGATAACTAGTTGACAAACCCCTAATTAGTGATAGAAATTAAAGAAAAAGCAATATATTTCAAGCAATTCTTTTACAGTTTGGATTAAATAACTTGAATCAATTTATTGGGGCAAAGATACTGAGATTATGGAGGGGAAGCTGTAACTAATTAATACAGTGAAAAAACCCTATCACTTCCCACTCTGTTCAGCTTTTTTAAAAATCATTATTGAATGATAAAATTTAAATTAAATAAGGGGTTACATACCAATGAATATATGTAACTAATTTCCTTGTGCATATCTTGCACCTTCCATTTTTAAATAGAGTTATGTATTTGTCTATTTAAATTTGAGGCTTGAGCATGTGCACGTAAAATGACGATCTGAAATGAAATTTTAAACAGCATACATGTATCTAGATTTATTCAGGGGTGTACATGTAGCTTAAACTTTTTTAAAGGGCACGCAAAAGTAGGCAGATGGTCTGGGGGCTGCCATTAGAACCCAGCAGGCGAAACCCCAGGAAGCTCCTGGGTTTTAACATTCTCTTCTGACAAAAATCAACGCTTTTCTTATGTGCATAAAGTATAAATCAAAGGGGCAAGGTCACGATTTTTGTCAAATTCTATTTTTTTTTAATTATTTACAATTCTTTTAATGATCAAATGAAATTTAAGAGTCAGCTGTATAGTTATAAGCAAGATACAGGGCTCACAATTCTTTGTCATGTAAATAAGGTTCGTGCCCTGTTTTTGTTTACATAGGTTCAATATACCGGTAAAAAATCTTTTTCAAGGTAATTTGTCTATCTTCTTATTCATTTTAAGCATAAATGCACAGTTCCCAGCGTTTAACACATTCATTATAGGTCTAAAACTGGAATTTTCACTTCAACATTGAAAATGTAAAAAAAAAAAAAGCTTTGTTTACATAGCAAAGATTTGTAAGCTCTTTATATCGCTTACAACTCAACAAATGACACTCAAATTTTGGTTGTCTATTCAAAATGCCTTCCTGATGCGTTGTAAACATTAAAATAAAAAAAAAATAAGTTTTGACCGAAATAGTGCATTTTTTCTTCGTGTTTGTTAAAAATAATCAATCCAACTATACGGTTAAAAATTATGCTTTAGTTTGAATGTATTGTAATATAAAAGTAGATTTAAATGAAAAAAACTAAAAATCATATATCAATTCAACAACTGAGAGAAAAAATCAAATATTTCATAAACGGATTTTAATTTTGCACAAACATGTTTGATGTTTGATTTCTGCTGAGTAGCGTGAACTCTCCGAGATTTCGCAGCTACAAACGCTTTCGTTGCTTTAAATTCTCCATATTAATTTCAAAGTCTCTATGTATATGGAGATGTCCAAGTGATTGTTGTTTTTTTTTTGGACCCTGATATTATTCAGTATTTTGCTAGTAAAAAATAAAAATTACTAAATTGCGAGTTCAATCTTTCTTATCCCTAACAATATTGATAAGATACAATGAAATTAGTATCAGAATAATTTCCATATTGATTGACAGTTTACTTAAACTCAACCTTAACCATTTTGTACTTTGACAAGAATAAAATACTCTGATGTAATTGCACTATTTCGTCCTGTAAATGCCCACCACAATTAGGGCAGGGAAAAGCATTCGTGTCCACAAGCTTAACATTTCCATTTTCCTCAATCAAAATGTTCTTTAGTGTTTCCTGAATTTTTAGATCTTAATTGTTCAGGTAGCACAAATTAAATTTTCTTTTCTGATCAGCACTGTATTTCGGAAGTTGTTGGAAGTAATAGACAGTGTAGCATTTATATAGTCAACTATGTCACAAATATCTGTATTTTCCACATTTTTGTACCTGTCTTCTTTAAGATGTCTTCTCAATTTTTTTTTAAAAAGTTACTGCAATTTTAGGGCCTGTTATCCATTCATAAAACCAAACATTACCTTAGCAAGCCCATATGTCTTTTTATGATATACAGCAAATTTATCCTCCAAGAATGAAATTTCTCCGCACAAGTCTTGTACATTCTATCATCATTATTTCAAATTGGAAATTGTCCAGGATATAAATCACATATGAAATATGTTTAATTTATATGTAAAATGTGTACATTTACCTCATTTTCATCTTTCTTTTTGCTCTAAAGAATAAACCTGGTCTAAAAATTACCCATATAATTTCATTAACAGTTGATATTTAATTACTAAGAATGTGTGAGTTAAAAATAAATAGATTATTAAAAGAGAGTTTCCCTTTCTACAAACAACACTATTTGAATGTGTACATCTGGTATATTTCTCTTAATAATGATGTTGTGGAAGCATGGTTAATGGCATTTTCTTGCTTCTATGTATAAAAATATAAAAACTAATTTATATACATGCACTAAAACATACATTATCAAATAAAGTTTCAGTATACATAATTATATTAATTTACATGTAAAATGTGTACATTTACCTCATTTTCATCATTTTTTTTCTCTGAGGAATAAACCTGGTCTAAAATAAATACCCATATAATTTCATAAACAGTTGATATTTAATTACTAAGAACGTGTGAGTTACAAATAAATATATTATTAAAAGAGAAATTCACTTTCTACAAACCTGATTCAAGATTATTTGAAAATGTGTGCATGCGGTATATTTCTCTGATAATGATTATGGCAGCATGGTTAATGGTATTTTCTTGCTTCTATGTATAAAAATAAAAAAAAAAAAAAAAAAAACTAATTTATATACATACACTTCCAACATACATTATCAAATAAAGTTTCAATATACATAACTATGTTGTTTATCATTGGCGTTTGGGATAGGAACAATCTGCAAAGATATAATCATTAATGTTTTTTAAAAAGAGTATAACAATTTCATTTCTAATTTTTCTAATCCGCTTGCAATCAACTTATTAATGTTAAGTTTTTTAAAACGAAATACTTCCAATATGTTCAGCGAAAAATCATAGTCCAGGATGGCAAAAACTGTGAATTTGTTATTTAGGGTCGCGTATGCATTATGCTGGTAAATTAATGCTTTATGTGCATTAAGGTAGTCACTTCAATTGTCCACCTGAAATTCACTGTGGTGAATACAGGTTGTTAAAGAAGAAGGACATTCCACTTTGACTCAACCTATTCAAGTAAAGTAAATTCTATCTCATATATAAGTAAGCAATGCATTAATGTTTGCAAAGAACAATATTTGATAAGGCCATATATCTACCCCCATTTACATCAGTTCTTAAATAGTATTATATAAAATCATATCTTCTTTAAACATTAGACAGAAATCGTCTACCACAATAATCTTTTTATTAGTCCTCATTCTCCAATAATTGTTAATCTATGAAGTTCCTAAAGTGGACCTTTTTGTTGCAATTTTGCAAATAATGGAAAACATTGCATCTTTCTTTTCATTTATGGCCTTGAAAAACATAAAGAGTGCATTTCTGCTCAAGTACCATTTTCACTTACATGAAGGTAGAGACCTGTGCAGAAAAAATACATAACTGACATAAGCTGGTTATTTTAATTTTCATCAATTAAAACGTTACAAAGAAGGAATATTTAGAAGTCTGAGGTCAGTCTGTGCAAGTCCGTTTAGTTTTTGCTCTCAATTTAGTTTTAAGTTTGATCGATCAAAAAATAATCAACGCAAATAAGCAGATGAAGAACAGAGTGCAATATCTTGAAAGCCATAATAATTCATAAGGTGTCTGCGCAAGCTGATTGTCCGGTATTTAATAAAATCTCATATATCTTGTTGAAGATCCTTGCAATTGGGTGCTATGATACTGTTATTAAAATACACTATAGATGAGGCATTTTGTCTATTGCGTCCAGCTTGCCAATCTCCTAAAAATACTTTGAAGAGTTGTTAGTGGCCTTGTATAACTCTTTCTATTGATGGAGAATTAAGATACATACCCAATGCTACTATTGCCAATACACAACTTTAGGACTTTCTTTCCTCAACTCGGAGATTATGTAACATTTTTTTCAGTTGCAATCTTTCATTAACTTCTATGAAAATGTTAGGCCTGTCTGGATTTTCTGATATAAAATTTGGATCCTCAAACTTCAATATTTTTGTTGAGGATTCCATGCCATACTTTGTGGCTGTTGCTGTCATTGCCAGATAGGGCTTGTCAGGAAATATTATCGTTAAGCTTTTGGAAAGATTTTCTGAAACTGCACCTTAAAAATATAATGTAGAAACAGAGAAATTAAAAAGAACAAGATATATGTAAGCCAATGCTCACCAATGATACACCGCTCTAATGGGAATATACAAAACAAGCAAAGTCAATATTTAACAGAAATTTGATTGATTGATTGTAAAATGTTTCAAGTATTTATTTTTGCTAGTTTGCATGAAGTATGAATACAAGCTGCAGTTCCTTGTTGTTTTTTACTGTTTTTTTTTAATTCTGAACTCAGTATGTAAACAAAACATGGCATTTTTTTAAATAACAAAGATCTGTAATATTTTCATCTCGCTTATAACTCGGCGGCTGACTCTGAAAATGTCGCAGTGGTAGCACTCGGCATAAATCACTTTGATGGAATGCTTTAGCTATGTTTGGCTGTTGCATTTTGATGTCATGAAGTTTGTCCTCAAGGATACATGCAACAGCTATCCAGTCCTATCGCACTCCACCCATTACGTGCAAATGTTCTATGCTAAAACAACTTCTTTATAACTGTGTTTGTAACCCAGTATAATTTCAACAGTTGGTTTAATTATAGAATTGTATTGTTTGGTTAGGGATAATTTTTAAACGGGTTTTCTAAAGGAAAAATAAGATTATTGAAATGGTGAAAATGGCAGGCGAGCGTGCGGCTGCCAAAAGGGTACCCCATGGTACGGATGACCCTTCCTACAGTTTTTAAAGATAGGAAGTTGTTTTGAAGATCAATTGTACATTAATCAGAGATGTACATATAACTTAAATTTTGATTTTTGATAATTTATTGAAAACAAGAGGCTCATGGGCCACATCCCTCACCTGAGCAACACTAGACAAGATAGAATCAGCTTTATGGAGTCACATACAAAATATCTGAACAAGGTCGTATAATAGTTCCTGTATAAAAAAAAAATCCCCCTGCACATTCTAATGTTTATCATTGAGTCCCTTTGTAACAGGATGATTTTGCTGTCATATCACATTTTTAGCATTGCAGTTCTCGAGAAGATTATCATACTGTTTATATATGGATTATAAACCTACAATGAACTTTGAACCCCTTGTGAGGCCCAAGAATTGTCCAGGGGCCAGAGTCTAAACAATTTTAAAGAATCAACAATATGTCAAAGTGTTTGCAAATAGGTAAAACCATATATGATAAAATTTGAGTTTTTGCGAATAATTTAAATGTTTTCCTTTGTAAAATTGGACCCCCCCCCCCCCCCTCCTCCAATGTGGACAATCTTACTCCTGGCAATTATGCTTTTGACAAATTTTAATCTACACTATCTGAATTGACTAAAGTGAGGATGCTTCCACACTAGTTACAGCTATGCTGCCTGATCGGTTTCTGAGAGGAAGATTTTTCTCTATATATTTTGATGTGAAAATTCGACACCCCACGTTGGCCCCACCCTACCCCTGGGGATCATGACTTTATCAAACTTGAATTATCCTAACCGAGGATGCTTTCACACAAGTTTCAGCTTTTCTGCCCGATTGGAATCTGAGAACAAGATTTTTAAATATTTTCTCTATATATTCCTATGAAAAAATTGGACCCTAATTGTGCCCCCATCCTACCCCTGGGGATCATGATTTGAACAAGCTTGAATCTTCCCTAACTGAGGATGCTTCAACACGAGTAATAGCTTTTCTGATCGATCAGTTTTTGAGAAGAAGTTTCTTTAAGATTTTTCTCTATATATTCCTATGTAAAAATTCAACCTCCATTGTGGCCTCAGCCTTCCCTTGGGGAAATGTACACCTGAGTGTGTATCAACAGAGGCATGCTCCTGTAGATTACAGATTTACCGCTCCCAGTCTTAAACCCTCCTAATGAAGTCAATCTTTATGTAATATTTATCACTATTCATATTTATTGAATACACTGGGCATTAAAACGTTCTTTCAACTTGTCAATAACAATGTCTATGGAGGCTGCCATTACAGCACCAGTCGTGACGTTAAGGTATCTGACCAATATTTGGACCTAATTTTTCTAACCTTGAACATCCATCAGGAATTAAATAATCTGATATTTATTCGAAGCATTTTAGAGTAGAAAAAGATATATCGAGAGAATTTTTCAAAAATATTATTAACTAAGTAGTAATTAATTGATGAAGATTGCATTAAGATCTATAGGGACAAACAAAATTTTTAGACTAAAAAGTAAATACAAAGAATTTCAATAAATGCTTTGGTGGAAAGATGTATTTAATCATTAAGAATACAAAAAGTTTTGAAAATGAATTTTATACCGAATACAATTTTTTTAAATTAATTTTTTTAGATTAAAAGCAAAGGGGGGTGGGGGGGGGGGCAACTCTTCAAGAAAAGGAAAAGGTCACTTTTAGGACACATTCCTCTTACATATTTGTACTTATACATGAAAATTATGTTAAAGTATACCGGGTATTAAGCCCATACACATCTGTTATGCATCCAATCATTGAATCTGGTGCTATTGTGGATCGAATACCCTAAAAGTACGGCATCTTTTATCATTTGGCTGATTTATAACTAAGCTGGGAGATCACGTGACGAAAACATTCCACCGTTTTGATAGTACGATATGCCAAGGGTTCGCGAGGAGCGGTGCGGATCAGAAACCCTTGGCTAGCAAAGATGGGTGCACTCAGCAACACAATATCTAGAAAGTGAATCCGACATCATCAAAAGGGATAACAGGCTTAGCCATTAAAGACCTGTACAAAATATACGTGTAGGCCATGAAGACTACTTCCGTCAGTGTGAACATGGGGAAATGGACCACGAAGTCCGACGGAAGAAATGGCTCAAGCCTAGTAAAAACTGATCATCTCTTGATCCTGATCTGCCTGAAAATTAAATATTTTGTCTACAATTATACATTACAAAACTTTTCATTACAATACAAATAGGATATATGCATGCCTGAGTTTCTGATAGACACCATCTATGTAGTTTTTGGAGACCAGGTCTTCCAACAATCAGTCGGAATCCCAATGGGCACAAATTGTGCTCCTCTATTGGCTGACTTATTTTTATATTCTTATGAAGCAAAATTCTTTCAAAAGCTTGTGCAAGAAAAGAATAAAGCTCTTGCTGTGGTCTTTAACTCGGCATTTAGTTATATTGATGATGTTTTATCCATTAACAACTGTTACACTGTACTTTCACTCTTATGTTAACTCAATATATACCAGTGAGCTTGAAATAAAAGATACCACAGATTCTGAAACATCTGTTTCATATTTGGATATTTTACTAGAAAAAGAGTTAATGGTAACTCAACAACAAAACTATATGATAAACGTGATGATTTGAATTTTTCCATCGTCAACTTCTCTTATGTAGCAACATAACATCATCACCTGCTTATGGGGTTTATGTCTCTCAGCTTATTCGTAATGCAGGAGCATGCTCGACATACGAACAATCTTTTAAACTACTAACAAACAAGTTGTTGGAACAAGAATATCAAGAACTTCGATTAAAATCATCTTTACGCAAGTTCTATGGTCAAAACAATGACCTTGTCAGCAAGTACAATATTTCATTAAAACACATGCTTACTGGCGTTTTTCATACTTGTTAGACCATTATGTATACACCGGACTGGCTACGGTTTCTTCCGTTTTTCATGATGTTGACAATGAGCATACGGCGGGTGCGACCAGTCGGCAGGGGATGCTTACTCCTCCTAGGCACCTGATCCTACCTCTATCTTTTTAGTGTCCGTGTTTCTCTGCTCTGAATTTGTATTTCGTTTTATGGATTTTTGAGATTTTTGACAGTTTGTTATTGTCATTTTTCATTTATTAGGATCAAGGGTGGTGGAAAAGTTAAAGGGCACCATCCACTCCAGGCAAATGAAGGACATCAGAAAGATGTCCCCAAAGCTGCAGACCTCTAATCTGAAAAATGTCATCGTTGATCAATCCCAGAAAATTCAATTTATGCAAAGGTTTGTCTTCTTTCTATTATATTCAAAATATGTTAACTCCATGCTAGAGAAGCGACATATCGAGTGAAGGTCGGAGAAATGCAACATCATGAAGATGCTGAACTATGACACCTCTACTATGTCATCAGTTTGTTTATCTGGAGAGATATGTAGATGTACAGTCACTACTGACTCGCTTCACGCGAAGTTAAATCCTTTGTATGGGCCAATTTCTGCTGAAAATGTTGATCGTATCACATTGCAACGGAACCCGAAAGGTTTTACCAAGCCATCCTTAGCACCATCCGACAAGTTGTCGATAACTAATATATCCGACTCGCCTGAAATCAGAAGACAGTTTTAAAGGTGAACTTGGAACTTTTTGACATGGTGTTGGTTATTTATATATTAATTACATATTTTCACAGTTATTTGGTTTTATGAATGTCAATAAAGCTTATTACCCATTGCTCTCAGGTATTTCTTCATACAGTTGCCTGTAACCATAATATTATATACTTCGGACAGTACGTTGAAGGCAGGCAGGTGCAAAATCAGTATGCTCTGTAATGCAAAATTTTCCTGGTTCTTCATTGATGACAGCCTAGACCTGTTGTATTTCTTTGCAGCAAAATGACTATGCATTGGTGTGTATAGGAGGGTTCAAATGTTTTAACTGGTATTTCGTTATTAATTAAGGTGTCGGAGATTAAGCACCAGAGCTACATCTTTGGATAAAACTGCTTACCGGGGAATCAATTAGATGCGTGGGGTCAATTTTCGTGGATTGTGATTTTTTGCTTTTTCGTGGGGTTTCTATGTGAATTTAAAATACTGCGTTACATTAAAATGCCATATAAACATTTATGCTGTCTTTCGTGGATGCTTCAGTTTCAGTTAGAAAACTAACTCTTTTAAAATTGCTTTCGTCGAAGATTTAAATTCTGGGGGAGGCTACTCATGAATACGACGGAAATTGAGCCACCACGAATTATAATGATTCCACAGTAGTCGAACATCCATTGCTGGGTTCTGGTCTGCAAAACATGTAGCCTTAGTAACCTGCAAATATTGTTATCAAAACGTGAACTATCAAAGCTGATATAGCAGGAGAGCGAAGAAGTATTTCTCAATTCTTCTGGTATTCCGAAAGCCATATCTTTTAAATAATATCAACGAATTGACGTATTATCATAATATTAATATTAAATCAGAGAATTTTGAGCCTGCATGTACAACTATGAATGAACTTAAGTACCTCTATTTATTCGAAATCAATAAACAGACAGACAGACAATATGAAAACTCGTGACTCCTGGTGCGCATCAGAAAAGTGTATTTTTCCTATGGTCAACTGCATGACGATGACAGTTTCTCTGTGAATTTAAAATACTGCGTTACATTAAAATGCCATTTATGCATTTATGCTGTCTTAAATATAAAATGAGATAATAGACAACCGTCAGGTCTACAATTGTGTTCCTCCTGTTGTTCCTACATGTGTACACAGTAGAAACGAATAGAGATAGTGCATCGGAGCAAAAGGGTGAATTTGAGTTATTGCGTCACATCAAAAGTCCTTATGGACAAAGAGATAATCGTTGGCTATAAAGGTAGATTTATTCTTTATGGTAATTTATATAACAAGGAAATCAATGGAGATATTGCGCCGCATGAAAGAGCTGTTGGACAGAGAGACACAGGTGGACTAACTGACGATTTTGTTGCACTAATGGGCACTCAAGTTTTACGTTATATAAGTTCATGATTTTTTGTAACAAAATGTTCGTCAAGAAAGAATTATTAGCCCCTTCTCTTTTGTAAAAAATAAAGATAAGTAATATGAGCATATTTATTCGATTGAAATGTTTAATTTGTTCCTTTTAAAAAATTCCTTAAAATATTAAAATAAAAAAACATGCTATAAGTTGCCAGAAATCAATATAGGATTTAGTTTGATTCCAATCCGAAGTGCAACTTAAATATATTTTAGAAGGAAACCAGGGAGAACATTTCAAATATCAATCAACTAATACTAATTACTGGGGTTAGAATTATTGATTTTTCTCTCATATAAATTTAACTTCACTAATAATATTTAATATTGTAAATACTTCGAATCCTTCATAAGTGAATAGATCCGTATGTCGCAAAAGGTCAATAGTTCATTGGATAACAAAGTGTATATAAACCCTGCAATAAAATAACGTTTTTATACTCCTTAAAGTTTACATAAATCGTATCAAATAAAGATTTGATAAAAAATTTAAAACTTCCAAAAGGTTTCATTGATTTATTAATTTTATCATTCACCAAGGCGTGCGGAGCAAGATATTCTTACAGATATATTCCGTAAACTCTCAATCTCTCTTGAATATGAAGACTGATTAACATTAACACAGATATTATGGAAGCATTATTATCATACTTGTAGTAATACTGACAAATATCATCTCAAAATGTAACAAATGTGGCATTGGTTTTCAAAGTGGAAGGGCAAGAACTACATGTAACACAAAATATCTTGCCAAACGAAAAAGAAATTGATTTACACATACAAACGTCGCTAAAAAATTATTAATTTAAAGAATTTCAGTATTTACAAATTTAATTGAAAGCTTTAGGTCTTTCTAAATATTCGGTCAGTGTCAAAAGACGTGGAAAAAATAGAATTTTAAACAAATACAATTATACTATTTGACCATTTTGTCCCCACCCATCTTCACAACGTCAAGGCTTTGTGATTACGGAACTCCACACAAACCCTTGACATAAGTCGCTATTTAAAAGTCGGGCTCACGCTTAACAATACGTAATAATTCTAAAAAGAAAATGTCCAATGAAATAACTCCATTTGAAACGTAGTTTGGGTTGAGCACATGTATGTCAAATCTCGAATGAGAAATTTGCGACAATATTAATTGTCTCACTGAAAATCAAAAGCTCGAGATATCATGTTTACATGTAATAGATAAACGGGACGTATTAATTGGAACTGAACACGTTTGATATATGATGACTTTCCATCGTTTTCCAACAGTATGCAACGTATATTTATAACTTCAGAAAGCTGTTCTAACACAGTGTCGATTTTAAAAAAAATAATCAGCAATATTTGTTTAGGGTATTATCCATACAAATGCGACAACAAGATCGAAAACTTGCTATTTTCTGGGATCAACATGTGCGCAGCCACATTTGTTTCGTTTCTGATATGAATGAAAACCGCATTCTGATTGGCTCCAAATTGAGACTTGGAACCAATGAAATATGACGGCCTGAGCCCGACTTTTAAATAGCGACTTATGTCAAGGGTTTGTGTGGAGTTCCGTAATCACAAAGCCTTGACGTTGTGAAAATGGTCCCCACCCTGCAGATAGAACCCCTAACCCGGGGTTCCTAAATTTATACTTTTGGTAAGGACTTTATGATCTTTCTAAACATGCCGTCAGTATCTATTCAGAGTAAGTAAAAGTAAAGACGAAGATTTTTCGAACATTATATATAATTATACTACATGTATATGACCATTAGTTAGACCATTAGTTAGAACACCTGTCCTGGGAGACATGAATTATACAATTTTAGTAAAGAGCTTAAACTAAACTGCAGTCAGTGTTTGCTCACTTTAAACAGAAGTAAAGAGGAAGATTTTTACACATTAAACACAATGTATGACCATTTTGACCTTGCCCTTCAATAACAATCCTTACCTTAGGAGACATGAAATTTATAATTTTAGTAGAGGGCTTCCTTGTGTACAAGTGTGTGATTATTCAGCCTTTCTTTCATGTGTGCTAAAGTACTATTTTGTATATTTTTCCCTGCCCTAGGGCTCCTGTGAAGCATACAATGTTACGTTCCTCTTACCAAAAGATGCATCATACTAAATTTGAAAAGAATTGGCCATGTACATGTAGATTCCTGGTAGACGTTAAAATGATCAATCATTGATCTTTAATTTTATGAGAATCCATCCACTGAATTCATAAGTCATATGTAATCGGATTACAGATATGAAGCAACAATTTTAATCAAAATGTCAATCATTCTGGTTATTTAAGCATATTTGGTAAGGTCTACTACTGAATAAAACCGAATGCCATGAAAAAGACACATTTACATATATAAAAATAAGTATAAATTTCCTGGCTGGTGTGTGAGTTATTTTTCTGACTTATACCTGTCACAACGCTCACCCAATTAAAGATTGTATATACCTTGCAGAAATAAAACCACCAATAATTAAAACCAATTGCTTCTAGATTCTATTTTACAGGTATATACTTAATATAGTACTTAAGTATGTTTATTGTGTTTTTCGAAATGAAAGTATTTATTAGATGGAAACTTTGTTGATGATTTGGACATTAATGACAAATTACGTTCGCATGATTTTTGATATGTTGAATGCCAAATATCCACCGTCAATTATTTTGTAACTCTACTCATAAAATGCTTAAAGAATTGATAATTTTTCTTCCTTAAAATCTAAGATATGCACTAATGACTTTTACCATAAAAAAAAATCCGATAAAGAAAAGAAGCTTTGCAAATATGAGAAAAAAATTAAGATATTTTACCGTTTTCTAAGTAATCTCTCTCTCTCTCTCTCTCTCTCTCTCTCTCTCTCTCTCTCTCTCTCTCTGCAATTTCCACATTAGCTCTTTATTTGAATTGAACAAACCGTGTTTTGAATAAAAAAAGGATAACGTTAATCCAACTATAGCAATATGGATTATCAATGTTTGGCCGATTCTAAATGATTGTATTTGAATTAGTTTGCCAAAAAAGGCAGTACGAGTTATGATTGACAACAGGTCTTTAAAACAGGATTTTTTCAGGAAATGTGCTTTTCGTTCTGCTAGAATCTGCCTTTTACGCGCGCTGCATGTATTAAACGTGGCCAATGCTTCAAGATTCCATATATTATTTTGGCAAAAGTGCACAATGTTTCCCGTTTTTAAGTTTAATAAAGAAAAGCTCAATTTAAGGGTTAACTCCTGCCTGGGGAAGATCCTGGGGTGATCTTCGAGAGCGAAGATCATTTAAGGGGGGAGGAATGTGACGGTCAGATCGGTTCGAAAACCGGCGCCAGATAGCTCAGTTGGTAGAGCACCTGACTAGAGATTCAGGGGGCCCGGGTCCGAATCCCGGTCTGGTCCGTCATTATATCTCCCATCCCGTTAAATTTGGTGCCGTGACCTGCCCCTAGAACTAACAGGTTAACTCCTGCTAGGGGAAGAACCTGGGATGATCTTCGAGGGCGAAGATCATTTAAGGAGGGAGGAATGTAGTACATATTGTTGGGGCTATATGGACCGTGGATATCGGCCTGGATAGCTCAGTGGTAGAGCACCTGACTAGAGTTACAGGGGTCCCGGGTTCGATTCCCGGTCCAGCCATATGTATTCAATATTCCTCCTTATTATTACAATTGGGCCTTTCCAGACCAATGACAGGTAACATCTAAGAAGTTTCTTCTCATTTCCAACTAATTTTTTTTTATTTTATTTTAACTTCCTTACTGAATAATACTCTTAGAAACTTAGTTTTGATATTTTCATGTAATAAAATTTTAAAGCTGGTAATGTGATTGGCTGATAAAAAGATAATTATTATAGTTATTCTACAATAAAAAGTGTAAATTTAATTTCTTTCAGGGCTGTCTTAACACTGTGTTTTTTCATAATCCAATAAGGTATTCTTGTTTATGTCACCTTGTTATTATATCCAAACTATGAACAAGGTAGCAGGATTTGTTTAAAAAAAGAAGATGACGAAACTCAAAGACTAAAAGCTAGTCTTCATGGGATGCAGAAACTGTTAAAATTAGTACACAGAAAAGCAAAAGTTGGGAACAGCCGGGAGGGGTCTTGTGAGATAGAAACAGCGGTATTATTTTTGAAGAAAAATGTCCAAAAGTGTCCAAAACAGTATTTACTTACACATTTGAAGGTATATATTCAATTTCAGGCTTCGGGGCCACCAACGCTGAGATTTTCTCAAATCTGAGATTTCTCAGAAAATTTGAGTTTTTCTCACCAAACTGTGCCACCAAATAATTTTTTTCTCAAACTCAGACTTGTCTGAGTTTTTTCTCAAATCTGAGATTTTTCTCAAACGTGCGTGCCACCAATCTTTTTTCCGACTCGAATGAGAAAAAAAATTGAGATTTCTCAGAAAATCTTGAGATTGGTTAATAGTAACCTCAAATAAAATCTCACGTGAATTCACTCACCCAAAATGGCCGTGAGAAGACGTCTGCAACGTCGACGTCGCCGCCACAATGCAGTCCCGAGACGTTTGAATGACCGTTCGAAACCGCTGGAAAACCTCAACAAAGCGGAGGTTTTTGACAGGTACCGTTTTGTTCCGGAAACGATTATGTTTATTGTGAGTCTAATGCGAGAAGAGTTGATTTACCAAAGCCATCGGAACAACCCTCTGACTCCACTGTACCAGGTTTTAGTTGCACTCTGTATTTTCGCAACGGGGTCCTTCTACATCACCATTGGGGACACGTTGATCGTGTCTAAAAGTTCCGCAGGAAGAGCTGTGCGTCGGGTGACCGATTCTCTTTGCAGTCATGCTAAGCAGTTCATTCGACTGCCTGGAAGAGATGAGATTTCCAGCATAAAAACGCCTTCCATAAACTTGCAGGTAACATAATAGCGTCTGCGTTTTGTGTTTACCTTCACCCAATAAATAATGAATCCCGAACCCGATCACACCAAATACTGCATCATTACAAAAGTGTTACCGATCTACAACGGTACTCATTAACTTATATTACACATTTGCATCACACTGTTCATACCAAGATGTACACCAGAAATAAGCCTCGGGCCTCCATGGCAAACAAATTTATCCATACCCCCCCCCCTTTGGAAAAATTTATGGATCCGCGCATGTAGAATTCTCCATAATCAAGTGGTGGATCATACGACTTGTCATAATTTACCGTGTTTCATTTCATTTGTTTCTTAAATATTCAGTGGTATTTATTTATTTATTTTTATCATTAATTATAAAGTCAAATGTTCTTTAATTACCAGATAATCACAACGGCAGGCAAAGAGACCTAAAGAAAGTACAGAAAATGAGTAACCCAACCCCCCCCCCCCCCCCCTTTCAATCTTGAATAACACTTGCATAAATGAACATGCAATTAAAATATAATATTCTATCACAGGATTCCCAGGTGTTATCGGTTGTGTTGATGGCTTAATGATAAAGATTGTATCTCCATCAGAAAATGAAGCGGATTATTTATGCCGCAAAGGCTTTTATGCGCTTAATGTACAGGTAAATAAATAATTCCAATTTTGAAAGATAATACATCTGCTGGTCAATGTAGTTTTAAAACTATAAACAGCAAGTCAATTTTTTCCCATATTTTACATGGATCCTAAAAAATATATAAACATTTTCAGATGACATGTGATCCTCAATTCAAAGTGTTGGATATCTTTGCTAAGTGGCCTGGCAGTGTGCACGATTCTCGGATTTTTAAGGAATCCAACTTATGTGGCATGTGGAAATTCTATTAATAATAAAGATGTCCTGTATTTGTTAATTCTGATATAATGTGCGTCAGATATTTAACAAAGTAGCTTGAAAGTACAAACTGAAAAAAGGAAAACATTTCATTAATTATTTTAATTATACTGATATTTATGGCATTTGTCAGGCTTTCTCCTAGGAGATTCTGGATACGGCCTGAAACCATATCTCTTGACCCCGTATATAGCGGAGGATGCCCCTGGAAACAGACGCTATAATGCAGCACATTGCAGAACAAGGTTACCTATTGCATAATGTTTTTCTGCCTCAAAATCTGAGGCAGAAAAACATTAACTTTGTAAATAAATTGAAAACTTACAAATATCAATTGCAGACACACCTGCTATTTTCTAAAATTAGCCACAACGCTTGAATATGTAATCAAATAATTGCTACATGTACCTCTATACAGGTACATACATGTAGTAATAAATTTTACAATCATGTATAATGGAATATGCTAGAAGAGCAGTATTGTATTTCACTTAAAAATCTTATTCGTTGCTACATGTAAGTCCATCATTACTTTTCAGAGTTACAATTGAACAAACATTTGTCATCATGAAAAAGAGATTCCATGCCCTCCACTGTGGCCTTCGGACCAAGCCAGACAGAGCATGCCGAATAGTTACTGCATGTACGATACTTCATAACATCGGTATACAACGGAGGGACATTCTAAGAGAAACGGACTTCATGAATGGAAATGATGTGGCAGTGGATGTCCATGTTATGGTCCCAGAAGACGCCGTCGGACGCACCGTGAGGGACCATGTTAGGGACACCTACTTCTTATGAGTACGTTTCCAAGAATTCTTAGAATTTCAATTATAAAATCACAGTTTTCAATGCACTATTTCAAGTACCTTAAACCTAAAATGGCGAATTGATTGATGAATTACTTGGGTATTTTATTGGCTACAAATAAATACAACAATCGCAGCCAAAGAAAATCATTGATGATAACATTTAATAGAGTTGCAAACAATCAGATAGAACAACTTAGGTAACGTATATATAAACAGTCATGTAGATCCTCCATTTAACCAGCTTAAGTGCAAATACATGTTAAATTAATATTCACTTCAATGCAAATGCATTCTATTTCTAATCTAGTGAAGAAGTACATATTTCAACAACTCAAATAGTACAATATGTCATCTCAACTTGCTCAATCAATATCATTTTCAAACATTTAAAGAGGAAACAATAATTCAACTTTCATGTAATTCTTACTAGTATTCCAAACTACGGTAAATAAATCATACTAGTATGACTTAATTGAATACTTGTATTGCTTAAAGTACAATATATCACAATCATATCAAATAACATTCTGAAGTGAACATTGACTAAAAATGAACACTTCATTAAAAACAAATAAAACTTTCTGAAAGAGGAAGCTTATCATCCAATGCTAAAAGTGGCATAATATATGTTAAATAGTAAATATTCCAAAGAGGCCCAGGGGCCACATTGCTCACCTGAACAATACTAGCTATTACTTCGATCAAATCAGCTTTATGAAATGAAATACAAAATATCCAGATAATTTAGTAGAGTAAGGGTAGATCTTGTTTAGAAAGATGATCAATTTTTCTTCACATATTCTTATGTTATACATTAAGCTCCTTTTGTTGTTTCAGTTATTACATCTAGAAGAAAAATTTGATCTCCTCTCACCCCTATTGTAGCCCCCACCATATCCCGGGGATCATGATTTGAACAAACTTGAATTTACACTACCTGAGGATGCTTCCACAACGGTTCCAGCTTTTCTGGGTTTTGAGAAGTAGATTTTTGAAAAATACCAGCAAATATTCAATAATTCTAAATTATCTCCCCTTTAAAGAGGGTGTGGCCCTTCATTTGAAGAAACTTGAACCTCCTTCACCAAGTGAAGATTTGTTTTAAGTTTGGTTAAAATCGGCCCAGTGGAAAATGTGAAAAGTTTACGACAATGACGAAGCCTTGTTCCTTAAATTCTTATGAAAAAGTTTACTTAAAGAGGCGACTTATTAAAATCAGTATTAAAATCGTCTATGTATTACTTTAATGCAGTTTACGGTGTTTAATTATTTTGTTATGTAGTGCAAAGTATTCGCTTTTGCTACAGCTGACTATCATGCTTTAAAGCATATTCCCATTAAGGTGGCTGACTAAACCTTGAAATAGTTTCTCAAATCAGCAGAAAATTACTTAATTATGATATATAGCATGATGGATAAGAAGTATATTTATTTTTTCCCTCGTTTCACTAATTTTCTTGACTAATTTATTGAAAAATAAAACAGTTTTAGGATTGTTGCGTTCGTTACAAATTGCATTTAATATTCATTCAACAAACAAATAAACAACAACACAAAAAGAACAATTTAACAGCAGTTCAATATAAGTTAATCTCAAAAAACATGTTCGGGTCAGGGCGCGGAGGGAAAGCCAAATACACAACCTGTAATGCTTTGTAACGAACATCGCATTAATCGAATACGTCCCGGTAAATATATTTATAATGGGCGCAAAATCGCTTGTACTTAAAATAACCAGTCTTGAAGTAAACGAGATTTTACGGAAACTATCGAAAATTAACGAAGTTAAAAACGTAGAGAAATAAATAAGTTAAATAGGCGAAATAATTGTAAATTACGATGTCATTTTATATATTCAAAAATTTATTCAGTAAACATAAACAAAAGCCCCAGGCAGATTCGAATTCATGATCTGCGGTTCATAAGCCCGATACTTTAACCACTGAGCTATGAGGATATTCAACCAAATTAATTAATTGATTAATACAAACAGTTTAACAAAATCTGTTCGCCATCTTGTGACGCAGTGTCTGAAAAAGTATAAGTCTTGGTATAGAGAGGTACCTTAAGAAGGCTGGATGGTCAACAAATCAACTATCAGAGCTACCTAAAACTTTAAGATATGATTTTTTTTTTTTAGCTTTTAAGTTTTATTTTGTAATGAAAATTCCATAAATTACAATTTTAGTATTTTCTATATATTTATAAAGAGCTTTTCTAAAGAAAATAAATACAGTCTTAAAATGGCCATGACAATCAAGCTCTCTTAAATTAGTTATTCAACAATTTGTTTTACGTGTGGATTTGATTTAGATTTTACACCATTAGGAGGTAGAGACTGGAGCTTTAGAACCTTCATACCTTGTTCAAACAAATCATCCAAGGTCAATGGAACCAGTAAGGAAATGATTCATAACTTCATGTGTCAATTATGACGAAAAGTTGGAAGTGAGAGAAATCTTTAATGAGTCTTTCTTATTACTGAAAGGACAGGGGCGTACAAGGCGTTGTATATTCCCCACTTGGAGCAATAAAGACGAACGATTTTAAATTTCAGATAAAAGATCAATTTTTGGCTTGTAAGCATTGTTTATAGTATAAATGTCATGGTGCGAGTCAAACATATGCTTGCATTCTGCAAACACGACAGGTATGGGTTTCGAAATTAAGCTGCACAGCGTTTTATGCCTAAATCTTGATCATTTTCTGTTCTAAATTGCAAATTTTAGGTATCAATGGGTCTTCACTCTCCATCCTAAAGTACTTTTATTTAAAGGATAAGTTTTTATTCATTTTTATTATTGATTTATTAAAATGGAGTCTAGACACATAATGGGTCAAAAAGTTTTTTTTCACCAAAAACATTTCACTTTTATTAAATTAATAATAATTGTCAAACAATCAAAGTTATTTACCGTTCCTGTTGTTTATCAACGTAGCGGAGGATTGTAGACTATCCTTATCGGTTGAGAGGGTGGTCTAGTCTTAGCCGACGTTTTGTTTTTAATTTCTGTGGTTTTAAGTAAATAATATAAAAAAAACATAAATATTTCTTAAAAAAAAGAATTAGTACCCTTTAGATAACGATCATAATTACGTAATGTTTATGTTCTGTACACACAATGTCGCATAAAAATAGCGCTAGCACAGATATGAGATCATAGTGTTAATGTTTAAAAAATAAACTAATAAAACAAACGAGATAAGTTCAAAGTATAAATGAGTATTTATTAATTTGTCAGCGAATGCTGTTTTACATTATACATGTACTGATGTATACTTTCAAATGTAATTTTTTTTTATATGTACCTATGCCATTTCAACATTCTGGGTGCGGGGGTTTGTCTGGCATTGTACGCTTTTGTCTTTTCCTGATACGTGTCTCAAACAAATCATCGACAGGTTTTGTACAACACATTTCTTACTTCCGAATATTCTTCACAACATTTGGCTGGGAAAATGGGAATTTGATTTCATGTATTTTGTGGTTATAAGTGGTTATAAAAAACAACACCCTTATTTGATATTTCTGTATCTTTTACTTCTGTATGTGCCTAACATTATACCAGTTAGTGTGACACCTCCATCAGAAATAGCAAACCAGAGGATCCTATTTCTAGAGCACAAATCAGACATACTTAGGCTTCAGATTATGAGAGGTGTACATGTATATATGATAGAGTGACCTTTTCTTTTGAAGTGAGATGAGCTTTTCAGGTGACTGTTTTTGCAGACATTTTATGACATTGGTCATCCACTGTACCTAAAACTGTAAGAAAGCCACTAATAAAATAAGGTAAGTTTGTCAAGTATTGAAGTAAGTAAAACATTCAATTTAAATGAACAAACATAATTTTCTAAGCATGTATGGAAGCAAGATATACAATCATATAGATAAACTTCTCTTTCTTGACTTATATTGCTTACACGGCATTCAGTTAATTTATATAATTTTTTTTTCTTAATTTTTATAGAAACTCGAAACATCGTTTGGGTTGCGAACAGGATATTTTAGAGCTAGGAATTTTGTATTGATTGATACACAATACAATTTTCTATATAAACATGCCATAGACGCAAAAAAAAACTTTATTTTTAAAAAAAAATTAAAGTCACCCGCATTAAACAATTGCTATCCAATCATATTTCAACAAGAAATTGAAACGAAATAGTGAAATTCAAGAAAAATTGGAAAATCCTAAATTCGAACCGATCCCGATTGTAATCAAACTGATCCCAAACAAAATCATATAAAGTTGGAATATGTCACAATTATGCAAAGTTCCAGATTGTTTAGCAGTAAAATGATATATCATTGACCGATCTTATAATGTATTTCAATCAGTCAAAATAATCTGCAGTATTTTTGTTAAATTTCAATTTCAAAATATTTCTGATCGGGTTCAGGTTTTTTTTTCCATCAGTATCGTTAGATAATTTGCAATTTTTCATTTTCGTTTCAATTTCCTTGTAACATATCAGTGTGATAAGTACTTTATGTTACTATTTATTATTCATTGGACTTTATCCATTGATGTAAAAGATATAAAAGAATAACAATTTTAATTTTCAGAAATATTTTTTTCAATTAAAAAAATCAAAAATTTGACCAGGCCATCTTTGGCATCTATTTATTTATAGTTATATTACACATCAAAAGAGACAAAGTTTTAAGCTCTGAAACACCCTGTTTGCAGTCAAAACAAATTTTCCCATTTAACTGAAAAAAAATACAAATAAAATCATTTAAAATTATTGAAAGTCGATTTTGGTCTCTTTGTTTTGTGAAACTATATTTCAAAATCAAACGATCTATAAAATAAAATTTTGGTGTGTCGAGTAATCTGAAGGTCTAATTCTCAAAAAGAATCGACCCATGGGATATGCATTTTACCTTTATCTTCTCCATTAGACTCCGAACACGACAAAAGAGGTCGAAGACCGTATTGTTCTAGTTCATCTAGTTGATGAAAGAGCTGGTTGTTTTCCTCTTCCAGCTTTAAGTTGGTGATTTTGCTTTTGATGGGCTCAACAGTTTTTGTGACCTCCCTAGCTACAAGCTCTTCAATCTGTTCCTCTAATGTTAGTTTGACTGCTCTTTCTATGCGCAAATATCTTCCAACACCAGTTCGGCTTTAGGTAATAGGAGGTGAAGGAAGCATAATTTGTGGAATGAATATGATTCTGATTTCAATATTAGGTTTAGAAGTCATGTTTCCTGGAATTATTGCATCAAATCTATACTTATAAATGAAGGCAGTTTGCCAATAAAGTACGAAATGCCCGCACAAAAGTAACTACTTACATCTTTGGTATTTCAACCCGTGTGAAATGATGTCCGCAAACTATAATTGAATTTAACATGATAAGTAATTATTGTGCAATTCATTAAAAACCCTACTAGTATTTTCGATAAACTAGCCCGTAATCGCAAAAATGAGAGTAAGGTGGTGGACACGCTTTGGCAGATCTAAGTCAGAGCTTGCACCAAAATAAAATATCTTGTTGAAATAATGTGGAATAATAAGAATGAAGAGTGATTATATTAATTTTACGGGAAACTTTTTAAAGTATACATAAAAATAAGATTTTACAAGTATTAAATAAAATGAACCTATTCGTTTCTTGAATGTGCGATTTTAGTTTTGATGGAACGGGGTAACCAAGAATTAACATCAAGGCGGATGGTGTAGGGCGAGTTCATAATCATTTATGCATCGGTCAGAGATACCTTGGATCGGACAGTTTTGGTTTAAAATATTGTTTGTTTGTTTGGTTTGTTTTTTTATTTCCAATTATGTTGACCCTTTCAATTTGAATGTCAGACATAAATTGATGTTTCGAAGCGCACGAGGTTTTCTCCTGTTATCACAGTCTATATTAAGAATTGTATTTGGCGAATTCCTTAAAAAGATGGCTAGAAGGATAAAAAGACAACTTTGAAAGATTTGAACATTCGGGTTTATTGTATCCTTCCTCGTCGCATGTAATGGGATGAGATTTGTCTTTAACTTGCCCATATCTTCCTCCACGACCTCTACTTTTTTGCTGGATGAATACCACGACATTTCTAAGCTGGTATCTCAATGGAACTGCTGTACTACTATTTGTATTAGAAGATCGATTGGCCTCTGTTGTTTTTCTAAAAGATTTTGTTCCATAATTGACAATGAATTTTATTATATTTACATATTCCATAATGAAAAAGTTTAATGGTCCTGTAAAAATAAGAATCTAATAGACACTTGAGAGAGGATATTGTAGAAGCGTTGTTATCAGGTAAGTTGAGCCATTATTTGACGATGGGAAGGAAAAACTGTCCATATAAAATGTAGTTCTAATTTGTGAAAATTTAAATTGTACATCACTGGTTCTACGTTTATAAGCGTGAATTGTTTGACGATAGGGTTTTAATAAATCATGCAAATACTGGGGTGAATTCCCATTAATGATTTTAACTTGAGAATTTTTCTCCTAGTTTGTGCACATGTAGAAGCCTCATCCTAATTTATCAACATGAGAGGAATTACACCTTAATTACGTGCTTATTCTGGTTGCTTCAACTTGAATATCTTTTCTAAGCTCGTATCTCAAACAACGTCAGAATGTTCAAGAACAGGTCCAATAAAAACAAAATATACCTTGCCAAGAGTTTTGCGAAACCTTTATACTTAAGCCTTTGAAGAATATTAATCATTTTTGTAGCTTATAAATCATGGATTGAATGTGTTCTTCAATATTAACAATTTGTCTGCATTGAATTCAACAAGTCATTTTTAAATCATTCAAAAATATGCTCTTTATCATTGTTAAGTTACCCTGTCACATCATATATTTGTCTATAATAGTATATTAAGAAGTTTGATCAGCAAAACGTCGTATATTATTATCAAGATCATCACAAATACTAGGGTGCAACGATTTAGCAAAATGGAACGCAAAATGACCCAAATGAAAACAAATGGACCCAAATGGAAACCCAAACGGAAATTAAATAGCATTATTGAAGATTTTGTTTAATAACTTAAATTTTTAATGAGTTTTATAAATGAAGAATTATATTGAAAACTTAGAACGATAATTTATGACCAAAATTGAAATTAGATAAATAAATGTAGCCTTATTGATTTGTTTCATGAGTTTAATAAATGATTTTTATATATTTTATTTGAAAAATTTATTAAGGGGTTGTTAACCGTTATAAATAGCATAACGTTGGCCAGCTCTTGTTATGTGGAGGCCATCCCGATAAAGACCCATAATTTTGAAATAAAAATAGTTAAAGCCAAAAAGAACAAATTGAAATTTAATGTAAAAATTATAATATTCAAACAGAAAATGCAAAATATTGTAATGTTTAAAAATAAATTATGAATATTTCATTAAGTAATGATTACTTAGAATTTCATAAGAGCATAAACAATTTTAACCACAAAAAATCGATTTGGAAATGAAAAAAGGAATACGAAATTTGATGTATGAAAAATGAACAACATACTATACATTTATAAGCAAAAATCCCCAAATTTAATAAATGCACTTTAAGAAGAAACAACCGAACTTAACATGAATTTGTCATTTATAAAAACTAACTTACAGGTATATACATCTATATTTGATAGAAAACTATTTCTCATGCTTAATTCCCTAAATAGAATTACATTTTTTTTTATATACATCAAATATTTACAGCAAACTACACCTAACTATCAATAAATAAATTATTTACACTAGAACTACAGCGTTGTACGAACAGAAATATCATATTGTATTTAGAAACTGTTCCTATTGTGTTAAACACAACGCCCTTCCAGGGCCCGGACTCAGTTACCTCTTACAATCTTATTTTAAACACTTCAGTAATAACTTTGTTTATAAATATAGTCATAAATTGGTGTTTTACTTATTATACTGATTATTCACAATGTTTTTTCTGTGTTTTGCATTCGATGGTCAAGTCACTATTCGATTTGTCACATTTGATGGTTGAGTTTTTTAATAATTGTCACTATTCGGTTTGTCACTTCGGTGGTTAAGTCTTTTCGCGGTATTGTCACTTTTCGATTTGTCACACTCGATGGTCTCTTATCTGTGTCTGGTTCGCTCAGCCTTTGGTCTCCTACGTTGGCATGGTTTTTGGGCCACCTTAGATGTTAGAGGAATCTAGATGAAATATAAAATTATTTTGTTAATATAATATTCGTATGTTAGATATTCTAATTATGTCAATATTTAAAATTTAGTATATTTCTGGTAATGGAAACATAGTTACCTGAAACTACTTGATGCAGACTTGATGTATTTCGTGTTGTCCGGGGCTGGTGGTTTCTGAGTGACATGTTTCCACGCTCTTTTGGGTTTTTTTCTGAGCGTCTAAACTTTATCCATGTATCTGGGCAACCTTATGTTGTTTCATAGACTCCTCCAGAAAATAATTTCAATTGCCATGAAGGGCGCATCGCAGATCATGAAATTGGATGGAACTGATCTCGTTTATCTTTTTGATGAGTTCCGATGTGGGGCTTCCAGTTTTAAGAATGTTTAATCGATTGTTCATAGATTTGGCGTTCTTATTGGTCCATTGTTCACTTAAAATGCCAGTTTGTAAAGGGTCGTAGATATGTTTTTATGGGAGTGGTTTTAGACGATTATCAAAGTGTTGATTGAACTGTGGGAATTTGGTTTGCAGGTGACTGGTTAAATCTTCTACTTTGGAATCGAAGGAAAAGGGATCGCCTGCGATGATTATTCCTTCCTGACCAAATATGGAGGAGGCTATGTATTCCCGTTCCTTGGTGCCCCAATCCTCTTTGTCTTTGAGATATCGGCGGACGTTGTCTTTATGGTGTTTTGTAAAAAGAAGTTGTACCGGATCCCGAAAGGCATGGCAAACGGCTTTTAAAACGGCTTTTTCTTCGTGGCGGGCGATTTTTAGACCACATGAAAAACCAAGTTTGTTGTTTAGGTGGCAGAAAAATGTGTGGTACGATTTGGTCTCTCCATCCCAGTGCAGCATTGTTGTTCCTAGGAAAATGGAACTTTGAACCGTTTCGCGTTTGACAACTTTCCGGTTGTTATATGTTGTTGTGACGAAACATGGACCTAGCTTAAACTTACGGCCGATACCTAGAACGCTGCCATTGAAGCCTGTACAAGTAGACTTTAGGTCTTCTAGTTGTTCGTCTGAATAAATGATGATGCTTGGTGGGTTGGGTTTTTTTTTTTGGTGTTACGAATAATTCCCGAATGTTGCTTTCGCCGTTTTGACCCATTGAAATTGCTGCTAAAACCTCGTCGGCAACGTTGTGGAGTTTATGAATGTATTCTTTTTTGGACTCCCTGTACAGTTTATCTCTGATCTGTTTTGCGTTGGGTGCACCCATGGAGTCGTCTAGCCTCATTTGGTGTGAAATTTTGATTGGCATTTGGTGAGTGTCTCTGGTGATCTTGACAGCATTACGTAGAATACTTACTAGGGTCTGTTCTGATGTATTCTTTGTTATTACAATGCTAAACTAAAATAACAAAATGAAAGTAGCAGACTATATGGTTTTGATTTATAATATAAAGATTATTTACATTAATTTCTCAAACTTAACATTAAGTCTTCTAATTTTACAGCTTTAGTTTCAAATTTATATTTCCCTCCCTGCTTCAGTCGCACCATCCCCATAAGGAGATCAAACTTCCCGTCTTCAGTACGACACAAGACACATATATAATCCTTGGGATTGTCCGATATGAGTTTTTGTCCGACGACACACTTTCACAATCACAATGAAACCATTTGTCACAAACACCAAACAATACACAAGAAGATTCACAGTTCTTCTTGCAATGAATAGTCATTCGTTCTTCTTCTTGGCAGTCCCTCTGATGCCAATTGATACAAATTCATATAACAAATAAATTTCATAATTCCCACTTCTGTAAAAGAACGTACATAATATTAAGTTTATAAACTGATTTATTTCTATCTTTTCAAAATGCAATAGATTTTTTTGTTGTTGTATTTTTATTAATAAGATTATACTATTTAATAATCTTCAATTCGTTAAAAGTAGAATTTTATTAAAAAAGAAAAGTATTATCAGAACATCAAAATTATACGTATGTCGAACATATTTTACATCTCGACCATCATTTAATTCATTGAAACTAAACCAATTTTTTTTTTGGGGGGGGGGGGGGTTATATGTTGAGTACTTGGAATGTTTAAAAAAATGTTTGCTATTTTAATGGGATTAACAAACTTACCTCTCAAAGAGTATATAAAGTCCTTCTGAAAGAAACAGTCATGATCAATTAAGACCAGGACATTTTTTTTTTTTTTTGGGGGGGGGGGAGGTATTTAATGGCATACGTCTAATGATTACGTTCTCAAATAAACAAATTATGAATTTTCATTGGTTACTGAAATATCCTCAAAATTATGCTACTCATCATTCTGTTTGATGTTTGAATATGGAAATGAACTTTCTTAAATTTTATTGGTCAATGCAATTAACTCTTAATTATGTTACTCATCATTTTTGTTTGATTTATTTACTTCAATTTCCAATATAAAAAACAACAAACTTCCTTCTTTTTCCATTTTCATTTTTTTTCTATCTGTGCAATTACCTAATTATTATCAAAACATCTCACCAATTTACAAGTTTAGTTTCTTTTTCATGTAAACAAGGCTTGTGCCATGATTTTGTTTACATAGGTTCATGCAGAACCTATGTAAACAAAAACAGGGCACGAGCCTTGTTTATGTTTACATGACAAAGAATTGTGAGCCCTGTATCTTGCTTATAACTCTACGACTGACTCTCAAATTTCATTTGATCATTAGAGATGCATTCCTAAAGCATTGTAAATAATAAAAACAAAAATGAAATTTGACCAAAATTATTTTTACTGATTATAACTTTGGCTAGATACAAATTGAGTTTTAACTAAATAGTTAATGTATCTTCATTCATTGTCTTATCATCATAGAGCACGTGGTTGACGGAGTTTGGTCCATTAGATGTGATAAGCACGTGTGATAAACATCGTCTTCGGTGGGCTTATTTGCAAAATAATAAAAATATTTTTGTTCATTACTTTATAAATTATAATGTTTCAGGTTATATTAAAGGGGCATGGTCACGATTTTGGTCAAATTTCATTTTTCTATTTTTAGTGTTTATAATGCTTAGGAAATGCATTTCTAATGATAACCCAAAATTTAAGTGTCAGTCGCAGTGATCAGATGAAGTTTGATAGACAGTCGTAGAGTTATAAGCAAGATACAGAGCTCACAATTCTTTGTCACGTAAACAAGGCTTGTGCCCTGTTTGTGTTTACATTGTTTCAATATACCAGTAAATGTTATTTTTCTAGCTGATTTCTCTCTGTTCTAATTCGATTTAAGTATAGTAAATAGTTCCTAGCTTTATCACAATCATTTTGGGTCTAAAACTGGAATTTTTAATTTAACATTCAAAAAATAAACAAAGCTTTGTTTACATGACAAAAAAATTGAGCTATGTATATCGCTTATAACATGACGACTGACACTCACATTTTGGTTCAATATACCAGTAAATGTTATTTTTCTAGCTGATTTCTCTCTGTTCTAATTCGATTTAAGTATAGTAAATAGTTCCTAGCTTTATCACAATCATTTTGGGTCTAAAACTGGAATTTTTAATTTAACATTCAAAAAATAAACAAAGCTTTGTTTCATGACAAAAAAATTGAGCTATGTATATCGCTTATAACATGACGACTGACACTCACATTTTGGTTTGTTTTGCCTCGGACTAGAATGTCTCGACGTCATTGGATGAACCGCGTCACGTGATTACCCTATAAATTTCTTTACATGGCAAGCGTCAAAATTTATACGGCAACATGGCGGACGTAACGTTATTTGAGCTGATTTTTTACACAAACGTTCAACCATACCCTTAATTATAAAGCCCCAGAATATTTAGAGTGATCCCCCTTTGCCCGTGACGTAATATTACGATCCTACAATGACATTCAGGTTTGCACAGAAGACTGATGAGGAAGGTAAAAAATTAGAGAATTAAGCTATGAATTCAATTGTTATATATTATCTTTTGTTTGTTTACATATCAAACTTTAGGTACTCGACAAAACAAAACATTCCGCCTCGCCTTCTATGGACGTTACCGACCCCACAAATTTCTGTAAACAGTCAGTAACAAACCTAATAAGTAATATTATTGTCATATTGGAATTTAAGGGGTGAAATATAATTAACGTTAACCTTTAAACTATGACCAAGAGTTGAGATATCAAGAATACGTCTTTGAATGAGGAAGCGTCCAGCAAAAGTCATGACATATAAATCATAAGATTATAAATAATGAGTCTTTGTACATATAAAAATAGTGCAACAGATAATATAAAATATCAATGACTACATTATGTAAAATAAACCATATGACTTACATGTGCAAACATATCAATACAAATATACAAAAGTATAAAAACCACATGAAGTATAAATGATTATAATAAATAGGGGAAGATTAACTTAAGTGGGGAGAATTAACTTTAATGGTAGAGAACTCTACTTGGCCATGATAAGGTACACAAATTATGAAGGAGTAGTTATCAAATGTATTGTGCAGATTACCAATGTTTTCCTTAAGTCAAGACATTTTCAATTCGGGCGGAAGCGAACTCATGTAAGCAAAGCCGAGAGTAAATTTAGAACCGATCATGTGACACAAAAACTTCCGGAAAAGTGTTGTATAGAAATAATAAAAAGAGCCATTTAAGTATTCAGATAAATCTAGCCAAAGTAATTTAAGATCTTCAAATAAAATAATTTTTCAATCGATACTAATTGCTTTTGTACTTTTAAGCATTTCAACAGCATACAATTGGATTTATGTAAATGACTAAATCTAACAAGAACAAAGAAAAATCAAATAATATAGAGTTTACATCTACATCAATGTGTTACAAACATTATAGTAAAATTGAACACATAAATCTGAGATCATAAGAACATACAATACAAATAATGATTAAAAAGTATATAAAATATTCCCTACCTGTAAAATATGACCAAGAGTTAGATATCAAGAATACATCTTTTATCGAGGAAGCGTCCAGCAAGCGTGACGCGCTGGGCTTTGATACAAAAATTCCTCTTGGTCAAGGTAGGATTCACGATAGGTATACAATATTAAAGTTAAAAATAAAACACAATAATTTCCCTGTCGGGGACCTCATACTCGAGAGGAGGGATGTAGCGTGGACTGAACAAACGCAGCGCTAATCCGTTATCCTGACAGTAATTGAGTGAGAAGTCATCAAAAAGCATTCTTAATTGATTTTCATGTGATTACGGAAAAGTTGTATGTTAATAAATCATACAAAATTCCTCATGACATCGAATGGTGTTAATATGTACCTAACTTCTTAACGTGTCTTATTTTCTGAATAAAAGATATTGTTCGTGCTTGACACAAGTTAAACAGAGACTTAGTTAAGAAATGTAGTAAAAAGCATTTAAAGAAAAAGAACTGTTTTTGAATTACGTTTGGAAAGGATATAATTAAAATTATGTTATAATAAAATAATATCAGAGGGTCAATGAGACCTGATGATAAATCCATCCTGGTTCGGAAATCTTTGTCCCCGAAGATTAAAACAAAATTCTATGCATACAAAAAAAAAATCTACAAAAACTAGTGTTGACATCTTAAAATGAAAAGAAATGCTACTCTATAGAAAAATAACTAAACTACTCTATAACGCACATTGTTAAGTAAAATAAACGAAAGCTATAAGGAACACATGATATGAAATATTGAAAATCGAGCTCATTGCAATGAATGTCAAACACAAAAATTCTGGTAGAGCATCTTGGTAAATTAGCAAGATGTAATACAAAAGTATATGTAGAAACTCGCAGACATGTGAGTACATGTAAATACATGTACCGAGTAAAATGGAAGTGATCCATATAAATCAATCATTATGGTAAAAATTTGCAAGAATACAATATATACAATGTTAAAAAAATCAAACTCAGAACGCAACTCTCATAACAATGGCATGATTTGCTATCCTAGATCTACATAGGAATTTCTTGTAAAATTTTCACTGAAGTAACTGAAAATATTGATGATGGGACAAAAGGAAGTAGGCCGTATATGGTTGTTGTAATCTCGGGTGCTTTGAATGGTGAAAGTCGGAATGATTTTGGGATGTTGAGTGTTGTGTTGGTATGTTTATTTTGTATGGTAAGATCTGATGCATCAATAGTGAAATTAGCCCAGCCAAGGTAAGTTCTTCGAAGTATGATGTTGTTGATTACCTGAGGTGGGGTTATGTTCCAGTTGTCTGGGAAAAGTGGAAGAGCAGTGATTGGGAAGAGCATGCATTCAGTTGCTGTTGTGATTTCTATGTGTAATGTGGTTTTGTGAGTGCGTTTGAACTTTCTCCAAAGTTTGTGCGCATAAAAGCAAATAAGCAATGTTGTTAGTACAGACAGTGTAACATAGGGCCAAGGAGTGGTGAAAGAGGTATAAACATTTTGAAGCGTTGTTACTTGGTTCTCAGTTTGGGAAGGATTAGAATATAAGCATAATAAATCAGGATGAGGGGTAGGTAGGGCTTTAGTAGAATTAGGAAGTTGTGTTAGTGTTATAATAGTTGTAAGTTTTCTGATTTTAAAGAAAGACCAAATGCTATAAATCATGCAAATTAGTACAAGGGCAGGTGCTATTATTGCAATGGTACCACTAGTATCAGGGAAGAAGGTCACAGCAAAGTCAATGTGACCATCTTACATAGATTCTGCCAAAGATTGAAAGACTGTTGCATCTTTTGTGCTAATTTTGCCATTTTCTTTAAATTTAAGTGTTGTTTTTGATCAGCAGCCAAAAAATGAATGATTGAAAATTTTGAAATTTGGAACTTTGAGATCAAGATATTGTTGAAATGTTGTATCACCAAAGATAGTTGAATGAGATTTTGGATCAAAAAATTCTTGAATGTGAGCGAGGTTAACTGGATGAAGGAGTAACTGACTGTGAGTTATTGTTGCTTGAACCCATCCTAGGAGGTAAGAACAGGGTACCTGATGTTACTGAGCACAGGCAAGGTAACTGCATAAAACAAAAGGGACATCCTTTGATGATTCGTTGACCTGAAGGGCAGTCAAGAGCAACAATGGTGGTTTGGTACATTAGAGTATTAGAGGGACATAACTCAACAATATTTGATCTGATTTCATCGGTTAGAAAGCGGAAGTCACATAATGAATGAACTGATTCCTTTTGATTGTAAAACAATGCTGAAATGCAAGAAGGTGATGCAGATGATGTGAGTGCCAAATGAAATGAATAAAACATGAAGTTCCAATGCACCTAGATATTTGGTGAGGAGTTATCACTGTAAAATTATGGTTGCCATGTGTATGTGCAAAATACTGAGGTACATCCATGAGTTTTGTGGCATGCGAAGTAGATGAGTTAATGGCAACAGGAAATGAGTAAATATTATACAATAACAATGGTTGTTTAAATGGGGAGATGGGACTTTCATAGTCAGAAACAAAGTAGAGTGAACTCTTGCATACAAAAAATCACCATATGTAAAATAATAAAGGGGATCTTTATGAATTATAGTAAATTTGGGGTACTTTTTGTCCATGATGCTTTGGATCTGCTGAAGGGAAGATGTTAATGCCTGTGGAGTTATCAAATAAGGCGAGAATTTTCCCTTGATAAGTTCATGAATACTTAGTTTGACACGGTCTAAAGCTTGTTGTAGATAAGCTGATGCGTTTGTTTGTTTCATAATAAGTTGTTCCAACAATACAAAGTCATGTTCCACAGAGTCAATCGAGCTGTGTAAGAGGTCTGTTAGAGCTACTGTGTCTTGATTGCTTTTCTGTACCGCACTCACTATATTATTAAATCTGGCATCCACTGTGGATATAAAGGAGGAAAGATGTTTTTCTTGAATGACCATAGTTTGAGCAATTTGGGCGTTGTTTCGATTCAGGGTTTGCATGTGTCGTTGCAATGTAGCTATATCATCGGAAGTTGCTGTCCCAAAAAGTGATTTAGATATCTGTCCTACAAAATCAAATATGCCACGCTTGGATCTAGATGAGCCGATGAAAGTCTTGGGTATTGGAAGATGACTTTTTGGAATTAGCATATGGATATCATGCACGGTTGTATTTAGGTTTGCCATGGTTTGGGGCCGCAGTGCGTTGAGTTTTTTGATGATATGTTTTCCGTACTTACAGTGAGGGGCGTTGTTGCAATACAGCTCTCTGTGTAAATACACTTTCTTGGGTAGGGGAATTTGGAAGGTTTGTGACCAATATTCCTGTCCAAGATAAAGCTGTTGTTGCTCAAACAGGATGCCGTAGTTTAAACGTTGATATTTGGCAGCATTACCAGTAGGCACAATGCCAAGAAGGGAGACAATGCAAATGAGGAACAATGTAGTCGGAAGTCCTGGAGTACCTAGGGAAGGAAGTGAGGAAGATTAGCGGAAAAAAAGTCATGTATTCATTGTTAATATTAAACAGTCAAAATAACAATAACAACTTTTGAGCAATATATTGAAATATTAACAATTATACATGATGAGTGGCTCAGTGAGTATAGTTAGAGGTAGGATTGTAGGAAAGGGCAGGTACAGGATAGAACTAGGGCTAAATCATTCATCTACTTGAAACAAGTCAGTTTTGTCTTCTTCTTGCGGGCTGAGCCTTGTTGAGTTTTGGTAATGTGAAACTTGCGAACCAAACATGGAGGAAGGTTTTCTTCGGCTTCCCATGTACGTTCACTGTATCCTAGCCATTTGACTCGGAAAAGCTTCTTGTCTTTGACAAACTTGTAGAGTAGTAGTTTGTCAACAAAGTAAGTTTTATCGGAGACGTCCTGTGTTTGTACTGAGGAGTCTGAGGAACTTTGAGCAGGTAAACGCTGCGATTTAGGTGCTGGATTGTCAGCAGTTTGAGTAGGAAATAACTTTGGCTCCTTTTGTTTGGTTTGTTGCGGGGTGCGGGTTCTGGGGGTTGATGAGTAACATTATTTGGTTCATCTGGATGTTGCAAGGTTGCAGGATCTGGGGGTTGATGGGCATCATTAATAGGTTCATTTGGATGAGGCGGGTCCAAACTTGGACGATGATCTGGGTCGTTGTAGGGTTTGAGTCTGTTCACATGAATAAAAGATTTGAGTTCTTTGTTATTGGAACATCTACGCACTTTGTAGGTGTTGTTTGGACCAACTCTACACACAGAGAAGGGACCTTCCGAAGGGTTGGTTAATTTAGGTGATAATCCTTGAGGGACTTTTGTGGTGTGAATTAGTACATATTGTCCTACACGGAAATCTCGGACTTGAGTTATTTTGTCAAAATGCTGTTTCTGTTTCTCTTGGGCTTTTCGGATGTTTTTGGTTGCGATATTCTTCACTATTTTAAGGTGAGACATGAGATCACTAACATGAGTTTTCGCATCCTTATTGAGTCCATTTTTTGGAATGAGTGAAGTATCGAATTAGGTTCATTTCTTTCCCAAAGACAAGATGGTGTGGTGACAGATCAGATGCCTGCGTAGAAGGACTCATCCTCAAGGCCATCATAACTCCTGGTAGAAGTTTGTTCCAGTTTGTTTGCTCAGGATTGATGTAGGTGCGGAGGCACTGGGCAATTGTACTGTTCATTCTTTCACAGGCTGCATTTTTCTGAGGGTGATAAGCACTAGTAAATGTCTGGTGATATTTCACACACTGCTGTAACAAGATTGTTAAGAAAGTTTTGTCCTGTATCGCTTACGATCACACATGGGGCTCCATATCTTGCAAATATTTCTGCAAAGAGAACTTCAGCTATATCCTTTGATTCTTGAGTTTTCAGTGGAAATGCTTCCGGAAATTTGCTGAATGAGTCCACAACCAGTAATATGTATTTGTGGCCTTATTTTGATGTGGTAAGTGGTCCTAAGATATCCATATGCAGACGAAGGAAAGTGTCTTCAACTGGCATATTGACAAGGGGAGCGCGTGGTAAATTAGTTTGTTTTTTGGCATGTTGGCATGTGTTACACAAGCGAATATAGTCAGCAACATTTTGGTACATCTTTGGCCTATAGTATTTCAATTGAATTGCTCGATATGTTCTGTCAAGACCAAGATGTGCTCATCCTGCTAGACTGTCATGATAGGATCGCAGTACATCTTCTCTTAGACAACGTGGTACGGCTAGCTATTTTAAGATTGGCTGACATTGAGCTATTTTCTTTGAACGAGGTTGGTAGAAATGGAATAGTGCATTGTCTAAGAAAGCATACTGCTTGCTTTCTGAGATAAGTTTGTCGCGCTCTTGTTTTGTTGATGGAACATTTCCATCTATAAAGTATGCATGTAAGGAACCAAAGTCAGGACACTGGCTTTGAAGATGACCAACTTCTCTAGGTTTGTCAATGGCGCAAACATTTGATTGTGTTGGATTTTTAGATTGTTGAGAACCGTGGTTTTCGTGCTTATAAAAGAAAGTCGCTTGATTGTGTTCAGATAGACATTATGGAGTAGAAAGGGCGGATACTGTAGCAGCACTGGCTAAGACAATATCTGGCTCTTCAGCTTTCTCAGATGGTTGTGGGTAGTTTCTTCTGGAGAGGGCATCAGCTACGCCATTTTTCTTGCCTTTCTTTGGATAACATTAAAGTTGTAGCCCTGTAGGAGGATGGACCAACGAGCGAGTCTACCTGTATCGTGCTTGACAGTCTGTGGCCATTTAAGAGCTGAGTGGTCAGTGTACACTGTGAATGGTTTGCCAGCAAGATAGACATGATAATTCTTTATACCTTCCATAATGGCTAAACATTCGCGTCCTGATATGGTGTAGTTTCTTTCAAGTTTGTTGAAGTATCGTCCACCAAATGCATTTACGCGCTCTTTTCCGTTGTCATCGATTTGTCCAAGGATAAACCCTAATGCTGTTCCAGATGCGTCAGTAGTGAGGATGAATGGTTTGGAGTTGTCTGGATATGCTAAAACAGCTGTGTTCAGCAGATCAAAGGATGTCTGACATTCATCACACCATTTGAATTTGTTGTCTTTTCTCAGTAATGCTGTTAATGGTCCTATGATGGTACTGTAGTCATGAATAAATTTTCGATAGTAGTTACATAGGCCAAGAAAAGATCTGACATCTTTGGTTCATTTTGGTGTTGGGAATGACTTCACAGCATCTGTCTTAGAAACATCCACTTGGACTCCATCTTTGGTAATGACATGACCAAGATATTGCACTTGACGTTGAGCAAAAGAGCATTTGGTAGGTTTCAATGTAAGACCTGCTGAGCTGAGGCGAGAGAAGATTTGATCCAAATATCACGGAGCTCGAGTGAAATTTCAATGAACTATTATTTAAGACATTTTCTATGAAACTTCAAATTTATTTAAGAAATAAGGTATCATTTTTGGATGTATATTGGGATATAAATACGGGTTGGTCACGTGATCAAATCCCATAAATTTAAAAAGGGCTTTATGGAAGATTTGATCACGTACCAACCCGTATTTATATCCCAATATACATCCAAAAATGATACCTTATTTCTTATATTTACATCTGTTGCAAATTATGACAATAACAATACTCCATACTTTCTTTTTTGTGATGACCTAGAAGGCCGCTTCGATTAAGATGACGTAACAAAAAATAGTACAACAATGTTGCAAGTATTTGATTATCATGATAAATAAATATGACACTACTTTTGACAAGACAACACTTTTTAATTTTTATAAAGTGAAACAGAAAAGAAAATTCACTTGTACAATTGAAAAAAAACCGATTGATGCTTGGCGGAATAGTACCAATTCTGTTGAAGTCGCAGAGCGGTTGGAAATTTGAAAACAAAGCAATTGAAAGTTGAGTTAGAGTCTACTTAGGTATTTTCAGGGGAAACTCTATCGCATAATCAGATTCAAAAGCATGATGATTTTCCTCCGACATTATAGAGGAAAGCAATTTTAATTTCTAAGTTCTTTTTACGGAACAAAACGGACAGAGAAGCACAAGGAGTTAAATTTGACCGTGATCCGTGAATGTACTAAACACGAAAGGTCTATGATATTGCGTTTGCGATTTTGATCGAGGCTTGTAATAAAGTCAGAAATGATTTTTAAAAGAATTAACTCCTTTGACAAATTACGATTGTAATTTTCAAGAACGCCTCGTTTCGATATCAATCCGTAAACATTATTCTGTTTACAGGCCTATCTTACATGGAAATACAGATACGTTTATTTGTTTATGCCGAAATTATGTTTTCATTACGATATCTAGATCTGATAGGTGTGTTTCAGCACAAGTCGGTTAGTTTGAGCACATAGAAAAAGTAGTGACCTAGATTATTCATGCGCTACTTTGACCTCTTGATCCATAATGATTGCGATTGCGCAAACAGTGTTATATAAAGGAAAACATTTGCAAGTGTAAATATATTCCTATATTTTTTATCAAATTGCTAGATATATATATAGGATCTCTCATGATTTGCGATGATATATGATTTTTATCCAACGAGTTGTGTGTTTTCTATCCCCGAGCCTTGGCGAGGGGATAGAGAACACAACTCGTTTGATAAAAATCATATACCATCGCAAATCATGAGAGATTCTTTTTATCACATGTTTTACCACGTATTTTGTTAATCTCAATTGTTTTCTGTACAAATTATAGTTGTGAGCCGCACAACATATTAACTACGAGACGTCAACAACTTTACGCTTGGCAAAAAGTTCCTTGAAGTTTAACAAACAAACATTTTGTAGCAGGTCAGTGCCGTGTATTACATTTAGGCTTTTTATCAGTACTTCGCGTTGTGCTTATTTTTGTTTTGAAACTGAATTTGGTGGACCTCTACATTAAGAATTTAAATTACTAGCTTCCAAATACTTCGTGAAAACGACTTTACTCTCGATATAAATGAACCAGATATAATAAACCAAACTCAAAGTAAATGAAAACGAATATTAACAACCCTTTATAAATTTATTATAACAAAATAAGAAACAAGTCAATAGCAAGTACTTAAAATCCCCCAACCCTGAAACCTAACTTTAACATTAATAGGGACCAAGTTTAGACAGACGAGACGGGGATTCAGGAGAAAAGTAGCTAGCGAAACCAGCTGTCTCCCTCGTCAGATACGAAGATACACGTCTTTATATAGTAAACAAAACAAAAGACAACTGCCATTAAAGTTATTGGTTATCGAATAAAGTGGGCGTTACCAAAGTAATAGATTTAAATCCCATCGGGATCGGAATACTAATAAAAATAAATATAAACGAAATCCCGATCTACCACATCCCCCCCCCCCTTAAAGACAAATGCTTTGCATTTGACTATTTCAATAATATATGCGTTAAAGTTAAAGACATATTTTTTTCAAAAACTACCCGTATCAAAATTATACATCACATACTTTATAAACTAATACAGATTCAATAGATATACAAATTGAAAATTTTTACTTTAAGGAATTAATGTATCTGTCCATATCGGACGGCTGTGGGGAATACAACTCGTGTCTGCCTCCCATGTTGATCACTTGCTTACCGTTCCGAGTGACAAAGTCGATGGGCGTGTCCCGCGAAATCATTTCCTCGTAATGGTGGGGCATACAATCTTCAACAGCGTCCCTCCTTCTTTTTGCGGTTTCCTCGCGTTCGTGTATCCTCTCCATGTGTCGGATTTCCTCAGGGGAACCTTTTCGGGGCGGATTCTTTCCTTTTGGATCTATAAAGTTTTCGTTTGGGACGCGCACACAAGACAGGAAGTTCAGGAAGAACACAAATTTATTTATCTCTCTGTCAGCTCACACACGTGATTATTGGGCTACCTATTTTACACGCTTTTATTTTACGCGAGTTATAAACAGGTGTTATTCCAGTTTTGTCAACAAGATTGACAGGGAATAATCACGGTTAAGCTAACCTATCAGTTTTACGCGTTTTTAGCAACTTATTTACAACTATTAAATATTAATAACACCATTTGCAAACACGTACAAAATATTTCTATTTACAGATATAGCAACAACTAGACAACTACCCTTGTTTATTTTATTTTAACACTGAACCCTGGGTGAAAAACTGACTTAAGGGAGTATATTTTACGAGGTTTAACCACCCTACCCCTACGGGTTTGCTGAAACTGCTCATCATTCCCTACAGGTGTAAACTCTGGACCAGAATCATCTTCATCTGATTCTAATATTTCAGGGATATCTTGTACAGTATCTAACCAAGATCTTCCTGTGTATAACTTTAAATGGTCTTTAGGAACATTAACTACAGGAGACTGTGGGGATTTTTGAATAGCACAGGTCATATCAGAAATTATATCTATAACCAGATATGGGCCAGTCCACCCCAATCCCAATTTCAAGCCAGCCTTTGGGGGATACCATCTCCACACCCAATTTCCTACTTCAAATGATCTAGGTCTTAAATTTTTATCATAACCCTTCTTTTGTCTATAAGCAGCCTTTCCTAATTGACAATGAGCTAGTTCAAAAGACTTGTTGAAAACTGACTGAATCCATTCAGCATATTCCACTGTACATTTATTTTGTCTCTGATCAGGAGGTAACCCCACCATTAAATCTAAGGGACAATTTACCTCGCGCCCAAGCATTAACAAATTCGGAGTGCATTTTGTACTGTTATGCTCAGTAGATCTGTAGGTCATTAACAAAAAGGGCAAATGTTCATCCCAAGAATGATAGTTTTCATTTACACAAATAGACAACATCTGAATAAGGGTACGATTGAATCTTTCGACTAATCCATCTGATTGGGGCCTGTAAGGGTTTGTTCGGGTTTTCTGAATGCCCAAAAGGTCACATATACAACTAAATAATTGAGACTCAAATTCTCTGCCTTGGTCTGTATGGATCTGTTCAGGGCAACCCAGCTTACAAAATACCTCTGTGACAAGTTTGTCAGCTACCGTGATAGCAGAATGATTTGGAACAGCAAAAGCTTCTTTTCATTTAGTATAGTAATCCCCCAGAACAATAATAATATTCATTATTTCTATCTGTGATTGGTAACGGGCCTACAATATCTACAGCTACAATTTGCATGGGAGCACTAGCATGAATTTGTTTAAGATGAGGTCTCCCCAACCCTGGGCCAGGTTTCCCTCGAGCGCACAAGTCACATTCTTGACACCACCTTTTAACATCTTCATTTTGTTTGGGCCAATAAAAACGTCGCCTTATTGCTTCAATGATTCTATCTCTTCCTAAATGTCCCCCAGTTCTAATAGTATGTAAATGTTGAAATACCACATTTCTTATCTCGCGGGGTGCTACTAATCTAGAAAATGGTAAACCCAAAGAGTTATTCCCCTTAAGATACAATAGACCATCTAAAACAACAAGATTCTTCCACTGTCCACATACTGCTCTAGCCTCTTCGTTAAGTGAACAAATTTCATCCCATGGGGGTACTGTTCTCCCATCTAATTTCCAAACCAAAATTTGCTTTATCCCTGGGTCTTTTAATTGCATTTCTGAAATTTCGTCATTGCTCCAAACATCTAACCAATTCGGAATTTCCCTCTCCTTAGAACTTGAAATTTCTGAAGAAGCAGTGATAGTATTTACATTAGTTATTTCAGGGGAGCTATGGCTTGAAGTTTTAACACATGAGCTCTGAACCACAGAATCAATCACTGGACTTTGATCAAAAACAGATTGGGCACACATTGAGGACAGTCGGGTCTTTAACACTTTCTGTCAGGGACCCTACTTAAAGCATCTGCATTTTTGTGCTTAGAACCTGCCCTATATTTAAGTTCAAAATCATAATTTTATAAGATAGTGATCCATCTTGCATACATTCCCTCGGGATCTTTAAAGTTTTTCAACCAAAGCAACAGGGCATGATCGGTTCTTAAGACGAATTTCCTGCCTATTAAATAATGGCGAAATAAGCGAACAAAATTAACTACAGCTAATAATTCCCTCTTTGTAGTGCAATAATTTTGCTGTGCTCTATTGAAAGTTTTGCTAGCATATGCTATTACTTTTTCCTCCCCATCCTGGATCTGGGACAAAACAGCGCCCATGCTTTCATTACTTGCGTCTGTATCTAGAACGAATGTTCAGTTTATGTAGGAAATACCAAAATTGGTGCATTGACTAAACATTGTCTCAAAAGATTAAATGAATCCTCACATCTTTCGTCCCATTTAAATTTAGACTTTGCGCGAGTTAGGAGTTTCAGTGGATTTCAGCTTTGAGGGAGAAATCGGGAACAAACCGCCGATAATACCCCAGGAAACTTTTCACTTCGCTTTTATTTTCAGGTGTGGGCCAACTTTTTACTGCCTCTATTTTAGAGGGATCACACTTCACTTCATCCTTGGATATAATATGCCCCAAAAAGGTCACTTCTTGATTAAATAAGACACATTTTGACGGTTTTAGTTTAAGATTGGCTTCCTTAAAACAACTAAACACGCTTCTGAGATTTGTAAGAGCAGTCTTAAAATCCTGACCAAAAACAATCGCATCATCTAGGTAACACAAGCACTCATGCCAATTCAAGTGTCCTAATACTCTTTCCATTGAACGTTGAAAGGATAAAGGACCATTTGACAAACCAAACGGAAGTACAGGGTGTTTCACAATATATGTCACACATCTAAACGAGTGTTACCACAATATCAGGCATAATATCAAAGAAACTTTAATACCTTAGATAAGCATAATTATCTGAAATTATGATATTGCAAAATATCGGGAAAATAATCATACTATGAAATCACTGATGACGTCATAATTGATGTCATGATTTCAGGTGTTTTCAAAATGGACTATAACTTGCAACAAAAAGCTGAAATTGTAAAACTATATTACAAACATAAATATCCTAAAATTGTACAGAATGTGTTGAAGAAACAGTATCCAGACAACAAAGTGCTGTCAAGATTTTAGATATTAAGGATAGGTAAGAAGTTTGAACGAAAAGGTAGTGTAAAGGATGAAAGACACTTAAATCCTGGCCCTCCCAAAATGAGAAGGAGTGATGAGAACATTGACAAAGTGAGGTCTATCATTGAGGAAACACCAAGAAAGTCAGTCAGATCAGTGTTTAGGGAGATGGAGTGTGACAATGTCAGTGTCTCAAGTGTATTTAGAATTCTGTGATTCGATTTGTGTCTCACTACATACAAGATTTCAGTTATGCAGCATCTTAAACCAACTGACATTAAAAGTCGATTGGATTTTGCAATGTGGATTGAAAGGCAGAGCCAAGAATTGGTGGACAGCATATGGTTTTCAGACGAGGCACACTTTTATTTAAATGCATCTGTAAATAAACAAAACATGCGCTTTTGGGGTTCTGAAAAACCTAATTTTTATGAGGAAAAACCTTTGCATGCGGACAAAATCACTGTTTGGGCTGCAATTTCGTCAACAGGAATCATTGGTCCTTATTTTTTTGAAAATTCTGATGGAGAATGTGTGAGTGTGAACGCAGAACGATACCTAAATTTGCTGAAAAGGAAATTTTTACCAGCCCTTCAACGGAAAACAACCAACTTCTCGAGTGTTTGGTATCAATAAGATGGAGCTACTCCACACACAGCTACAAGAGTGCTTGAGTGGTTAGACGACACATTTTCAGGACGATATCTTTCACACAAAACTGAAAAACCTTGGCCACCACATTCACCCGATTTAAATCCTTTGGATTTTTTCCTCTGGGGATATTTGAAAGACAGAGTTTATACTGACAATCTTGATGGGATAAAGGAACTGAAGAACAATATTTAGCGAGAAATCTGCCAGATATCCAGTGAAACGTGCAGAGCAGTGATCAGAAATTTCCACACACGTGTCTCTAAAGTTATTCAAGAAAAGGGTAAACATCTGGAGCATATCATTTGAGGTAATCGTTGCCATGGAAACGGAAATGGAGTGTGTTTGATATCCCTGACTTAAAATATTAATTTTGGATATCTTGATTAAAATGATATATAAAATGTATATGTAGCTTGTGTTGTTATCATTCTTTCTGCCTTTAGATCTGTGACATATATTGTGAAACACCCTGTACGTTAAATTGAAATAACCCTCTGTGTGTGGCAAACGCTGTTTTTGGGCTTATCTCTAGGGTGCATTCTAATTTGCCAATACCCACTTGCCAAATATAACGTACTGAAACATTTACTGTTAGTAAGGGTGTCTAAGATATCATCGTTGCGCGTGATTTGATTTAATTTTCTGAAATCGATGCAGAATCGTAAAGAACCATCTTTTTAGTGACCAAGCAATATGGGACGACCACGGGCTTTTTCTAATTCCTTATCAATAATTTCCTTCTGTTTTTGAGGTAACCTACGGGGTGATAATTTAACAGGTTTTTCTCCCCCTGTATCTATCTCATGTAGTACCAGGTCTGTTTGGCCAAGCGGACCCTCAGGTTCCTTGAAAATATCCCCAAACTCTACAATTAAGTTTTTAAATTCACCTCGTTCTGTTTCTGACGCGTTTTCAATTAAAGGTTTCAAATGATCTGGAACTTCAGAACTTTCGTCAAACATATTTTCATGGGTAGCTAAACATACTTTCTCCACAGGATAAATCTTTCCTACGATAGTATCGGACTTTAAGTTTACTGGTTTTTCACCCATATTGATAAAGGACAAAACAATTTTGCATTGTGGATTTACTAATGATTTTGCCAGTAATGATTTTCTCCCTTTCAAAAATCTAACAGGCTCTATCAAACCTTCTTCAAGTAGACATGGTCTACCTACGGCACACGAGACTAACATTTCTGAGCAAGGGGGGATGTTTACGTTTTTCACTAATTTGACTCTTGTAATTCCAGCGGTTGGATTTTACTTCAACCAGACTTTGGATTTACCCAACTTTAAAGTTTTCTTGTCAATATCTATTTTCCCTTGATGGCTGCCCAGAAAATTTATTCCAATGATTACCTTAAATTCTTTTATATCAGCCACTATAAAATGTTGAGTGTTTTCTTTACTGCCTGTTGTTAAGGGGAGCATGACTTCATCGAAAACGTGAATCTCCGTGCTATTTGCAGTTAACAGTTTTGTATTTGTTTTCTCGGAAGTAACATTCGTCATATCTAAACTGTCATAAAAATCTTTAGATATTAGCGATTTTGACGATCCGGTGTCAACGAGCATAGGGAAAAAATGTTCAGCTATCCTATAAAGCACAAACAAGCAATTATCTTTCTTTATGTTTAATTGAACCTCGTCTGTAATTGCGTTAGTTTCAAATTCGGGCGGCCTACTGTGTTCGAAGTTTGAACGGTCTAGGACTAACCCCTCGGCCCGAGAGTCAGTCCCTGGGAGTTTTCCGAATTTGAAGACGGTACATTGTTATGAGTGTTTTCTAATTTCTTGGGACACCTCGGCGCAATATGACCAATTTCTTTACAAAGATAACAAATAATCTGCGACCTTCTTTCATCCAATTGCTGTTCTGAGCTACCGTAATTTCTCGATTGATTCTGTACGTTATCATTTCTTGAATTGAACGCGTTTGAATAAGATGACTGGTAAGCACCATAATTATTTCTTGATCTGTGAGAACCCACAGCTTTCTGAATTTCTTCACGAATAATTTTAGCAAAATCGTCTTTCTCAGCGATATTTCTAGTGCGAGATGCAAATTCATCTTCAAACCTAACGTGGTTCATAGCAGGCTTCCGTCTTTCATCACACTTTCCAACAAAACTCTTATACTCTACGGCCAAAGCTATGGCTTTATCTATTGTAGACGGGTGATTAAATTGCACGTGTTTCTTGAGATCTATGTCACCAAGTCCATAAATAAATTAATCTATAACATGAGTCTCTAAAGAAGCGAAAGAACAATTTGGATACGCTTTTATTGCTAGTCTCCTCAGAGAATGCCCGTTTGTCTGCGTTTTGTTTTAAATTCAACTTTGTATGAACTCACTCGTTCTCTGGGACAGAACCTATTTTCTAACGTTTCTTTCAAAATATAAAAATCGTGCGTATTTGACATCGGAATTTCATTTAAGATCTGCCTTGCAGGGCCTTGCAAACTCATAATCAACTGACTCGCACATTCTCCTACCGTCCACCCATTCCAACGAGCTAACTGATCGAACTGTACAAAAAACTCTTTAATTTCACAACTGCCATCGAATTTAGGTGTTTTCATTTCATTGTTCCTAATCACCGACCAGGAAATACTATCATTCATGCCCCTATAGTTTCCATCACATTCATTTATTTAACAAAACCCCCAAAGTCAAAAACAAGTTTTTTTAACAAAAGAACAATAGAATTCAGTCAGGTTCGAATCTCGAAATAGGGCTCGCAAAGTGAGAAGCACGTGCTACTACCATTCCACGATATAGCACAAATCCTATCCTGGTCACGGCACCAAATAACGTAGCAGGTCAGTGCCGTGTATTACATTTAGGCTTTTTATCAGTACTTCGCGTTGTGCTTATTTTTGTTTTGAGACTGAATTTAGTGGACCTCTACATTAAGAATTAAACTTACTAACTTCCAAATATTACGTGAAAACGACTTTACTCTCGATATAAATGAACCAAATATAATAAACCAAACTCAAAGTAAATGAAAACGAATATTAACAACCCTTTATAAATTTATTATAACAAAATAAGAAACAAGTCAATAGCAAGTACTTAAAATCCCCTAACCCTGAAACCTAACTTTAACATTAATAGGGACCAAGTTTAGACAGACGAGACGGGGACTCAGGAGAAAAGTAGCTAGCGAAACCAGCTGTCTCCCTCGTCAAATATGAAGATACACGACTTTATATAGGAAACAGAACAAAAGACAACTGTCATTAAAGTTATTGGTTATCGAATAAAGTGGGCGTTACCAAAGTAATAGATTTAAATCCCATCGGGATCGGAATACTAATAAAAATAAATATAAACGAAATCCCGATCTACCACATTTTCATTTTCGAACAATTTCTTTATGAATTCATGAAAAATAAATAAAACAACATTAAATGCTTCACTTTTACAACTCAACACTATTCAACTGTATTATTTTTTAGTTTTTCATTATACGTCAATCAACCGCCTAAACCTACGAAATGTTTAATTATGACGTCACGTGGCGTAAGAGCACACAGTGTTATATCAAAAATTGATCTCATGCGTGTGGTGTATACTACCCGTTTGATAAACCTTTGCTTTATCAAACGGGTGATGCTTTATCAAATACTTCCGGTCCGAACTATTTTTGACACAGCCCCTCGCTTCAATGCTTCAGTGACCTATTTTTGAAGACTTTCTATAGTATTTTCCATATAGCTATATCTACTTCCAAAAATTGATTTAAAATGGATTTTGTCGAAGATTTAAATTACAAATATAAAGGAAAACACATAACTGTGAAGTTTATAAAACTGCAAATCACGTTAGCTATCGAGGAGTTCATTCTGACGACGCAATGAAAACAGAACGCTTTGGTTGTGTTTCTATACAAGAATTTACCGAAAAGTCTCCCAAGACTTTTATTTCATTAGCAGTAAGCATCCTTATTCAATAATTTCAACTTCGAATCATTAGGCTAGTGTTCGTTTTATAAAGCATCAACAACTGTTCCTCGTTCGAGTCAATTCAAACTAACGAGCATTCGCAACTTTGTGTGTGTCAACAAACTTGATTATTCAAGTCTTCTGATCAGTATTTCCATTTAATTAAGTGATAAAGCTCCAAGAAAAATTATTTAGAGATAAAAAATTATTTCAGGGTTTATTTAGGTGGAACTTTACATTAAAACAGTTATATTTATCTCTGAAATGACGTATTAAATTGTATTGCGCAAAGTCACAATAACCGCATAACACAACGTAACATCATCGTTTAATCTTTGAAAAAAATCAATTCGGGTCATATTAGGGGCTGTCTCAAAAGCTTCATAATATAAATCAAATTGTATGAGATAAATAGAACATCTTTTTATAATTGTGTGATTTTATATTTGCTTTATCCAACTCGTTGAAATGGTTATATTCGCTCGGCAAGCCTCGCGAATATATACGCCTTTTCAACTCGTTGGATAAAGCAAATATAAAATCACACAATATGGATATCCTCTATGTATCCCATGAGTGATATCCACCGTATATTGAGATAAACATGTGATAAATCTAATATATCACATTTTATCTTTCAAAACTACTTTGTAGACTTGATATAATTGACTCACTCAAGTTGAAATTTTACTCCGTGTCATATGTCACTCATCGGTACCAGACAGTGCTAATTACTATTATTTACAATTCTTATTTATAACATTTGTTCATCGTTGTCGTCAGTCGAGAATTAGGCTTTGGATTGTTAGGGTTAGTTTTTGGATTTTCCACCCTACCGACCTAAAGTTCAAATTAAGTGCTTTTTACCATCTAGAGCATTTAAGTGATATTGTCGCCGGATAAACAGAAACAGCGTATTTTCCTGGTGATAGTTTGGTGGAGATATCCAAAGGGTAATTTACCCGGGACTGCTGCATATACTTTGTAGCAGTTAGATCCCGTGTACCAACAACAAAGCGAGTTTCCCCGAGATACTAGTGATCATATTCAACGTGTAAAAAATGCAACCCAAGAGCAGAGGATTCCCCCCGCTCGTTTCGACCATCAAACCAGCGTCGCTGCTTTTCGAGCTTCTGGACATCCCCAGGACTTGCACGACCATACTCCAGACCTGGATCCTGTCCAGCATGCTACAGGTGCGGGAATACGTTCACCCGCGGACACCTGTACTCGTGCCCAGCTACACGTTCGGAGTGTTTCGTGTGTGGATTACTTGGCCATTATGCTAAAATGTGCTTTTACGCAACCATTCCTTGCCATTCTCATCCGCGGAAAACTTACCCGGTGGCGACCAGCGACAAAGGTTCGTTCAAAAACGGTTCTGCCAAGGATAGAAGGACCTGCAATCGGACAGTCTCGTCTGTAGGATCGACTGATGCCCAATCAGGATCAAAACTCGACCCTACTGTAGGAATTTCGGAGAGAAAGCCTCAAGAAATTTGTGTTGCAATTGCTGATATTTCGCAATGTAGAATGCACCCTGCACAAATCAATACCTTAAGCAAACGACCCGGGACGCAAAAAGAATTAAAGAGTATTACAACCGACTGGAACTTGTGAAACAGCTGCCGTTCCAACACGAGTTCAGAAAACATTCAAAAATTATTTAGGCCTGTTGTATTATTAGAAATGCCTTACTGAAGCATTGTAAACATTAAAAACGGCAAAATAATTTTGACCAAAATCGTGACCATGCCCCTTTAAGAGATTGCAAATGACAAAAACCACAAATAATAGTTTACAGAGAAACGTTAACGCGGGATGTTTTCTGATTATGGTTACGGAGTTTTGGTACTCGTGGATATAAGGTAAATCGAGTTCACACAAGGTAAACAACATCAGTTCATAGTGGGTTGGCCAACTGGACTTTTGCATGTTTTAAAAAGTTACAAATGAGCGCATTAAGGTACATTTTTTCATTTCACATATATCAATAGATTTCGATAAAATACACTGACCAACTGAACTAAATGTGGGGCGGAACTAAAAGTCTACGATGATTGAATGTAAACAGAGTACCAATACCATACGCATGTATATAGATCTATATTTCCATGTGATTGTTTTTCTCGAATAAAAATAGGATCAAATAAGGTTACATATATCAAATGAACTACGGAGCGGAAGTGTGGGGATATACAAAAGCGAAAGACCTTGAACGTGTTCATTTAAAATTTTGCAAAAGACTGCTCGGGGTAAAATCGTCTACATGTACCCCTGCAGTGTATTGTGAACTAGGAAGAAAACCATTGTTATTAACTAGAACATTACGCATAATTAAGTATTGGTTTAAAGTTTTACGCTCTCAAAATTGTCTTATAAAATCAATTTATGAATTTGATCTGAAAAACATGTTATCAAGCTGGATTATTTTTGTCAAGAACACACTTTTGTCAAATGGTTTTGGTGATGTGTGGTAAATGAAAAAATGTTTTATTTATATTTTGAGCAAAGACTGTCAGATTGTTTTCACCAAAATTTACGTGTAGAAATTGAAAATGCTCACCCTTTACGTTTATATAAATATCTAAACTTGCCAATGCACCAGGCAGACTATATAAATTACATATTATATGATAAACATAGGAAAGCCTTAAGTAGACTTAGATTATCTTCACATCGTCTACGAATCGAATCTGGTCGATATGATAAAAAATGTCCTATTAATGAAAGGAAATTTATATTGTAATTCAAACGATGTTGAAGATGAATACCATTTTGTCTTGGTTTGTGATTTTTACACAGAGTTAAGGAAATTATATATTAAGAAATACTTCTATGTACGACCAAGTATGGCAAAATTTATTAATTTACTTAATTCTAACTCTATATTTACGCTTTAAAAACTTGGGAAATATGTGTACGAATGTTTCAGTAAGAGAGATAACTTTACCATCAGACGTGAATAAGCGTAAATTAAGTACTATATAAAACTACTATTTTGTTTTTCTGTTTGATATTTGTTCCTTCACTTTATATTTATATAACCTGCCTCTCACCTGTACCCACAATTATTGTAAATTACTGTTAAATTGATGCCATGGCAATGTATGTAATGTATACGCCAATAAACTACTAGTATCAAAGATCAATTACATGCGCAATGAAATTCAGAAATATTTTTTTTTCAATTCAATAGGGGCCGTATTTCACATCAGCGTTTAATTCTAATATGTTGTTGTAAAGTGTTTGCCTTGAACTCCTTGGTCTATTTAGTGCTCATACAGGCTAAATTGCCAGTTAATTACAGACATCATATAGCACAGTTTACAAATTTAATATATTAAAAAGTTAAAAAATGAAATATCTAAATATTTATCAATTAATGCGAATTAATATTGATTTATATAATCATATAATCAATTGCGTAAAGTGCATGTCTTGATTCTATATATTAATTACGGCTATTTTAAAACTTTTTTTAACAAATACACCAATTTCGTCTTTTATAAAATCAGAAATTATTAGTATTATTGGTGATATTAAGAATACATTATTCATTGTACATGTGTTCAGATAAATCAATGAAAATTTGAAAAGGGTAAAGAGAAAACGAAATAGTGATATTAAATGAAGAACTTAGATTATTTTGAAATCGGTATCGGGCAGCGCATTTATGAGAATACATGTTTAAAAGTAAAGGGTAGACTATAATGTAGAACAATTAATGCATGCATTACGTTTAATTTGGCACAACCTGCTATGGTGTAACCCTTTCCCTCTTTTTTGATCTGTGATTATTAGTCAAAAAAAAAACCCATATACTTTAGTGTAAAATTTGAACATTTTTCTATAAAATAGAGAATTCTTCTCAAAGAGATCGATATAGTTTATGGTCAATGTCGTTGAGCCAAGTTTTGTAAGACTTATTACTCTTTGGTTTGTTTCGTTAATTTGTCGTCGGGTTCGATATACTGCATTACGCATGCGCAACATATGCCTATAATTTCGGCGGCTTCAGGGAAACAGGAAAAATGGGTATGTGGATAAAATAAACTATGTTTGTTAATTGATGTTCATTATCTATTTCCGTGCGTTTTGTAAAAATTACTTCTCTGTCAACTGTATATATTTTGAAATTGATTGTAATTGAAACTTGATTGCTTTTAAATTGGGAAGGCCCATCCTTCACTTCCGTCAACATAGACCAGAGATGCATCATAATTAACACATTTTTTTTCCCGAGTGATAAAGAAATGGGTTGATTGCGTACATCAAATTCTTCTATGGAACTGAATTGAAAGTTCAATACAAAACATAGAGTTAGGATTTGACCATGAACACATGATTAGTTCGAATGTCCTCAAATCTATATTGATTGATTTATGGTTGCATCACAAGTGTGTTTAATATTAGGTCAGTTGAGAGAAGTTTAAGCAATATTGAATAGCTATTTCATATAATACTTGTCTTAGTCCCTCTTTGTTTGCAGAGAAGTATTTAGTATGATGTTTTTAAAGTATTTTGAAAGATCATTAGAAGGTTAATTATTATGAATCATTTTGTTATCTTCTTCATAATTTATATCATTCTTTTCCTTTCATGTCACATTGAATTGAATCAACAGCTACTGTAAGTAGACAGTTATGTTAAGATAGCAAATATTTACAAAGATAATTTTTTACTTTGAATTTATCACTATATGATAGATAATTTTGGAATCAAGTGAAGTCGTACCCAAACTGACTTGTAATCAATTGGTTCAGTGGTAAACAATGATATTTGGATTGTAAATATAAAAGATATGCTGTTAAGGTTAGGTTTTGGTATAATTACAATTAATTTAGAAATTATGAGATAACTGAATGCAGAATTTTGGATATCTTCAAACAAAGTTTAATGTCATCTCCTTTAAGTTTGTCAAAGAGTTTTCTATATCAACATTTGATAGACAATTTCTGTTTACATGCAATCTTATCTTAGAAAACCTATTATTTATATTGACAAATTTATAAATATTTTTCACTCTTTGAAGGCAGGCATAATAATATAACTGAAGTCATTTTTCACCCTGACTATTTGATTACAAGTCTGTTTGGGTACGAGTCAGTTTGGTTACGAGTTGACTAATTCATTATTTGCATGCCCACACCAAAAGTATTTACGGTACAATGTAGCAGTTGCCACTTTTTTCAAACACGTACCTGTGTTGTCTAGTAAGACTTTTCATCATAATGAGGCCTACCTTTCCCCACAAGAATGACTCTAAATTGAGCCTGTAGTGGGGAAAGTGTTTTTCAAAAAATAAGCTTAAAAATGGAAAATGACAACAAAACATTAATTTATTCACATAACTCTGACAGTTAAAATTTTCATTTGATTTCCTGTGATTTTAGTTCTACAATGTTTAAAGGTAGTAAGTATATATCATAAATTATTCACTGTCGCAACATGTGCTTTAATTAACTAGTTGTGATTGATTCAAGTAGTCTTTTTTAATGGTATTAAATTAATATGTAATTCTCTTTTTTACTTTTATGCTCATTGCAAAATTGCTTGGGGTGCAAATGATATATATCAAATTATCTACATTTAACATATTTAATGAAAATCTGAAGAAATTCCAAACCAGTCACAGTCTTACTTGCTAAACTCACATTGAAGGAAGTCTTATTGAACAACTCTGGTACATATTAAGTATTATATGATATTGAAATGTTGATTTATTTTCAATATCAATGCTCAGAAAATTGTATACCTAGAAGTCAGTAAATGAACTGCATATATTTAATTGTTGCAGAATAAATATATTATGAAATTTTTATTTTTATACACAGAAGGATTTTTTGAAAATGTAATATTGGTAATTAATGCATTGTATTGTTTTGAATTTATATTCAAGTATTGGTAAATGGAATTGAAATGGTTATTCCAGGAAAGAGAACAGGTGTTGAGTTGGTTAAAGTGCTTTCTTCATTGGTGTGCAGTGCAGTGTGAATGTATTTCATTTCATGCATTAAATGCATGCTGTGTAGATTGAACATTATTTCAGACAAGAAGTTAACCAAGTTGGTATACTGGAATATGAAAATAATCCACATGGCTTTCTATAAATAGCACAGGTGGAGCTTTAATTTTTTGCACTGTAAATAGGAAAATGATCACTAATTTAAGTCTTGATCTCAGAATGTGCTACTTAGATGTTGCATGGATTCGTTGTATATACACATGTACTCAGGAGAATGAAATGTTGAAGATGCCTATTAATTTCACTTTTCGGCTACATCTGGTTGTAATCACATTATCTTTTTCAACATACAGAGGCTTTTGTGTGTCAGGGTACCTCATTATTTTTGGGTTCAAAATAGGCTCTTGAAAATTCATTTAAACTGTCAGACTTCAACAATAATTTCCTGTTTTTGCTTATCTGAAAGAAGACATTGTTAAAGGTTAGAGAGATGATTCATTCTTTTAAATGCTAAGAGGAGACAGTGAATATAATTGACCCCTGACCTCTATCTTGTTGGGTAAAGTAGCTCCATGTCATGATTGCCACTGATGTCACATGTCATTGTTTGAGCTATGCATTGGAGCCAGTACATTATTGTGCCTGGTTATATACTCTGTTTGCTGAATCTGCTGTCATAGATTCAAACATCACAAATTCCGTTTGCTAATTAATCATGATTGTGTAAAGAAGGATTAGACATTGATGTAACAAAGATACATTTTAGCAACAGGTGATATGTTCCGGTTGTAAAATATTACTATATATATTATTTATGAGAATGTTGTGCTCATGAAGGAAACTTTATTTAAAAGATTGAATAGGCAGATTTGTCCAAAAATTCTTTGTAGATCAAATGGTATGGTGAATTATTGAGAGTAAATACTAGTATGCCATTCCATTAGCAAATTTCTTGTAATTTACTAAGATTATAGAATTTTTTGTGTTTATATATATATTGGCTGCCTAGATATCAAATCAGCATCTCACACACACTCACTGACCATGAACCAACTCATTGTATTTTTCTCATTTTCATGAATAATTTATGTTCTGTTCTGATTGACTCCTTCAAACATTCTGAAGGAAATCCCACCAATCACAATAAATCTAAAAACAATTGCATATTTTAATATCTTGATCTTCCTTTTCAAACCTCCAAAAACTTAAAAATTTCACTTCTTATTGGTGAATTGAAAATGATAAATATTCATAAAAACAAAAAAAAGTTTAGCTTGGGTAACCAATGATGATACCAAGTAAAATACCCTTACTTATAAGTATTTACTCTAGAAGCTAAACCTTATGTTAAAGATTCTCAAAGTAAATTTTATATAAAGTGTGGACAAATTAATTTCTGTGAATGTTCATTTAACGGGATCATTTTCCTGAAATCAAAAAAAAAAAAATGGCATAAATGTATCAGTACATCTTGTGAAAGAGGGTTTTAAGGCATGTACCTTTAGAGGTAAATATAATATCTTCTATGACAAATTCCACCTAATTAATACACATACATGTAAATGATGGTCTAAATATATACTTAATAGACCTCTCTCTAAGGTGCAAATTTTATGGCTGTTCTAAATAACTGGAGATGACATTGTATTTACATTTATCACACACAAATGCAAGATATTTCCCAGGTAGACAAAAGCAAAAAAAAATATTATGTCATGTTCTTTATTGGCATTTCATTGTATGTTTGACATATAATGCAGAAATTTACACTTAAATGGCAAAAACGTACAGTTTATATTGCACACTAGAAATACAATGAATGGTAGTAGATATTTTTTATAATAACGAAAGAATTTTCAGGATGAGTGATTTTCAATGGCTAGCATATGGTCTTTATGGTGTGGTATTTAAGTTATGTTTTGACGGATTGGTGTCGAGTTCTTGTTTTTTATGCCTATACCTTATCCCATGCCTTAGGAGTCGTAAAATCCCAGTCAGCTAAGACACTGGGCTCTCCAGTCTATTAGTGGAGAGAGGAAACAACTGGGGTGTCAGCCACTTCTCCCTGTAATTAAGACTCGGCTTCTGTGTGACGAAACTTAATAACTATTTAACAACTGATATAAAGTAAAAAAAGACTACAAAATAATACACAACTGTCTTATTTTCTATTCGCCTTGATGAGTTTTGGGCTGTGATTTTGAAATAGAAATTGGATATTCTTACAGAATAGTTTATGGTGAAACATTGCGGAATTAAGGGGAACCATCGCTGTGTAATTATTTACGTTTTAATAAACAAGGACCCCGATTGGTAGTGTAATAATTCTAAACACTTCCCCCGTTATTGCCCGCACGTGAAACCTGAGTTTCACCAAGTCTCTGCAAGTTTTCCAATGAAAAGATTTTTTGTGGCAGATATTTTTTTCGAAAAGGAATTTTGAGAGGATCTTTATCATTTGGGAGGTTTCCTGTAAAATTCAAGACTTTGTACATATGTACAGAATTATATCTTATCATTCAGGAGTCTCTGCAATATAGTGCGTGATAAAGTGATTTTTTTTTCTCCTGTGAAGAAAGAAAGGAGAGCTTAGAACAATGTCTCAGAGTTACATAGTTGTACAAAATCAGGGTAGTGAGATTGGAGATGAGGTAAGTGCTTAAATTCATCTGCTAAAATCACTGATTAGCTTGGGTCATGTTCTTTATAAATGAGTTTTAAAAGTAGGCCTCTTGTGCATCAGATAAAGAATCAACCGATCTATTCTAAGATGATCCTAGCTCTTTTTCCTCTGTATAAGATGTCTTAACCACAAAGGAGTGTTGATTATGTAAAGTATGTACAAGGATCAGCTTGATGGTGTCATATCCCTGCTATAATGTATTTGCTGCTGTATTGGAGATTTAAATTGTTTTAGGGAGTGTACACATAAGTAAGAGCCACTTTTGCTTATTACTACCACAGCTTGTATAGGGGCTGTAATTATAATCATCTAATGAATGTACATAAAGATATGAGAGGTCCAAATTGATGCAATGAATTATGCAAACATTTGGAGTATGCACTGGAGTTGAATTTTTATCTCGATGGAGAGATGATATTTGCTGGTTTTACAAGCTTTCGGTAGTTGCAGCACAGTCATGCATGCTTGCAAGTCTGAGGTTTCGTAATCATAAACTGATAGTCAACAATGTTTAATGTGTTCATAAATCAGTTTACTGCTCTGAGCTGGTCATACTTGACCATACATTACATCATGGACCATTCCAAATTGATTGATTTGGTAAGGAGTAACTGGGTTTTGTAAACTATTATATCTTATTATTGGCTTCGCTTATTGTTGGACTTGTTTTTTTGAAAATGGACACTAGCTACTAGACAGTTGTTGGAAGAACTAAGTTTGTTATAAAGCTAGCTGATTGCCTACTTGCTAAAATGCTTTGAGTTCACTGCATTGGGTTCCAATTAGTGTTTGAATTTTGTATTTGAATTGATCTATGAGTTCCATGTAAGTGGTTACTGTGTACTATCAAAATAATCAATTTTACCGAAGAGTAGGCACTTCATGACAAGTAAAGTGGAGATCTCATACATGTAGATTGATATCAAACCAGGTACATGTACTATGTTTTGAGGAACCTTCTCATACTAATTATTTCCTTTTAGTTTTATTCGTATTTTCCTGTTCAATTTGTAAAATAGCGGAGGTGGTCAATAACTAATAACTAATAAATCATTTTCAAAGTCCCAGTGAAACAGAGAACCTTATACTATTAATTGTAATTGGTTATGGAACATCTACATGTTGATAATTATATTAAATCCTTCTTTTGTTGGCTATGGAGAGTTCACTTAAACCTTGATGCAATGAACAGTGTCAGTTATTGGCATTACATACATGCAACTCAGAAGTTGTAACACAGTATAGAGACATAAAATCAGTCAACTGTTTTATATCATCAATGTATTCTATGTAAAAATGCATACTCCAGGATCAAGAACTTTTTCTATCTAACCAGTATGAGTTTCATTTGTTAGCCTTTTTATTGAAGCTTATGTCAAGAAATGAAATTCCTTTTTTTCCCCTGCATTTATAAGATAATGAATATATTTATAATTCTATCTGTCTTATGACTGAGGAATCACACCCTGAAGATTTGAGATTCAGCAAAGATGTATCATCATGCAGCACCTGGAGGTGTTTAGATAATGTTTGTTTAAATGATTTTTAGATCCCCCTCTCCGTGAGTTTATAGATTATAGCCAGACTGAGAAAGTTTGGCAATGGGCACAACAAATGATAATGAACCCTCTTTTATCACTGTTTATAAGTGAGTCACTGGCCAAGATCATGTCGTAGGCTGTAAACAACAAAAGAAACATAATTTTGCTATCAAGAGCTCCCGACAACAAGTGCATCTTGTGTCACACTCGTGAGGCAGACGACACTTCTTTATCAATTTGTTTTCTGGGTTTTTACCCCTTTTTTTAAGCAACATGCACATCATTGCACAATGAGCCATCTGCCTGATTGAATGTGTCTCCTGCAAAAGTATTGATCCTCAGAGTTCTTGTAGTGATTTGGATGTAATCTGTTTCCACCTTGATGCATTGGATGTCAGGGGTCATTGCTCATAGACAAGCCAAAAAGCTTTTATCAGGACTCTGTAATCTTGGAGTCTTTAAGGAGGTCATACAGGGCCCTGTTAATTACTGGTTGACTCTTCTCCACAGGGTTAATGTTGGCTGAGTTTGAAAATTATTTCCTGAACCTGCAACTTGTAGGACATTATTGACAGGCCTTTGATGATTTTAGTGATACTTGGGAGATTCATTGGATGCTGTAAGCAGTATTATTATTTCCTTGGATGAGGGGTTATTTACATGTATCATTCCTACATTCCATGTGATATAGCCTCATTAGCTGGGTAATCAAGGCCTGCATGTTCCCTTCTCTCTTGAAGAGGTGAATGTCGAAAGTTTTGAGAGGCTTTCTCAAGGATTTTCATATTCTCACTCTTGTATAAACTGACACATCTGGATTTCATGAGAGTGAAGGATAACCATACCAAATCATCAAATTATTCCTGCATCAAGGTAGTCTGTATTAGAAGGGCAAAGAGGCCCTGTTCTAATGTATACAAAGGCTTATACATCCTGTGTGCAAGTCAGAAGGTTCACTTGTTTCCTGTTTAAATAAGTGAATAATTAAACATGAACTGAGAGAGGGTTGCTGCTGCAGAGAGTAAGATTTTCGAATAAACAAAAAAGTCATTTCAGAAGGATTCCAAAAGAAACAAGTTTTTGGGGAAGCTGTGTTCCTGTGAGGGGAAAGTGTGCTGTGGATTGGATTTCACCCTGGAATTTCATAGCAGTTGTGCTTGCCACTTCTCTGATTGAGGAATTTTTATGTGTGTTCCCAAATATCATTCGGCTGTGAGGGATTTTTGCACAAGGGATATCTGCTTGTATACAGAAAATACTGAGTTGTCCCTGTTGAAGTTATCAGTTACATTTTTTGTTTTCTGAAGGAGGAATTTTCACTAGTTACCAAGATTATTGTAGGGTGATGTGTTAAAACGAATCTGTGTGTTGGATAAAAACAACTATGTCGTCAAGTGCTAACAATACCCAAGGAAGCGGTAGAGGCCCTGCCCCACCCTTGCCAGAGAAACCACCATCAGTAGCTGAAAGGACTCGATTGCTGAAGTCAAGCTTTAGGAAGGATGAAGTGGAGAAGCCCAAGATTATAGAAAAGCACAGTAGTCCCATTGTTGAGAGGGCAGCAACGGTGCCGCCAACCAATGTTATCAATTCCAGCACCAATGGGGAGAAGTCTGAAACACCATCCCCGGCAAGTAGTGTGAACTCATTGTCCAGCGTGGGCAGGTACAACAATGATAAAATGATGGACAGCAACAGGGAGACCTCACAGAATCAGAGTGCCCCTGGTGTAAGTATACACATGTGAACACAGGTTTGACAGCCATCTTTACATGATGATGGGTTTAGCTGTCTTGGATCTTCATCTGTTCATGTGTTCATTACACTGAATGTGAAGGGAAAGTCCTATTTAAACAAGTTAAGAAGTAAACAAGGTTGAAATATTCTTAATTAATGCATGGTTACATAGGAACTCAGCTTAGTCAATCTTGTAATCTTGTAGTGAAAGGGGAAATTTTTAACTGTGGGATATTTAGCCATGAGATATATTTAATATGTTATGTCATGATATGTTTAAATTTTTTAAAGTATGACCATGATGTGTAGTTTTGATATAGCTCTCAAGAATTGAAGTGTCTGGATGAATTCACTTGTGACACCATTATCAAAACATTGTCTTTCCTTGTGGCACAAGAAGGAAATTGATAGTAAAATTTTTAGTGAATTTTAGAGTCTTGGTGATGTCTCATAGGAAGGGAATTTATCAGTTGGAAGGGGTATGTACAGTCAAGCTGATTAGGGGTTGAATAAATGAAGTATTTGTTGAAACCCTGGTGCAGGCCTAGCTGTTTTAGGTTGATTAGATTATGTGGAAAGTAGAGATATACTGGAAACTGTTGAAGATTTGCCAGCTGAGATGCACATTATGCTAGCAGTGTAATTGCTAGCCGATAAAGAGTGGGGTTAAAGATATGTAAGAGATGTTTTATATGATAATTTGAAAAACAAACTTGTGGGTTTTACATGTGCATTGTAAGAGTGTTGATGTGATCTTACACCCATGCTGGCATCATATCAGTTTTTGAGAGTACCATTCAACTTGAACACTAGAATCAAGAGATAAAATGGGGTATCTTATGGAGTTTGGGAATCAATAGAGCGTGTCTGTAGCAGACAGCTGTGTTGCATGACAAGCAAGAGACTGCACCTCCTTGATTCATCTGACTGGTATGGTACACAGCGATGCACACCACAAGCACACACGTGTACAGTATGTTTTATTGCTTAGTGTAGGAGTAATATTAAATCAATCTGTTGTCATCATTACCAGCAGATATTTATAGGTCATGGTTCACTAACAATAGCCCCAGGGTGATGATTTAATGAGAAAATTGATCAGTCATTTAGATGATTTGTCCATTTTATTGGTGTAACAATGATTTAATCTGACATACACACAGTGAGGTATGCAGAACAATAACAGGCTGTCCGTTCCATGCCTAATGAACAGAACAATCCTGCATGTGGGATGCCTCTATATCCAAGTGATCAATAAAGTTTCCATACTCCAGGCAGGATCTATTTTTGAACCAGACTGTGTGTAATGTACACAATATAGGTCCTGTTGTCTGACCAAAGTATTCATGTACATGTATATATATTCGCATTGTTTCCTGTGTAACGGGCAAATCCAAAGTGTTATGCTCTTATCTAATTGTATATGAATGCTTTATTAGTGTTTTCCCTCTCTAAAGAATCGTGTGAGAAGCTGTGTGAAATGTTCTATTAATAATATGCTCTCGCTGCATGGCGTCTTGAATATTACATTGGGGTTGTTTCAATGTTTGTTATTACCCTGCATGGTGGTAAAATCTCTGCCCCCGGGGATGTTTTGATATATTTCAACATAATCAAAAAATAAAACTCTAAAGAAATACTTCACAGGAAATGAATCATCGCCAAGTTCAAGGCCACTGGTTCTTTACAGTAACAACAGTTGTTGAGATAGTAGTGCCCGCACATAATCATTTGTTCTTAGTTCCTTGTGGACCAAGGATCCGTTTGTTTGAAGAGGAAGTTTAAATTGTGCAAAAACTCTCAGTGTGTGCTTGTGTGTGTTCTAATCAATACTTCATATTCCGGTAAAAGGAATGCTTATTGGTAATTTCTGTAAAGGGATCCTGTAATTAGAAGAACGTAATGGATAAAGCCAGTATAGTAAGGATATGTTCAGTTCTTGTGTGTGATAGGGAGGAATCCACTTGGGTTGATGTTGTGTTACTTAGCTTAAGAAAATAGTATTGAAAGTCATGCATGCATTGATACTAACTGGAACAGGTGCCCTATATTTCAGTCATTGTTCATTGTGTTTTAAAACTGGGTTGAAAAGAGAACCACTTTGTTGGTTATTGTTCATAGAGGTCCATTAAGTTTATGAACTAGGTCAAGAAGACAGAATTATGTACATGTACATTCAGTCATTGCTAAGTAAATTATTAGTAATCCTTTCATGGAAAAGGGTGCCAGTGTGTATGATGTTTATAGATTTATAAAGATCTGGATAAAGTTGATTTACAAATAAAGTCAAAAGATTTTCTTTGTAACAAAAACCTTTGTAACAGATGTGTATGGAAATGATGTTAATTGACATAGTGTTATATCAGATGAGTTTTTGTCTTTTCAGTTCAGAAACTCAATAACATCAATTATAACCCCACATTAAAACTATTTTTTTTTAGTTTCCAGCCATGTGCTCTGTAGCTAATGAAATTACATATGTAATCACAGGAAAAGACTACTTGGGTGTTTTTTGTTGCAAGCCTATTACTTGCAGAATTTTTGCACATCATTACTGAAGAGGTCATTAAGATGTTGAATGTGAGAAGAGCTTTTTGCCTCAGTACCATGTCTATTTATTTAAGAGGATAGTTTTGGTCCTTCACAAGCTATTTGCTCTCTGATTAGTGCTCTGTAGAGTTGTTTGCCCATAATGATTAAGCTTGGATTTTTACCCAGTCTTTTGAATACAACCCACTCAATCAGTCTGGGTGTTTAAAAGTTTAAATCGATTTAACCTTTTGTGATAGGGCAATACCTTTCACAATAATAATTAGGAAACATGTATTCTGTGTTGTGACTCGGCTGTGTCATACAAGGCAAAAAATATCGGGAACAAGCTGTTAGTTCAAAACATTTCCTTTAAAACTTAATGTATATAATGCATTATATTTCTGTGTTTAAATGCAATATAATCAGAAACATCAACATTATTTTTTAAATACGGACATTGAATTGAACAAGTTGGTTTTTCTTTTGTTAAGAAATCATTCAAATCAAAGTGTGTGAAATGGCAAGTGAAAATAAGTGTTTTAATGAAAACTTGGTATCCAATCAGTGGCAGTGTTTTATTGTTAGCTTATTATATCTGAATATTCTTTTTAACAGTTGAATGCAGCCAAAAGGGAGGCATTCTTCAAGGGTGGTGAAAATGCGGGACCAAAGTTTGACCCCTCACAGCGTTTCGTGTCGGACAGAGAGAGGATTCCCAGGGAGCCACATGGTGGTCACACATTGAAGGACGCCGATGAAAGAGAGAAGGACTACAGCAGAGAGAAGAAATATGGAGAGAGCACCAAAGAACTGGATGGATATGTGGGATTTGCCAACCTTCCCAACCAAGTTTACCGAAAATCTGTCAAACGTGGATTTGAATTCACATTAATGGTTGTTGGTAGGTTAACACTATGACTTATTAAGGTTTTATGATGTTTGAATTGCAAACATAAAATTCCTGGGGAACGATTAGCTCCTTTGACAATAAAAATATGTTGTTGTAAGGATCAGATATAGTGGATGGGTTAATTTCCATAGATAGGAGCCATTCATGTGTTGATTTTAACAAATTGCTCTAAGGAATTTCTTACCCAGTATCTGTCAAATTAGCCAAAGAGTTCTAAGTTCTGTTGAAATTATTATAACATTTTGTGTTATGAAGTGATGCATTCTACTTCTAAGGCAATGTGAAGCATCCATTCTTTGTTGGTAGACATGGGTTCCAATGCAAAAAGTATCAAGGATTTAGGACTGATTAAATTCCTCTGTTGAGAAGGCAGAACCAAGTCTGATAGAGCATCTGGAATTCTTTACTTCCAGTCCAGAGATTCATGGGTTTCTCCTCCGCATCTGTGTACTAAGCAAATGTATTTATATAGTGATGAAGTTGAAGCATTCTTTCTTGAATTGGTTTACAAATTATTTTATCGAAATTTTCACATGAGATTGCTGTTAAGTTTCATTATCTAAACACCCAATTTTAAAAAGCATATTTATTGCCCTCTTCCTTATTTTTGTCCAATTTTTTCTCCATGTCTCATGTGCAGCAAATTGCATAATATCAGTAACATGAAGAAATGCTGATCTTTAGAAAGGATGATTCTGCATGCATTTTTCAATGGTGTGCTGTCAGATGATTTAAACTTTATAATATAAATGTTGGAGCAATATGTTTCTTATGTAAACTGATAAGGGAGGAAGAAGGGAAGTCTGACTCGGCATTTTTTGACATTTCAGAGCTGATCTGATCCATTTGATAAAAAACATTGCAGTAAGCTAAACCTGTCTTGTAAATTAAACCTTAAAGGTCATCACCCACAAGAAAATTTACAAATGAGATGCAAAGTTTTGTCCTAAAGTTTTTGGGAGCTTCATTATTTAATGGACTAAAGTGTTTTTTGCAGTCACTTGAGCATGAAATAGAATATTTGTGTACAATTATGTCAATTAGAGGTGTAATGTGTTGAAAAATACTAAGTTAAATGGTTATTTACAATATTTTAAAAATGAGAAATTATTATGATTGTAAGATTGACAAGTTTCTTAAAATGTGTCTTGCACTCACTTTTAAGTTTCTTAATGGAACCTGGCCTACCTATAGTGGTAAATTCAGCCCTTGAACAATATCAGGTGGCCCTAGTTTCTCTCCTATTGTCAGTATAAAGATTGAAAAAGTTTTCACACTGTGTTGGCAAGTTCTGTGGACTTTACTTATCATGCATTAATAGGCAGACTGGGTTATTAGTTAGTCCACCCCTGTGTCAGACCCCAGTAATCCATGTGGAATGTCATACCCTGGTAGATTCTAGTCCTCCAGATCTTTGGTCTATCAGTCATGTAATTATAGGGTCTCCCCACTGATCCATTATAAGAAACCTGGTAACTAGTAAGTAAATGTTATGTCATGCTGTTGTTAATGGGAAACCTTGATTGATTTCTTTTAACAGAGGTTGCAAAATTAAACTTCTATATGAAACTCCATTGATATGGGTTGCAGTTTGTATACATTTGGAAATAATGTGTATGCTGATCACTGGAAGGAAAGATTTATCAATTTTAAGACCATCAAGCTTTTTAAACAGTCATCCCTTCTACCTCAAACCAGCATTACCAGAAACCTCCCTAATGAGACTTAAAATGGCTTGTTTGCACCAAGCTTTACCTAGTAGTTGTCAAATATTGAGGATGTAGTCCAATTGAATTAGAAAGATTACTCTGGAGATCTCAGACAAGATAATGTCCTTGATTTACACTGGGGTGTTCCAGTATAAGGTCACCTCAAGGGCATTCTGGTCATCAGTATTGTTCAGATAACAATAAGCTATTTATATCTCTTCCTGATGGGAAGATGGAGTTCATTGATGAAGAAAGCATGATGAATGACAGTTCCTTCTGTAGAAAGCAGATTGTCTGGCCACCAAGACCCAGACAGGGATCAGCCTGTATTGATTTTGCTTTTTTCCACTGTCCCCTCTTAATTATTATTACAGTTTTTTTAGCTCCCAGGCATGGTCATTGGTTTGTCTGCTATTGATTCTATTTGGGAAGATTGACTCATTTTTAGCTCAATAATAAACCTCTTAAAGTGGCACGTGCACAGCAACATGCAATATCAATATTTTTGCTTCAGATCCCTCATAGCATGCTGGGCCTGATAAGCATCTAAAAGCAGTTTTCTATTTTGAAATATTGATTAGATATCACATTCATCAACAGATATTGCAATAGTGAATACATACACTGATGTTGATTTTCAATTTCAAATTAAATACATAGAAATTTCTTTTATGCACAAGACATAATATTTTTCCTTTTTTTTAAAGGGGGGGGGGGGGGGGGGGGGTTATACCTGTTCCATTACAGCTGTATAAACAGTTTGGTAGTTGATGATTAATTATTCAGCTATCAACAATATTGATAAAATTATTGTTGGCTTAATATTGAATAATTATTCTTTCATGAACTTAAGTGATCAACATAGGGCAGTTGTAGCAGCTAATACCTGGCTCTGTGGGACAAAATTAGATAAAACAATGACAACTTGTAGCTCAGGGGTACGTGGAAGCGGACATCTTCATTACGTTGAATGATACCTTCTCAAGTTTCTTGAGGACAATGCCCTTCTGTTGTCATCTTAGTAGAAATTTTCACTTAAAAAGTTTATACACCCCATGGTTAAAGTTTCAGATTAATGGCTATCATAAGGATAATGATATGCTAGGGTTACATAAAAAGAAAAAAATGTCTTTTGTTGAAGGGAAAAGAAGTTCAAGAAAAATACAAGTAAACATATTTTATGTATCAGTACTTATTGGTTTATACTGGCAGTTGAATGATGATGGCAACCCCCCCCCTCTCTCTCTCTCTCTCTCTCTCTCTCTCTCTCTCTCTCTCTCTCTCTCTCTCTCTCTCTCTCTCTCTCTCTCTCTCTCTCTCTCTCACACACACATTGCTAAATGTTAAATAGTATGTTAAACTTTGGTGCCTATAAAATAAAAAGTGCATAGCTGTATCACATTCTCAATGTATACAATTTAAAATTTAATTTTCATGACACCTGTCAAGGAATATTTCTGTGGATCCAATTTGATCCACACTATAGTGTCACTGGCAGGTACATGTATTCTACTGGTGTCTTAATTAATCCAATTATGTTTATGCCAAAAAATATTTATTTACATAAAAATGTTTTCAAACTTTTCCTTCAAACTTGCATTCAAAGAGGCTGATTGGTTCCTAACAACATTCATTAATTTTTGAACTGACATATATAGGAAACCATTACAAAATTCCTGGCATATTTCTTGCCTTGGTTTGTCTTTCATTAGGAAATCCAAGGTCATAGTCTATAATAAATATGGGTGAAATATGTTGCAGTAGTCTATGATAAAAATGCTAACAATATGCACACAAAGGCCCTGTTTCATTAGAGGAGGGTGTTGCCTCTATTCTATGTGATTCAGGCTGGCATACTGGCTGCCAGTTGTTTTATCTTGTGAGTTCTTCTGTGGCATCTGTGATGAGTTGTGTACAACAAATGTGAGATGCCATGGTAACTTCTGTTGCATACTCTGATGAGGTTTTCAGATAATTCACCCTCCTCATTTTAAGAGCAGCAGCAATAGTTGTTAATTTTAGGTGACCTTTTATATCTTCATGCTTGAATGGGAAAATGGGATTCTTCCAGTATGAGAAAATCTTACATTAAGTATAAGATATTTATATAACAGTAATTTAAAGATCAATTAATTTATTTTAAATTCAATGCTTCTGATGAATTGAGCTCAGCAAAATAAAGCAAATTTTTTGTTGGAAAGAATTGGACAATATTATTTCATTCATTATAAACATGGAAATCTGTGCTTTTGTTCATTCATAAAAAACCTACTATGACATCCATTTGTTGTATTTTATGGATATGAACACTTTTATGTCAACATTACATGTGAATATTATCATCTGAAATGAATGGTTTTGATTATAGGTGAATCCGGGCTTGGAAAGTCGACCCTCATCAACTCTCTATTCCTGACCGACCTGTACAGTGCTGATTACCAGGGCCCCTCCCACAGGATACAGAAAACTGTAAAGGTAGAAACCCTTTATCACTTTACCACTGTCCAAGCTGCCACTTCCTCTACTAATATACCACTGTCCAAGCTACCAGTATAGGGTGACAAGTCCTTATTTGCACACAGAAATCACAGAGTCAAGAAAAGAAAAGCTACAATATTTTCCATATACTGACTTTCTGATATAAACAACTCACCCCAGTCTGAAAGGGGTTTTGAATATTACTAATGTTCTGTGTGTATTCATATAAAATTTCTGATATCTTTGTATTGTGGTTCAAGTAATTGATGGTTACAGTACATATGTGTTAGCTGAAGAACCCTAGCTGCATATATAGGGAAATTAGTCAACAGACTGTAGACCTCTATGCCTTGCATGCAAAAAGCTTGCAAATTTACAGCATACTAAAACCTGCACTATTGGGACTAATTAGCCTAATTTCAAAACACATTCTGTGTCAATATTTGATACTAAAAGAACTTTTAATCAATTTTATCACTTAAATTAGCTCAGACTTCCTCTGAAACACCATCACCAACCTCAGAAAGTTAAGTACATGTACCAGTATGTTACATTCACACGTTGAATAAGAGTGGCCATTTTTATCTCCATACAACCACAGTACTTTACTTTATGGGACTGGTAAGGGTGTTTAAAAGAATTTCAAAAGCAAGTAAAGTAATAAAACATCAATTGTATTTAATTAAAAAATGCTGACGACTTGGTTAGTAAGTCCAAAACTACTGATAGCACTCATTTTTGTGCATTTAAATTGCAAGCTCATTGCATGTACAGATGTGTAGCTCTGCAGTCTGCCAATCCAAATTTTCCTGTAAAGCTACAGTTCTTCAGCTAGATCTATATAACTGAACAGCTTTGGAATTTGGTTTATTTTATAAATAGTCTCTTTAAAAACGGACTGTCTTTATGAGAAAGGATTTTCCATCTGACAGTGAGAAAAGTGTTCATCTTCTGCAGGGTAAATTATCTGATCTTGATTTTCCTTTAGGTTGAAACCACACAATGTCTTCTCAAAGAAAATGGAGTACAGTTAAATCTAACCACTGTAGATACCCCAGGCTTTGGAGATGCTGTGGACAATAGTAACTGGTGAGTTAATAAAAGGGCAATTTTTGACAAGTTTCTGAAATAAAAGCAATGTTTACCTAGCAACATTAAGACCACGGGATCTGTTCATTGTGATTTACAAGTACATCTTTTTCCTTTCCCTTTTGTTAATTTATGCATTTCCAAATATAACCAGCCTGCAAGAAGAGAAAAACATGTAATGCTCTCACTCTAGCATATTACCAGCTCCCCACTTTACTTCCAACAAGGAAGATTTGTTTGGAATTGTTAAGTATGCATTCTCCCTGAGCAAAATATATATGCTGCAGGATATAAAGGCAGGTGATTGTGTTAGATTAGTCATGCTTCATAAAAAAAAATGCCAACAGCTAATCATGTGGAGGTAATTGAATGTAGCTCCACATCTATCAACATTGACCCACATTGTCAAGTTTCCATTTCCCTTGCAAAACGATCCCTTGTATTAATTTCTGTCTAGTGTAAACTGTTTAAGGAAGTTTTTCTTTCTTTATCCCTTTTTCACAAGATATTTAAAATAAACAAGGAAGCTACAAATTTTTAAATAATACATTTCAGCAAATTGAAGCGATTGTTTCCTCAATTTTCTTGAACATTTTAATTGGCCAATGCAAGGGTATTGTTATTTGTTCATGTCTTTACTTATTGCTGAGATAATAGTCCTGTCTGTGCATACATTTTGAAAGACCTAGAATTAAAAAAAAAATAGTTCTTTCTGGGTATTTGAACCAATGACTTGAATTAAGATTTTGCTGAATGTTCTAAAGAAGATTAAAGCAAGACAAGTCACATGTTTATATGTAGGAGAGAAGTAATTTTTTTCATTCATTTGTTTCACAGCTGGCAGCCAGTGATAGATTTCATAGACAGTAAATATGATGAATATTTAAATGCTGAGTCCAGAGTGGTGCGGTCCCCTACCCCAGACACCAGAGTCCATGCCTGCCTTTATTTCATCGCACCAACTGGTCACGGGTAAATGTTCAGAGTAAAACAAAAACAATACACACCCATCAATATGTTACATACTGCTACGCTCAGGACACAATTCAATATTCTCAATGAATACATTTTAAAGTATGTAAAGCACATAAAGTTGAAAAAGTATAAAGAAGAGGGCAAATCACTCTCTACAATGACTGGTACTTTCTTCAATCTTCAGGACGACAGACTTAATTTGCTTTGCGCAGATATATCACGCACCTAAAAGGAATGATTGTTACAAACATCGACTTCTCAATATTACATAAACACTAAAACTCAATGTAAAATCCCTTATGATGCAATACATAGCTGTTCTATGTCATCAATACACACTTTAATATTGCATGTAGTGGCAGACCTTGCTATAATTTAACATGCTGAAATAGCTTTTCAACATTATTTAATGTGCACAAATTTTGTTAGGGGATGTCAGTGAGTTTTAATATCAGCTCACAATATTTATAAGCATCTACATATATTAGTTAACAGAGTTTGAGCCAGTGAACAAATCATTTACACTCTGATCCGCTTCAATACTCGTATTGGAAAAATATAGTAAAACCTTCCCTGTGCTTAAATTTTGAAGTATTTTATTTTTTAAAAAATCCATTTTATGCATTGATTATCTTTTAATGATTAAAATTGAAAAGAAACAAACATATGAAAATCAAAGAGAAGAAAAAATGGTAGGCAAGAAGTATGATTGTGATGTATAATTATTTGTTGTTTATATTTTCAGTCTGAAACCTTTAGATGTAGAGTTTATGAAGAGGCTACATGACAAAGTGAACATTATACCTCTCATCTCTAAAGCAGATACTCTTACCCCAGATGAGTGCAGGGAATTCAAGAAAACTGTAAGCTTGTTAAACAACAGCAACTAAAAGTAGCTAATTATAGATGAAGAAAGAAACAAAACAATGGGAGAAAACATTGTCTATGATCAGGGGTGTCGGAAGGTATTTCATATTGAATTTGATAGATAACTTTTGAGGGGGAGGGGATTGAGGGGTTTATACCAAACCAAATTTGACTTGAAATGAAGATATTCTAAGATGTGTCCAATTTTTCTTAATTAAATATTACATTATTGTCACTTGTTTGATGGCACTATAAGAAACAAAGCAAAATTATTGTACTTAATCATGGTCTGTTTAAGTTTGACGACATATTAACATTTAATAAGAGAAGTTTATATGCATGTACAAGCATCAATTTTGATTCAACTTAGAAATATTTTAACAAGAGCTAGGACTTTGGGTAGTTGTGTCAAACAGCAATGTGACATAGACCTGTCTATTTCATTGCTGGCCACTTAGCCTTGGCTCTTTGAAATCAACAAGATTTGTCTGGCTTTTGAGCTGAGACTACAAAATCTATACATATTTCACTTGAAACCAGCATATGCATTTTTATCCTGTTTGATGCTAGAAATAGATAGTTACATCCTACCGAAAGTCCAAGGTCTTGTTAAAATGGTTCTATCAGTCTCTGTTGCACATCAAAAATAGAGAACATATATTCTTTATTTCTTTAATGTCGAAGCTATCTAATCAATGCCATGTTAATTGTCAACACGTGCCAGAAACAGGTATATATACCCCCACTTTTGCTTGTGTAAACAATAGAGTTCAAATTTCGCCGCCCTATATTGAACGCAGATCGCCGTTACCATCACCGCTCCAATGAACACAGATCGCCGTTATTAAATTCCATTTTTTTTTTTTAAATCATTTTTTGGGCAAAATTATTGGGGCGGCGGTAGCCGCCCCTGCCACCCGTGTTCCGACGCCCTTGATGATGCAAATGAGATTAATTGTATTGTACAATTATAGATTAAAAACAAATTCACAAGTTAAAGTTATCTCATGTAAATCCCATTGTAGAGGACAATATCTTATTTAATATGATTGTTGTGGCCTTGTGATTAAACGTCAAGAGAAGTGGACCTTTTATCAAACCAAAGACTACTACTATGTGTAAAATAGGTGGTGAAAGGAAAGATCTTGCTTTACATGTAAAAGAATAAATGTAGACAATTATAACCAAATTTCTTCCTCTACAGATACTTAATGAAATTGCCCAACATAAGATTAAAATCTACGAGTTTCCAGAGTGTGATGATGAGGAAGAAAATAAAATTCAGAAAAAACTAAGGGTGAGTATAGAAGAGAGTTAATCTATTTCTTGAAAAACATACTTAATGATTAAAACTCATCATTCTAAAAATCTTGGCAAAAAATGGCATAGAAAAAGACATGTTCACATTGAGATACCAATTTTAGATGTTAAAATTTCTCAAAAGTTTTGCTATTTGAATATAGGGAGTTAAGAGCATAGTAATTAAGTATGAGTTTTAGACATCATGAGTCATAAAGATTTCAGGAAATATTTCTGTCCTGATTTTATATTTTGGCTTGTATTTGTGTAAAATGTTCAATGTTTTTGTTTGAAATATGGCATATCAAGACAATTTTTAATATTTCTGTAGTGTATTGAACATGAAGCACTTATTTTTATAAATTCAACAAACAATATCACCCTTTTACTTGCGTACCAGGGCTGTGGTTTGGTTTTGGTTTACCAACCTAACTTAAGGAAAATAAGAGTTTTAGTGTTTGATGGGCTGACAGATTTTATAATTGTTACAAGTTGACATACTCCTCAACTCCCTGTTTTTCATTCATAGATAGGTGACTGTTCAGACCTGTGTTAGTTTTCAGTTTTCTGAGAGGGAAAGGGGTGTAGTTATATATTTTTCAATCAAGATATACAAGTAATGATACTGGTAATCCTATAAAATGGTGTTTGCTTGTAGGATCGAGTTCCCTTTGCAGTTGTAGGCAGCAATCGTGTTATTGAAGCTGGTGGCAAGAAGGTCAGGGGGAGACAATATCCATGGGGTTTAGTAGAAGGTAGGTCTTAAAGCCCAAAAGTAACGGAAACCTGTGGTTTCAACAATATTTATTGAATACAAATTTTCGTGGATTTCGTTGTTGAGTTGATCAAAGACATTAAATGCTCATTGGAGTGCAATATCTAATAACATATTGTAATTATAAGATTATTGACCATGAATTACATATCCTTGAAATTTAGATGCACAAATATTTTACCCACGAGTATCAATGAAACCACAGTACAATATATCCCCTTAATTATTTACATGTGTATCAATCCAATTGTTTGCATTGAATATGGTTACTCATTTATTTCAGAAAAAATTTCATGTGTTCAAGATATTGATACTTAAAATTGTACATTGTTAGATAATTTATCAATAATGGGTGTTTGTCCATTTTTGTAGTGGAAAATTTGGAACACAATGATTTCATTGCCTTAAGGAACATGATAATCAGGTAAGCTCCCTGAACAAACTTATACATGTCAGGGGAAAATAAGTTTCTAAAAAAATTAATTAAAATACATTTTACCATAGACTGAAGTTGCTCTTAACTACTCTTCGGAACACTTGACACGATCGAGACAGTTTTAATTATTTATTGATCAGAATAAACTTGTTTGGAACAAAATGAATTGACAGAAAAAGGAACCATAGTTTTAAAAAAAAAATTTAAAGCATTGAACTGATAAATTTTACAGGACACATATGCAGGACTTGAAAGATGTCACCAACAATGTTCATTATGAAAACTTCCGGTATAACAAATTAGCACCTTCCTCAGCAGATGGCAACAAAATCAAACCAGGATCACTATCAAAGTAAGATTTTCATATTGATGTCGGAGCGATTGTTGATGGATGTGTGGGCACACTGTATTCTTTGTTTATCATAGATGCCACTAAACTTTTAACATTTTTGTGCAAGTTGAGAGAATATTTTGCTCACTTTTTGAAGCCTTTATAAATGTCTAATTAGTGTTGTGAAAATTTTGCGATGAGTTGTATAGAACAGATTTATAACAGATGTAATGTGTCTTTCTACAGGGACCCTCTAACACAAATGGCAGAGGAGAAAAAAGAACATGACAATAAGATGAAGAAGATGGAAGCAGAAATGGAACAGGTGTTTGAGATGAAAGTCCAGGAGAAGCAGGCAAAGCTCAAGGAATCTGAGGCAGATGTAAGATTACCAGTAGATATCCTTCAGGGGATAGGGTCATGCTAATACTAGTATACTAAGGCCATGTGTAAAAAAAAAAAAGGAGGATATTTAGCAAAATTTTATATATGAGCCGGTCCTATGATATTGCGGTAGTTAAATCATTTTGTCAAAAAATCTATCAATATGGAAATATTTCCAGAAACTAATGTTATTGTGAGTTTCCTCTATTATATACCTCAGTGATGTTATTGTGAGTTTCTTCTATTATATACCTCAGTGATGTTTAGCGTGCCTCTGTTTACTCTGTCTAAAAATATCCCGACGTCAAATGTCAATTTCAGCGTGTGCAACTATACGTAAACAGAAATGCCGCGATATGATAGGAAACAAGCATACCTTTAAAAAATAAGAAATTTAGAAATTTTCTTTTTGTAAATGCTGGTAATGTTGATTTTAAGTACATGTACTCTTTGTTTTGGGTTTTTTTTTTATGTTACAGTTACTTTTATTGTTGTGAGGTTGAGTCAGATGTTCTTCATCATAAAAAAATGCTACTTCTATAATAGATTTATTTTGACGAATAGGTTGTTATCAAAGAAAAACTAAGAATTTAGCCAGATGAAAAAATGTGTAAATATTTATAAAACTGTTCGCATAGTTTCAAAATGTAATTAGTTTTTTATGAAGCAGATGGAGGAATTGTAAACATCATTGCTTTGATTGGTCAAGGAAAGCCCAATAAATAAAAAGCTCATGCTGGATTTTATTTATTAACTATATGATTTGTTCCAAAATTGAGAATTGAAATCTGATAAGAATAAGGTTAAAGTAGATGTAGATATGTATGACTGAGACTATCTATATACTCATAGAGTTTTATCGTTCACAGCTTCAGAGGCGAGCAGAACACATGAAGAAAAGCTTAGAACAGCAACAGAAAGAACTGGAAGAGAAGTGGAAAGTGTTTGAAAAGGAAAAACAGCAGTGGGAGGAGTCAGTGGGGGGCAGCAAAGGGTCACAAGAAAACATAAAAGAGTGAGTTGTGGGCCAGTGTTTCTAACCTAGTATAAAGAAGTCTGTTTATTGTGTGATTGTGTAAATTTAGTTATCCAGAGGTATCTCGGAGAAATATGTTAAAACACTTTTTAATTGTGAAGGTAATATGACTTGCATTGCAAAAGCTGACTGTGATACATTGCGATTTCTTTCTTTTACAGTACAAATAAAAAGAACAAGAAACACCTATTTTAGCAGAATATTCACAGGATCAGACATTTCTCTGTAAATTGACAGAACCATATTAGGTCTGTGCCATAATCCAGGAGAGGAAAAACTAAGCTTGCCAATACCAACAGCCTTGAAAAATAGTGATATCATCCGAACAGCAGGCCAGTCAAGAAATTCTCCCAAAGCACTGACCAAAGAATCATTCATTGAACGTTCAGGCTTACTGCCAAAACATACATGTACCTGTGTTTGTAATTGATGTCAAATACAATTTTAAAATATTTTCACTTTTGTAATGAAAGCCACACAAACAATAATATGTACAAAAAAATTCCAGTTTTCTTTCTCTATCATGTTGATTTGCCACAATTCAGAACTATAAATGATGGACACTTGTTTTTTTAATGATTTTTTTTTTTTTTACTTATCTGTGAGAGTTTCATGTGTACATGTATAAATCATGTGTGTTATTAATTAATGCATGTTGTTGGTAGAAATGCTGAAGTTTTGGTGCAATTTGAATACATGAGATCTGTAATCTGTTGTAAAGTCAATGTTTTCTCTGCTCTGTAACATTTGACTGCTTCTCAATGTTAGAACTGTTTAGTACACATAGCTTTTGGTAATTTGAACGTTTTTTTTTTTTTTTTTTTGTTAATTAATTAAAGCTAACAGAGGTTCATAAGTTTCTACACCTTTGGTGAAAGTCTTTTTTGTTCATTAAGATGTTTGAAGTTTGTAGATTTCTTAGATGGGGAGGGACCATTGATTTATAAAATCCAACATTTTCGGTATATCTAGTCATAAGGCCTTTGGATTCTTTTTCCTAGGTATTACAATATCATATCATCTGTGGTCACACATATACATGTATAAGTCCAACCTCCCTTCCATTTTGAATGCAATTCAGAACTGCTTCTATAGGTTCTTTTTTGTTTTTTTAGTTTTTGGGGGGTTTTTTTGTAATGACATTGCATCAAGTTTTCTAGATAATGTTTGTTTTTTCTGAGCTTACACAGCGATATAGGTGATTTGAAGCACCACTCACATGAAAATAAACAACACTTCTATGCATGCATTGCTACAGTACCCTAACTTATACAGGATTATATCTGTTTATCTCTCCTGCTCGTTCTGTATGGATGTATCGGCATGTATTTGTGTACGATTATTTTATACCATAGTTATTTATTATCGCCATGGTACGTGTAAAGTCCAAGTGACACATCTATATTCCATTTAGAACAGTTTTTGTTATTTTTTAGAAAATTGACAAAATAGCGAACCAAGCAATATGTAAAAAATATTATAACGTTGTAAATGTACAGTATATTAAAGTTCAATACTATGAAGTAAGCTGAATTCTGTATCTTCTTTGATGGGTCCACTAACCAGATATCATTTATTCTTTTCATTAGAAAATCTGAAACTTTGTAAAGATAAATAAAGCCTTTAAAATTATGTCTTAAAGAAATGTTATGTTTACAAGTGGGAGTATTAAGCAATCTCTTGTAATTTGATACAGCTTCATTTTTCATACACTTAACTTTGTCACGCATATTTATTATTTTTTTTTATATATACAAATATTTCATCAATACATGATCTTAGAATTTACAAAATGGAAACAATAAATGTTTTATACATGTAAATTCGTTTTCTTATACTTACCGTACACGGAATATGTGTAAAATCAATATTTGGACTTGCTCTTTAGTGTTGTATGAAACAAATCTCGCCACTTTTGTCATAAACAAGATGGGTTGTAAACACTATAACCATTATGTGGATACTAGTAGTTCTATTCTTTTGAAATTTATTTTTATTTATTTAATTAAATTGTGCATGTGAAATAAACATGTACACATTTGAATTTCAAAAAGAGCACAAGCTACATGAAGCTATTTCGAAAAAAAGTACGGGAGATATTATTATTAAAGATGTTAGACACCTCCCTTCTCTTAGTGCAGTAGATACGAATGGTTCTTAACTATAGTAAAAATTTTACATTTTTGGCTTGTATAGGACCTACCTTCTTTATGGTATAAATTTCATGATGCAAATTAATAACGTGCCTTAATTTTGTAAATATGTAGGATTCTACAGTTAGAAACGCCGTTTTTTGCATGATACTTTATACATTTATTGCATGATTGTGAGGGAAATATGAAGATTTATTCTCCCCTGGAAAATCATATTGCCCGAGGGAAAGAAGATTTTTCTGGGGGAATAAATCTTCATATCTCCCGAACGTTCATGCAATAAATTGTTTATTATACCGAACGACAGGTGGTAATTTAGAATACATCGGGTTCTATTCGTGTTTCAATTCTAGTAAAGCAATAACGTAGTGAATGTTTACCAGTTTCTTTCTATGTCAGTTTTCTGATAAAAAAAAGATTTAAAACGATTTTTTATATAAAATTCATCATTTAATTACATTGTATGCTCATCCTCGAGATTTTTCATAAGCATGGAATGAAAATTCGAAGGGGTGGATATGATGAAAAATATGACGATGACAGGGAAATATGAAGTTTTATTGCCCTAACACGTGATTGTCTAGAACCAATCAGATAACGCGTTAGATAAAATAATCATATTGAGGTATAATAATATCTTTACTGTTCTGAATAACACATTTTAGTTATGAATGGGTCTACTAGACTCAATCCTAAATTTCGTAAAAGTCTAGACCCATTATGGGCCAAAACTAATGTTTTTGACAAAAACACCTCACCTTATGTATATTCGCTAAATCATTCAAGTCATTCATTGCTTCCGACATGTGTTAAGTACATGTAGCTCAGCGTGATAAGCTTAGTTACAATGTGCACAAAAACGATTTTTTTGTCTTTTTATGACAATGGGTACGCCTTCTCGTGAAAACTGCTTGGACATCAGTATCATTATCATCATCTTTTACTGCATCCCAATGGTCAAGAAAATATGTATAGATATAATTGAAATATATCAGTGATGAATATTATTTGTACATTTAATATCTAATAGGTACATCGTACAAATTTTTGCCGAACTAATTCAAGTTATCCTTCTTAGAGTAATAACTCTAAAGGGGAAATCTGTGCTAATATTTTGTGACTTAATAACAATGATTTGAATTTTATACATATATAATCAAAACAATAGAAAAAAATTCAATTTCTCATATCAGAAAATCAGGGCTAAGGCATATTTTGATATTTAAAAAACTACATTTCTGATACGTGTAAAACTTCCATTGTCATCAATTTACACATAAACTGATATTATTGAAGCATATTACGACTGTGAAATGATTTCAACATTTTCTCGTGGGATAATCCGGATTTGAAATGATCAAACAAAGTAGTTTGTCATAGTTACGGGGGGGGGAGGGGGGGGGGGGGGTCAGCGTCACTCCTTTAAACCCCAGAATTTCAGCGTCACTCCTTTAAACCCCAGAATTTCGTAAAACTTTGTAGATATGCTATGCGTATTCGCAGAAAAACAAATTCCGGTTTCTCTATATTTCTAGGACTGTTGGCTCTTATGAACTTTGGACATTTATATATTGAATGAAATACCGGTAGTACTAAGCATTTTGTCAACCCTTGCACGGAATTTCTTAAACTCTAGATCTGTAGGTAATAAGGACAAAATTGCGAAGCTGTGGATATTTTCAGGAGATTCCGATTCCTCTACTTTTCCAGAAAGTTTACCCCTGGAGAACTTGGTAGAGGTTGGTTTTATTCACGAAATACAGTATCGAAACCACTCTGAAAATTGCTAAATAGACATGAAACCGTTATAGGACATAATGCGCAGTTGTGCTTATTTACTTAAAAATCCGATTCCATTACTTTTCCGGATTATTCCCAAGTTGAATTACTAAGCTGACCTTAATTGCATTTTTTGCTGTAAACAGTTTGTTTGTGCAATTCCTCTGCAACCACTTTGTTGTTAATTATGACAATTTATAGGATATTCTTATTCCTTTATCTCGCCGAGTATTGGAAGATTTTTCTGTGAATTATGCCCCTTTATCTTATATTATTTGGTGTATTTAATACATACTCTGCCATTTAAAATGTGTAGCATTGTCAACTAGTATGGAAGTGTGGAGTATGTGAGGTTGCTCACATTTTACCTATGTACCTTTTATTCGAACCTTACAACATCCTTTTTTTAACCAGTGTCGGATGTATCTCTATACTAAACAAGACCTATTCGCATTGTATTAAGTTTATATAACTTTCCGAGGCTGCAAAATTCTTACATTCAGCATATGCTTACAGGTATTCGTTATTGTATTAAAAAGTAATACACGGATTTTCTTATAGTGTACATATACATATGTGTTCGATGGGCCGGGTGTTTGCAATATCCGGTTATAAAGAATATATTTGTACTTTGCTACAAAATAACAATGTCCTCTAATAAATCATTTATTTACAATTTTTTATTGATACCAAAATGAAATTTTTCATACATGTATAAGAAATTAATTTTCATAATTTTATGAATCTTTTCAACATCGAAAAGTATATCTTAATGCATTTAAGATGTACTAAAACTGTTTACACCACAAAATACACATCTTAATTAATGTATATACTAGGAGTTGAAATGAAATTAGTAGATAGAAAAAAAAACCACAACAAGATTCTAAGAAACTTCAGCACTGTTCAGTGACGTGGAATAATTCTTGGCCTGTTTATTTTACCAGGAAGCTTGAAATATATACGTCATCTGCCCATTGCCTCCGTCAGAAGAAAGGTCGCTTCTTTTAATTTACCAAATCTAGAACCAAGCTATTTATTTGAAACTTTATTCCAAAATGACAAAGAAAAAATAAGTACAGAGAACAATTCATTCGCTGTTTGACAACGATTATTTGCAAGCGGTTTTTATTCCATCTGTTTTTCGGGGCACGTTTACTTCAACAAAGAAGTACATGGTTTCGTTGATATGTATTTCTGTTTCCTTTCATATTATTGCCATTTATTGCCCGGGGGAATCCCGTCGTGTTTAGATATTACCGAAAAAAAACGCTAACGAGGAAATCTCTTCGCATGGCACTGCGAATATAGTAGACCTCAAGAGAGGAAAAAATCCCAGAGGAATTACTACGTGGTCGTATTTTTGTCAAACATTACAGAAAACTCCGCATTACATTTACTTACTCACAGAGGTAATAGATAACATCCAGTGCAACAATTCGATATTAGTAAATCCATTATCATTCAATTAAAACAGTGTTCTTTTATTAACGATCCCTTCTTTTGTACTTATCTGTACCTCTTCTTCATTGCTATTAATTATAAGTTATCATATTGACAAGGTTCGATTAAACTTAAAAAACAAAAACTACAACATCATAAAAGTTTGCTCTTACTTGGATATATTATAAAATTTATAGCAACATATAACATTTTTGAATAAGTTTTCTCGTTATGTCACAAATGAAATAATTATATATCGTATAATAACAATAAATAGGTAGATATTTTATAGCGTTTACGGTAGATTGATAACGAAATAATTTCAAACAAAACAGAAAAAATATAGTCGGCCTGTACGGTCAGTTCTCCAAGGTACGAGAAAATATACGTGGTACTCTAGGAGTCTCATAGCCGGGTACGGGTTCTTAAAGAAAACTATGCAGTCTGCCGTGTGTTATATAGTGCCCCCCCCCCCCCCCCCCCCCCCCCCCCCCCCCCCCCCTCGGAAAGCTGACTGTATAGTGCATAGCCAGATTACTATTATTACTTTTTAGGTTTGTTACTGACTGACTACAGAAATATATCGGGTTGATAAATCTCATGGATGGCGAGGCTATGAGATTGATCAACCCGATATATTTTTGTAGTCAGTCAGTAACAAACTTAATAAGTGTTTTGTTTTCCCGAGAACTAACATGTGACACATTTATTCACAAATGACGGCCATATTGCCTAATATTTATTCTCACCGAACCTACATAGAGATATTTAAGGCAGTCACGTGCCATATTTAAACCAATGAAAGTGTGGCATTTCAGTCAGAGGGAAAACAAATAGTAGATTTTCTCCCTTTTTACATTCTGGTCATGTTTATGGCGGACCATTCGTTCCAATAATTGCAATATCTGAGATGATATTGATTACTCATAAAAAGGGTAATAAATACATGTATTAAGCTCCTCTCAGAAAATAACTGACCAATCTTGACTTAATTTTAGAAAGGGAGGGATCAAGGAGTAGAAATTTATTACACCCTAAACACCATAATTTTGAAGTTAATACCGTTAGAATCAGTTGGTAAAAAAGCGGGAAATACTCATATTTTGTCAACACGGTGGGAAATAACCAGTTATTCCCGGGAATTACTGGTATTTCCGGAAAATACTGGGAAATAAAGTACAACTACCTACTAGTACTTCATACTTAGTCTTAATCCAATCTGTTGGGATGTAGACATAGTACACCTGAGTTAGCTATGACATTTTATCATTGTCTTTGATTTTAACAAGTTTTGACTAGCCAGTAAGGCATTGGGCATCTACTTATAAATACTCCAAATATGGTTCATTCACACATTATTGTTATTTGTTTTTAAGACTTAAGTCAGGTATAGGTGCATCTGTACAGTTATCATAAACATGAAATCAAAAGTTCCAGCTTCTGGTTATTTGATATATGTGAAAAATGGGCAAAGAAAATTGTGAAAAATAAAGTGTGACTGTGTCACCACCTCAGTATGCAACACACTTAAGAAGAAGCCAATTACACCCCACTCAAAGTAAATATCTCCCCAAAACAGGAGTACAAAACTGTCAAAAGTCAATTATTTATTCAACAACATGTGTAATTATTTGATTGTTGCTTGTAACACCTACAGTAATTATGACATGATTTAAATTTATTTTGTGCTTTGAATGATTATAAATCTGTAAAACACAAAACTTGGGGCTGAAAAAGCTGAACTGAAACTTGTACTCTAGCTGCTATAAAAGTCTTTGGGAATAGATGATCGGGTAAATTTAAGATTCATAATACTGACAGTGTAATAGCAAAGCATGCTGAATTGTGTTTTTATGCTTACTGTTAATATCCTATTTCCTAAACACATGTTTTACGTTGAACAAATTAAACAAATACAGATTTTAAATTTGTATTTTCCAGTATTTCCCAGTTTAGTGAAAATTAGTAGTATTTACCGGGATGGGAAATACCGGTATATACCACTGGTAATTCCCAGCACCGGTATTTCCCGCCCAACCCTGGTTAGAATTTACATTCTTGAATATCTACCTATCTACTTCTAAATATCAAACGGGAGAAATGGTTCAATGATATGATGAGAAACTGAAATATTTGACTTTGATTGATGGGGTTTTAATCGGGAGTAAGGGGGTACCAAAATTGATTATGTAATAAAGACGTATGTAAGTTTTAAAATATTTACAAATTCATTTTTAAGTCAAGCAGTTTCATGTGTTCTAAGTAAATTATTTAAGAAACCCAAGGTTTTACATCTTAAACAATTATTAAGCAAATGAAATGTTTTTTTTTTCACAACCAGAACTATTAAAAAAACATATCTTACTTAAAAGTTTGTTTTTCTATGATGAGCTTACTTAGTTTTTTATTTTTTATTTTAAAAGCTTGTTCCTTTAATCAACTGGAAAACCAAAGGAAAATCCGGTTATTGAAATGGCGGGCGGGCGGACAGCTGCAAAAAGGGTACCCCTATTGTACAGATAACTGCTCCTACAGTTTTCAAGATAGGAAGTTGATGATTTGCAGATCAATTGGACATTTATTAGAGATGTGCATATTACTTGGATTTTGATGTTTGATAATCTATGAAAAAAATACCAGCTGTTGAACTTAGTCATTTTCTCGCAGAATATTGCATAGAGGGTATTCCATTTCTCTAGATAGGTAGTGTTTATCAATTCAGTATTGACAAAAGGATTATGGATACAGTTTACATGAAAGAAAACCCAGTTTGCTGTCATATTGACAGCTTTTCATTTGTTCGTATATCAAGTGGGCTATTGTAGAAAACACAAAAAGTTTGACGCACGGTAACGAATATTGCAAAAAAAAAACCAAAACAATTCAGTGGTTTAAAATCACTTCTTTTCTTTAGAGATAAAGTTTAAAATTAGATTTAAAGAATATAAAGTCTTTTAATTCTATTAAAGAATCTCTGAGATTACGCCCTATGTTTGTTTCTTTTCACAAAAGTAATACATAAAATTTTTATTCAACAAATTTAAGCGTAAAAAAATCAAGAGAGAAAAAACTTTAGTTATTATAGGTTTTGAACCCGGGTCACCTAATCACAAACCATTAATCAAGTCACCAGGACAGTCGATGCGAAATTTTAAACAAAAAGACAGCATATGCATTAATCAATTTTGATACAAAATATACATTCTGCATTCAATATTAAATCTTTATAAACAAATAGAAAGATCTTTTAAAATTTCAATCGCTTCCGGTGACGACAGGATGTAATGACACGCTCTGATGTTTTAAGTCCGTCAGTTAAGATAATAGAAACATCATATTTTTTAATGGCGATTCAATTCATTTCGAATTTCGAACATATGCGCTTCATTACATTTGTATATCTAAACATTTAAATGAATATTTCTTATCCAAACTTTTAATCGAACAAAAATATTTTTTGTCCACTATGATTAAAATCATTTCAAAGATATGTCCTGTCAAATTTTTTTGAATCTAAGGTGATTCATACTTCAGAATGGTATTAATGGAGATTGGTTAAGGTCTCAACACACTGTTACGTCATGAGCGATCTTTCAGTTCTTCCAAAGATTCTCTAAAACAGAGGTTTAGCCCAAACAAAATTGTACAAACAGCAAGACCGACTGCGACGTGATAAGCTAAACATTTAGAGTCTAAAATTTATTTTAAAAATCTCAAAACATTGTTCATTTACAAAATTATATTCATGTGAATGCAAGCATATCTTGTCAAGCCCTGTAATTAAGGTATTCCGTTTCCAACGGAAGACCTCGTTGTCTTTTTTCCTATTTTTTTTTCTTACAAATTTTGTGTACGCGATTCCTCTAAAACTACTCGGCCGATTTACATGAAACATTAAGATCTAATAGATAATGATCTGAACCTAATTGCAAATTTTTTTAAATGATGACGTCACTTCCAGTTTTGAGCTTTTTACAATTTAACGATTTTCAGAGGGTCTGCTTGTCCAGGGGTAAACTCCTAAATGATTGAAGATATTGCATTCAAACTTTCAGGGATTGTAGACAAACGGTTGTAGGTCTGACATGTGGTATATACATTGTCCTGTGACCAAAAGTGCCGAAGCTCGCCTGAGCTCGAAAATTACGGTTAAAAAAGCGTCGTGATTTTTCGTGGTTTTCTTTCAATATCTCTTTTCTCGATAGTATTTTGTTGGAACATGTAGAATAAAAAAAACTTTTTAAAGTTCATAGCTTTCATTTGACATCAAGAAAAAGGGGCTGGTCCTTCAAATTAGGGGCCATGAAGGCTCTAAAGTCTTTTAATGATAGCTTTTAACTGTGAAATATTTTGCAATACGTTAGAGAAGCAATTATGTTCATCATAACGTTATTGACCTATTCATGACAATTGTTTACTCATTTGTTATGTAACTGGGGATTTTAAGGGGCCAAAAGTCCGAAATTTTGATCTTCAATATCTCAAAATAGAGGAAAATTTTGAAAAGCAATGTTGAACAGAAGATGTTCAAAATAATGTGCTTAACAATATGCAACCATCATTTCTTTGTTATCCGGTTCCTTAAACGAGTTACAGTGTCGGCCCCTAAAACGACCTTTTCTAGATATCTCGAGAACGGTACATAATTTCTACACACTTGTTGAACAAAATGTGTTTGAAATGTCAAGAGCTTTCTTATAACATCAAGAAAAAGGGACTGGCCCTTCAAATTAGGGGCCGATAGGGCTCTAAAGCCTTTAAATGATAACTTTTAACTGTGAAATATTTTGTAATACGTTATAGAAGCAATTATGTTCATCATAACGTTGTTGACCTATACATGACAATTATTAACTTCTTCGTTACGTAATTAGGGATTTTAAGGGACCAGAAGTCCGAAATTTTGATCTTCAATATCTCAAAATGGAGGAAAATTTTGTAAAGCCATATTGAACAGAAGATGCTTAAAATAATATTCCTAGCAATATTCAACCATAATTTTTTTGTTATCCGGTCCCTAAAAGGAGTTATAGGATCGGCCCCCTAAAACGATCTTTTTTATATCTCGAAAACGGTAGATAATTTCTATATACTTGTTGAACAAAATGTGTTTGAAATGTCAAGATCTTTCTTGTAACATCAAGAAAAAGGGGCTGGCCCTTTAAATTAGGGACTGAGAGGGCTCTAACGTCTTTTAATGATAACTTTTAACTGTGAAATATTTTGTAACACGTTAGAGAAGCAATTATGTTCATCATTACGTTGTTGACCTAAAGTATACATGACAATTATTAACTCCTTTGTTACGTAATTAAGGATTTTAAGGGGCCAGAAGTCCGAAATTTTGATCTTCAATATCTTAAAATAGAGGAAAAATCTTAAAAACAATATTGAACAAAAGATGTTAAAAATTATGCTTAACAATCTACAATTAAATATCGTTTGTTATTTGGACCCTAATAGGAGTTATAGGATCGGTTCTTAAAAAATCTTTCCCAGATATCTCAAAAGTGGTAACTAATTTCTAAACACTTATTACACAAAAATACTTTTTCATTAAAATGAAGGAAAAGGAGCCGATTTCTCAAATAAGGGACCCAAAGGGGTATATAGTATTTCATCCATAGATGTTTAGACCCCATCCCCATTTCCAGGTATGTTCCGTTAACAAAGGTCAAGGGAAAGGTCATTCCATGTTCAAAAAATCGGACGGAAGACCTCCTCGTTGCTCGCAACGAGATAGTGTCTAGTTTATTAACTAATTACCTAACTTAAGTTCTATGTATTCCATGAAATAATTTTCAACAATGTCTAGTATATTTAAACAATAAAATGCTTTCTGTGGTGATTCGTGCGGGATATGAAGGTGGCGACATTGCAAAAAAAATACTTAACCCGCGTTAGCGGGTTATGTAAATTTTTTCTGCAATGATCGCCACCTTCATAAACCCGCCCAAAACCCGTTAAGTGACTTTAATGTGCTCTTAACGTGATATGAACTTATTAGGATAAGAAAATTCTCTCTCGTGTATAATTACTCTCGGATGTTATCGACATATAATATTGACCAGGCTTATTTTGTTCTGTTCTAAGTTCAAGCAATTTATCGGTGCATGTAAAATTAAAGAAACCAAGATAATGTGAATTTATTCACATTTTTCTCGAAAGAAGCAATTCAGACGTGTTCTTCATGCTAAAGACTTTCCCAGCATCCCGATATAGCCACTTTATGACCGTCGTTATGGAGGAGCGGACACGAGATATAAAAGATGATAGATTTGAATTTTTATCAAATTAAAACGGTTTGGGTGGTGGTAATGACCAAATCCACCAAAATGAGCCCCAATGAATTCTCTAATTATGCACAATAACTGTCGTCAGGTAACGGTGGTCTTGTTTTGCACGTGCTGTTAAACAATCTAGTGAAGTTATTAGGACATTAATGGGTGAATGGATGTACTCTAATCATGGTTATTTAATCGATTTTCAGCATCCGAAAATATCTTCCTTCAGTTGTTCTATGATGCCATCGAGATGTAAACATTGATAAATCATGTCTTGTTCTATTTTAAGTCAAAACCATTCACAAAATATGCTAAGAAACTTTAGAAGTCTGACATGATAATGCTAACTTATATACACGTTTGACACAAATGTTAAAAAAAAATCAGACGTGTACTTTAATTTACGGTACAGACTCCCCTAGCATCCCAGTTAAGCAATATTATTATAACCTGTTTTATCTAGAATCCGACACGCGACATACTTGTAATACTAAGATGATGAATGTTAAACTGTGTTAATATTAGCTTTTGTCTGTCTGAAGAGTTTTTAAAAATCACGTTTGTCACTTAAATGAGGAAAGTAGAGACAACATGCAACGAATGCATTTTATACCTTTATCTCGGTCGACCAAAATACATCTGTAATGTTAAGGATATTTGTTTGATAACATATTGTCATATATCATAGAATGCAGTTTATTTTATTTTAGTCAAATGACAGATTATTCCAAATGCATACATGTCCCAGGGATAAGACGTGTTTTTTGTTTCCTTCACTGTTACATAGAGATTTCGAGTATACATGTATATCTACCTTAAAAATAGCATGTTAGTCGGCATCTCTCAGAGACGTGTTATGATGCTATATTTTTGTAATATATGACAGCATCAAATACATAATCAAAGTGCTGAAGTACTGAGGGGAGTTGATTTTATTGATAACTTTTTATTTTAAAATCAACGATATGTAATTTCGCATGGCAAGTAGTTTCTTATCTGTATTTGAATTACGCACATTTTTATAATATAAATTTTCGGACTTCTCCGACAAGAAGTCCGAGAAAAGCCCTTGCATATGAATCATGCTGCGTTATATTTAAAGATAAAATTAATTCCTTCAAACTGTGTATCAGTAATTGAAATATTTCTGGAAATTGTATGGATCCATGAAATATTTAAATCTAGTATCGTTCAACCAGATGCTCGGCTGTCTCCGTTAATCTCCGACAAGCAAGAGAGACTCTCTGTTTGTCGGAGATTTACTCTCTTGCTTGTCGGAGATCAACGGAGACAGCCAAGCGTCTGGTTGAACGAGACTATATTGAACTCTGGCGTAGGAATGTATACGACTACAAATATATATCTAAATTGTTTGTACCATTTAAAATCCGACTATTTTCAAGGTATTTACATGTACAAATAAGTTTCCTTGAAAAACAATGCTTCAGAATACATTACATCGAATTTATCGATTATTTCCAAGAAATAAGTCTTGTCCGCGGTGATGATTTGTGCTTAGGTCCAAACATTGTTTCACTTCCGGTTTGCCAGAGTAACTGCATAGGAGAGTTGATTAAAATCAACTCCCACACACAGAATACAGAAATTGTTTACAGAAAGATACTGGTTCAAAGTCAATTCCAGGTTTTAATTTTATGTCCTTTTCTACTAACCATCGTCAAAATTTCTATTGATGCACTCAGTTTTACTTACCTAATGGATATATCTTAAAGTTACACTAAGAAATGCTTATCTTTCTATTCTAGAGACACGACACGCCATTTTTGATATCTTTACTTTATCATATATGGCTTTCAAGACATGGCGAGTCAGTTTAAATCTTTTAACTTTATCCTGTATATGGCTGCAGTTGATGTTCTTTCTGAAAGCTCATTATTGCCGACCGTGTTTGACTAGAATACTTGAGTACGCCGCCGAGGTATCTTGTGAAGCAGGGCTTTGGATTTTGTATTGTTTAACGACTTCAGAGACTCAGAACTGTAAAAGATAACTTACTTACTTACTTAGTCCACTTCGTACCTTGTGGAGCATAGGGCTACTAATGCTCTCCATCTCAATCGGTTTTGGGCTGTTCTTTTTGCCTCATTCCATGTCTTCCCAATATTTTCAAGTTCTTTCAACCTTGTTTTTTTTTCAACTGTGCAGTGATCTCCCTTGTTTTCTCTGGCCTTGTGGATTCCATTCTAATGCCTCTCTGGTGATGCTGTTTTGGAGCTTTCTCCATGTGTGGCCAATCCATTGCCATGCTCTTTTCTTGATCTGGAGTGATGTTGGTTGTTGTAGTAGTTGTTCGTTAGATATCTTTATTGGCCATGTAACTTTACATATGTGTCGTAGGCATTTGTTGGTAAAAACCTGGATTTTTTGTTGTAGTCTTGTTGTTAGTCTCTAGGTTTCACATCCGTATAGAAGCACCGATTTGACATTGGTGTTAAATATCCTTATCTTTGTACTTTCGCTTAGTGTGCTGGACCTCCAGACTGGTTTGAGCATTGCGAAGGCTTGTCGGGCTTTGTTTATTCTTTCTTTAATATCTTCGTCTGAGCCACCTGTCTTGCTAATAATTAACCTTAAGTAAGTGAAATGCTCTACCTCTTCCAGTTCTTCCCCCTCGATTGTGATTGGTCAACCTTATCTAGTCTTCAGTATCATAACCTTTGTATTCTTGCTGTTAATATTGAGCTCCATCTTCTTTCCCATTTCACTTAGTTTGTTGGTCTTTTCTCTGATGTCTTTTATTTGGTGGGACAGTAGGGCAAGGTCGTCAGCAAAGTCTAGGTCTTCTAATCTTCTGACCATTGTCCATTGTATTCTCCTTGGCTTGTTAAATGCCTTCTTTTTAATCCAGTCTATCACTTTAGAGAAGAGGGCGGACGAGAGTAAGAAGCCTTGTATCACTTCGGTTTGTACTTGGAAGGAATCAGTGAGGGACGTTTCATGTATCACTTGCTCTGGGAATTATTCATATAGGGTCTTGATAATATTTCACTATCTTAGATGGTATTCCATAGAGTCTCAGTAGTTGCCACATTCCATCTCTGTTGAAACTGTCAAATGCCTTTTTCAAATCAATAAGATATCTGTGAGCCATTGCTCACTAGTAATACCCCCGCTCTAATTTGAATATACAAGATAAGCAACGTCAACATTTAAAAGGAAGTTGACGTCCAATTGGTACAAAAATATATCCCACTATGTCATGCCGACAACAAATAGTTTGATAAAATTTTAAGCATCTGCGATGAATAGTTGCTGAGAAATCTTTGACGAAAATTTGTTTGAAAATTTTGGCTAAAAATAAACAAAGTCGTCATTTAACAGGAAGTTGACGTCCGATTGGTACAAAAATATATCCCACGATATGGCATGCCTTAACAAATAGTGTGTTAAAATTTCAAGCATCTGTGAAGAATAGTTGCTGAGAAAAATGCGACAGAGATTTTTGTTACGGACAGACAGACAGGTAGAAGGACGGACGGACAGGCAGACAGACTTACACACAAGGGTAAAACAGTATACCCCTTCTCCTACGGAGCGGGGGTATAATAAAATTTATGTACAGTGATGACTGCCATTCGAAAGATTGTTCCACAATTATTCTTAGAGTTGCTATTTGGTCAGTACAGCTTCCGTTGGATCTTAAAGCCTGCCTGTTCATCCCATAAAACTTTATCCACTGCATCTTTCATTCTGTTTAGTATAACTCTACAGAGGATCGTACTAGCTACTGGCAGCAGGGTTATACCTCTCCAATTTTCACAGCAGTTTAGGTCTCCCTTTTTAGGCAGTTTTACAAGTAGCCCTTTGTTCCATTCTGTTGGTATTCTCTCAGCTTGCCAGATTTTATTTAATAGTTTTCACAAGTATTCACTTATCTCCTCTTTCATATTTTAACGCCCCAGGTTATATACCATCAACTCCAGCCGCTTTACCATTCTTCAATAATTTTACGGCTTTCTTGATTTCGTGTTTAGACTTGCATGTTTTACGTTTGCTTAAGGTTTTGGTGATGTTGTAGAGAGTTTTTATATCTCCCATGTATGCAGCTCTTTCTGCTTCTGTTGCAAGTTGGTTGACATACTCTCTTTTGTCATTCCTTTATAATTTTTTTTTATTACTTTATCTAGATTTTGTGCTCTTGTTTTAGCGTCATTAACTTTTTCTTTCATTTTACGCCTTTCTTCGATCTTTTGCCTTGTTGGTTTTCTTTCCTAGGACTTCTTCACATGTATTCTTGATGATATCCCTTCCAGCAGTCCATTCGCTCTCAATATCTAGTTCTTGATCCCCATAGTATAATGCGTTGAATCTATTCCTTAGTTCTAATTGGAATACGTCCTTTTCAATAAGATTTTTTTAGCTTATTTACATTGTACTTTATTCTTTTTGTTTCGGTTTTTGCATTATTTGCCAGTTTGATTTTCACTTTGGCTAGTACCATGTGATGGTCGGAGTTCACGTCTGCTCCTCTCATAGCTCTTACATATTGCAATGAGCTTCTCCAGCTTTGGCTTAATATGAAGTGATAGATTTGGTTCTTTGTTCTGCCGTTGGGTGATTCCCAGGTTGTTTTGTGGATGTTTTTGTGTGGGAAAAGGCTTCCTCCAATCACTAGTTCGTTCGTTTCACAGAACTCAATTAGTCTTTGTCCATTTTCATTCCTCTCCATTACTGTGTTTTCCAATTACTTTTTCCCTGCCTTACTCTGACCGATTTTAGCATTCATGTCGCCCATCACTATTCTGATGTCTCTCTTTGGGGTGTTGTTCCAAATTTGCTGTAATTTTTCATAGAAATTGTCGATATCCTCCTCAGCCTAATTTGTGGGTGCGTAGCATTGAATGATGGTGGAATTTTGGCATTTAGCTTTAAGACATTATTCTTTACAGGTTCCCATTCCACGAGACTGCTCTTTGCTTTCTTGGATAACATTATTGCAACACCCTTTGTGTGATGGTCTTTTTCATTTTCATTAACCGAATAAAGAACTTCTTCTCCTGTACTCAAAGTTATCTTTCCACTCTGGTTTTATCTTGCTTCGCTTATGCCTAGAACGTCGATACAGTAGTTTCTTATCTCTTTTGCTATTTGTGCGCACCGTCCCGTCTCGTACATGGTAAGTACGAGGGGCATTCAATAAATAATGTCACCAATCAGATTCCATAAAATACACGGTGAATTGTTTTTCACGATTAATTTGGTTTATATTCTATTTATGGCCGTTTATCTAACCACGTTTCATCATCGAATACTCCTTTGAGAAGCTGATATATAACCCTAACTCGACACACTGTATGAAAATATGACTGGTAAGTCATCATCCAATAAGGCTGAAATTAGAGGCTACATAAAAGCACGTGTCAGACTAGGTAAAGACTCGAAAGAAATTTTCAAAAAAAACCGTGTGATGTTTATGGAAACAAGTGTATGTCATTGAGACAAGTTTACAGGTGGGTCAGCAAATCCAAAAATAGCCAAACAGACCTTAAAGATAAGCAACGTCCTGGAGCACTTCGTACGGCTTCAACGGATGCAATACTTGCAAAAATAACCGATATCATTAATAATGATGATCGATTAACCATTAAACAAATAGCAAATTTAGTAGCCATTTCATCGGGGACATTATTTACAATTTTAAAGAAATACCTTGGCCTCCGAAAGGTTAGTGCAAGATGGATACTTCATCTATTAACAGAAAAACAAAAACAATTGTGGTTTGAACTACTTAAAATCTACAAAAATTGCAAGGGGCGACGATTATCGGAAATTGTTACAGATGATGAAACGTGGATATATTATTTTGAACCTCAGAGGAAAATTGATAACAAGATGTGGTTGACTAAAAAGGCAAAACGCTCTGTTATAGCAAAAGGATGCCAAAGTATAAAGAAAGAATACGCAATTTTCTTTAATAGTGAAGGCCCTGTAGTTCAAGTTGCTATTCCAAAAGGCCGATTAATCACCGGATGTTTACAAAAATGTTTACAAAAATTATGTGCTGAAGAAAGTTAAGGAACATTACGAAAGCAAGAGACAAAAGTCTGGAATTCGCAATATTCGTCTTCTTCATGACAACGCCCCAGCACATAAATCCCAGATTGTGAGATCATTTTTGGAAAAAGAAAATGTTTTGCCCCATCCTCACTATTCACCCGACTTGTCTCCCTGGGACTTTTATCTTTTTCCTAAATTAAAAAAGCACTTGTCAGGAAGAAGATATGCTTCATGGTATGCTTCGGGCTCTGCCATTTTATCAGTACATGAATACCAATACCAAAAACGATATATGAATGCATTCAACGGTTGAATAAATTGGTCTGTTAAAGGAGAATATTTTGAAGGTAACCATTAAAAAATAACAAAAAATATCTTATTGTGTTATTTTTGTAACAAAGATGACATAATTTATTGAACGCTCCTCGTACATTCCACGCGGCAACTTTTGTGACTGATTTGGGTGAAAATACGGGTATCCGTTTGTTAAAGGTCATTCTCTGTTTTGCATGGATGTCTTCAGTTGCATTTTCAATGATAATAACATCTGATCCAGCCCTTGAAGGGCAAGCATAGTTATCGTCTGTAGTAGTAGTTTCTGTAATCATATTTTTTTTACTGAACAAGGTGATTAACCTGGCGCTAACCGCCTGCCCGGAGGGCCAGGGATTTGTAGTCAAGGGTTCCACCCTCTAGATGAGCTGCTTTTTAATGCTAATGACTCCCATCTAGCCATTTGGTTGACTTTTATATCAGAGTTTTCATCTCTTAGAAAGGTTGCCAACCATGGCTAACGACTCCGTTCTAGCTGGCTATTAACCCATAGCTGGGGCAAGGTTGAAGAGTGCTAGGGCATGTTCCCACGCCGGTGAGTCTACGCACTGCATCTCTGGGGTCCTTGCAACTCCGAGATCCCCTTCAACAAAGCCTGGGATGCAAGGACCCCATTTTACATTACGTGCATTGCCACGAGGAAGCTTTGAAGAAATCTTGATAGTGTAGAGGCTTAGTACTGGCAGGGAAAGGTTTACACATTCTATTCTCCTTTCCACCTACAAGTAGGCTAGTCAGCAGCAGCTTTGGATCTACAGGCGTTCGACCCTGCCACACTAGACGCTTTTCACTACCTAGTGGCAACCACCAATACACTTAAAGATAACCGCAGTCATAAATGTCTTGGATGGTCTAGTGTGGTTGTGATTGTCGATAATGTCCAGACGATACGCGATTTTCTATATGTTTTACTGGCTTTTGCTATTCTTCAAAGCTATAGTTAAATTTCCAATTAATGGCCGTGTCTAATAATTTCAATCGAAAAAAAACCGTTATTTCTATTTTGCTGTTTTTAACACATTAGTTTCTATAGAAAATAGCTACCAATAGCTACCACTTTCTCACCACAACTGACGGGTAAGTGGTTTTTTTTCATCATAATTTCTTGTCGTCTTTAGTTATATCGTTTTGTTGTCCGCGGCATTAATTAATCTCCAGAACCACTTACACTTAGCTAATTTGGTCCAAAGCAACCTTAAGGGTAAATGACTATCGATTTTATCGGGGTTGCATAATTAAACGGAATGAAAATAACGTAAAAATGTCAATAATTTACTCGAACAATTAATTAAAATCATGAAAATATAATAAGATGAAATTATTCTTTGAATATTAAGAGGTGATCAAATACGGTCGATCGGGCGTGATCAAATCTATCATACAGCCCCTCGGGCTTCATTGGATTTGATCACCTCCCGACCGTATTTGATCACCTAATAAAAATCAAAGAATGATTCTTTATTCCTTAAATGAACATTAAGCTGATCTTATAATCTGGCCGACTCAACTGTTAGCATCTTCTTTTGTTGGCGCCTTGTTACCATTTCCAAGGTTTGGAATAAAAATGATATTAATAATATATATTTTTCCTCTTTTTTCTTCCTCAACAATCGTGTCTTCTTTTCTGCTTCTGAAACCAACTTTGCATTTATACCATTAAGAGTACACGAATTAGTGTTTGTTGTACAGCGTTAACTAAGAAAAGGTATGTTGCTGTCCTCTGTTGGCATGTTGCTGTCCTCTGTTGGCATGTTACTGTCCTCTGTTGGCATGTTGCTGTCCTCTGTTGGCATGTTACTGTCCTCTGTTGGTATGTTGCTGTCGTCTGTTGGCATGTTACTGTCCTCTGTTGGCATGTTGCTGTCCTCTGTTGGCATGTTGCTGTCCTCTGTTGGCATGTTACTGTCCTCTGTTGGTATGTTGCTGTCGTCTGTCCTCTGTTGGTATGTTGCTGTCCTCTGTCCTCTGTTAGTATGCTGCTGTCGTCTGTCCTCTGTTGGTATGTTGCTGTCCTCTGTCCTCTGTTGGTATGTTGCTGTCCTCTGTCCTCTGTTGGTATGTTGCTGTCCAGGTATAGGGTAATCGTAATCGATTGTAATTATTACTCTTTTTCAAGTAATCGACAGTAATCTGTAATCGAAGAGATATTCGATTAGTACTTGTAATCATAATTTAATCGATTACAGCTAACAATTTAACTTACTTTTTCGATTACTTACGATAACTATTTACATAAATATTTTGTGATGCACATTTTGTACGGAAAAATACTCTACAAATATTTACAAAATAATTCATAGAATAACATTGTCTATATTCATTTATTATGATTTCCCACTTTCACTTATATGAATATTGGTTCACATGAGTATATAATCAGATAATCAGTTGTTCACTCGGTGTTTCACAATTCCTTGCAGATTTTTGAATTATATACCCTAATGTGTCTTAGAAAGATCACTTTAGAGCTACCTAATGATTTACCATTAGAGAGAGAGAGAGAGAGAGAGAGAGAGAGAGAGAGAGAGAGAGAGAGAGAGAGAGAGAGAGAGAGAAAGAGAGAGAGAGAGTTATGTTTTGCGTCTATTTTGACAGAGAAAGAGACAAAAGGGTGTGTAAGTGTTACTAAGTGTGTTTGTCCTTCAGTTGTCATTTTAGAAATCCACAGTGCAGTTAATGAGGTATGACCACCCTAATGTTTAGATAACAATTAAAATAGCCACATCAAGGATCTATTAGATTAGAACAATTACAAGCTCCAAAAACAAATCATCGTATCATGAAGCAAGGTTTCCTTAAAGTTGTTTTTTAACCAATTTCTAATTTTCACGAAATAGATAACAGAATAATTATGATGGCTATAGTTGCAAGGTCAAGATTTCACCCAAACTTGTAAACTTCCAAAACAAAAACCTCGTTAACGTAATTTAAATATTGCTTATAATTTGACATTTGAATTTGACAGTAGAAATTATAAAATGTTACCTTATTAGATTGAAACATAAAGTCTTAAATTTTCATATCATTCATTAAGAAAATACAATGTACACCTTTAACTCTAAAACCAAATTGAGTTTATACAATATGTTCATAATCTTTAACATTTTAATGAAAAAAATAAAGTAATCGATTATTAATCGATTACATGCCATAAAGCCATCGATTACAGACATAAATAAGTGTAATCTATTAATAATCGATTTCACAAACTTCCTCTATGTAATCGATTATGAATTGATTACATTTTTAAGTAATCGTGCCCATGCCTGTTGCTGTCCTGTGTTGGTATGTTGCTGTCCTCTGTTGGAGTGTGGCATATTTTAACTGACGACTTGGAATTCTGAAACCTTCCAGAAAAAAAATCTATTGCTGATTGATTTTTAAAATGCAATGCCCGAGTTCATTACAAAATATTAGGCGTACACCATCCACTTATATTATTCGTTCATCTTTTTACAAAAATAAAAAAAATGAATGGCCTGGAGCTAGTTTTCGGTTAATCTCGGTTTGCTTTCTGGTTCCCTGATATTGTATCTTTATTAAGTTTTGTTTTTTGTTTTGCTTGTTTGTTTTGTTTCTTCGCTTTTTGTCATCATTTTATGTGGTCCATGTGATCTTGCAATTTAAAACTGACATGAAATTGAGATTAAAACTAAATTATCTATAATTCAAATATAGAGAGATAAATTGTCTGATGTATGTCATAATAGAGATATGATATATTAATGATGATGTAATTCAACTGAAAGTAAGTACATGTAAGTATTTAAGCAAAACTTTGGAAACATCGAGCGCATGCTAAACTTGCTCCAAAATAGTCTGAAGCAACATTGTGCTCTATCATATACTTACTTATGGTAAATGTGAAAAATAAATGATAGTTTTTTCATTATATTTAGAAAGGATTGGGAATGGCCCATTAAAGTGACGTCATAGAAGCACGAGGAATGAACTGCCTGTATGTTGTAAAATATCTTTCTACTTGTTACTGACATATTCTGACATAATTTGTATTGTATTGCATTAAAGTATCCGTATGTACTGATGATTTTTGATAAGGGGACAAAAATAAGACCTTATCAAATATGGTTCTTTGATTAAAACAAGGACATGTATTTTAATATCCCTCCAACAAACAATAAAATAGATTTAAATTTGATTTCGGTTAAAATCTGATTAGAATTATTTATTAAAAAATTAATAAAATCAATGTATCATATTATCATTGTATCATATTTTCATATGTATCATATTATGAATTTTTTTTCAATATTTTCGTAATTAATTAACAAAATTAAGGATAAGATGTTAGCAAATTATTCATTATAACCAAGGCGTCTCTTCTCTGAACTCGAATATTTTCGATTAATCTTCTTTTTTTTACATATTTAAGGGTATTTTGTGAAACGTTACTTTGGTTTTCTTTTTTAATTATCGTATCCAAAGCCAGCCGTGATATTCTGAGCCAATGAAGAAAAAGGAGTCGCGTTTGTTCCTATGGTGGCAGATTTTTGATGAATACAACACTTGAGCCAGTTAATTCTGTTTCACCTTGATAAACCTGGATATAACAAGAGGCTCATGGACTTTAATGGTCACTCGAGTTAACTACAATCCTTTAAAAGATCCATAGAAATGCACATTAATTAAACCAATTCTTAGCTGCTATTTACATTTACCTTCCTTAGCAAAATCAATCCACTTTCTATGTACAAATATTTTTTTATGACTTAACAGAGAAAATCATAAGGATGAAAACCTTCTGCTGGTTAATCTTACATACTGCTTTCTAAATGTTGTTGCATTTGCAATTTAAATCACATCCACTTTTGAAAATTATGTCCAAAACGGATACGGAAGTGTATATGGGCCTACTCTTCTCGGGTTTCAACTTATCAACCGACCTTCTTAATTTTTATTGCATTGTCAACATATAAAGTACTTTGACCTCTTAATCGTGATTTCTGTTAAATATAATTAACCTTATTGGATTTGAAAGATTTATTGTTTTCTGTTTTATCGACTTAACAAAAAATGGAGTTTGAGGTTTGATGTAAGAATAAGATTTAATTATAGAGAAAGAAATGTAGACAAAGAACAATAAAAATGAATGCTTTATGTCATATCGATATCAATGTTTCATTTCCGAAAAAAATGTGATCGAATTAACCATCCTTTTGATGATACATCACCTCGCTCTGAATCTAGATCTAAATGGTACATGTAAACTGGTTACATACAAAACAACGATCAGTAATATCTTTAACTGCAATTCAGTTCGATATGATCTTCTAACTTTGATTTATCGGGGTTACTCTCTATCAAAAATGCCCAAAGTACATGTGATGGGAGTTTTGAGATCGATTGTAGAACATTTAAACTACGTGAACTCTTTTACTTACAAGTATTATATTATACACCCAAAATTATTAAAATTCTTACATTAACCAAACCGTCAAAAAACTTCAAACATAAACGTTTTTAATAAATAATAAATATTATACAGGAGATTGAGTTGAATCCTGAGTCAATCCTCTCATTAATATGATTTCATGCGAGTAACCACACGATTTAAAAGGTACCTGTTGTTACAATGGTCTTCTATCGATGGGGCTTGTTTTACCCATCATTTATCTTTAATCTTGTAACATGAACTTATCGCAATTTTATTCATAATTGGATAATAAACCACCCTCTCACCTAAAATGTTATTATTGAATTATATTTAGATCCACTAAGTAGGATTCCCTCTATTTCTTACGGAAATTGATTGTAATTCACTGCTATATAGAAACTGACAGGACTGAAATCTACACGATCCAGTTCTAACCAGTTTATCGATCAGTCGAAATCTTCAGCAACCTAAGAAAAATCACGGACTTGCGTGAAATAATCATGATGATTAATCCAACGCACTGCTGTAAATTAACAATAATTCAGTTACTTTTACTTACATGTACGTAGCGATCATTTTATTGTTTAAATATTTAAATTCACTTTCTTTCCCCTTATTAAATTGCATCGATTGGTTTGAGTGATATTTACGCATAACACAGAAGACCCAATCACCAAATCTGGTGCGTATGAATACAATCTTTCTTCAATATTTCTAGAAGAATATGGCTGACCCTCCTTGCGACTTCAAACCGGAACACAACACACCCTGATATTATTCTTATGCCGATAAACATTTGATTGATGTAAATATTTGTTTACAGTTTAATGAATTCAATTCATTAATTTATAATAAGAATTTATAGTGGTGTGCACTATTTTTGTCAGCATAATTCGGCTGTTCCAATGGCTCATCCATTAATTGCACATTACTCGTAGAATAAGGCAAATATTAAAAACTAAATCATAATTGCGGAAAGGGAAAAACGTAAATATAAGCATTGAATTATTATTTTTTAAAAGATGTAGTCTCATAATTACAACGGTGTGTGCAAACACTAACGCTAGCCCGCGTTATTCAATTTGCATGCACACACCGTTGCAGTAATGAGACCACATCTTTCCAAAAATAATGATTCAATGCTTAAAATGAACAAAGTTTTGGACTTCTCATGTCTGCTGTCCCTAACTATGATCACAAATGCAGATATTTGAATGCTTTACAATTAAAGAAACATTTGGTATAAAACGTTTAAAAACCTTAATTGTGGATCGAATTTTGTGGGGCCAGTTTTTGATTTTTTAAATATTAAGAATGGGTACAAAATTTCGGCGGATTACTTGCATGATAAATATATGAAAACTTTTTACGGATGAAAATTCGTGGAAAAGAGGATCAACAAAATCCATGAGAAATAAGCCTACATAAATTCCTATTATTCCACATGATCTGTCAAAGTGCTTCGTAGAGCTCAAAGTGAGGTGTCAAGAAAGGAAACATATTTATGTCAATGTTACTATGTCGTATGCATTTTGATTGTTCACTGTCAATATTTCTTTCTCGATATGACTAAAACTCATTCTTAGATATATGTTTTAAAATTCCATATTTTATTCAATTGATATGGCAGATAGCAATAAAACTGATCAATTACAATACGATGATTTAAATGAATATGCAAAATATTTGTAGAAATAAAAGGACTAATAGTTTACATGTTGATACGGCGTTAAAAAGTATGACAATGTATATGTTATAGCAAAACAAGTGAAGGCCCCTTTACGCTTCTGTAATACGAGTATTTAAGAGTCTGGAGTGTATTTTTTAACCGAACATTGTTTGCAGGGCAAGATTTGTCACTGTCGAAAAACACTTTGCGCAGAATAAAATTAAAGCCGACAACTAATGCTCATGACGGCTTGCTATTTGTGAATGGTTCTTGTACGAGTTGTAAAGCAACAGAAATATCGGAAATCGATTAGCCATCAATCAGTTATTGTTTTGATCGATATCCTTATTTCGTGTATTATAATGCAAGTGCCGCCTGAAACACCATTAACTGCAAAACCAGAAAACACTGCAAAGATCATCTATTCATTCATTTGAAATAATTTGTAAAACGTAACAGAATTTTTTTCAAAAAACAGAGAATGTAATGGTTGACTGCCTAGGCTGAGGGATAAAAATTGTTATCTTGGTCCATGTCCTCATGGTACTAAGCAGTAAGAATGGAACGGACCCCCCCACCCATATATAGTCAATACTAACAGTACCGGAAATGATTACACGCCTTTTAAAGCAGCAGTTCCTCTTGTTAGTAGTAGTGTGGTTTTATAAATTTTCGTTGAATGCCAATTTTGGTGGATTTAATTGTTGAGTTGATCAACCAAATTGAAGTGCAATATCAAATTAGATATTATTGACCAAGAAATTTCGTAACCTTAAAACTTAGATTTTCAGTTAATCTACAAAAATTGATGCCAGCCAATATTAATGAAACTACAGTATTTTCGAATAATGCCCGTGCTGTAAACTCTCTTATAAACCTGACTAAACTTTAAAAATAAATTATAAACCTAACTTTACTAAAAAAAGAATTTCATGACTAAATACAAATGTTGGCATGTGCGATATTGTGACTTCACAATAGCGAAATCAACACCGATGCATTATGCGCCAAACATTTTATGTTATATCCCTGAAAAGTGTAAGTTTTAGATTTATTACAATAAAACAATTATAGCCTTTTGATATCGATAGATCATTGCATGGGTTTCTAGACCTGATGAGATTATATTAACATAACTACAGTGAGCTACACCTATTATTTTCATCCTTTAGGTTGAGGAAAAAGAAAGTGACCTTGACCTGACCTTGTCAAATTTGACTTAACTGATGCTATCATTTGGTAATATGGTCTGTTTGACTAAGTGAAAATTTCATGAATTTCTCAATATAAGAAGTATGTCTGATAACGAAAAAACTCCTTCTTAATAAATTACAAGATGATATCATGTCTTGAGTCTGATTTTGTATGCAACATGAAGGCTCCTGGGAATCGGATGTCAGATTTAAAATCATTAATAAGCGGAATGCGGAGAGATTTGCATTTGCGATTGTCCTTTCTCATATATTTACATCTGCTAATACATGTACCAGTCCAAAACTAGCGCAAATATTTTGTGCGCCGTAAATTGGTTTTTGACTATGGGAGGCACTGTAGCTACCAGGTCGTCCTTCCGAATATTTTCAGATTGGGAACTACAGACCTGCAGCTAAATTGCTGAATGAAAAAAATGATAACTTGCGAACTTTTACTCTTATTGTTTTAAAGCATTATTGATTGAATGAGCCAGAGATTGATGTAAATTTAAACATGTATTTAGTGTTTCATACGGACTTTTAAGTTAGATTTCCTTTTCTTTTTGCCTCGAACTAGTGTGACGCAACTTCATTAGATAACACGCGTCACGTGTCTATGTTTCTTTTAATAGTATCATAGCAACAACATGGCGTTTGCATAATAGAATATACTCAAAATCAAACATGGCGACCGTACCCCAATATTTTTTACATTCTTTTTTCAATGAATTTACATACACACAGGTCCTTGCCAACACAAAAAATTTATTAGGTTTGTAATGACATGTGTGATAACGAACAGTGTTCAAATTCAAAAGTCCAATGGAAAATTACAAAACAGGAGCAGAGCAAACACGGACCTCTAAAAAGTAGAGGTAGGATCAGGTGCCATGGAGGAGTGAGCATCCTCTGCTGACCGGTCACACCCGCCGTGTGCTCTTTGTCGTAATCGAGAAAAACGGAAAAGTCCGTAGACAATTAGGTGATAAATTATGGTCTAACAATTAGTATGAAAAAACGTCAGTCAGCATGCGACTCAGTGGAAAATTGTATTTCCTGATAAGATCGTATTATCGACTATAGAACTTACGAAAGGATGACTTCAAACGAGACTGTTGATTGTCCTGTTTTATCAACTTGTTTGTCAGTAGCTTGCCTCGCCTTAGAAACTGTTCATACAAAGAGCATGCCCTTCCGTATTGAATTAACTGAGAGACAAAACTCTGTATGCAGGTGATGAAGTTATATTACTACATAAATAAGGAAGTTGACTATAGAAAAATTGAAATCATCACGTTTGTTATAAAGTTTTGTTGTTAGGTTACCATCAATGTCCATTTCCAGTAAAATATCAAAATATGAAAGATGAGGCAAACTCTGTGGTATCTTTTATTTCAAGTTCACTGGGATAGATCGAGTCGAACTGACTTGCTTGGAAAATATGTAGGGCTGTAAAAGTTGAAAAAATTTCGGCCTACTTCCGAAAACAATAAGTAACGCACCTTATAAATGATAATAAACTTCTTCCGCGGGTTATGTATTTTTCTGCATTAATCACCAAAGCATATCAAATTGCAAATCGAAATCTATCTGAGAATATCTAAATGCGGCATGTGCGACATTGTGACGTCACACTAATGGATTTGACCAACACCTATACATCTTGAACCCAATTATTTAACTCAAAAGTATTAGTTCGAGATTTGTTATATTAAACCAATTAAAGCCTTTATATACCAGTCAATACATGTACATGTTTATATAGACTTGATGTCTATTTTTTCTCATTTTTATAACAATAAAATTGTGTAACAACACTATAATCCATGTCATGCATTTCAAAGAGGTTTAGACCCTAAAATTTGATGTACTTCTGGGGGCTAAGATTATTAAGGAGTATTGTAGTCAATACAGAGAATCCAAAACTGTATTAAGATATAAAGGGCATCTAACTATTGTAAATGTAGAAACACAATGAATTTGGTAGTACATCTACGTATACGTTCCCCGGACCATTATGCAGTTATTTTGGGGTTTGATTAAATCTCATTTGACTCTTTACTTATAAAAACCAAAGTACGATAAATCAAGTGACAATCAAGTTCTGACATAAACCAATGTGTCCGTGTTTTATTTTGATTCAGAACCTTGAAATGTGTTAACTTATTTCTATTGAACTACTTTGTATTCTTGATGTTATTGCTCATGTGTACGAGCAATTCCCAGATTGATAGATATACAACTAAAACATTATCGCTAAGGCCACATGAAATTATTTTTAGATTCTCATTCCCACCCGCTAGTCTCAAAGAGCCCCATTTTTCTTTTTTAATTTGATTTTGAAAAAGAAATCGTGTAAAAAAAAAAGGTGAAAAGTTTACAGACAGACCGACGGACGACGGACAAGTGATCAGAAAAGCTTAATTGAACCTTCGGTTTAGGTGAGCTAAAACGTAAAAAAGGAATATATATTTGAAGAATAAAACCCACTCACCTGCCCAATTTTTTTTTTTTTTTTTTTTTTTTTTGCAAATCAGGATGAGAATAAAATATTAATGTTGCCTACATGTAACACATGTTGTACAGCCTTATTTATGCAGGTTTGGTTTTATTGCAACATAAATCATGAAATTTGTATTCTTGGTATTTAGGGTTAAAAAACCCATGTTAACTGTCGATATTGGTCACATGTAATTTCAGTAGTACACAGTTGTGCACTTACAACTTTTGAGAGGATAAGACGGAAACCCAATCTTCTATAGATCTACTATTGCTACAACGTGATAATAGGACCATCCTATTTTAAATGAGTATTGATAAGTAAATATTTTCTTCATGAAAATTGTTTGTTGCAAAAGTACTCTGCTTTTAAAGACAATATTTGTAAAAAATAATCTCTTGGGTCATTGGTCGCTTTTAGTGGAACATGGGAGAATGGCTTTTGCTTTAAAAAATAAACCAACAATATTAATGTGGCATGGACGTCGTATGCTCCCGATTCCTTAAGGATAAATTTGGATGAATAATGTTCATCCTATCATCTTCTGACTCAGTGATACGTTATACAACTTATAAGACATAACGCACTGACAGCGCTTAATCGAGTATAATGCCGGTAAATGGCTTTGGCGAAATAGATTAATTTTACTGTACGTGACACAAACGCACTTATTTTTTCTGAGATGTTTGATATCTATGGTGGCATACTTCTGCCCCTTGTGTGCATTAATTTTTTTTATCAAATGTATCGACATGCAACATAGCTATGTTGACATGCAAGAAAATTGCAATCAAATATTATTAATTAAGAATTACAAAAAATCTCAATGAAATATCAAATATCACCCACATGTGACTTCCAAAAAGGTAGATGCTACTTATTTATGTCGACATGCAAGTTATTTCTGTTGCTATGCAATATGAATATGTTGACATGCAACTTATTTATGTCGACATGTAACTTATCTATGTTTACATGCAACTTATTTATGTCGATATGCGAGATAGAAATGATGACATGCAACTTATATATGTCAAAAATGCACGTGAACATACTGATCTCGCATGTCAATATCACAAAATTGCATGTTCCATAAAAAGTTCAATGTCAACATAAATAAGTTGCACGTCAACATACTTAGTTTGCATGTCAACATATTTATCTTGCATGTTGACATAAATAAGTAGCATATGACATGTTGGAAGTCGCATGTGGGCGATACAGTATTTGAGGTTTTTTTTAGATTTTATATAAGTTTGATCTAATTACAATTATCTTGCATGTCAACATAGTAATGTTGCATGTTGACATTTCTATCTTGCATGTCAACATATTTATCTTGCATGTCGACATAGTTGATAGAAAAATAACTTGCACACAAGGGACAGACGTATGCTACTATAGTATCATATAGTAGTATTAGAATGCATATAAAACAGATCAAATAATAACGATATATCTTTTATTTGTGACTACAATGTAACTCTTAATGGCTTAGTCAAGAATATCTCTGAAATCTATTGAAAACTACTAAACATTCCTCATCTTCGTATTCTAATCATCATAAAGACGTGATAAGATAGCATGGTACATGGTATACACGCCACCCTACTCGCTTGTATCCTTTCTTTATCTAAATATCCTAGTCGTACATGTTGACCATTGTTCATTTCTTCAGTAATTACATGCCCAAACGCCAAATCATCTATTCTGGCCGAATTGGTATTTCATCGGACAGTGCCGGTAAATGAAATGAAGCAGTATGATGGTAAAAATGATCAAGAGCAATAGTAAGTGATAATTTGTTGTGAGCTTCAAACTGGCCACTTTATTGTTCAGCCCGGGCTAACTAAGTATGGATGAAATTTCAAGACGCAGTATATTGTTTTTATATAGATAAAGGAAAGTTGCAATCATACATTCTGTGTACATCGCTATATATATAAACTTTTTAACTACAGTGAACAAAAATAACTAAGCAAACTAAATGATCATTAGCATTCTCAGATTATTCTAGAGACTCTATTCATTGTATTTCAATACCTTATGTATTCCCTTTTCACCTAAAAATTAATATCCAACTGGGTGACTCTCTTAGCTTTTTTGTAAAAGCTAATATTGTTAGAAATTTGTCTATAACGTTAACGCGCCTCTTATCTTCCAACATCTGATTCGGTTATCGAATTATTTCTTGATTTAAATATCTCGACACATCGGTTTCTCCAAACCTGGCTTTTGTCTTCTCCTTTACGTTTTGCATAGATTTGACGTGAATACATGCGAGAACTCCTTGATTATTTCTCCCCTTATTTGATTTCTATTTGATATTATTCAATGATAAGAAACAAATGTGTTTTATTACACATGCTGTTTTTGAACGCCAAAGCCTAGACGTCGTGTCCTTCTATAGACTTGTGTTATGAACATTAATTCGTAAACAACCATTCTTTCGAACAACAACTGACTGAAAAATAAACTACATCAATTACAGGATACATACACCAGTATTTAAGGTGTCTTTTATGTACGTGTATTGCATTACAACCGAATCACGCAGCTTTAAGATTGTTGTGGGAACACTGTTTGTAGAATTTTTCCCTTGGGGAGAAGCTTTATGCAAAAAAGAATTCTTCGATTAAGGACAAGTTCCGGTCATGCTAATATTTAAATAAAGGCCAAAGTGGATTGTATAATGCGAAGAAAGTGGGCGCCCAAGATATCAAATTTGCAGGAATCATCAACACGAAACAATTGAGTTTTTTAATGTCTAGTATCTCGATCGGCAAAAGTGCTTACACACTCGAACAAAAATTGACCACTTTAATACTTGCAAGCTAGAACTGGTAGTGAATGTCTCATATCATACGAATTTGTAAATTTAATGGAGAGGGTCTTCAAGATCTAGAATAGGTTATACGTAATATTTAAGCATTGATTTTTAGCACAGTAATAATAATTTGTATGAGAGAAAAAGTATTATAGAAAATATTAGAAACATGTAGAACAAAGCAATAGCGGAAAGTTATATAAACAAGAAATCAATTATAGTTTTACAAATTGATTCGTAAAGATGAATTCATAAATGTTTTAAAAAATATGTAATGGGAGGCAGTGCTCACAAATAAATAACTCTGATGCACGTGGTTTGATAATATTGTTATTATTAATTCTTAGGTTGGGCTTGAATCCCATCATAGGATTTGCATGATGATTCAGTCAGCTGAACAGTCATCTTGTCACTGAAGTTTAATATTCCATAAAAATATACTCATACATGTACACCTTCTCTCATCTCAACCACTGCCTTTCTGCTATTTGCAGAGTAAGTATAAAAACAATGACGGGTCAGTGGACATGGCAGAAAAATCTAGCCAATGAAATACTAGACCTATATTATATTTAAGTTCAAAGGTTAAAGGTATATTTTCCGTATTTAATGTTTCCAATGCTTCAATTAGCCATTTATAATGATCAACCAAACCTTGAGTGTCAGTCATCGAGTTATAAGTGAGATTTTTATACTTACAGAGCTAACAATTCTTTGTCATGTAAACAAGGCTCGTATACGAACCTCGAATCTCGAACTAGCTTTCTGGGCTTTCGTACTCGTGCCATGTTTTCGTTTACATTGGTTAAATCAGGGACGTATATACTAACGGGATAGGCAACTTCTACATTCGCCATGTTTATTTCCCAAACTATCACGCGAGCCTTGGCAAGTTTTTAAAACTTTGTTCAATCCCAGTAAAATATGTCATTTTTTATTAGTTTATTTATTTCCTCTTGTTAAACGGGATAGGTTTTTCATACATTTTTAATCATATGTTGTAAACTAATTTAGATATAAAGAAAATAAACATCGATTTTTACCTACTCTCGGAAAAGGGGCAAAAACGGGTCTTGGGGTTTTAAGAACTCCGTCGTAATTATGATTAGATCAGGGTTATAAAGTACAAATAACAATTCTAAAATAATTTTAAGATAGTTTTTTAAAGGTTTTATAACGATATATCTGGTAACATCATAGATATATGAAATTAAAAATGATCTACAAAATCACGTACCGACGAGATTTGCGAGAGTTGCCTATCCCGTTAGTATATACGTCCCTGGTTAAATATACTGTAAGTATTTCTTTTTCATGCTGAATTTTCTATCTACTGATTACTTTTAAACATCAACTAGACAACATTGAGATGGTGACCATCTCAAAGGGTTAGGCTTAAATAATGGACAATAGGATGAAGAACATTTCGGAGAATTTTGTTATGACCTTGACCCGTAACTAAGAAATTTCCAGCTGCCATGGAACTCTTAATTCAATTACATTACCCCTTACATACAGGCATTTTTGTTCAACCTGATCAAGATTAAGCAAATGAGAAATAATCTACGGTCTAAAACTGATTAAATGAGATCTGCTTTGACCTAAACATTGACTTGGTTCAAAGTCACTGCACACCCATAGGCTCTGTTTATGTGAAGTAGAAGCCAAATAGTACTTAGTGGAGAGTAAATGTGCTCTGAAAAAGATTTTTTGCATGGTCTGATATGACCTTGACCTTCAAACTTCATTCAAGGTCACTGCACACCCTTTGAACATAAGCAATCTGTGAGTGAAGTATGAGCAAGATTGGACTAAGGGGAGAGAAGAGCCAGATTAGACCAAGGAGAGAGAAGATATGCTCTGGACAAGGATTTTCATATTATTCTGCCATGACCTTAACCCTAGACATAGAAACATTATTCACGGTCATTGCATATCCGTTACCTAAAGGCACTCTGTGTTTGAAATATGACCCAGATTGGGCCAAGGGGAGAGTAGATATGCTCCGGACAAGGATTTTTCATAAAATTCTGCTATGACCTTAACATTAGACCTAGAAACATGATTCAAGGTCACTGCACACCATTTACACATAAGCACTCTGTGGGGGAAGTATGAGCCAGATTGGGCCAAAGGGAGAGAAGATACATGTATGCTCCGGGCAAGAGATCTCGGACGGACAGACGGACGGATGGCCGGGTGGACGGATGGACAGACTGATCACTATAGGGCGCCCGCAGAGCGGGGCCCTAATATACAGTTCCTAGCATTTGCCACATTCATTTTAGGTTAAAGTCTAGAAAATTCAAAATGTAAACAAAAACCATGAACCCAAGCTTTTTTGACATAACAAATAATTCGTTGCCATAGAGGCAAATGGTCGTATGTGGTAGATACTACCCAAAATAGGTTTTTAGCAATATTCCTATTTGATTGGTCATATATATCACATGTCAAAAGGTCGTAATTATTAATTATTATTAATTAATATTATTAATGAGGAATACCAGGTACAATTTTGTCATATGTGAAAATAGTTTATTTTTTGTAATAAGAATAAAGGCGTAACTCCATTTTCTACAGAAGCAAAAGGTTATAAGTGGTACACACGACAATTTCAAATACAGAAACTATATGTTATCTGCAGCAGTACATTTGTAGGTCTCATCTACCACTTATGACCTTTAAAAACTTTAAAAACTATTTCTGAATTATATGTTAGTATATATTTGGTATTATTGTGATGTTCTTATTAATAACCAGTTATTTACCTACACCATGCTTAATAGTCAGTCCATGTCAGAATCCTGAGATTGACGGATGTGTATGACTACAGAAACGTTGGTGAGCAAAAATATTTCATTTTTTTATATTATATTTTGCACATGTCATAAATATAAAATCACAAATGAAATTATAATGTATTTGTATAAGAATTTTGACTATTATTAAGTTCTGAACAGTAAATATTTGATTTAAATGTACATGTAAACACTTTAATATATAAAAGGTCGTAAATGCAATCATAATTACTTTGGAGAATGTTTATAATAGACTATTAACAGGAAAGCTTTTAAAAAGACTTAATTTAAATGATGATATATTTCCCCTTCATAATTATTGCAATTGTGAAATAATCGCCAATGGAAGCATTTTGAAATCAATGAAATCAAAGCATTATAAAGTTATGATTTTTGGGGTTTTTTCCAAAGGGTCATATCTACCACACATGACATCATTCAGATAACAGATTGTATCTACTGTCAAAGACTTTCTATAGTTTTGAGAAAATTGGAGGCTCAGCAAGAGCAATTACACTTTTGCTTGTACAACTCTAAGAGGACAGGTATTTCAACCCTCTATATCAACTTAAATGAACAGGTATTTCAATCCTCTATATCAACTTAAATAAAGTTCACTCTGTGATAGGATAGATTATTGGAACAAAGCAGATAAAGAACGCGTGGAGTATGGTCTACTTGGACAAACTTTTTGAAATGGCATGTCCTGAAAGACATTTCGACAGTGATGATGATCTCATAATATTTCAAGCGTTCCAAGGGGAAAGTGATATTCCAGATAGCAATGATACACCCGTGGCAAAATACAGAAAACTTCTAAATAAACATGCTCAAAAGAAGAAAAAGAAAATCTATACGGGTAATAAAAAATCCTTACATTACAAAAGTGAGCACAGAGTCATTGAATAATACACAAGAAAAGATTGTGGCAAAAGATGATGCACACAAAAGCACACAAAACAACAAACGTTAGAAAGACAATAATGTATCAACAAAGGTCACAGAAGACATTTTAGAACAACAAGCAACAACACAGAAAATTTATTGTCAACAGAGAAAACACTATTTAACGTGGTATCAACAGAGGAAATACAAATCAGCACCATGTCTACAAAAGACTCCCAAAACAATATTTTACCAACAAAAGATAAACAAGACAAACGTATGTCAAAACAATGCACCAAGACAGGGTTGTGTCAACAAATGACAAACAAGTTAGCCCTCTGACCACAAAAGAAAACACAATGTCGAGTAATGACAACCATGATAGCACAGAGTCAACAAAGGGTACACAAAACAGTATGATATCATTAGAGATCACTCAAGACAACAAAGTTGATTTAGACGGCACACAAGAGAACACAGCTGGCATAGAGGAGAGACAAGGAAACACGACGATTACAGAGTGTACGCAGGAGAACGCAAACACAGAGCACACAAGAAAACACAGTTTTAACAGATGTTACAAAAGAGAACGCAGTTGAAGCAGAAAGCACACAAGGTGATGCAAACGTAACACAGAGCACACAAGAACACATGGTTGTAACAGATGATACAAAAGAGAGCGCAGTTAAATCAGAACCTTACAAGGGGATGCAAACGTAACACAGAGCACACAGGGTAACACGGTTGTAACAGATGGTACAAGGGAGAACAAATTTGAAATAGAAGGTAGGCAAGAAAATGTTCTTGTAATTAAGCATGGATACGAAATATAGTGCAGTCGTAATAGGAGACACACAAGAGAACGCAGTTATAACAGAGGACACACGAGAAAATGCAGCCGTAAGAGAGGGCACAAAGGAAAACCCTATTGTGAGTGAATATATCCAAGAGAACATAACGGACTTACAAAAGAAAGAAGTAGCAACATAGGGCTCAGAAGAAGAGACAGTTGTTTTAGAGCGTACAGAAGAGAACACAGTTGTAACAGAAGGTGTCAAAGACAATACAATTCCAAACCAAGGCACTAAAAAACAAACATTGCCAACTATTCACAAAAAGCAAGATAGCAGAAGGTGCACCTGACAACACAATTTCAATTAAGAAGATACAAAATACCTGTAATACTGTTTCGATAGAAAGCTCACAAGACATACAATATCCACAGAAAGCATGAATACTTCTTTATCGGCAGAGCAACTAGACCAAATACTAAGTGCCCTTGGTGGCATTCCCTGCAATGAAGTTATAGTTGAGCTCACATCTATTAATGCAGGAGACGATGAAATTAATTTTTTAGAATCTGAAAACTCTGTGTCAGTTGATGGTACGCAATGTGCAGAAAGTCAAAGGACTGGAAGGTACCTAACCAGGGTTACTTTAAAATCTAAAACTCAGCATGACAGTAGTTCTGATCAATTTGATGATTCCTCAGACGAGTATTTACCTCTAAAGAGACACAAGAGAAAAAGATTAACTTAAGATTCTTCCTCTGACAGTTCAAGCTCTTCAAGAGAAAAGAAAACTAAATGTAGAAAGAAGAAGAGTGATACATATATATAAGCAGACGGAAAGAAAGAAAATAACAACAACAGTTTTAATGAATCTTACTCTTGTGTTTATCTTCAGTTAAATCCAGAAGAAAACACAGAAATCCGTCTGAATGGAAAAGAAACAAAACAAAACTGCTTCGCAATAAAGGAAAGAAATTTACAAACAATTAAGGCCGTGTAATTCCTGGAAAAAAAAACACCAAAAGAAATAACTTGTAAATGCAAGTAAAATGTTCGAACAAAATTGCAGACAAGATATCAGAAATATTTCAAAGTTACTGGAACCTATCATACAATCGCCAAAGAGATTTCATAAGATGCAATGCAATTAGGACTGAAAAGCCAGAAGAAAAGTCAAGGAGAAAACACACAATTCGCTACTATCTGCCTATTGATGAATGTAAGGTAGAGGTGTGCAAAAAGACATTTTTAGGAATAGTAGACATTGGAGAAAAAATCCAGTAATATATACATAAAACAAGAAAAACAACCCCTTCACTTCCACCGATAATAGGGGAAACATGTTCCAAAAAATAAAATTTTAGATAAAGACAAAGATCCTATCAGAGAACACATTCGTTCTTTTCCGAAAAAAGAATCACATTACTGTAGAAAATCAACCCAGAGAGAATATTTGGACAGCTCTCTCTCTCTCTCCATTAGAAAAATGTCCAATATGTACATAGAAAAATGCAAAAGAGGACCACAAGGATGCACAATTAAAAGTTCTGGCTTTATGATGAAAATTTTGCCATTGAGTTCAACTTGCGGTTTCATAAACCCAAAAAGGATGTATGTCCATTTTGTGATGCATATGGAAAAATATCAGATAGAGAAAAACAGGAAAATAGGAATGAATTTGAAAAGCATCAGCAACGAAAGCAGGAGGCCAGAATGAAAAAGCAGGAAGATAAGCAAAGATCGATGAAATGAAATGATCAAAACTAAACTTTGATTTGCAGAAAATACTTGTTACCCCAAGGCTCAAATTAATGAACTGTACTACAGCAACTAGTGTACTATACAGATAGTTGCACTGGCGAGCAAAGATATCTGCCAGTTAGTGGAATGAGTCTCTACTCTGTGGTTAATTTCCCAATTCAAAAAATAACACAAGTATTTTGAAAGAGGACACTCACAGATGGAGGGATATTCTGTACATGTAACTACTGAAAGATCAACAAAACATTCAGATATGTTTTCCCCAAGTGATTGGATGGTTGGTGTCCGCAGTGCTAAAGTAAACCCACCTAGGTATGTAGGTGAAGGAGTGGGAAATAGGGATGTTATGAATTTCAAAGAGCTTACAGATGATTGTATAGGCAACAGGAACCGCACAGTAGATGGATCAATAATGAAATGGAATAATATTCATTCATTCCAGTGTCGAAAGAAGGAGACAAACAAGATATTCTTTAAATACGTAATCAGTCAGCGAGAGTATAATTCCATTGAAATTCGAAGTGGACGAAGAGGGGCAAAACCTAGGAACATGAAAAATTATCATCTGAAATCTCTTTACTCTTCCTAAGCCCTAATCTCAGATGCTAAATCCAAAAACTTAATGGATTTGTGCAAGAAAAATGTAATTCCCCGTGTTCATCATGATTTCTACTCCCAGCTCCCTCAGAAGGGAAGTGTCTGCAATTTGTTGGAGGAACCTGATGAAAATGACGACTCAGATTGACATTTCTTCCATAAAGCTTATGACACCCAGAGACTCCTTGGTTTTTTTTTTATTTTTGTTTGTTTTTATTAAGTTTTGCCAAGTAGCATTTCATTGTACCGTTTCAATTTAATTGTATAGGAACCCATTTTTATGCAAATTGACACACTGTAATGTGAAAATAAATTTATAACAACTTTGCTTGGTAAACGGTGCTTAATTTTACAGATGTTGATGCTTCAAATTGTAATTAACGGTCTAAACAAAGAAAATTTAACGATTCTAATGTGAACAAAAATGCATTATTATAATTGATGTTTTCTTATATCGGCAAATGTCAAAACTTTATGAACTTACAATTTTTTTGTCTAAAATTAATGTTTGACCTTTTTTTCTTGCCATTGTTTTTGTGCCGAAATATCAAACTTAATTTTACTTTGTTTTACCAAATAGGTTCTTGTACCAATAAAAGGGGTTGTTTTGATAAGTGAATCTTAATTATATTGCTTTGTTTTTGTTTTTAAATAGCTATTATATAAAAAGCACATATCCAAACTTTACTGGTCCTTTGAGTGACATGATCAACCTTATAATGCAAAAAAAACCTCAATGACACTTAAAGCATAATCCACTTACGTTCAATGATAACTCGACGTTTGGTTGACTATTTGAAATGTCTCACTGAAGCATTGTAAACAATAAAAACGGAAAAAATAATGACTATGCCCCTTTAAACCAATACATATTTATTTTCCTATTTATTCAAATAGTTTAGTTTAACTTAATTTGTTTGTTATTATATACCAATTTGACCTTGAAAGTTATTTCATTACTTTCAACTACTGAATGAAATGTCAATTATTAAAATATTAATTAAAACACACTTTGGTTTATCACAGATACACCTATCACTTTAATTCTTCTTAATAGTTAGTATCAAATACGACATCTGTCCACATCTGTCCCTACGCATAGAGAACTCAGAAAATATTGTATTGCGTAAATTCTCCGTTTTCATTTTGAATGTTGAAATTGAAAATGCCAACAAAAATATCTTTTTCAGAAACCAATGTTAAAGAAACATGGGATAAGCAGAAAAAATATTGGCTGGAACCACACCAAAAAATTCTAAACACTTCGAATTCTATTTTTTACTTCATACACAATTCCATTAGACTTTTGAACAGTTGGGTAGTCATTTAAGACTCGTTATATTAATCAGTTATATTAGTATTCTTTATGTATCGTTTCGTTGGATTTTTTTCTTCTAAACAAATATTGTTTTGTATATTTTGCTTTACCGGTGTGTCTGGGTCTTCCATTTTCAAATAGAAGTATTATATTTTACGGGGACAATTACACTTATCAAACGTTTGAAATTTGTAGAGAGGCGATTCAGAAAGAACAAAATAGTTTTAAAACTGTTGTAAATGAGTTAATTTTTAGATCAAAATACAACATATTGCTATATTCAAACACATACTGTGGTAAAACTAAAACATATGAAACAAAATAAAAATACAATTTTGGAAAATGTACACAAATCAAAAGTTTAGACTCTTGTGTGCTCAGATACCTGCCGACTCTACATCTAATACGCCCACTTTCTTAAGCTTTGATAATTATGAAGGTACGCAGTGACATAGATATTTGGAGTAGTTTGAGATTTTAGTTCCCGTCCATCCTTTGACATTGACCATAGTCTCATATTCGTAAATAGAATGCTTTTAAAGCCAACTGCCCCCTCCCAATTATTTTTTGGGTAAAAATATGGTAATGGAAATTCACATTTTGTATTAAAGCAATTCTTAACACGTCCTATCAGTTATGGTGTATTATTTGCCTCACTTTTTCCTCCCTTACTTTGAAAAGGTCTACTTGCCTAGGCTGTAACCTAATCAAATAAAATCTGAAACAGATATATAAATATATGACTTGTCATAACATGTGATAAAATTCATTCAAGATTAAAGAATGTATCATCCAATGATTCTATTTATGTACGTTTTAATATAAATTGACGTAATGCATTCATCTTGTATGAGTCTAAGAATGCAGTAGTTTTTTTAAAGTTTTATTTTTTGGATTCGATTCATTTTCTAAAGGAACAGTTCTTTAATAAAGATTATGCAACTCTTCTGCCAATATGATAGATATGGCAAGGAGGAAATACATCTGAGGGCTTTTTGTTTATTTTGTTTTGTTTTGTTTTTTTTGGAGGGGGGGGGGGTGCCGGAGTAATCAGTTATCAATGACATGTATATCGATCAAGAAGCCATGCGCAGCCCTGAGACAGATCGGTTGAATAACAATACTGTCCTTATCATTACTCAAAATGCATGGACAAAAAGATACTTTTTAATTCCGAAGACCTCAATAGTATTTAGGATATTGTACCCTTTGTGGAACGGGAGATGGTCAGATAAAGGGATTATGAAAAGACCGTTAAGTCTTCAATCATGCTTTACCGGTTAATGCATTTTTAATACATGATCAAAATTACATAACAGTAGAGACTGGAAGGGGATTGGGGAAATGGATTACACGATTTTTACTTGTATAAAGTTGTTATCTGCTCTAGTCAAGTCTTCTTTTCAAACAGAATAATTTCAACTTTTTAACGAAGTACGTTAAATGATTTTTTCGCTGAGTAACCAATACCCCCTATGGCATCAGGTCCTCAGTACGAGGCGCATTGAATTTCACAATATTGGTTTGCCTTCCTTTCTCATTCAAAACAATGCAATGAATTTGTCAGCTAGATGCCCAGGAGTAGAAAACATTTCAAAATAACCCAATCACTAAAATTCCTAATAAAAGTAGAGGAACATGTACCCTTTCTAATCATAAACAAGTAATAAGGTTAAGTTAGATCGATAAAGATAAAGATTTCATTTAAAATACAAAAAAAAAAGCTTCAGGTCCAATCCAATAGCTTCTTATTATATCAGAAGATGATTGTTGGGTTTGATTGAACTTGTAAACAGCTACATTGCATTCTTATGTGCTAAACCTTAATATTTAAACGCATGAAATCAATCTTATTTCCTGGTTTTTTCTAATAACTTTCTAAATATTATACATGTGCGAGGCAATATGAGAGTGCTCGCAAACCACTGCAAGGAAGTATGTTTCCCTGTAAGTGTTTTACACGTTCTAGAATATATAGTAAATAATTTATTTCATACAAAAACCGACTTATCAAGGTTTCAGGACACGCCAAGTATCAGCAATTGTACAAAATGTGTTCACAAATCGCCAATAGGAAGACATTCGTATTGTCATTGTAAAAGGGAAAAAGATTTAATATCTTCTACTTTTGCCATTAGAAAGTATAAATCATAAACATTTTCATTTTCACCATTTGAATTCGCACAAATTAACCCTGCGTAAAAAGAAATCTACGAATTTATTACGTAACCGTTGTATTTTAATGTTGCAATACTCAACAGAATGATGAAGACTTTGAACGAGAATTAAATTATTTTTACATTTTACGCGACATCCTGTTTCACTTGATACCATGTAATTATCTCTGCAGCACTACAACGCGTACATGAATAGCAATCTGGAAAATGACTGAGGAGGAATGGGGCATTCCATTTTGCAATGTACTTTTATTGAAATAAACAATATAATTAGTCTTATTTCATAGTTTATATCAAGCTCACTTTTGTTAAAATTAAACAGTCAACACAGCTTCTTTTAATTAAAACTTTTGTATCAAAACACATTATAACACGTGGAAATCATACGACAATCTTTTTTGAGGAGGTATAATAGATAATAAATTGACACAGATACCTGTTGCAGTGTGGTTTTTGAAACCAAGAACTGATTTTATAATTATGTCTGTAACCATTGATTAGTCTGAAATTCGGGAAACCTGCCTTGAGAACTGAATATATAGAACTCTGTGTATAAAGTCAGTTGATATGCTGAACCGTGATAACTTCTAGTAAAATGCAATGAATGTAAGTATAAATAGAGTATAGTGTTATTAAAGAAATCTGTTTATATTGGGTGTGCTTATACTTAAAAGTGAACAAAACAATTTGAAAAAAAAAATTCAGGCCAGAATAGATACAAATAATTTAAACTCTATTCTTATGCTTTAAGTGAAAAAAATATTTACTACTTGGTGGAATCGACCCAACGACCGCAAAATCAAAAGACACATGCGTTACCACTAGGCGACGCATATAACACTTTCATGGCGTGTCTTTTCAATACATGTGGTCATACACATTATTGTATTAGAAAAGTCACTAATTGAAATAATTGTCTAATTTTCAGTACGAAGACCTCGTTAAACCAAAATTAATTCAATGCAAACGTGTACTACAATACCCTAACAACATATTTTAAATCGGATTTCTTTGGTTTAAAGTGGTTCAAATAGTCAAATATCCAATTTTTCATCGCATACTAACTATTTTCCTATATATCCTTAACAAAACCAGGATATTTTAATGATGTCGATGTAAGATAATTGAGACTCTTTTATCATGGTAATTGTGTAATTTGCGTTTCTTTGAATACATTTTAACTAAATATTGTATAATATTGAAAATTTCTGATGTTTGAAAAAGCGCTATATTGTAGGCCATATCATATATTAATCGCGCTATACCTCTATCTGCTCTTCCTTACATGTACATGCATCATGGCAAGTGCGTCATCAGCTTATCAGAGGGTACACTACAGAGTTCAGACAATATAGAGCATATTCTTATGCAAGAGAGCTATGTGTATTCTTGCAATATATTTAGCTAAAAACGGATGCAAAAATCACCATAAATGTCATTTTCCTGACTGACTCGAGGATATATTGCTCCACCATGAAACGATAGATGAGATCACATAACAATTTGAAACAATCTAAGCAATGTGCATCAGCAAAACCTGAACCCCTGATCCAGGGGCCATGAATTCAATTTTGGTAGAGGGCTTCATGGACATCATAGCCATGCATTCAGTGTGTGGGAGTAGAGGAGAAGATTTTTGAAAATTTGTCCTTTTTTTTGCATATTTGGCCCCGCCTGAGGCGCCCCGGGAGTGGTAGAGCCATGGATTTCACAATTTACATTCCTCTTACGATAGAGACGCTTCACACCAAAAATGGTAATAATTGGCCTTGTGGTTTTCAAGAAGAAGTTAAAAACGTAAAATTGTTAACGCACGACGACGGACGAAAACAGATAGCAATAGGTCACCTGAATTTACTCAGTTGACCTTAGAATATACGCGTCACTCCTTTATTATTTACCTTTATTTTTTTTTACAGATATTTTAATTTCATTTCTTATTAATCATACCAGATAGATTAATTACTAGATCCGATCTCGTTACGAGCAACGAATAGGTCTCCCGTACGAGTTTTGAAATGATACTATATAATCCTGAAGAATCTTAAAACCCTAAACTTTAAATTACAAAAAGTGTCATTAGACACTAAATCGCAATTGCAAAGCGGAGGACCATTAACAAAATATATAATATTTATTATTTAGAACAAGGTTTCCTGTTTCACTTCCGGGGTCGACGGAAGTGACAGATAGACAGATAAATTTTGGTACCTATTTTGCACATTTACATGTTAAGGTAATAATAATATTTTACATAAAAGCTTTGTTGCTCAATCACTTACATGTACCGTTATTGAGATCTGGCGTGGACAAAATCAGAAAAGAAACAACTCAATGAGATAGCTGAGATATCTCAACGGAAGAAATGCAATATCCATGTATTTTAAACTATTTAAATGCTGCGTTGTATTTTAAAAACAATTTGGAAGTTTTATCGAAATTTACGAAAGTAAAATTAACGTTTTTGTTTGAGTCCGGTGACGACCAGAAGTGATGTACAATTTAATGATACATATTATGCACATATACACGTTAAGGTCTATCATATAGCAAAGTTTGGTTGCTCAATATCTTACTGTTTTTGAGATATCGCGCAGACAGAATCAGAAAAGTAACATCTAAATGAGATATCTCAAAAAAAGAAAAAAATCTGCATTCTAAAGGACCGAAAAATTATGTTTAAAATAAAATTTTGAACTTAGTTTTTTTTTAATGCCAAAAAAAAGAAAAAAAAAAGATTTTTGTGTCACTTCCGGTGACGACCGTAAGTGATTGACAAATAAATACCTTTTTAGCACATTTACTTGTATAGATCTATTTAAAAACAAAGTTTAATAGCTCAGTCACTTAAGCCTAGGTCACATTTAAGCCGATGGTCGGGCAAACAAATTTTTCTCGTATCGTCGGCTGATGAAACATGATCATCCGACACTGGTATCGGCCTAGTAAATAAAATGTTCTATCGTTAAAATGACAGATATGATACGGACCCGGTTAAACGATAGAATTTGTCCCATATACTCGCTTCGAAGCAAATAAAAAAAATATCGCGCCGTATCTCGCCTAAATTTTCATATGATTAGTCTCAAATACCTACAATGTTGCTCTTTTATAATCTAATTTTACCACATTAACTGCTTTTGCAACGAAATCACTTAACATCACGTTTGAAAATTCGCTGTTTACGTTCGCCATGTTAATGATAAAATCCGAGACATTCCGAGTGCAATTTCCGACAAAATGGCAGGCAAATTCAAACGTGTATATTAACAAAATGCTTTGGTACGACCCATTAAATGGATATTTTGTGGGCTTAACTACATATGCATGTTCAAAAAGGTTTGTAATGTATAAAAATGTGTTTTCCCCCTGCAGATATTTTTAAACAGACTTAAAATCGACGCGAAGCAGATCCGCTTCGCGGCTGCTACATTGCAAGTATATGGGACGAATTCTTACTGTGACCTGAGCGTTGCCTCACGGTAAGATTATTCTTTCTAGTATCGGCCGACGCGGAGCAGTCATATTAATTCATAGGAACACCGATGACTTCAAAAGTTTAATTATTTATATTAGTCGGAGAATTGTCGCCCGATCACCGAGCGCTGAGCCACGGTTTAATTTTCACGGTCGGTCGATTAAATAAACAAGTCCGCAGACAATCGGCAAAATTCCCGGCGAATTATCATAATTGCATATGCACGTTTTTACATACCGTATTCTAAATCGAACACGTTGCTTTTCTAATAAGTATCATTGGTCCAGTGAAATGAAGTCCCCATAAAAGGAAAGAAAGAGGGGATATACAAACGCTACCCCAGGAAAACATACAGCAGGGAAAAGAGTTGCCTTTGAAGAAGAGTGGGAAAGGAAAGTCGGGAGGTAGAGGGAAAACTGTCATCAGAAAGGCACTTGTCCCTGTTCCAGACCTAGAGGAAGTTATAGAATATGGCAGTAAGGCCACATAACGTCAAAAATGTCAAAGAGGACTATAATAATGGTTACTGATGCTATCCAAAGATGATATGTATACTATTATAGACTATGTGAGGCATCAGGCTCCGTACATCTTTGACAAGTACGATCATCGATATAGAGATACAAGGCAGAATCAGAGACTTTACTATCATAAAAAAGAACTTGGTGGAAATTGGACTTGTAAGGAACACATTTTTGATTTAATACTATAAAACTTAAAAACAAGCTGCGCCTTTCAAGTATTTCATCAATTTAGTAAGGAAAGTGAGCTTCCTTTTTTTTTTCAAAACCAATTTCATAAGTACTGCTGTGCATAGGCAATAAGTTATGCTATATCGCAAGATTATGATTACATGACAAATGTCAATCATTTGTCTATAATAATTTAATCAATGTAACATAATGAAAAGTCTGTATATACGTTCATTTGACTTTAGAGAAGAGGCATATTATATCGGCTTGCTAGTATTTATTTATTAAAAATAAAACAATTTTCTAGGTTTAAGGGTATGGTTTAAAAAGTTCACTTACCTTAATAATACAGCATTATACATATTGCTCACAACTATGATTCTACATGTACTTTAAGCAGCACAGACTGTAAAAACAAGGTTGGAGTCTTTTCGGACTTCCTTCAATAGTCTTCAGAAAAAAAAGGACAAGATGAAGTCAGGAGCAGGGAAAGTTAAGCTAACAGAAGGACAAAAGGTTTTCTTAATGAGCACTGTATGCAAGACACAAACGAAGAGATGGGACGGGTAGGCAGCTACAATTATCAGAAATCAAAATCCTAGCAATATCCACATCTCCGATGTATGTGCAATTGACATGCAAAAGAACAACTTCCTCTCTTGAAAACTGTAGAAGTTATCCGTACAATAGGGGTACTCTATATGCAATATTTTGCAAAAAAATGACTTGGTTAAACAGCTGGTAATTTTTTTTAATTATTAGAAATCACAATCCTATCAATATGCACACCTCTGATATATGTACAATGGATCTGCAAAAGAACAACTTCCTATCTTGAAAACTGTAGGAAGAGTTATTTGTACAATAAGGGTACCCTTTCGGCAGCCGCCCGACCGCCATTTTCACCATTTTATTAATCGGATTTTTCATTTTAATACTGTAATTATCTCCTTATGAAGAAGAACTCTATATAAAAATATTAAGAAAATACCAAAATTTAAGAGATAAAATATCTGTTTTCTTATTTTTAAAGAAATGGGTCTAAAGAAATCGGTGTGTCAAAATGATGCAATTGATCTTTATCAAAAACAATTTGAGCACTATTGTAAAATCGACTGTCAACGGCATTCCGAACTATGAGGAACTTAAGTATTTCTGCTATCATGGTGATAATAGACACCGAATTTTCAAACATGTTAAACGTAGGAGATACTTCGTTGCAAATACGATTAATGTGGTAAAATTGGGCTACAAAAGATTGCTATGGCTATGAAAGAGCAACAGTGTGGATATTTGAGACCAATCATAATTATGCAAATTTAGGCGAGATACAATGTGATATTGTTTTTCATTTGCTACGAAGCAAGTATAGACGACTGATTCTATTGTTAAACTGGCCTTTGTGTCATTTCATTTGATTAAGCTTGATTAATTATCGGTGACTTTTTGTTCCCAATGGAATGAATACTAATTTGCATATCAAAAACTGAACAACAATGACGTTACCAACAAGTGGTATCACATTATCACGATATATCCCATAACTTATCTAGTCGAACACGCAGCACACCTTCTACCAAATAATATTCCAAATACACGGTTGTTTTCCAAGATTGTTTGCGTAGGAAAAAGCCATTGTGTATTTAGTTACAAAAATGTTTTAGATTTAGATTTTTGAATGATACATAAACTGTCAGGGATTTTTGAAGCCTTGTAAAGAATATCTAGCAAATCAGTAGCAACAGTTGTCAATCCTCTTTTTTCACTCACAAATAGATTGTCAGGAATAATAGTAAAATGATATTAAATAACAGATTTTCTCATGACGAAGTTATTTTACAAAAATTTTAACATGTGCGACAAGTTGTCAATATCAATATGTTCTTGTTTCTACACAAAACATACCTGTGTATTGTTGATAATTGGATCCCTTTTTCATGATTACTTACTTTTATCTTATCAAATAAACCTTTTATCCAAACAATAATGCTGTTCTCGAAATTTAGATTTTTACAAACGTATCATGTACCGAGAGAAAGAAAAATGTACCGAGAGAAAAAAACCAAACATTTTTTGAATGTACATGCAAATTGCACTATCATATGTACCAGTAAACGTTTGGGAAATACCGGTAAATAAAATTCATGTAGGAAAAGATGTCTCAATGGCAGTGTCTAAAAAAAAATAGAAAATCGATGGTGTTTTAAGACAACTACAAAGATTGACAAAATCCGTAAACGGCATAATTTGCTTTAGAGATAATGCCTTCCAAATGTTATTGGAGATTTTTTCTAATTGGTTCCAATTCTTTGGGATTTCTTGAGAATTACCAGAAACCTTTCAGTGCAACAGAATACAATCATAGCATGTTTTTAAAATTTTTACAGATATTAGGATTCCGTGTTTAGAAGAATAATGATTCTGATATAATAAAGACCTGGAGTTATTTTTTGATATTGACAATTGGTCCCCAGATATTATTCGACGTCGAAAAATTATCCTTGGCTTAGAAAAAAGTGTAATTATCATTAACAATAGCACACTGTACTTGAAGATTTAAGATCCCCGTGGAATGATGACCCCTTTTTAGCTCACCTAAGCTGAAAGCTCAAGTGAGCTTTTTTGATCACATTTTGTCTGTCGTCCGTCTGTCCGTCAATCCGTACACTTTTCACATTTTCAACATCTTCTCCAGAACCTCTGGGCTAATTTCAACCAAACCTCGCATAGAGCACCCTTAGGTAAAGGGGATTCAAAGTTGTGAAAATTAAGGTCCACGCCATTTTCCAAGGGGAGATGATTAGGGATTATTGATAATTTTGAACAATTTTCAAAAATCTTACTCTCAGGAAACATTTGGCCAGGAAAGCTGAAACTTATGTGGAAGCATCATCAGGTAGTGTAGATTAAAGATTGTGAGAATCATAACCCCCAGGGGTAGGGTGGGGCCACGATGGGGGGGGGGGGGGTGAATTTTACATAGGAATATATAGAGAAAATCTTTTGAAATCTTCATCTCAAAAGCTAATTGGCCAGAAAAGCTATAACTTGTGTTGAAGTATTCTCAGGTAGGGTAGATTCAAGTTTGTACAAATCATGATCCCCAGGGATAGGGTGGGGTTACAATGTAGGAAGGGGCAATTTTTTACATAGGAAAAATATTAAATCATTCTTGCAAACTTAAATGTTATAATACATGGTTTTACTAAAATGCAACCATCATGACATATAATTGATTCTCAATTTCTTAGAACATTGACCCTTTTTGGCCCCACCAGGGGCTCAAAGTTTGATGTAGATTTATAGATATTTGCTTAAGATCTTATTTCATTATGTCTAATGTTGCTCAGGTTAGCGATGTGGCCTATGGGCCTCTTGTTTATATCAACTACTATAGGCAATCACTCGCACCGGAGTTGGTGTGGACCTGTGCGCTCATTAGATTAACGAATCCGCAACCTAAAATAGTTCTTCGAACAAAGTAAGAAGATTGTAACTGTTATTTACAGCCGGAAGAGATCTATCACAACAAAGTTCATCAGCACTTGAAGAAATTCTAAAACAAACTTTTTTTATAAACACATGAGACACAGAGAAATTTGTTTGAATACATTCTCAGTTTATTTATCACCATCATCGCCCTTTTACACCCGGTGGTGGGTAGGGAAACAACATCTTCCTCTGCCCATCTATGGGATACATCGGAAAAAGAAATTGTGCGCGCATGATTATAAAGGTTCTAGCTTGGATAAAAGCCAAATGTGAATCAGATGAGAAAGGAAAAGCCGAAATGAGAAAAGAATTCTTTCTCCGTAACGTTGTTTATCTTAAGGAATAAACTTGAATATTCCTCATGCATTACCCTACCATGATAAAGGACAGGAAGGCTAAACAAACAAGAGGCCACATCGCTCACCTGAGCAACAATAGCCATAATGAAATCAGATTTATGGAGTCATATACAAAATATCTGGACAATGTAGTAGAAAAGATCCTGTAAAAAAAGATTTTTCTTTCTTTTCAAACTTTTCTTTAGATATTCTTATGTTGAATATTGAACCACTTTCGAACAAAATGATTTCAGTCATATTACATAATGAGCATTACAGTTCTCAAAAAGATCTTAAACAAATATCAATAAACCTACATCAAACTTTGAGCCCCTGGTGGAGCCCAAAAATTGTTCAAGGTCTAAGCAAAATATGTCAAAATGCTCACATATTAGTAAAACCATGTATTATAACATTAAAGTTTATAAGAATAGGTTTAATCTTGAATATACCCTAACTGAGGATGTTTCCATTCAAGGTTCAGCTTTTCTGACCAATTAGTTTTTTTTTTTTAATTTTCTCTCTATATTCCTATGTAAAAATGCGACCCTCATTTTGGCCTCACCCTACTCCAATTGATCATGATTTGAACAAACTTGAATCTACCCTACATGGGGATGCTTCCTCACAAGTTACAGCTTTTCTGACCAATTGGTTTTTGAGAAGATCTTTAAATATTTTTCTCTATATATTCCTATGTAAAAAATTCAACCAATCATGTAGCCCCACCCTTCCTCCGGGGATCATGATTTGAACAAACTTGAATCTACACTACCAGAAGAAGCTTCAACACATGTTACAGCTTTACTGGCCAATTGGTTTTTCAGAAGAAGATTTTATTAAATTTTTCAAAATATTCCTATGTTAAATTCGACCCCTCATTGTGGCCCAACCCTACCCCGATGGATCATAATTTTAGCAAACTTGAATCTAAACTACAAGAAGAAGCTTCCACACAAGATACAGCTTTTCTGGTCAGTTGGTGTTTCATCAGAAGATCTTAAAAATTTTCTCTATATATTCCTATGTAAAATTTCGACCCCTCATTGTGGCCCCACCCTAACCCCAAGGATCATGATTTGAACAAACTTGAATCTACCTTACCTGAGAATGCTTCCACACATGTTACAGTTTTTCTGGCCAATTGGTTTTTGAGAAAAAGATTTTTTAAAAATGTCTCTATATATTCCTATGTAAAAATTTGACCCCCCCCCCCTATTGTGGCCCCATCCTACCCCAGGGGATCATGATTCGAATAAACTTGAATCTACCTTACCTGAGGATGCTTCAACACATGATACAGCTTTTCTGAGAAGAAGATTTTTGAAAGATACCAACAAATTTTCAAGAATTCGTAATTATCTCTTTTTGAAAGGGGGCGTGGCCCTTCATTTCGAAAACTTGAATCCCATCACCTAAGGATGGTTTGTACCAAGTTTGGTTCAAATCGGCCCGGTGGTTCTAGAGAAGTAGAAAATGTTAAAAAGTTTACAGACGGACAGACAGAGAGTCGCCGGAGAAAAAGTGATCAGAATAGCTGACTTGAGCTTTCAGCTCTGGTGAGCTAAAAGGCTCTGTGACCTTAAAAATATACGAGGATTGTCCCAAATTAGCGTAGACAAGCGGGGTTATTCAGTTAATCGAAGACACGGGAAGATGAAACTTGTGCCACAAAGGGTTCAAGTAATTTGCATTCAAATTATGTTTTGAAATTAAATATTGTTTGAGAGTACATAAGTGAAATGAGAGCATGTTAGATCATAAATTCGACATGCAACGCAATGTCAAAAACGAAGAGTTAAAATCAACATACTGAAATGAAAATTGCAAGGAAAAGTACTTTTAAAATGAAAAATTTCAAATAAAAAATATTTGTTAATAATTCTATTATTTACTCAATAAATGTTTTGGCTATAACAAAACTTTTAAATATTTTATAGCGCCTTTTGTGACAAGTTGAAGTGTTAACTCGTAATAATATGACGACGTCAGCGCTTAAGGCGGCGTAGCGGTAACTGATAAAATTTTGTAAAGACCTTGAAACAAATCCCAAGCGGCTTTTGAAGTATAAAATCGCTTAGAAATGCATTTTGTGAATTAGTAGTCTAACAACATTGAAAATATTCAGACGAGTATGATGACAATAAGTGGAGAAAGAAACCCCGACCGATAGAAATGGACGGCATAATGCTGAACAACACATATCGGTCAGACGGACGTTAGATAACAAGTGATACAGGGCAAGTTTGGAGTCAGCAGATCGTTTGTAATTAGAAAATATTTAAAAAACAAAACTAAAAATGTATCTTGAATGTGCACTCCGGGCACATGTTCAAAGGAAAAATTTGTCCAAGACATTTTCGGAAATAAAATGTAAATTTTATCGTAAACAATGTGAAGGGTTTAGCAGCGTCGTAAAGACTGGAAATTTTCGACGTCGCACATTGCGCCGCCTGGCAAAACTTGTTGTTATTAATTATTCATTTTATCAAGAAATAAAAAGGAATTTTTCAGTATTGTTTGCCAAATGGTCATTGAAGAAAACATAAGTTTAATGAAATTGCAGTGAACAGATTTTAAGTTATATGTGTTCTGTCTACGCTATTTTAGGACAACCCTCGTATGTATATATAAGCCCGCAATATTTAAGTGACTTCTTTTTTAAATAATGGTTTTTGTTTAAGAGACTCCCGAAGTGAAATGTCTCAGACCGTAACTAAGCCAATTGATGGTAGAGTAATCCCCTGAGTATTTGCTCCAGCATTCAAAACAAAAAATGCATTTTCATGTAGCATTAACATCAATCAGCGTGTCTTACTGAGTGGATTCGGTTGAAATAAAATTTGTGACAAAGAGGAAACTTTCTTCGATAATCAATTATTTTCTTCAAATATTTCTTCCATTATATACGAAACAATAAAAGAGAATGTATTACGTTTGCGATTTTATTTTTGCAATCACCTAACTGTAAAAAAACCCCAAAAAATTGTGATGTTCAAATGATAGAATATCTAGCTAACTTTATTTAAAATAATTTTAGAATCTAGATCAGGGTTTGCTTTGCAAGTCGTCAATAAACTGGTTTATTTTGGAGCCACCATTAAGCTTGAAAAACTGCGCATTTTAAACCCAAAGTTATAAGCCATCACTGAACTTTCAGAACTGTTCTCCCAATTTTGGATAAGGCCTTAGATAGACAAAGAACCTGTTGCCAAATCCTATTATGTTTAAATACATCAAATTAAAATAAATCACCTTGCAACACTGCGCAATTTTTCCAAAGCTTTTATAAAGCATATACATATGACCTGATAATATATTATTCGCATCTCTCTCTCTCTCTCTCTCTCTCTCTCTCTCTCTCTCTCTCTCTCTCTCTCTCTCTCTCTCGTTTTAAAATAGTTCGACAATCATTTGTAATATTTAGATCTTAATAAAAAAAAATACAACGTTTTATAAACTATAGTAAACTAATCATTCAGAATTTTCAGTTTTAATGTATTAATAATTTACTTATTATATTTTAATTTAACTTATTCTCTGTGTGTGTTGGGAACCATCATCAGGCCGTTTTAAATCAAATAAGATACATCGCTTCTTATTATTAATCTGTATAGGAAAGTTTACTTATAATCTATGAAATAACCTCGACAGGTTTAACAAAACAAATAAAAAAAACGAGAGAGAGAGAGAGAAAGAAAGAGAGAGAGAGTGAACAGTGACACTCTTTTTCTTCAAATCAATGTACTTCTATGACAAAAAAGCGAAATTATCAACCACTTTTGATTCAAAGATATTCGTGACATTGTTTCTCTAAATCATGCTCAAAGTGATATTGCTCTAACAGCAAACTATAATGGCTTTATTTGAAAAGATTTTTATCGCTGTTTTTTTCTCAGATACTTTTGTTGGTATAATTTTCCCCGAATCGACTAGTTTTACAGAATCATGGCTAGTTCGGTGAAAGAAAGCTCGTGAAAAAAAACCCACAAAACAAATGGAAGTGGTGAAAGGGAGAGACACTATGTCCGGGGGTTGATTATGATAATTATCTTGATACAACCAACTAAAGAATATTTTTGCTTCCAAAAATAGACTTGTGATTTATATATCCTGTTACAGGACCGACGACATCCAAAAATAAGCATTCAATGCTTATATTTATATTCATACTGATGTCTATTTTTATGAATATGAAATATATGTGTATTGTCGCTGTAAAGGCATTATATACGCTCTAAGTCAGGGATATGAAATATTCATGAAACAGCCATATTAACATGTTATTTAGTTATAAGGAGTACATATAATTAAATGATTATTTTTCAAAAGAACATATCAAATTGGTTATGTAAGATTGAACGTTTCATTTAATCTTACAAAAATGAATATACTCAAAAACACGTGAAGACGTTTATATTTGTGCATATGGCGCATGAATTATCAAAGTGTATTCATAGAAAATTGAACGTCGCAGATTTCCAATGCAAAAATAAAGGGAAATATACACTGAAGGTAAATATAATGTAATTAAGACATAACATTTAGTTCTAAAATGTTCTGAAGATATAAATCGGACCACACTTCGTCTACCGACCGACATACAATTGTACTGACCAACCGATCGCTAGAGTTCATCATTGGCAAAACAAATGGCCCACTTTTTTTCAAAAGGGTCATGTATGATATTGGATTATTAGACTGCAATCTAAAGAAAGCTTAATATTTATATTAAACATATACATCCATTGCTTCATTCATGACCTCCCCTAAATACAAAGTGTGTTTTCCCAATGAGTTAGATACGAAAAGTAGAGATCACAAATCTTACATGTTACTCGGATGAGCAATGTAACATATGAATTCGTTTGTTTGGTTTTTTAATTACTATGTCCCTTAAAAACTCGGTCATATTTTTTAGATATCATTATCTTCTTTAAGATTTATCCCAACTGTTATTTAGCTATTACCTACATTTTACAACTATGATAAAAAAAATCAAATTATTGCCAATAAGTTTAAACTGACACGATCTTAACCATTTTCTTGTGGAACAAAGTGCAGAAAGAAATTAAGTTATAAAATGAAAGAGGAAAGCACATTATTTATGTATACATAGAAGTCTAGTATATACTTTATGGTTCACAATGGTCTGAAGTGCAAGATAATTTTTTTATGTGCAAGTAGTACAACGTCGCTGTGATTGAAATTCAATGCGTAGATTCCAAATAATTCAGACATCTGATCAAGTTGGTCGCGTAAAACATATTGATCATTAACAAATATGAATGAAACCCGAGTCCTCGTCGATGTCCAGCTCATTTACGGAGAAGGCTAAACAGGGCTGTCCTTCTTTGTCTGGCGTACATTATCCTCGTTGTTGTCGTCGTCATCGTCTCAGCGTTACTTCATCATCATCTTCTTTTAAACCAATGGGCGAATGTCCACTAAACTTGGCAAAAGGTTTTCATGTTTAAGAGGGCTGAATGGTCATTGCCATTGTTAGTAAGCAACACTGCCTTTTCATTACTTTGTTTTATTTTATATAGAATTAATTTATAGATAATATTTTCACAACTAAGAAAATGTCAATCATAGCGTAAAACCTCGAGAGATGTTATTTTTAGACCATCAAATAGTATGTTTTCGAAAGTGAAAATAGCACAATAATCCGAGCTCTATACTTACAAAGGTAGTATCACAAATTAAATGTGTTTTTTCATTTAGCGTTCAAAAAACGTCATCTAAAACCCTAGAAAATCATTTATCGCGTCAAACAGCGGCGTGGCGTCGTTCTGTAATCACGGGTTGATAAAGTGGCTTTTATTTACGAACATTTTTATCTACTTGAAAAAATCTCAAGGTATGAATGTTTATTTTCAATATTGTCAATATTTTAAAGTGTGAAATTATCCAATTTCTATTTTAATCAATATGTAATTATGGATAGATGTACAATCTTAACTGGAAATATAGAAAGAGATACATTTTCATGAACTGTACCTTAATTATTTCTTAAGTCGTTTCCATACTTCCATGAAGTAAGGACAGATTGCATCAATTTGATAATTTTTTGTAGAAATGATGTGTTTCCTGAATTCCCATATTGTGCAATATGTGTACATATCCAACCAATGGAATGACATGAGGATGGGTTGGCATTCACAAACTGTTTAGAATTTGTCTACATTTTACAGTCATATTTTTTCAACAACGAAAAATTGTAAACCCCCCCCCCCCCCAAACTTGTCAAATTTACAAACAATTTTTAACTAATCTGAAAATCATACTTACTCCTTAGCCAATAATGTCAATAATTAACTAGATAAATAATTGATTGGTCCCATGGCATTTTGCACGAAACAGTTTTACATTGGATCCATATGTAAATGACCTTTGGTCGACGATTTCCCATTACCTTGGATCTGGAGCTGACAGTCATTAGTGTCAAACCCAGAGCACTGACGAAGATACAACGGAATCCGATGGAACTCCACAAGCCTCGTCATTTACAGTGCATTTCATTGACAGCACAGATAATGACCATACAGTACAAGTATACTTGGAAGGCAGCAGCAAACTAATTATAGCATTTCAAAAGGTTTTATGTTTTAGGGGGTTGCATGTCCGAAGGAAGGGTTGCTGCGTTATGATTAGAAAATAAATTACAATGGCGTAGAGTTATCATCATTTCAAGCCACGTATGGCTCTCTTTTGGAAGGTTAGTACATATTGTTGTCGTTATTTACGGCAATGCAGCATTATAGGCAATTAAGTGAGGCAAATGCATCACATTTGAAGTGAAATCCAATCCTTTATTTAAAAACAAAACTGTACTTCCTAAATATGTGAAGTGCAATTATAAAACTACTCGTACATGTATCCATTTTCCAAAAAAACCGTTTAGTGTCACACAATATACTCTGTAAAAGAAAGTAAAATGCTTTTGTAATAAGCACCCAATGTGAAGGATGTATATTATTACTTAGAATGTTTGTTACTGTCTACAAAGATATTTCGGGTTTTAAAAATCAAAAGGTGTTTTATAGAGGACCTTTTTATTTAATAATTGTTTTTATATAATGAATTTAAGGAATAAATACTATAAAAAGGCGGCGCAGCTGCCAAGTTGCCACCTTATTTTTGCTACTTGCAGTAATGCCAATCACGTGATGCATTTTATTCAATGACGTTGTGACATTTTAGTTTGAGGCAAAACAAGAGTTCTTTGAAGACAAACTTGTCAAACTTACCAATTAGTATAAAAAATTGATATAGCTTTGTATTAATCATTTCCTGGATTCATGTAAGAAAATACGGGTTTTCTCTCCGACATAACAAAACCATTTCGTTTTCAACACAAGTACAAATGGTGTGCTACGACGATATCTTGAATATTAGTCATTGATTAGAACCTAATGACCAAAATAAAGCAGAATGTAAATAACAAAACAATTATATCTATCTTATCATTGACAAACATCATCAACAGAACACTAAAAGGCCAAATAATGCAGTAATCTATGCATCTTTAAATATTCAAAAACTGTAGAATCCGGCCATACCATACACTAATCGCTCATTCGTTTTTGTTAAATAAAAATCCCCGCATTTTAGCAACACCTTCTATCACACAATTCATGGAAATCGAGACTTAACAGATTGATTCGTGCATTAGCGCTTTCGAGACATGATGACTAGATTACCATGGTGGGATATAACAAGAGGCCCAGGGGCCACAACGCTCACCTGAACAACAATGGTAGACTGACATCATGCATAACGCTTATTGAAGTCCAATATTTTGGCTTTGCATAGCTTAGAGGATGCTTACTGCAAAGTGAGGCTGAACTTGGCCAAGTGTTCTAGCGAAGATTTGTTAAAAACTAAGCAATTTATAGTTTTTAACAATAAATTGTCAATTATTTTTTAAAAAATTGATTTTTCTACAAGTATTCAGAAAGATGGAAAAGTATTTACCAATTTAAACATATATAGAGTCGCTATATATTTTGTCTCATATATAAAACATTCTCCACTTTTGCATATACTAGACTAGGAAGTTTTGCCCACCCAAAAGCTGGCGTATATTTAAATGCAAATTAAGTCCTGACATAAGTTCCGAGTACCTGTAAAATGCGAAACGAAGTAGACACGAAATGAAATTAAATCTACCGAAACGAAACAAAATCAAAACGAAACCTACCGAAACGCAACGAAATCAAAACAGAACGTTTTTCAAATCAAGGTATATAATATACAGTTATGGACTTCATTGTAGGTCGATATGTGGTTATATGGACCCATGTCAAGTGATATCGAGCAAAGACACAAAAAGTGATATCGACCGAGCTGGCGAGGTCGATATCACTTTTTGTGTCTATTTTTTATGTCTTTCTCTTACTTTAGCCCTATATCATCTAAAAACAACATATTTCTCATTATTGCTGTGTTACATGCAAAGGCTTGTTTATTTACGAATAAAAATGTTGTTGTTATGCGAAATAAAGTTACTGTACTGTTGTATTGCGAATGTTTTTAAACATAACTTGCAAAAAAAACCCAACCAAACAAAAACAACAACAACAACAAAAACAAAAACAAAACTCTACACATTGAGTTTAATGAAATAAAGTGTATTACTGTTAATTATAGTTTATTCACAAAACAACTATATATGGATATTTGAATTTACCGTATTTTGCTGCGTACATGGAAAATACGCACTTTTTCCTAGAAATTTACATTTTATCACTTTTTTCGAGATAAAGCGTCATTCAGGTTTTAAAACTACTTCAAAATCATTGAAAGACGTTTCTTATTTTGATATTTAATAAAGAATCTTGATATACTCACAAGAATCTTTAATCTATCAATTCAACTGGTCGTCTAACAAACAATCGCAACTTCTCAGGCCTTTCCAGCAGGCGTGTTTTTCCGAGCCTGCCGGAAAGGCTCGAGAAGTTGCGATTGTCTAACAAAGAGCAACGTTTTCGAAATATTGAATATCGAATCCGAAGTGGAACTGATAAAATAACACGTGCGATCGATTTATATGAAATTCTTCCAAGAAAATGTGCTTCTTTGTTTAAACAATTTAGATTCTACATTGGATCAGAACAAGCATAAGAAATAACTCATTGTACATGTAGCAATGTAGTTTTTTGAGAAGATAATTTTTGAAAGATTTCTCTCCTTATGTTTCTATGTTATCATTTTCTCTTCTCCCCCGCCCTTTATACCGATTTCGAAATTATGTCACTTTTGACAAATTGACAAAACAGTTTGCTTTGACTTTATCAATATACATTCTCTTTTTTGAATGTTGAAAATCCCCCCCCCCCTTTTTTTTTTTTTTACAGTTTCGCGGTTTTCTCCGCTTTGAATAAAAACTGGCCTTTCATTTCTGCAATCTATATTCACCTTTCTATAAGAATACTTTGTGCCGAATTTGGTTGAAATTGGCCAAGAGGTTTTAGAGAAGAAGTTCAAAATGTGAAAATTTACAGACAGACGGACGGACAGAATGAAGGACGGGGGCGGATGGACAAAATGTGATCAGAAAAGCTCACTTGAGCTTTCAGCTCAGGTGAGCTAAAATTAAAAAGATGAAATAATATTATTAATCAATCTATTGGTATTAAAATTGATGTCTTAATGAGGTGACATGGAACACCTTAAGATATTAATGTGGATGAAAGAACATCGTTTTCAAAATTTACAATCATCGTTTCAAAATGTTCAAATTGTACACTATTTAAACAAAAATGCATATGTAAAATTCTCTTAAAGTATGTGAAATATAGATTTACAACATAAAAAGGACGACGAAGTAAGGATCTATGGAAAACAGACATCTCGCCTGAAATTAACGTAAGTTGATTGAGGATTAGGAGAAAACGTCGGGAGTGAAACAGTGAAATCTACACTGCTTAGACTTTGAAATAAACAATAAAAATAAGTATAAGTATTTCCATTTGTTAAAATAGTTAATTGAAAAACGTATGGAGTTTTCCGTATCCTCATCCAACATAGGTTAAATATGAATTTGAACGATTGTATACAATGACTTCTTCTGCATATGATCCAGTAGTTTTTTTACAAGGAGTTTACAAGTGAGAGTTCTATTTGCAGGGAGGGGGTATACGAAGGAATTTTTTTAAAAACTTTACAAGGGGGTCCGGTCGCCTCCTTTCCAAGATCTGCATATGTGCGTATGCTTATTTAAAAGACTGATTTATCTAAAAATAAACCCTTGAAGACAGTGAGACAAATGCAGGCTATTTCATAGTGTTCGGATCTCTTTCCAATTCATAACGTCTAGTCGCAATAATTGGAAGTAATCCGAAAACAAATTGACTTGCAAAATTATACACAAGGAAAAATAACTAACGATGGATCCTTGTTGCGTAGATTTGTCAACATGATAAAATCAAAGCAGTCTCACATTACCCCCGAGATTCATGACGTGAACACACTTTTACAAAACTACCTCACAAATCTCAGCTTTTTAAAGAAGATTTATATACATTTCTCCCCATATCATCCTATGTAAAAATTAAATCCCTATTGTGTATGGCCTTACCTTACCCCCTCCCCTCCCGGAGGGAATCATGATTTGTAAGTTTCAATTTAAAAAAAAAATGATTTTTTTAAAAGTCGAATTTTTTAATGCAAATAAATTATCAATATTTTAAATTCTATCCCCTTGAAAGAGGACGTGACCCTTCATTTAAACAAACTTTAATCTTTTCTTTGCGTTAGGTGAACTAACAAGAGGCCCATGGGCCACATCGCTCACCTGAGTAACAATAGGCATGATAAGACCAGCTAAATGGAGTCATAATACAAAATATCTGGACAACGTGGTATAATACATGTTGATCCTGTATAATTAAAAATCTTTTTTTCCCTGGGATATTCTTATGTTTATAATCAAGTCCTTTTTCTAACAGGATGATTTTATAGTCATATCACATGTTGAGCATTGCAGTTCTAAAAAAGATCCTAAACAATTGTTTATATATATGATATAAACCTACATCAAACTCTGAACCCCTTGTGAGGACCAAGAATCATCCAGGGGCCAGAGTCTAAACAATTTTAAAGAATCAGCAATATGTCAAAATGCTTGCAAATAAGTAAACCATATGTGATAACATTACAGTTTTTGTGAATAATTTAAATGTTTTCCTTTGTACAATTGGATCCCCAATGTGGACCCACCCTACTCCTCAAGATTTTGATTTAAACGAATTTGAATCTACACTATCTGAAGTTACAGCTTTTCTAAGCAAATGGTACTTTAGAAGAAGGTTTTTAAAGATTTTCCTGTAAAAATGTGTCCTATCCTCCCCCCTTGTGGCCCCACCCTACCCCCGGGGATCATGATTTGAACACATTTGCATGTACCCTACCTGAGGATGCTTCCACACAAGTTTCAGCTTTCCTGGCTGATTGGTTTTCTGAGAAGAAGGTTTTTAAAGATTTACCGGTACTCTATATATTCCCATGTAGAAATTCGACCCCCATTGTGGACCAACCCTACCCCCGGGGCTCATGATAAACACAACTTTGAATCTACACTACCTGAGAATGCTTCCACATAGGTTTCAGCTTTCCTGGCTGATTGGTTTCTGAGAATAAGATTTTTAAAGATTTACTCTATATATTCCTATGTAAAAATTTGACCCCCCCATTGTGGCCCCATCCTACCCCCGGGGCTCATGATAAACACATTTGCATGTACCCTACCTGAGAATGCTTCCACATAAGCTTCAGCTTTCCTGGCTGATTGGTTTCTGAGAAGAAGATTTTTAAAGATTTACTCTATATATTCCTATGTAAAAATTCAACCCCCCTTTGTGGCCCCATCCTACCCCCGGGGATCATGATTTGAACAAACTTGAATCTACACTACCTGAGGATGCATCAACACAAGTTACAGCTTTTCTGGCTGATCAGTTTCAGAGAATAAGATTTTTAAAGATTTACTCTATATATTCCTATGTAAAAATTTGATCCTCCATTGTGGCCCCACCTTACCCCCGGGGATCATGATTTGAGCAAACTTGAATCTACACTACCTGAGGATGCTTCCACACAAGTTTCAGCTTTCTGGCCAAATGGTTTTTGAGAAGAAGATTTTTGAAAATACCAACAAATTATAAATGATTTTTTGATTATCTCCCCTTGAAAGAGGGCGTGGCCCTTCATTTTAATAAACTTGAATCCCCTTCACCTAAGGATGCTTTGTGCCAACTTTGGTTGATATCGGCCCAGTGGTTCTGGAGAAGAAGTCGAAAATGTAAAAAGTTTACGGACAGATAGACAAACAGACGGACAGACAGACGGACGCCGGACAAAAAGTGATCGGAAAAGCTCACTTGAGCTTTCAGCTCAGGTGAGCTAAAAACTGCATTGGCTGACCTTACTTTATGGGATAATTACAACCTCACGTCTCTTTAAAATATTCTATCCATAGTTTTGAAAAATATGGACGAACTTAAGGATGTCTTTTTATTTTCATAAATATTTTTATCTATAATAATTAACGTTTTATGGGCATTACTGGACATAATTTATTATCAATATCAATATCATACATTTATTCACACCGAATTTTAAACTCTATATAGTGTGTTACTTGCAGCCAAAACAGATTTATCACTTTCTTATAAAAACACAAAGAAAGTATAAAATAATTAAGGACATATATCCTTCTTTGAACAACAAAATCATGTTTCGGAAATGATACTTTAACATAAAATAAAATTGGGTGTAGCATGACACCTTAACTAATATATCATTAAATTTAAAAAAATGCCAAATAAAGGGTCCCAATGAAATATGTTTCAACAATATACAAGAATCAAGTTTATTTTCCCATGTGTGATGTCGTCTATTATACAGCACAGAGTTACAGACAAATAATAGATGAGTTCCAAACAACGATAAATGAGAAGATCAAATTCAATCAACGATTTATTTCTTTACCATGGGAATTCTTTAATGCTAGAGCAGTGAAATTCGTTCGTATTATATGTCCTTAATTGAGCAATTGACACTCTACCAGATAAATATCCAGGGCCAGTATTGCATTTTGAAACTTTTTAGCAGTTTCCAAATAACATGCCATATCTGGAGAGTATATAACAGCTTTTGTTAATAGCGTGCCTCTCCTGACAGGCGAGATATTTACTCTTAGGAGGGCTCGGTGGTCGTGTCCATTTTTAGACTGTATTGATCGCCTTTAGAAGAAGAGCTCTACATAAAAATATACGAAAAATGTCAAAATTTAACAGGTAAAATTAATGGGTTTTTTCTTTACTAAAAATAGTTAATTGTCAAACAAACCATATCTTAAAATTTTAGGTATATTTGATGGTTATTTCATTGACCATCTAGCCTCCTTAAAACTCTTTTCCCATATTACGAAGTTCATTTCTAGGGGAGAATTGTTCACATGGTTTCTAGAATTAATGTAAGAAATTGAATTATTATCTATAGGAAATCAGATAGTATTTGAAAAAAAAAATCCTTAATGTTTAAAATTTTGGTAGAAATATTTGATTTTCTATGTATGTATATAGGAGAACTACCTGCTCGATTTGATCTGAAATGTGTTAAAATTTCAAGGATGCGATTTGGAATTCGTACCCACCCATAAACATGAAAATGTACTTACTTGTAAATCTAGACCTAACTTTTTTACATACGGTGATAGATTTTTGAATATTATTCATACTAGTTTTCGTCACAATAGTGCACTAAATAATGATTTATTTCGATGTAATATTATCAACAGTCCACTCTGTTCGTGTGGTAAGCTTGAAGATACTTATCACTATATTTTCACTTGTAATAAATATAAAGATGCTAGAAATGTTCTATTTAATGAAATTTTTCATATTGTAAATCTAAACATTGTCAATACTCAAGTTTTACTTTGGGGTGACAGTGCAATAAGTGACAATGAAAACAAACATTTATTTACATTAGTTTATAATTATATCAAAAACACTGAAAGATTTGATTGATCTTGAAACTACTAGTACACCATTGTTAATAACATACATGTCAATTGTATATTTGTAAACTGCCTTTTTATCCACTGGCCTTTATTTATGTTGTGTACACACCTATTGTATTATATCTTTGTATTGGGAGAGGGCAGTCTAAGTTTTGGAACTTGTGCCCAATCCTAATTATATTTTTGTACAATAAAAATATGTTTAAATCAAATCGATCTGAAATACTTTTCTATCTCATTGGGAAGTAATTCCCACATGATTATTAGAAAAGGTTTTTCTAAATATCCTGTAAGAGAAATTTCACCCCCTCCCCCCTTAAGAATGAATTATTAATAGGATATTGTTTTTTAAGATCGCACATACATGTATAAAGTTAGATACATTGAAAAAAGTAGTTAAATGCTCTCAACGGTCTTTAATGGATTTCCTTAGATGGGTGTTAAATACCACGTTGATAATGGCATCATTATCTAGCACAAAGTTAATAGTTATTACATTTATTCTATGGTTTTACTATAAAAGTACGCATATATAGGCATCCCCAACAAAAGAAAGGAAATCACTCCCGAAGGAGACGAGCGCTTGATCAACAAAGCACTTTTTCAATCAATTTTTGTTATGGTTTATAACAATCAGACAACAAAACCAGGCCAGGATGTTAATCTCGTTTACGTCACTGTGGCTACATTGATCAATAATTAGAGGAACATACATGTATTACATTTCTACACATTCAAGTGACCGTGAAAAATTAGGACTCTTGGTATCATTTGTGTCTAAAAGACAGAGTAAAATAACTGTCTAGATCATATCTCCATAGGATAACGAACTTTGTTGAAAATATATTGATAGAAACGAAACTAAAACTTACTGACCGATTTACCCTGTAATGGAACATTTCTATGTACATGTCAAAAACATGCCATGAGCTTGAGCCTTCTACACATAACAAAGATTTGTAAGCTCTTTATTTTGCTTGTATTTTGGTTGATAATTAGAAATACATTAGTTAATGAATCACACTAAATGCATATTGTTAAAATAATTCTTTTTTTTTTTTTTTTTTTTTTTTTTTTTTTTTAGAAATTTCAGCCCAAATCATAATTCTTAAAATGGGGGTAATCTCGAGAAGAGCAACTGTCCTTGGTGGGGGGTTGGGGGTTGAGATCAGGTAGAGGAAATACACATACTAAAACACAAACTAAAACATATCAACTATGCATTAAAATGGTCAGGGGAATAGTGCATCATTGAATATGCCAGTTGAACTACACTTCGTAATGTCATTTACATATACATATATATTAATCATAATTTGCTCCATATTTCATTCTAGCTTTTTTAACCTTCTAAGAGAGCAATTACAAAGGGTAGATATTCAACAATGGAAGGTCTTCAAATTTCCAGTCAAATATTTCTATATGAGATGGCACTTCTTAACAAACCTTTGACCAGGCATGACATTTATCCATCTCCCAGGCCTTGACAAGGGAATAAAGAACACGCCAACTGGGGAAAATTACTAATGGCTGCACAACATTGTGCTTTGAAAATATGGTTAAACAAGATATCTGTGAGCCAATGCTCACTAGTAATACCCCCGCTCTGATGTGAATATGCAAAATAAGCAAAGTTGACATTTAACAGGAAGCTGATACCTGATTGGTACAAAAATAGATTCCAAATATGACATGCCTAAACAAATAGTGTGTTAATATTTCAAGCATCTTCAATATATTGTTGCTGAGAAATCTTCATCGAAAATTTGTTTGAAAATTAAGGCTAAAAATAAACAAAGTCGACATTTAACAGGAAGTTGACGTCCGATTGGTACAAAAATATATCCCACCATATGGCATGCCTAAACAAATATTGTGTTAAAATTTCAAGCATCTGCGATAAATAGTTGCTGAGAAAAATGCGACAGAAGTTTTTGTTACGGACAGACAGACAGAAGGACATACAAGGGTAAAACAGTATACCCCCTTCTCCTTCGGAGCGGGGGTATAATGAATGCAAGTGTGTTAAAACGCGATTGATTCAGCTACTTCATAATCCATAAACTTTACAACAATTATTTCATACAAGTACAACATTTATAATGACAAAACCATGAAAGTTTTAGATAAATGACATGAATTGAAAAACTTATCTGAAGAAGAGAGAGAGAGAGAGAGAGAGAGAGAGAGAGAGAGAGAGAGAGAGAGAGAGAGAGAAAGAGAGAGAGAATTATGTAAATAACGGTTGCCATCTTTCCCATGTGTTATTAAATTCATTCATTTTGTTTTCAACATTTGCAGTGTATTTTATTGCCTTAATATATGATTCTATCTTGTATAATACTCCAAGGACTGATAAGTTAGTTTTAAAACATCTGCTCCTGTTATGTATTGCTTAATTATCATAAATATAACATTGCTCTGTCTAATATTTTCTCTAGTTTTGTATTCTCCAAACATGAAAGTATCTTGATTCAATTCAATATCAATATTTTTTGTTTAACATAAGTTTATTAAGTTAATAAGAAGCTGCTGTAGAGTTGGGCAATTCCACATTAGGTGGCATATTGTTTCCTCATCATTATGACATAGATTACATAATTTTGAATCAACTTTCCCAATTTTAAACATAATACTATTTATTGTTAAAATGTTATGATTCGATATTGTAGCCATCGTAACTTGGCACTATTGGTAGTAAGAAACGGGATAGAATATATCATTTTCCATTGTAAGTCAGTAACTTCAAAGATTTCCCCCCACTTTTCCTGAGCACCTGGCTTGATTACTGATCTATTTAATACAACATACATAACTTTTGATCCTTTTCTTGTGACAAAAATCTGGATATTTATCGGAATAAAAGGTTGATGTTGACCGAGACGATATAGACTGAGCTCGCGAGGCCGATATCACTTTTCTGTGTCTTCGGGCGAAATCACTTGACATTGGTCCTTATAGCCTCATATTATTGTACAATGATGTCCATAATAGATAAATTATATAATCATCCGATTAAACAGTCATATTTAAAATAACTAGTAAATGTAGTACATAAGAGAGGTTAAGCATTTAAACATGTACGTGTACGAGTACGTGTAACATGGGGAATCCCCTAATTTAATGCATAATTCTACAAGATGTACAAAAGGTGTAGAATCAAAAAGTACACGGAGGTAAAAACTTGTAGCATTTTTAAATAAAAATATAGACTTAGTGTATATCAAACGTTGTATTAAGTGAAGCAGAGAATAAATTAAGAATTACTGTGTTTTTGGTTTCATCGAAGTCATAAAATTATTTCATAAACAGTGAGAGTAAGCTGAACATGTTGAAAATGTTGAATCTTATTGTTTTACACGTACGCGTACACGTACACGTACAGTTTATTAAACGATCAAGGTCAGTTGACGGTAAAGACCCAATGTCCAGGGACAGAATATTGATTTAATGTTTGCAATATTTTCATTTAATAGTCTATAGGTGAAAAATGGCCCTCGAGTATTTTTATATGGCACTAGAAAAAGTACAAAGTCCTCTATGATTGATATAATATTATAACTTGATAGAAAGAGGTGATATAAGGAAGCAAACATTTAAACTATTTCTAATTTGGTATACATAATAAGATAAACTACAGTACCAGTATCGGTAAGGTCTTGATTACTGGTGTATTATTCGTTGTTATCATGATACATTTTGGCAAGTTTTGAGTGATCACAAGTAATGATCACATTTTGTGTTATAATATTTTCGTTGAGATCAACGCAAAATGTTATATTGCAAAATGTTATAAATATGTATCGGGGGATGTATTCTTATTTCTTGGAGTCTAAAGCACATACATTTACAATAAGAAATTGTTAGATCTATGATTGTCGTCATTCTTTTTTTCCGGTTCCGGTTCATTCTTTTCCGGTTCGTCTTGGTTGATGTAATTATGTTAAATGTTATTAAAAATCAAGTCATGATGACACGATGAACCTGTATTATCCATCTAACTGAATGATAACTGGAATGTCAGACAATGTTAGGAATAACTGAATAGCACAGCTACGTTTGATTGCACGCAGAAATTGCCTGTAAACATCTATATAAAATATCAATCTAAAAATGTACCAGTCCTTGAAAAAAAAATATTCCAAATAAACCACAATCGATGAAGGATGATGATTTCAACGAAAGAAGTCATTTAAAATATTAATTTCATAATGTACCGTTCCGTGTTCATCAACCAAAACCAATTTCAAATTATATTTTCTTTATAAAATAATAATTTCATAATGCACCGGCGTACCATTCAATGTAAATCAAAAAGATGCAGAGAATTGCAATGAATTTTTCTGAATTTTTACTTTTGTACCTTTTTGTGAAAATCATCAAAATTGGCGCAGGAGATTGCAATTAAGAAATCCCTGAATTTTAAGTAAAACGCAATGCTCTCTGTATAAAATATTCAATTCATAATGTACCATTCCGTGTAAATCAATCTAAATTGGAGCAGGGAATTGCAGTAAATGAGTTCTCTGAATTTTAAGTAAAACACAATATGATTTTCTGTATAAAATATTCATTTATAATCTACCATTCTATGTTAATCATTCAAAATTGATGCAGGAGATTGCAATTAAGAAATCCCTGAATTTTAAGTAAAACGCAATGCTCTCTGTATAAAATATTCATTTCATAATGTACCATTCCGTGTAAATCAATCTAAATTGGTGCAGGGAATTGTAGTAAAAGAGTTCTCTGAATTTTAAGTAAAACACAATATGATTTTCTGTATAAAATATTCATTTAACTTTTAACTTTAATTAAAACAAAAAAAATAATGTGTTTTCTTTATAAAATATTAATTTTGAATGTAACAGCCTGTGTAAATCAATCAAAATAATCATAAATGATGCAGATGACCGTAATGAAAAAATTCTCGGAATTTTAAGTAAAAAAACAATATTTCCTGTATATTGAAAGACTGCATGCAATTTAGATTAATTAAAAAGATTTCCAGAAGTTGACCATTTTACATGTTTTCTTTAGATTTTGTGATTCCCTGTATGATAATAAAAGCTTGATATTTAAGCAAAATAAAATCAGTGTTGACTGCTGCATTTTAATACAGCATAGACTTTAAGGTTTGAACAAAGTCAAATTCAATAAGGTCAGTTTTAAACGTACAAAATATCATTGGCAACTAATGAATATGTATTTGCCAAGGAAAGTAAATGTATGATTGAAAATTGCACCAATAACGATACATTTTCATATATTTGAAATATTTCAATTACATACATTTTTATATCTAAGATTTCTAAAAATTCTTCCCCTTTACCAAAATGAATTTGTACATGTTATAATGAAGCACAACATAATCATAGAAGGTCTTTCAACTTCGAGCTCATTGCTAGACCTAGAAGTTAATATGTTCTCACCGAATATGGGCAAAATGATCAGAGTTTCCATAGCAGGAGTTAAACTAGCTTTAAAAAATAGTAATCTAAGGAAATTTGCCCACACAAACAAAACTAAATATAATACTGTTGTAGTTACGTAGAATAATACTTTCTAGTCAGTATATTTTGGTGTAGTTCAAAACTTCAGGAATTTACACTATTTGGATTTTCTGACTACTGAACTGATATATATATATATATATATATATATATATATAAACCTTCAAACTAATGAACCGACGAACTTTTGAACTTTCCGATTACTGGACCATCAGAATAATTAACCTTAAGACTATAGCTACTGGACCGTGATCGTTTTGATGACCAAAAATACGCAAAATATTGAGGCTCAGATTTCATACACCCTGTATACACACTGCCAAAATAGAGGGATTGTTGTACTTAACTTCAAAATGAAAGCAAATTTTAAACATTTCATTGTATTTCTAAACATACGGCAGTTGAATCAACACTTAGATTGTCCTCAAAATTCTTTTATTTTCATACAGAGGGAAATATAAGTGAAGAGTGTATGCTTTTAAGCTTGTTCAACCAGATATTTTTCAATTCCCTTGTATTGTTCAGTTATCCATCAAATAATGATTTAAAAAATAAGTGACTGTATTGAGTGTGCAACATACCTCTAAGTTTATACTTGGTACATTGTTGAAAAAAATAACATCAAAAGTCATTGCTAAAGATTGATAAATTGTTAGGTCCAGAATTTCACTTATTGAAATCAAGCAATATCAGATAATCTGAATAATTTAGCCTTTGCTGTTCATGAATATCGATATGATGTAACAGAAAGAAACACGTACATGTACACACGTACACCAAAATTAATAACAAAGTATTTCCACTACAATTCTTCAAACTATAGCCAATATTTGAGCATACTTCGATAAATCTAACATAAAATGAGAGAAAAAACAAAATGAAGTTGTCAATACATGTATATCTTAAAGAATTAACCTAAAATAAAGAGTTTACCCCAAAATAACGTGCTGAATTAATAAAAATCAGGTAAAAAATACTACACGTTATGAAAATAACACGCTTTAAGCATTCCACTTTTCGGACGACGTTATGAAATAACGTCAAATGTTTGTGACGTGATTTCTCTGTTTTGTCAAAAATGCCATAAGACCCTTTTTCTCATGGGCACAATCATATATGATATTATTTTTATATCTGTAATAATCTGTTTTTTTTCCCCTATCTTAAATCTTTTATTATGCCACAAAGGCTGGCTAATGTATTCTTTCCAACTACTAATTTGGTTTTTATCTTGAATTTCTTTGAACGCTATAAAAACCTAGTTCCAAAAATCATTTTCAATATTCTCTTTTAGGTAGACTAAGTATTCAGTTCCTGTGCTTAATAAAAGTTCGATATCTACTACATTTTGTAACAAGGTTTTCCACTTTGAATTTTTATTAAAAAGAATTCTTCTTATCCATGTAGATTTTAATCCTTTTATATGATTTTCGAAGTCAAGCATTTGTAGCCCTCCCTGAGATTATTTTTGTGCAACAATCTTTCTTTTTATTTTATCAACATCAGAGTTCCATAAAAATCTAAAAATAATGCTATTTAGTTCTCTCATTATTACAAGTTGTGGTTTTGGTAACGTTATAAATAAGTGGTTTAATATTGTAATCAGAAGTTATTTTACAAGAAATTACATCACTGTGACATGATACAACACTTAGTCTTAAATCTATCCGACTTCTGCATTGGGAATAAGTAAGGTGGTATGGGACACCTTCATATTGTGACGTACTTCCTATCAAAATAAACAATAAAATCATGTATAATTTTAAATATTCTTTCTTTCCTAAATTAGTTTTCCAACAGCATAGCGCAGTGGGTTAGAGCGTTATCTACGGATCAGTGAGTCATGAGTTCGAATCCCGCTGGGGTTTTTTTTCTTACAGTTTTTACCATTTCAAAAAGGTTTAAAACTTAATTTTTGGTCAAATTTTGTAAAATTTGAAAATTCTAAAACGGTGAAAGTATTTTGATGATAATGTACTTTTATCCACATTAATATCGACAGCTGACTTACTTAGTAACTGAACAAGAACAAGTTGTTTCAATATACCTTTATTACAGTAGAAGTTTACAATTAAATATGCTTGTCATATTAACTTTGCTTCTTTGAAATCACACCTACAATGTTTATTCTTACTGATGATAGGGTAACATCGTTAAAATTTCTTAACCATGGTAACATGTGAGTTTCCTACTGACTGAAATCTATACTGATGAAAAATAAAATGTGCATTCAAATGATGAAACCTTTATTTCATTTTTCAAATCCACTGTTCCTAAAATCTTTCTCTCCTCTCTCTCTCTCTCTCTCTCTCTCTCTCTCTCTCTCTCTCTCTCTGAAATCTGAAAGGTTGAAATGACATTGACCCCCCCCCCCCCCCCCCCCCCCAGTGTCATTTAGGTTGAATTGGCAATAAAAATAAAGCGGGTGAATTCATGGAATAACTATCTATTTTTAATGAGTATGGAAGTCAAAACAATGGCGAAAATGTCTTAAAAATTTAGCGTGCAAATTGGAGGTCAAAATTAATTTCATTTCTGGGGAACCTTTCATTCACCTTAGTTTGATTATTTCTTGCACAGCAAGTCTGACGAGAAAGTTAAAGTCAAGGTTCATATTGCTTCTCCAGAACCTCCTAGCACGTCCCCATGTTTGAGCGGGAAAACATGGACTGCTGATGCCGTGGAAAATGCGTGCTACAGCCCTGCCATTAAATCTGTGTTCATGGCCATGGAGACTTATTAGCTGCCGGATGTCTGCAATGGCTTGAGAAACCTCTTGCGGTGAAGGCTGAAATGAAATGAAGACCAAAGACGGATCACTTTAAATGCCGGAGAATAGTGGTTTAAAGTAAACTGATACAAATCTAGGACCTGCTGTGAAACAAGGACGCTGAATTGATCTGATTCTTGGAAAGATTGTCATTTAAAATCAGAAAGATTTGCAACAGCTATTTTGCCAGAAAATTGCTGTAATTTCCTGATAGTGAATACGAGAAACGGAAATAAGTGCTGTTTTACATGCCTGAATGTTCTAACCTTTCGTCATCTTAAAACAGAGGCTTTAAAATTCATTAACATAACTGGACTTATTTTCAACACAACACAATTAGATTCATTTGCTAGCAAATTAAATCTAACATTAAATCATAATATTGCTGAATTTTCTTCATATCGAAAAGTGTTTGCCCAAAGGAACTGTTTGGTAAAAAAATCTCTAGTGCTAAAGAAGTGAATGGTGTTGAGCAATACTAGTGCCCACTGGTGTATCTTTACCATATTCATATCTGAAATCCGTTTTCTCTACTGAAAACATGTTAAATTGTCAGGACTTCAAAAGTAGATTTTAAAGAAAAACAAGAGGCCCACAGGTCTTGACAGTCACATGAGTACCATAACCCATAGATTGACATTTCAGAGTCTCATGTTTGCAATTTAAGCTTCATATTGTAGTCTTAACCCTAATATGAGACTCCTCTGACAGTTACACCACTTAAATTATTTAATGTTTGAAAAACATTTTTTCATGAAAATGTGTGTGTGTGTGTGTGTGTGTGTGTGTGTGTGTGTGTGTGTGTGTGGAGGGGGGGGGGTAAAAGAGTTCAGGAATATCTGATTATCTATACATTAGCTCCAGAGGCTAAATATTGTAAACTTTTGGTAATAAGAGACCTGCGGGCCTTTAATAGTCAATCTTCAATAATATTCAGTTCATATATAATGCACACAAAATACATACAGCTTTTTACTTCAAGTATACAATGCACAGGGTATTAAAGTAGATTTCCTAAACTATATCCTGTTACAGAAGGTGCTCAATGTTTAACATATGAATATCTGGAGAAATATTTGAAAATCTTTTAATTCAGGATCTATTCTGCTACATTGTCCAGATAATTTGGATATGACTCATAAAGTTGATTTCAGTATGGCTATATTGCTGCTCAGGTGAGTGATGTGGCCCATGGGCCTCTTGTTAGAATTTATTTAATCTTGCCAAGTGACAATTAACAATGTTGTTTTCAAGATAGAGTTAAAATTGTTATGGATGACATACAACAATTACCCTAAGTAAAAATACATGTTCAGTATATGGTCATATTCATCACCCCCCCCCCCACCCCCCCAATAAAAAGCCTCAACTTCTGTCTCATGGCCTGGGCAGTGAAATTCACAATTTAACATCAGGACATTATGAACATAATAACAATGAATTTATCTCCCACGACTGTGATAGTACATAATTTTTTTTAAATCAATACATTTTCACTATGTGGCCTTATTGGACCTGCACTTCAGTCTGAACCCCTGACCCAGGGAACATGAATTTTACTATTTACGTAGAGAGTTTCATGGACTTCAGAATCATGCTATTAAGTTTTTCTCGAATATGTAAGGGATAAGAGAAGAAGATTTTCTAAGTCTAAAATTTAATACATTTTCACTATGTGGCCATATTGGCCCCACCCTAGGGCCTGAACCCCCTGACCCAGGGGGCTATGAATTTCACAATTTAGGTAGAGGACCTCATGGACATCATAACTATGCATTAGGTTTTTCACAAACATGTATGGGAGTAAAGAAGAACATTTTCTAGATCTAATACATTTTCCCTATATGGCTATATTTGCCCTGCCCTCGTTAGGGCCTGAAACCCCTTTCTCTGGGCCATGAATTTCAAAATTTAGATAGAAAACTTCATGAACATCGTAACCATCATTTAGTTTTTCTCAAATATACATGGGAGTAGAGAAGAAGATTTTCAATGATCTAATACATTTTTACTATATGGCAATATTGGCCCCACCCTATGGCCTGAACCTCTGACCCTGTGGCCATAAATTTCACAATTTTGGTGTATGGCTTCATGGGCATCATAACCATGCATTTAGTTTTTCCCTATATGTGTGGGAGTAGAGAAGATTTTTGAAAATTTGGCTTTTTTGCATATCTGGCCCGCCTATGGCGCCCCAGGGGTGGTAGAGCCATGACTAGAGCCACAATTTAGATTCATCTTACATAGAGATGCTTCACACTAAAAATGGTAACAATTGGCCTTATAGTTTTCAAGAAGAAGTTAAAAATGTAAAATTGTTAACGCACAACTCACGATGGACGATGCACTACAATGGGCAAAGACCAAATCACATCCAAGAGAAAAGGTTCTGAGGTTTTATGCTCATTTCATGAAGAGTTATTAATTTAATATTGCTCTTTTGATTAATAAATTAACCATTATTTTACTATTTTACCAGTACCAAACCAATTATTGATGCTTCCACACAAGTTACAGTTTGTTCAGCCAATTGGTTTTTGAGAAGATTTTTAAAGATCATTTCTATGTATTCTTATGTAAAAATTCGACCCCTCCATTGTAGCCCCACCCTACCCTAGAGGTTCATGATTTGAATAAACTTGAATCTAATACACTACCTGAGGATGCTTCCACACAAGTTAAAGCTTTTCTGGCCATATGATTTTTTAGAAGAAGATTTCAAAAAAAACTTTCTATATAATTTATGTAAAAATTCGACCCCCCCCCCCCCCCATTGTGGCCCAATCCTACCCCCGGGGATAATGATTTGAAAAAAACCATTAATCTACACTATCTAAGGATGCTTCCACACAAGTTACAGTTTGTCTAGCCATTTGGTTTTTGAGAAGAAGATTTTTAAAGATTTTTTCCCTATATATTCCTATGTAAAAATTTGACTCCCATTGTGGCCCCACTCTACCCCCGGTGATCATGATTTGAACAAAGTTGAATGTACACTACATGAGGATGCTTTCACACAAGTTACAGCTTTTCTGGCAAATTGGTTTTTGAGAAGAAAATTTTCTCTATATATTCTTATGTAAAAATTTGACCCCCATTGTGTTCCGATCCTAACCCCAGGGATCAGGACTAGAACAAACTTTATTCTACACTACCTAAGGATGCTATTCTACACTACCTAAGGATGCTTTCACACAAATTTTAACTTTTCTGGCATACATGTATGGTTTTTGAGAAGAAGATTTTGAAAAAATACCAACAAATTTTCAATTCTTAATTATCTACCCTTTAAAGGGGACCTGGCCCTTTATTTTATTTGAACAAACTTGAAAGCCCTTCCCCAAGGATGCTTTGTGTGAAGTTTGGTTGAAATTGGTCAAGTGGTTCTTCAGAGAAGAAGATGAAAACATGAAAAGTTTACGACAACGACAAGAACAACAATGACAAGGAACAAATTTTGATCAGAAAATATCTCATTTTGTTTACTTATATCATATATTGATATATTCAAAAGTATAATCTCACTCCATAAGTTCTCAGTGCGTAAGTATCTCTATGCAGATGCACCATTCAAGCAGGTGTTGTGAAATTAGGACCAATTATAACTTTGATGAGACCTGCTCCAAAAAATGAAACCAGATATCGCCTCTATTGCAGATATATAACATTAATTACCCTAACTTGGTAAGCTTAAATTTAGTCTTAAGGAAGTTCTTGGATTGTTAAGATAAAAGGTATCTTGAATCAAGTCTACATTGTACAGTAAAACTTGTATAGTACGAACACGGATATAGCGAAATCTTGAATATAGCAAAGTTTTTTGAGTCCCCAGAAAAATTCTTAACAAATCTTTGCAAAATTATACAGTTATAATGAATTTACGGATATAGCGAACTGACTTTGAGTCCCGTAAAGATGAATAATAATGAAATTTAATACTTTTATAAAAATTTCTTTCCATTTTAAAAAGTTTGCACTACCATTTAACACAATAATTTGAATGATTTTATTTTCACATAAATTCTTCTATTTACAGTCTGGTTATTAGAGGTATCAAAAGAAAGCACTTTCATTGTAAGCCTCAATTAGTAAAAAATTGTAGTCTGGTGAAAGAAAACATGTATATAATATTTACATTTAGTGTATATTTCCCCTTATGATTGCATTGAATCTGCGATATTCAATTTCCTATGAATACACTGGAGCCAATTCATGTGCCATGAGCAAAGATATAAACGTCACCACGTGTTTTGAGTATATTTATTATTGTAAGATTAAATAAAACACTCAAACTTACATAACCGATTTGTTATGTACTAATGGAAAATAATCCTTAAATCAAATCTATTTATCAATAAAAAGGTTTTTTCGACAAAGTTTCTGGCACTATATGTGGATGCGAATTAAATACCATGTTAATATGGCTGTTCCATGTATGTTTCATATCCCTGACTAAGAGCGTATAAAATGGCTTTAAAGCGACGATGCACAAATATTTCAAACAAATAGTCATTAGTATGAATATAAATATAAGCATTGAATGCTTATTTTTGGATGTTGTCAGTCCTATAACACACCAAGCGGTGCAAACAAATTATCATACCGCGTTAACGCGCTGTATTCAATTTGTCTGTACTGCTTGGTGTTTTATAGGACCGACGACATCCAAAAATAAGCATTCAATGCTTAAATGAATTCGCTATAGTTATTATTACGAATTTGTTATACGGATATAAAAAATATAACGAAGTAAATCCATTGGTTACCCAAGGACTTTGCTATAACAGAGTTTCATACAGTTTACAAAAGAAAGGACTGTGTTTAATCAAATAACAGCTTTTGTAAGAATAATGGAAGCAAATACATACCTGCATCATAAGGTTATAAATCAAACATCAATGAAAATGTATATTCAAATGAAGACAATTTGCTAAAACTTGGCTTAGGATAGGTGACCCCTTTTGTTTGATACATACTTACTAGTAACTCTTGTTTTTTTTGGCAATTTACAGTTTAGAATGTCAATAAATTTTCCTGGATGTTTTTGTCTCTTTCAGCAAATTTAATGTAATTTTATTTTGTGTCTTAAAAATGAAATTTTGCATTATTAACAATAAATAAAAATGTTTTAAGAATGTTTAATGTTTGATTGCTTTAATGTTTCATATGGAAATATACAAGCTTAAATCTTACTTTGGCTTGATCAAAGGATTTTAACACAAAACTGAGGTGTGAATCTGTTAAACACCAGTATGAATACCTATCTTCTTCATAATTAAGAGGATCAAATGTTCAGTGGATGTAAATATTGAGTCATCAACCTCTCAGGCAGGTAATACAATGCAATAACAAAGCCTAATCTAATCTTGTTTGCCCGTTATCAGCTGCCTGTTCATTGATATAACATTCTAATGCACACCTGATTCCCTGTTTCTCTTCTTTCTTACAAAAAAAGAAGTGTTTCTTATCAAAAGGGCATATGCTATTCCTAGTTTAGAAAGTTTTGACCTTCAATTTTACCATAAAAATAAATCTTTTTTCCCCTTGATAATCTAATATGTTACAGGCAATTTAATTGGTATATCAAAATGGATTGATCAACCAAACTAAAACATGTCTGATCCTGGTTTGATTAAGGTGTTCATAATCCATTTGTAAAATATAATTACTGTGTGTCCTCTCAAGCTTAGGTTACATTAGTTATTGATCTGTATAGTCTTTTAATCCATACACGAGTCTCCTTTCAGAATAAAATAAAAGTATGTACCTTCTATCAACCAGAAACCCCAGGACCTATAGTAAACAACTAATGTATATTATATAAATTTTTAAACAAGGTGAATTTAACAAGAGAATTATACCTGTTTTTCATCTTGGTCTTCTTTCTGTTTGAACTCATTCAGAATCTCTTGTTTTTCAAAGTAATCATCAATGATTTCTTTCAGTTTATCATTTTTCTTTTCATCTAAGGTGTCTGCACACATCCAAAAATTCTTGTGTGATACACTGAATGAAAAAATAGAAAATTACATGTATCATTTAAAGGGGCATGGTCACGATTTTCGTCAAATTCTATTTTTCTGTTTTTATTTTTTACAATGCTTTAGGAATGCATTTCTAATGACCAAATGAAATTTGAGAGTCAGTCGTAGAGTTATAAGCAAGATACAGGGCTCTCAATTCTTTGTCATGTAAACAAGGCTCATGCCCTGTTTTTGTTTACATAGGTTCAATATACCAGTAAAAATCTTTTTCAAGCTGATTTGTCTTTCTTCTTATTCATTTTAAGCATAAATAAAAGGTCCTAACGTTTAGCACGTTCATTTAGGTCTAAAACTGGAATTTTTACTTTAACATTCAAAATGTAAACATAAAGCTTTGTTTACATAGCAAAGAATTGTAAGCTCTGTAACTCGCTTATAACTCAACGAATGACACTCAAATTTTGGTTGCCTATATATATAGAAATGCCTTACTGAAGCACTGTAAACATTTAAATCGGAAAAATAATTTTAGACTAAAATCGTGACCCTGCCCCTTTAATATACAAGGGTTGTTCAGAAATAAATTAGAACCTACCATTAACTGTTAAAATTGACAGTTTATCTGAAAATTGACATACATGTTAAAATTCTCCAAAAAATATAAAATTAACATATATAGTTTCAAAGGAAAATATATACTTTGACTTTATTTATAAGCATTCAATAGCATTTTGCATGCTATAATAAGGAAAATCCAAAAATATTCTAAGTCCAAAAATAGCCTGGTAATGTACCCTGAATTTTTGGGCATAAAAATGTTTAGATGCAAATAAATAGAGAGTACATAAATCACAGAAATTCATCTTAAATTGAGAAACCTCCCTATTTTTGTGTCTTTAACGTGAATTTTAAAAATATTGAAAATTAAGTTTTGTCTAAAGTGATACAGCAAAATTCTGATATAATATACAGAGATTATGGCGATTATCATAATAAACAAATACCGATATCATTTAATTTTATAAAATCCAGAAATCAAGCTTATTTACCTGTTGAAGGTAATTATATTTTCGAAATGACAATGAAACGGAATATTTACTTTTACAATTAGCTGTAATAACAATGATATTGATAGGAAAAGATAATCCCATCCCTCCTCAGATATATATTTTACAATACTGACAATTTGAATTCAATAAACAAATATGTTTAATTTTGTGATGTGAGATACCCTAAAAAAAAAAATCAGCTCAAATCATGACCATGCCTATTTCAAAAAGAGACATCTCTTGGTATTTCAATTTCAAGTAAATACATGTAAAATACACAATTCATTTACAGTTTAAAGAATGGAAGACTTTATGAATGCTGTGTTCATAGAATAATAACTAATCATGCTTCAGATCTATTTAGAATTATTTCAGAAAATGTCTCCAATTTATTCATCGTGTTTTTAGATTACCGGAAAAAGTAAGAGATAAATCATCAAGTGACGTTGCTAATGAACCCTCTGCTTAATGCTCAAGGTCAGTGGATAATTAAAAGTTTATCCTCGATCTCCGACAGATTTTTTTATGGTGATATTGATTAAAAGTTTTCCTCATTTGTAAAATAATCCCTGAATAGATTCTCAGAATTCTCACAAGTTGATTTTTTTTCTTCTTTGGAGGTGAATGTCTCAATACTATCTGATTAGTCCTTGTTCAAAACCATATTAAATATCAATTCAAATTGGAAATATCTGTATTTCAAAATTTTGAAAACATATGGGTATAATGTATATGTTTGAAAAAATTGCATTAAAATCTGCTTGACAAATAAAATCACAAATTTGGATGTGTTTAACGTACCTTTTGGCTCTTTTAAAATCAAATAGTAAGTTACCTTGAATAAAATTGTTGTGTGTGGTTAAAGACAAAAATAATTCAAATCAACTTTGGAAATCAGTATAACATTTTCTTCCTTAATTGTTTGGATATAAATGCATCACTGTTCCATTTACACTTCTGTTTTTTAAAGTCAAGTGATTATCATACAATGTCACCGTTAAAACAATTTTACAATACTGGTTCAGCTGCTATGTAGCAGTTTGAATATATCCAATAACGATTTTGCCCTACATCACTCTTGCCAACAAAGAAGAGAGGAAGCAAGAAGTAGAATGAAAATTTCTGTAAATTTAAGAGGGTAATAAAATTCAGAAATATAACATTTCATAGAAAATCTTCTCATAAATAGGAATCTCATATATGACATCAACTCTCCTTTGAGACAGGGCAAGCAGGCATTATAGCCATTAACAGGCAAGTTGAAGCTCACAAGAGGGATTATGGACACTATTTGTCAGTGACAAATAACATAATTTCCAACATTTGAATATTTCTTTAAAAAAATTGTTAATCAAAAGACTATCTCAAAAGACATTTATCCCACAGTTTTTTTTCACTCTTTTCTAATTATCTCCCCTTTAAAGATGAAATGGTCCTTCATTTGAAGAAATATGAAAGCCTTTCCCCTAAGGATGCTTTGTACCAAGGTTTGATTGAAATTAATGTTTAAATTGTGCCAAAACACAGTTAATAGACTCAATCTTCAAATGTACTAAAATGTGGCAAAATAAGACACCAAATTTTATGTAAAAATTTCATCTTGAGGGTATAGTTGGTTTATATAGCTAATAACATGAAAAGTCTCTATTAAGATATGATTTCTTTTTTTATTATAATATATTTATTATAATATTATTATAATCACATGCATTTTAAGGATGTTGTTTTAACATAAAATAAAAATCATTCATTTAAGGTACCTCATTACATTATGATTTATACTTTTTAAAGCACATTTTAGTTGGCGATTTAAACATTTTGATAAATTGTTTATATCAATCGATTGGGTTGATTATCGTCATAGTCTACTGGTTAAAGTATCAGGCTTGTGAACAGCAACTATTGAGTTCAAATCTGCCTGGGGCTTTTGTTCATTAAATTTTGAAAATCATTATTTTTTATCCAAACACATATTTTTTTGCCTACTTGACTTTATATGCATCATGCTATTTATTATAATCAAGTAATTTTCTGCTGAGTTAAGAAATTGTTTCAAAGTGTAGTGAATCACCTTAGGTCTAATGTGTAAATATTAAATCATGAAAATATTGCAAATGACCTGAATTGACATATTTTCATGTTGTTATCTAATATGTTGGCCTTACAAAGGGTATGTAAATTTTCCATGAAAAATCATGGCATTCTGATTTTTCAACAAAGTTTTTCAAGACTATTGGGACCCTACTACTTTATATTCTTCCTAAATCACTTTTTTCTGAACAAATTAAGATGAGTGGGTCTGTTTTGTGTGAGAAAGAAACTTTGTTATACTTTCTCGCCTCGTGTATTTCAACAATGTATGAGAGATCTGTAATAAAGGATTCAGACCTCACAAGCTGGTAACATTTCTGAACAGTACAGGGACTTCCAACAGGGAAACACAATTGATACATGATTAAGTATCCAACCAATTACCTCAAAGTATACAAACGTGGATCAATTATCATCTACAGACACTTTGCACAGGATAACCATTTTCTAGGTCTGGATTATTAGATCATGGTAAGTAAGAATATGAATGATATTTTAGTCCTAAGTGCTATACATAAAGATAAAATATACTAGTACATAATTATGTACCATATATGCATTACTGAAATCTTAATAGAAGGCACTATTTTTCTTCTAAAATATCTAAGTTTTAACATTTTAGAACTCAGAACTTCTTACCAATTTTAGTATATAAACTTTCACAAAATAAAGGCAATCCTTACAATAAGGATCAATATTTTCATTAGTGGACATAGAGGAATCAATCATTTGCCAGTTTCACATTGCTGGTTGAAAGCACATTCATTGCATGATCTTATCTATTTCCTAATTCTTGAATTGTTTTGTTCATTTTGGTTAATACTTAAAATGCAAATCAAACATTTCCACATTACTACTTTTTAAGCAAAAGTCTTGATTAAAAATGATTACAGTCCATTAACATGTATCAACAATCAGTGTAACTGTCAGTAGTCATTTTTAAGTTTGTTATGGTGAGCTTTAAAAAGTGACAGAATTTTTTTTATGATCAACAACAAAATATTTATAGCAAAACAGCGAAACTCCTGCAATATAGTTTTCAACTTTCTGTCAACCAAAAAATGTTTGCCGCCAAGCATACACATTCATTATAGTTATATTCCTTAACAAAACTTCCTCACAGACAAACAGTAGAAGTGTAACCTGCTTGACAAGGCAGTCATTTCAGCAAGGAAATAAAATGAATTCATAAATATGCATTACTCCCATTTAATCACAGACTAATGCCATATTTGTTCCTCGTTTCTATTGTTAAACTTTTGGCTACGTATACACACCTACATGTACTATATAAGGGTAAGAATTGTTTCAAACAATGATGACTGCAGCTGACCTCACACAATAGTCTCACAGCCAGTGATTGAAATATACAGAGGTGCATGGCCTCTTAAATATCAACTTTCCAGATATTGCCAAGAACCTTCTCTGACATTTCCATTATCACTGCTTCTGTACTAATTAAGACATTCAGGTTCATATTAACAACATGTTAACAAGTTTAACAACATTTTGATATTAATTACTAATTTTTCCAATAATTATTGAAGATGATGTCTGCTTTAACACATAAGTGTTAAATAATCTTAACAGATCTGTGGTAAATAGGGTCACATTTTTTGCCGAGGAAAAAACCCCCCCTTTTATTTGTAAATAATTATACATTTTGTGTAAACAATTGCAAGCTCCAAACAATTTAAGGACACATGAGACGTTCTGTAATGGATATATGCCTCAAACAGTTCTGTATGAAAAAAATATCAGACAGTTTTGAAGCCCGTTAGGGCCGAGAACTGTCTGATATTTTTTCATACAGATCTGTTTGAGGCATTTATTGTACTTAAAACACTGCCATTGAATTTCATTGTTGATTTACCTGAGACCGTCCCATTTTGAAGGATATCAGTACTATAACCACTGGTAACGGTCTGATATTAAGAAGCTCACTAATATCGGACTGTTACAGGTAAAATTTTAGACTGCTGGAACAAAGGAATGACATCACAGCAGTATTTTAATCAATTTTATATAATTTTCCTTGATATGCTATTCCTTAATTATTATCAATTAAACCTGTTAATTCCCAAAAATTCAGGGTACATTACCAGGCTATTTTTGGAGCTAGAATATTTAGAAGTTTCCTTAAAATAGCATGCGAAATGCATTTGAATGCTTATAAATAAAGTTATAGTATATATTTTTAATTGAACACTTTATATCTAAATAAAAAAAAGTATCATATAACATGACAATATAATTATGGAATTACTTAGTGGAAATCTTGACATTGTGGAGATAGGAAAAAATAGGGAAAAAAATGGAAGATAGGTCACGTCTGACCTTTAATGAATGGTATCAGTTCTACAGTATGAAACTTTCAATCAACTTTGTTGTAATTGCCAGACATTTCTGGAACGTCTTCTCTAAATGACTTGCACAAACCATTAGCATTACAGGGCATCTTAGTTAAGTTTTGAAATGACTTTTGTAACAAAATAATATTGCCTTGGTGTGCACAGTATCTATATAACAATTTGTTGGCTGAAAAATAATGAGAAAATACTATCCCACTGAGATTTTAGTTAAGTTCTAAGGAAAATGATGTTTAAAAAAAACTACCAAAATTACATTATTTCAAAATACCAACTGAACCTTAGCTGCAAAACATATAATGAGGAATTGGCTTTAACAAAGACAAGACTGCGTTGACAGAAAATGAAGTGAATATTATTCTGGCATTTACATTTTACAAATCCCATGGCATAAAAATAAAGTAATTGATATCTGCCTAAGTACATGAGTGTCTATAATCTGAAGTAAACCAAGTTACTTACCATTACATTCATTATGCCAATTTGAATATTTTTCATAAAATTCTTATCAATATATCTTACCTTTTTAAGCTCTCATTCAAATACTTCAGTAGCTGTATCTCTGTCTTCTCATGTTTCTGAATTCGTTCATGAAGGAATTGCAACACATCATCAAGTTCTTCATCTGATAAATCACCAGGGGCAATAAAGTGGAAGGCTAGGTTGGAAAATTCCACCAAAACTCCGGTTTTTTGAGCACCTAGGAAACACGATATTCCCCTTGAATTATCCCTGTGTTACAAATATACTCACAGAGAAGCATTTCATAAATCTGTTGCAATTGGGTATTCACTGGAATGGATATTCATTAATATATAGACAAATTAGACAATTACCAATAATAACAGAGAAATGTTTTAATTTCAGATCACTGCACTGAAATTGCTTCAAACATTAATAATGCTATCAAAGCCTCTGTTAAATGCACTTTCAAAAACTATGCATTTTGAACAGTTTCAAACTGCATTTAATTTGGGACTAAATCAACACACTTTAAAAAAATGTCTCCTTTTTTTCAATCAAACTGCATTTTTTATCAACTAAATTAAGACACTTCAATAAAAAAAATGTTCTTAGTTCGGCTGCTATTATTTAACCAAGTTAGATAATTTGCAATGAGGTCTCTGAACCTGAATTTCTAGGGTAGATGATTGTTCTCAAATGTCCTTGTCAATGGTATTTTAAAATAGGATAGCTGATTGTTCATTAAAAATGGTGATGTAGAATAGTGTAATTTTGTCATTTTAATTCAACCTCATCTGTTATAAGTTTGGTAACTAGGGATAGATAATCTAATAAAAGCGATATGGAAGGTTATGGTTTTTTGTTGTAATCATTAGTATTGCATACAATGATAATCATATATAGTTATTTTTCCTGTAACCACTGTGAAAAAATAAAGGTAACCCAATAAACCCAAAAATTAAAGCTATTTTTTGTCAATGCCCATTTATAGCCTTGTGCATTTATCCTACTGGTTTATTGCATTATTTTTGCAAAGTCACAGTTCAAATTCAACAACAAAATTGCACCACAACTTGTCAGATTTTAATAAAAATAGCTTGTTTTGTCTGTTCAAAATTATGTTGCAGAATAAGCAAAACACAATACTTGTCCTGAATATGAATGACAATTGGGTTCAAAACTAAAAAGAGGTCTTGATCAGCAAACCTTATATTTCAAGACAATAACCTTGCATTTTCAGTTCTCTCATTTAATATAAAGAAAAAGGTCTTTGGGTATTGTTCTAAATATGATAGGGTGGTTTTTTTTTTTTTTTATAGAAATGCTTAATTATATCCTTTTGCCTCTTTTACTTAAATCAAAACGCATAGAAGGATTGTGTATCAAGTCATGTAAATATAAATATGTTTAGGAAAGAAATAAAAAGGAGTGTGAAAGGCCATCTTTTATGCATATTCACTATGAATGACATACTAGACACTGGAATGTGTCTTGGGTTGTACCAGTCATCCCTTCCTGTGCCCTCTATCAGTACTCATAGATAAATTCATTGGTTAAAGAAAGATGTATTATGTTTTTATTCAAAACGAAGTCAAAAATCTTTGTTTTATACATGTATTTTTTTTTAAGTGTGTAAAGTTCCTCCATGATAAAGAAAATGCTGTTGGACAATCATAAAGCACTTTGTGTCCAAATACATTGACTTTGTCCCAAATTTTAGGCACTTCAGAAAAAGTTTTCAAACTTAACAAAGTTAAACCAGCAATAAAAAATAGCAATGTCTTCTAATCTGTAAGTCATGATTGGCTATTTTTTTTTTACTAATTTCCAAGTTTGTTAAAAAATTATAATGCATTTCATTTGGTCCATAACTGTAAACTTTTAACATATTGTATAAAATATAACCAGTTTAAATCAATCTGTCCATGTATGTAAGAATGAATGCATGCCTTGAACTTTTTAAAATGATATTCAAACAGTTACTTATATTTAGCAGTTCAGTTTTTTAAGTGATATGTTTATTCAAAAAATCATAATAGATAATATTAACAATGTTAAATAGTGTCTTTTACTTTTGACGTTGACCATGTCACGCAAAATTCCAAATCATTACCATGGCTTGTTACATTCCAGGAGAGACTTTTAAGTTCTCTTTTGACTAGGCCTGAATCCCAGCCCATACAGTCACTGATATCAACAACAGGAAACTCAATTTGATTGGTTGATGAAAAGGTTTTGCCATCCTTTTTTGCTTTTGCAATGGCCACTGCTACAGGTGGACACTGGAAACAAGAATGACATCTTTACTTACTGCTTAAAAATTTATGAAAATCAGCATTGCAAAATGCTATCCATTGGTCGTTTTGAGTCAAATGAGTTCCTTAAAGTTCATTAACAAATTGGTCTATATTATTTATGCAAAAAATAAACATTTACAGAATTTTAGGATATATCAAAAATGTACATCTAGAAAAGTAAGTTACAACAATGAATATTGATCAGGCAATATTGACCTTTTGAGATACAGCTTGAAGTTGAGATGGTCCTCCGTAACACTGGACTTTACAAGTTCCATAAACATTGACCAAATTCTCAATCCATCTCAACGAGTGCAGCTCCAAGTAGCACAGCAAGGTTGATATTCCTGCAAAGAAAATTATCATTCTTAGGCATGTCACATTTTCAATTTTCAAACAATATACAGTGAAATCCACAGTAAGGCGATACAATATATTTTTTTTGGCTTGTTACAAAACTTGCGAAAACATACGGTACTTTTTTAATTTGCATCAGTCATTTTTTTGCTATCTAAAAAGTTTTAAATAGCAAACAATACTGGGTGTAAAATTTTTGCATATTGTATTTTTTGCGATGTTAAAGCAAAAAATTGGATAATCATGAAAATATCAGATATAGTATCCCTGGGAAAAAGTTATCTTTTTTATGCATGTCAAATTTTCATTTTTTCCCGAGAAAATTTCAAGCAGGTCTTGATCTGCCCTAGACAACGTCCACAAAAATTGGTAGTGAGCATGCAATTCTAAAATTCTTACTGTTGTAACTATAAAATCAATATCATATTCAGTGTTCTAGACCAGTTCTTGAAAACTTCAGTTAAATTCAATATCTTTGTTCCAGAATCTTTTTTTTCTGGCAAGTTTCTGGTGTTCTTAATCCCCAAGAACAATCACCATGAGGCAGTATGGTCCACATTGTTATCTTGAACATTTGTTCTTCAATGAGTCCTCATATTATTTGTTAAACTTTGAAAGCAGAACTAAGGGAGGGGAAAGGAGGGAAAGTTTGAACAAATTGCAAAAAATGAAATTGACACTAGATAAGAATAAAAAAATGCATGCATTATGGAGTCAGAATTTGTACATTGTATAGCATATAGAATGGATGAACAGTCAGACAGAGGACTGTGCAGAAGGCTAACATGAACCTTTGGTTCAGGTGAGCTAAAATACTTTCCAGATTAGAAGCTAATGGCCAGCATCTTAATCATGACTGACATGGGATATTAATTTTCTAAGTTTAAAAGCTTTTCAACTCAAAATTTCATGCTGAATACCAATACATGCATGGTGTTATTCAGCAGGATTTGTTTCATAAGCTTAGGGTTTTCCAAAGATAATTAAGCTCAAACCAGAAATTCTTGTCACAAAAACAAGAACTTTTAAGAAATTAATTACACTCAAAATTAAAAGATCCAACTAAACAACATTGAGATGCTGACCATTTCAAATATTCACAATACAACTATTGTGTACTAAAATACAAAGTTTCACTTTTATTAGACAAAATTCATAATATGTGAAGAGAACAATTTGAGATAACCTACTAAATCATTCAAACGAAACTTTTCGAGACATCTAGTTATCTGCAAAGAACAATACTTATTCATGACACGTAAGTTCATTAAAGAGGCATGGTAACAATTTGAGCTGAAAATGTCAATATTCTATATGTTTGTTTTTATTAATTACAATTCTTCAGAAATTTCAGATATTTATAATGGGTGACAAGTTGTCAAGTAAAAAGTCAGAAACAGAGCTCACAATTCTTTGTAACTGAAAAACAAGACGTGCCATCTTATTGTTAATTTAGATCGTATATACAAAAAAATTCTCTAGGTGTTTGTCACACTTCATTTGTATTAAACGTTGATTAGGCAATCTATGTGAAAACAGAGAAATGACAAAAGCCTTGTTAATTTACATAACAAAAAATATTGAATTCTGTATATAGCTTAAACTTGATAAGCATTTTAATTATCAAAATTTGAGAAATAAGAGTTTGAATAGTTCAGTTAAATCATGACATTAGTTTGCCCCTTTAAACATCAGTGGATCAAACAAGACCTTGCTTAACCGAAGCTGTTTAATAAATGATGGCATACAAAGTTAAGCAGCAAAAATAAAGCAAATGTTATCACAAAAGTCAAATTTAAATCTTTTCCATTTTCTTAGAAAAAAGAAGATAATGGATAGGGCTGTTACAGAGAAATCATGCAATATTCGGAAATGACAAAATGCATGTTTATCCCCTGTTTACTTTAATGAAAATGAAAACTTTCAACCATTCATTATTAAAACTAGAATAAAATAAAGCTTTACATTTCCTTGGCAAAATATTGTGACAGATGTTATTACTTTGAGGGAGATGTGTTCACCTGTTGTTTGTTAAATGCATGCTTGAAATCTTATCATTGAAGTCAGACTGTTTAACTTCATAAACTAACAAGCCATTATAACTACAATGTTTTTCAAAATAGTTACCCATGCAAGCAAAACATAATAGCATTTTACAGATAAGCAGCAGATCTTAGAAAATATTAGTGGATCAAAAAAGCAGCCGACTTCTGTGTACAGCAGTAGTTGACATGTACATCCTTTCTTCTGCCAGGGTTTCATTTATTGATCGTTTGAAGGGATAGGATAAGAAACAAGAGGCCCAGTGGCCGAGAAATGCTCCTTTGATAAATTGTAGAACTAGCAAAAAAGTCACCTCTTGGGCAAAGTGAGGCCAAGGATCATCAAACTTTGCCAGTTGATGCATCTTAGGACATGAAGATATGTTGACCAAATAGGAGGTCATTGTGACCTTTCATATTTTAAATTTGCAGTGTTAAAAATACAGTTAACGTTATAAGTAAATCATTTCTATTTTCATTCAGCATACCTTCTTCTTTAACATCCATATCCATGACTAGGCTCTCAATAACCACTGCCCTCTCATGTCCATGACAAATCCGCTCCCTTCCCTGTCTATCCACCATTTGAACAGGACTCTGTAAAATAACACTGGAAAATGATTTATGCCTTCTTAAATATTTCAAATAATTTGATAAAACCTACATACATGCAATCTTTTATAATCATTATTTAAATATAAATTCTTGCTTAATGGCTGTATGTTTGCTTTGGTTAAGAATTACGCAAGACAGGCAAGAGAAACAAAGGTGACTGGAAAATGTTCTATTTCAAACTCAGAATTGAATTATGCAGCTCATATAAATAATTGTACAAGTATTTATGCAGCAAACAAAGCGAATATGACTAAACAGATTTAATCTGATACCGAATAAATGCATCAAGCTGTTTGCATCTAAAACCTATGACAATAGGCCCATAGGCAACAATTTTTTAATCTAGATGGTACAGATTTGGCTTGATTTCATATGACATCTGGTGATAATGAATAATGAACAGTGTTCAAATTCAAAAGTCTAAAGGAAAATTACAAAACAGGAGCAGAGCAAACACAGCCCTCTTAAAAAAAAAAAAAAAAAAAAAAAAAAAAAAAAATATAGGTAGGATCAGGTACCATAGAGGAGTGAGCATCCTCTGCTGACCAGTCACACCCGCCATGTGCTCTAAGTCGTAATCGGGAAAAACGGAAAAGTCCATAGACAATCAGGTGATTATGGTCTAACAATTAGTATGAAAATTGTCAGTCTGCATGCGACTCACTACGAGATTGTATTGATAAAAACACCATATGCAGGTGATGAAGGTATATTGCTACATAAGTAAGGAAAGTTGACTATAGAAAAATTAAAGTCATCACATTTATCATCAAGTTTTGTTGTTAGGTTACCATCAATGTCCATTTTCATTAAAATATCCAAATATGAAACAGATGACGCAGACTCTGTGGTATCTATTATTTCAAGTTCACTGGGATATATCGAGTCAACGTAAGTATGGAAGTAACAATTGTTAATTGATAATACGTCGTCGATATACCTGAATGTTGAGGTGAAGGCAACAGCGAGTGATTATTTTTTTCACTCTGATTCCCATTTGTGGCCAAACATAGGCACATGTGGTCATCATTCAAACAAATCTATACTTTATAGATTTTTAAATCAGAACATTTTTTTTATTAAATTTGACTGAAATGCTTAGATTATGATTTCCCCCCGATTTTTTCCCCCTTCCTTACCATGAACTTCACTGAAATGGCTCTATCACTGGTCTGGAAAACACATGTAAATCTAACAACATTAGAATGTTTGCATTCCAATACTGTATAATCATTAGAATTTGAAGTGGCTAAGCAGTTTGCATGGAGTTTTAGGACCCACTCACCCAAGATTTAAACCCTCAAATCAATACTTATGAAAGATAGCATCAATTCATAAGCCATTCTATTAAATCCACAAAAAGACTTTCTTATGAACCTCTGGAAAATTTATAATTTCACAGAAAATGTGAAAAGATCACAGACAAATGTTCTGACAGGTGCTGGACACTGTTTACAGAATAGCTCACTATAGGTTTTTGGTTCAGGTGAGCTATAATTATAATTCTGCTAATTAATGCAAACTCAAAAGAAACAGGATTCATCTGATCATGATAACATACTGGTAATTAGCAAAAATTAACATTAATGAAGAAAGTATATTAACTTCTTTAAAAGAAAAATCCTGTATCTGACTCATTATAGATGACAGCTTTACTACAAGAATTGTGTACATTAGATTTCATTTAAATCAAACATTTATCATACATGTATCTTAGCAAGAGAAACAGACTTCAACAGCAATAGTATCATTAATAAACCAGGAGATCTTTCATTTTATGTCTAATGCCTGAACATGTGTTGATAGAGTGTTACATGCAATTGTGTAACTGGTTTTTAGCTGAAGTTACGCCATTACGATTCACAAACAACATAGAATGTACGTGTATGTACACTTTAATCATGCATCTTACTTTGCCAAAATATAACCATAATAGATATCAAATTTGAAGGATTCAGAGTTACTTTGACAATAACCATTACCTTTAAGTTGTGTTTAAAAATGTAATTTTGATATGAACATTGAGGAATGATCTATAAAACATTGTACTTAATCCAGTCATCATAAATCTAAACAAACTGTGAATTTAAATGAGTTTTTGACTGCAGTCTAGTACATCAGTTTAAAATGTCTCGCACATATTTTGTTGAAAATATCAACTAAAGTTATTATGTCTAGCACATATTTTGTTAAAAAATATTAACTAAAATTATTATGTACATGTACGTGATAAGCTACCATGCTTTGGAAAGTTTCATGAATCACCAGTACTTGTTGGCTCTTTTTTTTTTATTTACATTGTATAAATATTGCATTTTAATTTAAGGGGCATGGTCATGATTTTGGTCAAATTCTTTTTTTCTGTTTTTATTATTTACAATGCTTAAGGAATGCATTTCTAATGATCAAATGAAATTTGATAGTCAGTCGTAGAGATATAAGCAAGATACAAGGCTCACAATTCTTTGTCATGTAAACTTTGACAATAACCATTACCTTTAAGTTGTGTTTAAAAATGTAATTTTGATATGAACATTGAGAAATGATCTATAAAACATTGTACTTAATCCAGTCATCATAAATCTAAACAAACTGTGAATTTAAATGTTTTTGACTGCAGTCTAGTTCATCAGTTTAAAATGTCTCGCACATATTTTGTTGAAAATATCAACTAAAATTATTATGTCTAGCACATATTTTGTTAAAAAATATTAACTAAAATTATTATGTACATGTACGTGATAAGCTACCATGCTACCATGATTTTGGTCAAATTCTTTTTTCCTGTTTTTATTATTTACAATCCTTAAGGAATGCATTTCTAATGATCAAATGAAATTTGATAGTCAGTCGTAGAGATATAAGCAAGATACAAGGCTCACAATTCTTTGTCATGTAAACTAGGCTCATGCCCTGTTTTTGTTTACATAGGTTCAATATACCAGTAAAAAGTTTTCTTCGAGCTGATTGGTCTATCTTCTTATTCATGTTAAGCATAAATCAACAGTTCCTAGAGTTTAGGCCGCTCAAAATTAATTCTACATTTAACGTCTCTTCAAAATATCATACCTACGAGGGAGGCCAATAAAATTAAAACAAACAAAATTTTCAAACAAATGATTTTCAGTCATTTACATTCTTACAATTAAAGTGAGTATTCAAATTACATATAGTTTACCTCTTTAAAAGTTATCTTTCCTGATAATCCCCTGTAGTAACTGATTTGTAGTCCATAATGTGCTCTAAACATTTCGAATTTCTACAGATTACAGTATTTTAGTATAATCAAACTGGGAAAAATCAAATTAAAATAGGGGTTTGTTTGTTTTTTTCAAAACCCAATTTCTCCTAAACCTACGCTCGCGGGTTATGTTAAACATAGAATTAACTTTGGGCAGCCTTAACACATTCATTTTAGGTCTAAAACTGGAATTTTCACTTCAACATTCAAAAAGTAAACAAAAGCTTTGTTTACATAGCAAAGAATTGTAAGCTCTGTCTTGCTTATAACTCAACGAATGACACTCAAATTTTGGTTGCCTATTAAAAATGCCTTACTGAAGCATTGTAAACATTAAAATCAGAAAAATATTTTTTGACCAAAATCATGACCATGCCCCTTTAAAAACTCTCTTTCGTCCAGATCAGGACATATTGTATCACATTATGTGGGTAACAATTTTATTCCTTAATTAATAACTGTAAATTGTAATTAACCATTTGTAAAGCTTGTGTGCTTATATATATATGTGACCAGATAAGACTACCACTGCTCTGTTCATTAAGACTGATATTCAATTTCATAAAGCATCTCCATTTACTAACCATACTGTAAATTTTGGTTTTTCATTTAAACATACCGGTACAGTTTCTACCAATTTGAGAATTCAGACTGCATTGTTCAAGCGAACTTAAAATGAAAAGAAAACAATTGTCCAGTTGTTGCAAGACAGCCATTGATTACCTTAGAGTTGACCTGATGTTGTCAGACTGCCATTAATTACCTTAAAGTTATCCTGTAGTTGTCAGATGGTCATTGATTACCTTAAAGTTATCCGTAGTTTTCAGACAGCCATTAATCCTTAGAGTTATCCTGTAGTTGTCAGACGGCGATAGAATACCTTAGAGCTATCCCGTTGTTGTCAGACGGCAATTGATTACCTTAAAGTTATCCAGTTGTTGTCAGATGGCCACATTGATTACCTTAGAATTATCCAGTTGTTGCCAGACAGTCACCACTGATTACCTTAAAATTGTCCTGTTGCATCTGATGGACTTGTTTGCAATGGCATGGTACAAATACATTCTGAACAAACTTCTTTAATGTTCTGTAGTCTATTGTATTGGCAAATGTATGTCTCTTTAATTCAGCCAAGTCTTGACCCTATAGTAATTAAAAGAAAAAGGTAATATTTTTTAGGATAAGAAAATACTTTACTACAGATATCACTGAAAATTTACAAATTTGAATGCCTTACTTTAAAAGCTTTTGCAGGGCCCACTTCTAAAACTATGGGGATTTCAGGCATTTTAATATATATACTATACCAGATAAAATTCCATGAAAATAATCATGTTACAGTATTGGTAAGAAGGTCTGCATACAGCAAATACTTAAAAATTGATTTAAATGTATAAACAGTTTGAAATTCAATTACAATAAATGCAAATTATCTATCAAAAAGAGAACAATAGTTCATTGATCAGATGCACATTACTGACAAGATGAGAACCATGGAAAATGCAGAAAAACAATAGGGAACTGAATAACATTGAGAAATTATTGTGAAGTCACCCAGCACAGAACACAGACATTACAAGTTTTTATGATTCATTGTATAGTTCAGAACAAATTATCTCGTGCGGTATGCTCTAATTTCATGTACATATCCATAAACATTATATCTGTTCTACAATTGTACTTTTACAGTGCTGCACTATGCTACAACTTTGATTTTTTTCATTCAACAGTATAATAAGAACTCTTCAAAGTAGCCATGAAGAAAATTTCAAATCATTATTGATAGAAATAGTATTTTCTATATATATACGAAGTACAAATGCATTAAAATGATAAAAGGATCAAAATGGAGCATTTCTTAGTAAATTTCTGTTGATAATAAACAATGCTTGAAGCCATACTGACATTTAGTAATGTCACATATCATATGTTAAAAAATGTTTGATAATCATATGTTCATTTCATATGGTATTGTAAGATACAATGTTTATCAATACACTTATATAAAATACATTAGTGCATCCTATGATACTATACAATATTGCGTCATATGGTATATCATATGATACAATATAATACTGTAATATATAATGATACAATATGATATTACTATTGATAATTATTGACTATTATTATTGATAATACAATATCATAACATTACATATGATACAATATAGTGTCATAAGATACTATATTGTATCATATATTATGTACAAGATATTATGAATTATACAATATTATGCATAAGATACAATATCATATCAAAAAATACATCACAATATTAAAATTTATGATATTATATATATATTATATGATATTATATTGTATTATTTAGAATGATATAATTTATACATTATGATATTGTTTCACATGATATTGGATTGTATGATATTGTATCATATATGATACATGATATAATGTATAATATGATATAATATAATTTGATACAACATTGTATCATATCATATGATACAATATCATGTGAAAAAATATCATGTGATCCAATAATATATTATATAATACATTAACATATTTTACAATAGTGTATCATATAATACAATATTATATATTACAATTTCATACAGTTACATATGAAACAATAATATATTATATAATACAATCTCATATTTTACAATATTGTATCATAATATACAATATATGATATTACAATATCATATGATACAATATCATGTGATGCAATATTACATTATACAATACAATATCATTATACATTGTCATAATATAATATACAATATTACATATAACAATATCATATGATACAATATCATATCATACAAGAAATTTGATACAATGTCATATTTTATCATATAATTATAATTGAATCATATATAACAATAGTGTATCATATCATACAATACTATATCATAGGAATTGTGCTATATCATTTAACAACAAACACATCTATCAAGCAAGTTTGAATGAGGTAGGAGGTTTTTATAGCATCCTTGATAATGGTGATCAGGCCTTGTATCTGAAGCTACCTCTGTGATTCATTTAATATATAGTTAAATCAACCATGCAAGTTTGAAATAGTACTATTATCTATTCAACATGTGAACTGTTCCAAAAAAAACTAAACCTCCTTAAGCATCGGACTAATAATGGCTCTGATTCACCATCCACACTGTGGAGTGCATCAGAATCACAAGATTTGATAAAGATTGAACCAATAATAACTAAGATATAATCATCAGGGGTCACCTGCTCCAAAAACTTTAACCAGCTCCAAAAACCTTAACCTCATTCAGCATCCGAAACCTATGGCTTAGATTCAGCATTCAAGCCTGTCAAATGCATAAGTATCATAAGACGCGCCATCCATGCAAATTTGGTAAAGTTAGAACCAGTAATAACTAAGATATGATTATCAGAGGCACCTGCTCTGAAAACTTTAACCAGCTCCAAAAACCTTAACCTCCTACAGTATCAATGAATCCTATGGCTCAGATTCAGCATTCAAGCGTGTCAGGTGCATCAGTATCATAAGACGCACCATCCATGCAAGTTTGGTGAAATAAGGACCAGTAGTTACTTAGAATTGGCTATCAAAGGGCACCTGCTCCAAAAACTTTAACTTGCTCTAAAAACCTTAACCTCCTCCAGCATCTGATATTCATGGCCCAGATTCAGCATCAAAGTCTTTCAAGACCATAAGTAGGTCCAGATGCATCATCCATACAAGTTTGGTGGAGATAGGACAAGTAATAACTTAGATACAGGACCTGCACCAAAAACTTTAAACAGGTCCAGACGCCGACGGTGAGCTAAAAACAGGCTCTTCTAGGAAAACAGACCTTTTTTGACAGATGGACTAACTCGAGCAATAGACTGATTTAGATATGCACACATAGTTTTAGGGGTATATTGGGATAATGGAAAATCAATTGTATGCTACTTTAAATCATCAGATCTTTACCTTTTATTTGCACCGACTTATTTCTTACAAGTTTTAAAACTTATGACAATAAAAATTTTGATTATATTAATACAAAAGCTACAGGCAAGACTAAGCATTGATTCACCTCTAGCGGCAATACTGTAGATTCCTTATTTTACACAAGTACTTAATTCCGCGATTCAACCGTTTTCCATAAAATCGCGAGAACATAAAAACACGAATGCCAAATTCTTATTATAGTTTCATGTTGCTTACATATGTCTGAAAAACAAAAGCGAGATTTTAAAATTCGTGAGATATGCTTCTTGCGATTTTACATGGATATTAATTCCTCACGTTTAATTTTCCTAACATTCTGATTCATACCAGTTTTAATGCATCAATATTTTTATGTCATCAACATTTAGAGTATCATTGATTTCAGGATGAATGCTTCCCATCATTCAAACCCACTCTTAGACGTTTAGAACACGAGACAATCTAAAAGACAGATTGGCATCTTTAAAATTGACCATAATTCTCATAGTTTATAAAGCAATAGGACCATCTAACTTACAGTTGATGGCAAACAACCTATCCAATTGTCCTAATGTGTCTATAAATTCAAGATCCAGACACCATAATGGTCCTTAAACACAGTCATGTAAACAATATTGACATACTATGACACTCAATGATAGACAATTCATGAGGCTCAATAATTTTCCAACTACTAGAATGATTAAGAGAGGTGTTGGGACTAACTGCTATTTTGTCTATACTAGTGAAGCAGACATTTTAACATAATTGTCATCCAGTTTTTTATCGTTCTCACTTTTGCTCGGTCATCTTACGAAAATTACAACCTGACCAAACTTTTTGGTTACTTAAATAAGCTTCATGACAAAGCATGGCCATACTATCTAGTGAAAATATACACATACAAATGTATATCTTTATTTCTAAAACAGGAGTAAAGACAGGATAAAAAGGGTGCCATTTTTGCACATTTTGAGATATATACTGGTAAATACATATTTTTACACATTTTGAGATGTATACTGGTAAATACATTATCTGAAAGTTGTTCATTTTATATCAATTCAAAGAAGAGGTTTTTTTTCTATGCTATTGTAAATTTCTTATGAAATGCAAAGAATCAAATGCATAAAATTGTATGATTCATTCAGTGATTTTGCTAAATCAGATAAAATACTTGAAAAAGGTTTACTGCATAAAGATTTTAGATAGTCATGTATAAAAAATTTAGTATCATTTGAAGTAATCATATATTTAGATATAAACAACTTTTTGTATAAAAAATTTCGAACTTGATCTGTATTGTTTTGTAAATAATCTTCATATGAAATATCGGTTTTATATCTGCATGCCTTCAAAAGTTAGAGAGCGGAACTTGTGAATTTCTAATTTTTTTCAAAGTTCAAGAGGCACAACTCAAAAATCATTGGACTGGAACCAAATTCGAACTCAACCTGTATATTCCTATGACACATCCATATATCAAATTTGAGTTGAATGTGTGCAACGGTTGTTGAGATAATGATCAGAAAGTGAATTTCCCATTTTTTTTCTAAGTTAAAGAGGCATAACTCTGTCAAAAATCACCGTACCGGAACCAAATTCGAACTCAACCTGTATATTCATAAGACACATCCATATATCAAATTTGAGTTGAATGTGTGCAACGGTTACTGAGATAATGATCAGAAAGTGAATTTCCCATTTATTCTAAGTTCAAGAGGCATAACTCTGTCAAAAATCATTGGACCGGAACCAAATTCGAACTCAACCTGCATATTTATAAGACACATCCATACACCAAATTTGAGTTGAATGTGTGCAACGGTTGTTGAGATAATGATCAGAAAGTGAATGATGATGGAATGACAGAAGGATGGAAGGACGGAAGGACGGCATGCGGTAACACTATATGCCCCAGCCATTTTATGGCCGGGGCATAAAAAATATATATTAATTCACTAAATATAATGGGGATTTTTCCTGTTTGCATGATTGCAAGGATAATTATAAGTTTCTGCTATACATGTATCTCAAAATCTTCAAAATTAACAACATTTGCCGATATCTAAATTGGTTTTTTATATGTTAAAAATCAACAAAGAAATGTCAAGTTAAGATAGTTAGACCATACTGAGAGGTAATAATGACCATTCAGCACTACCATATTAAATTTTGCAAATTTATTCATATCTCAATTGTATTCTTTGATATTTTGCCACAATAATTGTTTTGTATAATATCCTTTAACCAATTTGTGGTACAGAATACACTTCACTGTAAAACAGTCATTTTTATTGAACATCACTTAATTGGTATTTGCATAGGGTGTAAGGTTAAAACAAATGCTGCAAAATGAATAAATTACCATGAAAAATCCATTATTGCTAAATCATGATCCTAAATAACTAATTAAAAGCAATATTACTATGATAATTAGACAAACAAAAGGGGAACAGGTCATATGGTTCACTTGAGCAGCAAAGGCAACTATTTTGAACCTTGTAGCAGAAGTATAAATTAACAAGTATTGGTAAATATTTTACCTTTGCCTCAATACTGATCAATCACCCATCATATGCTAAAGAATAATTTTTTTTTTTATTAATTTCAAAATATGGACCTTGTGTTCCAATTCTTTTGGAACCCCTACGAGATCATGTTTGAAAAAAGAAATACTATAAAAGATTCACTAATAACAACCTCAATTTTTTCAATGTATCTCTACTTTTAGTAAAATTGGAACACTATCTCTCAGCCCAATCATGATTCATATGGATAATAACATGATAAAATTCTCCAGGTTACTTTGCATCCATGCTAATTTCAGATATGATGGCCATCATTTTTTACAAAAAGACCCCTTTACATCTTGTTACAGGCCTCCCCTACTTATAATCATTAAATAAGGAGAATAGCTTTTTCAGTGTATTTCTAAATGAACTTCAAACCAATGTTGGAGCCCCTTCCAAACTCCAGATGTTCAAAATATGAATTAATTTAAATCTACAAGCTATATATAAGATTACATAAAAGTTTTATTAAATTCACAAATTACAATCTTCATGGTTTTCAAAAAACAAATTCTAAATCTGTTTCTATTTAGTTCTATGGTGAACATAGGACCCTGTCCTGAACTATGGGGTCATGATTTGAACAATTTTAAATCTAGCATGCATTTTAGAAGCTTTTGTAAGAGTTTTGACACTGCAAGATATTCTCTCTGGAGAAGATTTTTAAAACACCACAGCCTATTCTCATTCTTTATCATCTCCCTTTTAAAGTGGACTAATGGCCCTTAATTCACTTGAACAAACTAAATAAAAGCTCATATAATAATTCTTTGTGCCTAATGGCCTAGTGGTTTTGCAGAAGAATTAAGTTGAAAAGATTACAAATAGATGGACATTAGATAAATAGTGATCAGAAAAGATCACTTCTGAGCTTTCAGTTCAGGTGAGCTAAATTGAAACTTCACCACATGCACTGTGATTACTCAACTACAATTGCAGATTTAATACTCCCAAATAATACAGGTTCAAAGCCCTTAATAGCAGAGCTTAATTAAATCAGGACTGTTTCTGGCATCTTTGATTGTTTATTTCTTTCCTTAATAAAGTTCTGAGAAGACCTTTGGACAAAGATTTAACATTTCTAATGTTACAAGTGTAAGACAAGGAGTCAAAATAAAGCCAAAAGATTTCTGATTCTGAAGCTGATTTTCTTGCCAGCATTTTAACTAGCCTTTTATATTCAGCTTAACTGGGATTTCTTTCCTCTATTTTAAGGTAACATATTCTTCATTTTTAATCTGTTTGTAACCTTGAAACAATGAGGAAAATGTACATTTAAAAAGTCTTAAGCTGAAAGAAATAATTTGTTAATCTGAAAAGATAAGGGAACTGGTAGATGCATGTTCAATAACCATTGATATTACATATCAATTTTGCGATAATCATACCCGAACTCAATGATAAAAGATGTTTAAGCTTGTATGTCATTCGTCCAACCAGCTCATTCGCTCCCTTACAGGAACAAAAATTAGAGTTCTAATTGGTGGAATTGGTCACAATTGTTCTTCCACTTTTTTTTCTTATGCAATGCTTTACAAAAAATAGTTCCATACTTGTAATAATAATACTTAATCAACAACATGTCAAAAGTTAGTGTATCTTTAATGATTAACCAATTGTTTAACTATGTTAAAATTTGACATCCCCCCCCCCTCACCCACCTATTGTGGCCCAACCCTACCCCCTTGGATGATGACTTAAACTTAAATCCACTCCACCCAATTATGTTTCATGTTTTGGGTCAAATTTGGTTGAAAATGACCCAGTGGTTACAATAGCATAAACAAATTCCAATTTTTGATTATATTCCAAATTCCAAAGGCCTGGGCCCAATTCCCAAAATGGTGTGAAAAATCTCTGAAGTAGGTTTCTCTCCAATGAAGTAAAATCAAAAAATACATCTCAATTTTTATTTACAAAGAAAAGGCACAAATTTTGACATGGTAAGAAATTAGCAATGTAAACCTTTGAAGACTTGAGTTATATGTAGCATGCAAGTATATGTACAGAGACAGTCATTATATAAACCTCCGAAATAAAATGCATATTCACTACACTGCACAGGACATCATGATTAAGTATGACACTGCCTCAATTGCATTTATCACATTCTGTCCACATCTTTACACAAAACAATCCTCCATATTAAATGTAAAAAAAATTTATCTCTAAATGGCATAATTATGACCCCATAAGTTGAAAGACATGCAGGCACAGCAAATGATGGATGAAAGGCTCATATATAAGATTTACATTTCTGCGAAAACTTTTAAAACACATTTGATAAAAAAAGCAGTTTAAAAATTAGACAAATTGCAAATGATTGATCAAATATTGATCAACATCATTGATCAATGCGGATCAGGGATACATTTAAATCAATCTTACATTTCAAGACATGTTGATGTGATGCAAAATGAAGAAATATTTATGCAATCATAAAAAAAAATGAGGATCATGACTGAATGATATCTTAAGGATTTTAAAATAATGATTGTATTACTTTGAACACTGTTTGTTATCACCACATGTCATTTCTATAAGCTTATATATTAAACACTTTTTCTAAGTGATCACTAAACAAATCTACTGAATCAGATTTTTTTTTTTCAATTTAGGACCTATAAAGAATTTTGCCAAATACATGTATCAGTAAAAATGTCTATGCAAACTACTGCCACATTGGCCAAAATGTGACCATGTGAAGAAACTCTTTGATAATGAAGCAGTCAAACTGTATCAAATACATGTAATATAAACACTCAACCAAACACATCTAAACAAAACAGTACTAAATATCACAATGAAGGAGATCAAAATAAGAACACCTGAGAAGAAGCAAGCCAGATGAGCCTGTATCAAAGGTGCCTGCCATCAACAACTCACTTTTCTTCTGTATAAATTGTGATTCAGAATAAGGACATGCATACATTATATGTATTGAGAGAAAAAAATCAATTCAATGGTGTATAATAAGGTAAAATGGGAAGAGTCACAAAATTCTGCTAACAAATTGATTGACAAGTAAATTGACACTCAGAAGAGGAAAAAAAGAACCAACAGTTTGGTAGTCTCTTAGAATCAATGGTCTTATTGAATACCAAGAAGAATCATCACAGAGGGTTTAGTAATCCATGACACAAGTGGGATGTTCTAGTGAGAGAAAAACTGTGCACATCATTGAAAGCCTACAGTGTGGATGAGCGAAAGCAATTTAGGATGTAATTTATTATTTAAACTTGGATCTTGCTTGAGGATTATCTAAAACTGTAAGTTATTTATGAATTTGAAACTGGGGAAAATGCATAATATCTAAAAACCAAATACAATTTTTTAATCAATGCCAATTTATTAAATCAATCATTTAATAAAATGTTAAAATATTGTATATTATCTATAACAGCATTTTTTAACAAATTCATTACATTAATCTAATAGGTTTCCATTTCTGTATCTTAAGAAAAACTCTAATAATTCACATAAAAAACTATTAGTATTTTTACATTTTTTCAAAGACACTGCTGCATAACTCTTCATCTATTGAAACAAAATTAATATTTTACATATTTTCACTTTGAAAGAAAAATTGAACATGTATTAAGTTGTTATATTAAAAGATTCCACCATTATTTTGTAATAAAAGACTGAAGGACTAAACTACAAATATACTATTTATATAGAAGAATAATTTCAATTTGAATTTGCCATTAATATTTTGAGTATCAGTTATCAATGTTAAAATGGCTTGAACTTTCAAAATAAGTATTTGAGATTTGAAGACGAATACCCCTCCCTTCCCAAAATACAAGTAATTATAAAAAGACCATTGCAATAGATTTATTTTGATTAAACTCTTATATTTTTTCAAATCAAAATTCTAAGCTTATTAAAGTTACTCGCTGCAGTGAGTTAGAAAACAAAGACAGCTAATTCAATGATTGTCTCTTTTGCATAAACCAAGTCACCATTAAGGTCAAGATCTAGTAATTGATTCCAGAGTGTCTTTTTGATGCTAGAACTATTTTGACATCATAATTGATTTGATGAAAATTTTCCCGTACTTTAAGGCTTTAAAGGGTTTATGAAGAAAATGAAACAGTTTCTTGACATTCTATATAAAAAAGTGAGAAAAGTAATCCCAATACCTATATTCAATTTGATATCATTTTAAAGAGGAGGCTAAGAGCTTGTTTAATGCCGTTTTTGGAGAGACTGTAGGCATTCTATATATAATTTAATTTCTTAAAAATGGACAAAACTCTGAGATTTGTTACTTATTTTCTTCATATTTCATAGTAAATGACAGTTTAAAACACGATTTTTCATTGTGTTTACCAAAAATGTAAGCCCCGGTTCACCCTATCAAAAAAGCTATTGTTATGAAGGAAAGAATTTATATCTTCAATTTCATAAATCTGTAGGCACCTTTCATTTACTAGATCTTGACCTTAAACTTACTCATCATTTGGTTAAAATAATAATGCACATTTGTTCAATCATCTTGCGAAGTGGTTTGAAGATAAAAATGTCTTTTGGGAAGACTCAATTACATACTGTGGAATCCTTTTTATTCATGGGGGGTCAATGTTCGTGTCTAGCCATCATTTTCCTGGTTTGTTGGGACGTAATTTCGTTGGTAGCAAGTCTGGGATAATTTTAATAAATATTAAACAAATGCTTGTATATACTTTCATGGGGATGTAAATTCGTTCGCAAAGATTACCCACGAAAGGCACGAACATAGGTCCCCCACAAACAATGATGATTTCACAGTATACATCTTCTAGGAAAGATAAACCTTATTGATCGATACAAATGACTTTATCTCGGTCAGATTTTCACACACAAAGTTAAAATTGCGTCAATTTTAATTACGGTATCTTTCAAAATCTCTAAGAAAATCATTACATGTAATGTAACTAAGTAAAAATTATTTGTGAAAATTTTAACCATTTTCATATCTTTGATTAGATATTGTAGAGGAATAAAATATGTTCAAATTTCAGGGTAAAAAAAAACCGATAACTGTTGTACAATATTAGATTATTTGAATCTAATTTACTCTATATCATGATATGTGTATTAAAGTAATATAAATACCATAAAACTTGTATATTTCTTGTTAAATAAGGTTCTGAAAACTTTAAATATTCTTTAAATTCATCAGTGTGCATAAGTTATCAAGTATTTTCCTTTCATCTCTGACTATACCACATGATATTAGTTCTCTAGTGAATTCATGTTGTTTATAAGGCTAATCACTACTATTACTTATTATTCTGGTCCCTACCGGTTTCGGGTTGATCAATCTCATAGATGGCGAGGCGAAGCCAAGCTGTCTATGAGATTGATCAACCCAATATATTTCTGAAGTAACCTAATAAGCGTTTTGTTTTCCCAAGGACTTTCAATTGAGACATAATTCACAAAAAGTGGATTTATACGAAAATCTGAGGAAAAATGGCCTTACATATCGTCCTTTTTTAAACAATCAAACTCTTCTAAATGATCATTTTCACCTATCAAATACCTTTTGCAAATCTTCGATGCACCCTTGTTTACTTAAATGTTTTTTTGCTTTTCAATTTTAAACATTTTCTCCCTTTCCTCCGCAGAGGTCTGAGCCAATCTCAATGCTGCCATTTTATTCTGCTCTAGACACAACAATGTGACGTCAATTCAAGGGGAACATTTAAAGTAATTCCAAAGGGCAACTTCTTCAAATATTTTAATAACTTGCAAAATGCTGTTTCTGTATTAAATATTGAAAATGTCAAAATGGTTAGGCAAAGCTTCAGATATATTGCCGAATATTAATTCTCACCAGACGGACATAGATATATATCCGGCAGTCACGTATCATGTTCAAACCAATGAAAGTGTGACATTTCAGTCTGAGGGAAAACAAATGCTGGATATAATTACTTAAGTAGGTTTGTTACTGACTGTCTACGGAAATATGTCAGGTTGTTATAGTCCATAGAAGGTTAGGCAAAGCCTTAGGGCTAGGCAAAACAATCATGTATATACATGTATAAGAGTACAAGAACACTATTAATGCTAACTCACATTTAGAAATATCTCATCGTAGAATTTTAAATATATTAGAGATGAAAGAGCGTTCAGCTTAAGGTGGCTTGACACACCAATATATTATTTGATGGATCAGTAAAGATTCTTATTTTATATATAATTTCACAAAAAAAGAGAACAATATTGGCTTTCAATAATTTTATATGAATTTTTGATATTTTTTTAATAGAAACTAGAAAATTTGTTTGGGCTACAAACATGATATTTTAGAGCTAAAAATGTTGGTTAAAATTGATGCACCATACAATTATCTACAAAAACATGGCATAGCTGTAAAGCAGATGTGTTTAATTTACAGCTTGACATTAATTTCGATTATTAATCTACTTTAAGATGTTATGAATCCATATTAGACATATTTTTCTTCTAACTGAGAGTGAAAACAGCTGGAACCTTCTAATTGATAGTGAAAACAGCTGGAAAAGTTGACACACTTTTGAGATACCCATGGTTATTCAGATCTAAGTGTTCAAGATACCTGTAATTTTTTTATATTCTACATGACCTATATATTGTGTGATGTACCTATATACTGTGTGATGTACTTGTTTAATAAGATGGCGTCCAATACATCGTATGATTATGGATAAGAGCAATCACATGCAAGTAATTAATGATTTAATCTGTAAAACCGGTAAATTTTATTGCATAGCGATTAAAAAATCCAATAAAAATACCTGGTAGTTATTTTATTATGATATTTATTATATTAAATCGTTAAAATAGAAGTGTGGTTGAAAATAATGCACATATAGGTTGTTTATATTTCATGTTTCCTTTATGAAATGCTAAACTGGTTTATCTGATAATCGGTTAATCTGATAATTTTTGCCTGACAAACAGACTATCAGATTAAGCGGAACCCTCTGTAATAACTGTATGCATATTGTATGCATTATCAATGAGACAGTGATTATTTTAATAAAAGATTGACCATGAAAGGCTTGCAGGTCTCTTTTTACACAAGTTTACAATTTTTTGCCCCTGGAGACAGGGTATAGATAATTCCACCAATTCTTACCCCTTCCCCCATGAAATGATGTTTGCAAACATCAAATAATTGAAGCAGGGGTAACAGTACGAGGAGTCTTAAACTAGGGACTACAAAATGAAGCTGAAAATGCAACATAAGATTCCCAGACAGGTCCATTTGTGGGCTATGGTACTCAGGTGACTGTCAAGGTCTGTGGGCCTCTTGTCATTGAATCCAAGCTATTCCTTTGGAACCAATGAAAATAAAGTCACATTTTTTATGCCTATTCTAGCAAGGGTTTGTTGGGAGCAGAGTGAACTGAAGGTGGTCTTGTTGATGTGAAGATCTTGTGCAATATAAACTTAAGAAAGGCCTTTTATTCCAATTGCTTGGAATTTCTGGCAATTTCAAAATAGCTTTCTTTTAAAGGACATTCCAGTGCATAAAAATGAAAGACAAACAATGTTCCACCTAGCATCTTAGCATCTATGGGGAAACAAAGTGCCCCAAGAAACGGCTAGCTGTTTTAAATGATGTAACATTCTATTTTGCCTTTTTCAATTCATCTTTTGATCATGTAGTAATAAAAAAATGCCTCATTTTAAGTTGTAACAGTTATGACTTGGCTTCAATTTGGAAATAAACATCTTAAGTAGGGCAATACAAAAAAACCCTAAATATCAATATGCATTACAATTGCATATCTGTTTTAACTTTGATAAATCCTTTCTGACCATGAACACTGAAAATTTCAGGTAAGACAATAATCAATATTCACAAAATGTGATCAGAAAAGCTCACTTGAGCTTTCAGCTCAGGTGAGCTAAAAAAGATATGGACTGGTCACAAATTTGCACCTTTCCTGTCATTGACCTTGACCTAGCCCAAATGAACTTGGGTCAAGGTCATGACCCACTCTCAGATCATCAGCAATATTTGTTTGAAGAAAGAACTTCAAATGTTTCTCTATAAAAAAGAAATGGTCGGACACGAATTTTGCACTTTTCCTGCAAGTGACCTTGACCAAATGACCTTGGGTCAAGGTCATGACACACCTTCAGGTCATAAGCAATATTCGTGTGAAGTAACAACTTCCACTGTTCCTCCAATAGAAAGATATTTAAAAAATTTTAAAATACGATTATAATAATAAACATCTTGTGTGCCACTTTAATAACACACAGAAATGCTTGAATGGCATTCAAAAATCATTACTGATAGATTAACTGAAATTATATACAAGTGGCATCAAATTCAGATTATTGCAATAATCCCAGCAGTATAATCCTGAAGCAACTGAGATAATTTCTTTGGCTCCCGAAACCAAACATGATCCCTTTAAATGCATCTAGAGGCAAGCTATCTGAATACTACTTGCTGAAAACGTATTAAGGTCAGACAACACATTCATCAATTTTAAATAACTTTTTCCAGGAATTTGTTATTGATTTACTACTACTTTGACAAGCTTTCTTGCAAAAAATTATGGTGTCTTACCAGGCATTTGTGCAAGATAATAGCATATGCAATTTTCTATATAATCTTATTGAAATTACTAATTTATCTCCAATCGTTGAAGAGTACATAAAGAGGCATAATCAAATATAGTTTTTAAAACCAATTTCGGTGAAAATCTGGATTATTTTTATTGGAACTCTTTATTACGAGAAGATACAAAAAAAAGATACTCAAGGAACGTGTCATCTGACCTTAATCAAATTGGCTATAATAATGGAAAATTGATTTATTTCGTTTAGATTCAGGAAATTAGAAAACCCTGAATTAAATAGATAACACAATAATAATTTCATCAATGAGAGCTAAAGGGAAGAAAATTATGTCACACAGTCTTATGATACTTAATTCATCTTCATTTTTTTAGACTGATGTCAATTTTTTTGCAACGGATCTTTCAGCACTGCACCAATTTTCAAAAAAAAAAAAAAAAAAATACTGCTTTATCAAATGACCTTCTTCTCTCAGTGAACAAAAAGAATTACATTCTGACAATTTGCTATGATTGGGATATGATGACCCAGTACAAAATTTGCTTAATGATTAAAAATTTAAATTTTAATATATATTGTATCAATTTAAGCAAAAATGTTAAAAGTTAATCAAATTTTTTAAAAAATTCGTAATGTTGAGTAAAAATTACTGTTCATAAGGACATACTAAAAAGCATCACTAAAGTAGCCTTGAAAATATATGGAATACAAAATAATTTACAAATTAGGCCACCTTTGAATCATACTGGTTTTTTTTTTTTTTTTTTTTTTTTGGCTTTCTTCCAACTGACACAATATATTTGACTCAGAAAATTTTTATAATCATTCTGAGCATCAATTTGTTTTATTTTCAATTGTTTTTTTGGGTTTTTTTTTGGCTGATCTTTTTACTAATTTATCAGTATGCCTTCTAATTAATCATTTTGCAATGACTTTAAAAAACAAAATCTTTTCTTTCTAAGCCACCAACATAAAATATTTATTGAGTAGGCCACGAGAGAGCCAATAAATAATTTTTAAAAGAAGGCCATAAATGTTTGGCAATTTTCTAATTATTGAAAAGAAATAATATATGATTAAACGTTAATAACATTGAGAGATATTTTCTCACTATCTGCTTGCTGAAAGAATTGGTACCACTCAGTTTGGCCCCTATTAACATACCATTGCAAAGAACATCTAACTACATGCACCTAGTATTGTACCCAAGCATGGATTTGATAATTAAGTTACCTCTGGGTGGGTCTGATATATGCTATATTTCAAGTGATGTGAGCAAAAATGTGAAAAAGAATTGTTTTTACATATTACATACAAAGAGAGAAATCAACAGGATATGCTATTTGCAAGCCTCTGTGTCTGCTTTTAAAGAAATCTTTGTCAGAAAACAAATTTTTCCTGATTGTTGGAAAACTGCACATGTACACTGTACTACCTCTTTATAAGAAAAATGACTCGTAAGTTTCAAGTAATTACAGACCTGTGCCACTTCCAAGCTGACTGTTAGCTAAGTTGGAAAGAATTGTTTTTAAATACAATGTATATAGACAATTATTTAGTTAAACAAACTTGTACGTCTTGCCATAACTGTTTTTTCATGGGAGTCAATTAGAAATTGTACACTGTCATAAGCATCTTGGTTTGATTTTATCTGATGATGTGAATTGGTCTATATATATCACGAAGACAGTAAACAATGCATAAGTATCATTAAAATGTTTTTGTCTACTGGGGTGGTTCATGCACATTGGCTGAAATTGTGTAGTTAGAAAAAGTGCATGCTCAACGCTGCAAGATTATTACTCCCTATTTTAGCCTCAAGAGAATTAAAATACACTGAAACAGGTTTCGAAACCTCGAGCTCTGTACAAAAGAAGAGAAAAAGATAAATTAAAGACTGTACAAATATTCACTGTTTATACCAATGCTTTGCCCTGGTGTTTAAGGGATTTTAACTGTTTATTTTAAGAAGAGAGATAAGAGATACAGAACACGAAATAAAGATAATTATTTATATCCAAAAGGTAGACAAACTTTATTAAATATCACTCATTCCAGGTGATATTCACAAGTGGAATGCCCTACCAATTGATTGTTAAAAAGCAACCACTCTCATTCTATTTAACAAAATCGTATCTTAAAATGAAAGTAATGAAATGGTTCCAAAATATTTTAATTGATGGCAAACATGTAGCAAATATAATTCACATGAACTTAAGGTATAATTGTTTACTAAATCATGATTGATAATTTAAAAGAAGAAATACTGTATACACACCTAACTGTTTCCATGAAAAACAAGATGATGCTCATCATTTTTTCTTTATTTGAAAAAACTATTTAACTATGAGAAGCAATATAGCATGTTTGATGCATTGTTCCATTTGGATGACCTATCTGATATTAACACACGTGACTTTGTCTGTACTTTGGGGTAGTAATATCCTAACACGATATGAACTGCAAAATTGTTGCTGCTGTTCAAAAATTTATATTATGGTATCTACAAACAGATTTACGTCACATTAAATCAATTTGATGTAGACAACAAACATCAAAAAAATGAACTAAGATAAAAAACTAGTTAAAATTAAAAATACAATTAAATACTGGGAAAAGAGAATTATAACTCCTCTAGGAAAAATTTCACTTCTTATATCTCTTTATTCTCACAATTAAATCATCTTTTTATCTCATTACCGACTCCTTCAAGTAGTTTTTTAAAACAACTAAAAAATTTTCACAATAAAGAACATATAATATGTTTTGTTATTCATTGCAACTGAACAGTTGTCATTTTACATTTTCAGATGATGGCTAAATGCAGGAACATAAGTGATGAGAATTTCTCCATTCCCATTGAAAACAAATCCATGGAGTGGACTCTAGAGAAAAACATGCATTTCATTTTCATGGAGATAGGTGTCCCAGCTGTGAGTGCCTTTGGATTGGTCGGCAATGTGCTTAGTTTACTTGTGCTAACAAAGGAGAAAGTAAACCATTGTTTGACTAGGATGGAAAAATCTGCTCATATAGGATTAATTGCCTTAGCTGTCTCTGACTTCATGTTCTGTCTATTAGCCTTGCTGTTCACCATTCTTCCACCACAGGAAACATATCTTGAGCCAAACGGAGTAATGTACTATAGATGGCTTGGCAATGGTTTTATCACGTTTTTCATCATTAACAGTACTTGGCTAATTGTTGTCATGGCAGGGGAGAGATACATAGCTGTCTGTCACCCTTTCAAAGCTAGAAAACTCATATCACTGAAAAAAACAAAAATTGCCATCTGTTTGGTGTATGGAATCTGCATGATTTCAACAATACCTTTATTTTTTGAGAAAGAAATTGCGGAATTAATCTGTTTTGATGGCTCAAAGCTGTACACAATTGAAAACCGGAAAAACTACAGTGATCACACTCGTAGGATGTTATGGTTCATCATATTTGACTTCATTCCAAGTATAGCTTTGTTGTACTTCAACATCTGTCTCGTATGGAAAATTCGAAAAGCAAAAAAAATACGACGGGAGATGACTCAGGGTCAAGGAAACAATCTAGTTATGTACCGCTCTTCGTTGAAAAGCACAGATGACCAAGGCACTCATTCATCCTCCAGATCTAATAACAGCTGCAATGAATATCGTAAAACAGATTTAGCAGAAAACTCTCTGATAAGTACAAGACCAGGAACCATATCTCGCCACAAGAGGGGATCAGATAGTGCTTTAAATAGTGTAACAGCAACTTTGGTAGCGGTGGTCGTTCTCTTTTTGATCCTTGTTTCTCCTTCAGAAGTTATCAAGTTCATTTATGCTAAAGTTTATCGTATAGACTGGAAAGGTAAAAACAAGCATTTCCACTACTACAAAATCATACTTTATGTGACAAACTTTATGCAAGCGTTAAATTTTTCCGTTAACTTTATCTTGTATTGTGCTGTTAACAAATCTTTTCGTAAAACTCTCCGGAGTCTCATTTGCATCTGCCAACAACAAAGACCTAAGACGCAATGCATAAAGAGAATTCCAAATCGTATAACATAATGAATCAGAATGTATATCTGTACATTACTGTTTCAAGATGATGGGGACATTCTTAAGACTGTTCATTTTGTTTTTATCATACCTGATTTTTCAAATTTACTATCACTTAGGTTGCTGTAGCTCATTTATCTTCTCAGAAAATATCTTGTAGCCTTTCTACTGCAATTCAGTGGAACTAATAACATGTTTTATGATAATATTATTGCTTTTGAAAGAATGTATGTACTTAACTGAGATGATCTTCACTATTAAAGGATAATTGAATATTCAAAGCAAGTGAAATGTCTTTGTTGTCTATAACAAAAGAGTCCTTTGAAGGATAAACAAAGGAAAATTGATGTGGCCACCAACTGTTGCCTTAGAATAATGTTCAGTAAAAATCTTTTCATCTTATGTGAATACATATAAATAAGCTGGCAATAGGTAATAATATATCATTTCTATGTAATGGCCCCTAATATAACTATAGATTCAGCATGGTGTCACACCTCAGGAAAAAGAAATAAATGACATCTGTTGTGACTTTCTGAAATATAAATTTGCATATCTAATATCTTTGAATAATGTGTGCATTAAAAACAAATAAAATGGCACAGGAGTTACATCACAAACCTTAGTAACAATAACCATAACTCTGACCAAATAAGCTTCATGTTATAAAATAAAAAAATATCTGGACAATTTAATAGAGGTTTGAACTAGTAGTTCTTGTTTTTAAAAAAAATTCAAATTTTTCTCCAAATATTTTTCTTTTGTTGTTTCACTTATTGAAAAGAATTTTTTAAAATTTATTAAGATGTAAAAATTCAACCCACAATTTGACCACACCCAATCTCCGATCTCCGTGGAGATGAGATGTGGTCAAAATGTGGGTTGTGTAATGGATCATGATTTGAACAGATTAAAATCTACATTACCTGAGGCTTTCAGCATAGTTAACGAGAAGATTTTTCAAAAATGTCAATAAATTTCAATAATTCTAAATTATCTTCGTTGAAAGAGGGTATTGCCCTTCAGTTAACAAACTTGAATTCCCTTTACCAAAGGATGCTTTTTGCTAAGTTTGGTTAAAATGGTTAAAATTCTAGTGGTTCTGGACAGAAAGACGGACACTGAACAAGAAGTGATCAGGATTGCTCAGGTGAGCTAAAAATTAAGGCCCTCTTTGATATGACACACTAGGCAGACATTTAAAAATTGGACTTCGCTAGCTGACGTCCACCAATTTGCCTGAAAATTGCTTTTTCTAACACACGAGGCCCATGGGCCACATCGCTCACTTGAACAACAGTTCCTTGTATCATTTTATATTAGTTTTTTAAATATTTTATCAATATATCTCTATGTTAAACTTTAAACACCTCTTGGGACCCCAGTATTAGTCCAGGGGTTACAATTTTAACAATTTAGAATTTACATGATCTTAGGATGCTTGCATTGTAATTTCACAAATGGTAGTATTGCAGTTCTTGAAAAGAAGATTTTTAAACATTTTCCCTATATATCCTATATATTTCTATGCTAAAATTTAAACCCCTCATGGAGCCTCAGTATTGGTCCAGGGGGTCACGATTTAAACAATTTATATTCTACATTATTTGAAGATGTGCATAGTAATATCACAACATGGAGCAATGTAATTCTTGAGAAGATTTTTAAACATTTTCCCTATATATTTCTATGTTAAACTTTGAACCCCTCTTGGGGCCCCAGTATTGGTCCAGGGGTTCACGAATTTAACAATTTATAACCTACATTATTTGAGGATGCTTGCATAGTAATATCACAACTTGGAGCATTATAGATCTTGAGAAGAAGATTTTTAAATATTTTCCCAATATATTTCTATGTTAAATTTTGAACCCCTCTTGGGGTCTCAGTATTAGTCAGACTGTCACAATTTTTACAATTTATAATCTACATTATTTGAGGATAATTGCATAGTAATTTCATGAATTGTAGCATTGTAGTTCTTGAAAAGAAGATTTTTAAACATTTTCCCTATATATTTCTATGTTAAACTTTGAACCCCTCTTGGAGCCCCAGTATTGGTCCGGCGGTCACGATTTTAACAATTTATATTCTTCACTATATATACAAGCTTTGGTGTAAATATTGCCATTTCTGGTGCAGTGGTTCTTAAAAAGATTTTTTAAGACATGCACCCTGTTTTCACTGTTTTGCAATTATCACCCTTTTAAAAAGGGTTTTGCCATTTATTTTAACAATTTAGAATCCCCTTTTCATAAGGATGCTTTGTACCAAGTTTGGTTAAATTTGGCCAAGTGGTTCTTGAGAAGAAGTAAAAAATGTGAAAAGTTTACAGACAGACGGACAGATGATGGACAACAGGTGATCAGAAAAGCTCACCTAACATTCAGTTCAGGTGAGCTAATAAAAATACAAGAGAAAAGCTGTCAATGTGACAGCAAACTGGGTTTTCTTTTGGTGAACAGTACCCATAATCCATTTGTCAACCCTGAACTGATGAACACTACCTATCCAGAGAAATGGGGTACTCTATATGCAATATTTTTGCCAAAACTGAAGAGGAGTTATCCATACAATAGAGGTACCCTATATGAAATATTTTGCCAAAAAATGACAAACAGCTGGTATTTTTTTCATAAATTATAAGACATCAAAATCCTAGCAATATGTCAATTCTAAATCCTGCCACCCCAAGGCCGATACAGTGGTCGAAGAACTCGGCTATTTTGTCTCTGACGTACTCCTGACTTTGATCAAGATCAGTCAGTCCCACAAGGAAGCAGTTCCTGACGTTCTTTGGATCACTGTAGTCGTCAACCCCGCCGCCTCCAGATGGACATTTATCACGGGTGTTAAAGTTTGGACGAGTGTAGGGAACTCCAGGGAAATCATAGTCGCTGGAATTGAAGTGACTACCAGCCGTTCCTGTGCCTATTTTCCCCAGTCCGGCCATGTGATTGACAACAGAGTCTACGTACACTCTGAAAAGTTAACTTCGTTATATTGCAAGTTTTTGTGTTTGTACAGCCCTGTACATTCATATTTTCCAAACGTTTATTTACCTGACTCCGACGTTTTTACACCTGGTGACCATGTCCTTGAACTCTGCCTCCGTCCCTCCCCTGCTGTGGAGTTTGTAACTGACCGGCTGATACCTCTCCCACCACGGACGCATATTTCAATATTGTTAATTTGACTTTAGGAGGCAGATTTGGGGGGGGGGGGGGGGGGGGGGGGGGGGGGGGGGGGGGGTTTCGTATAAACTACAATAGCAAAACTCTTTATTTTTCAACCATAAGTTAAATAAACCAATTCTAGTACATGTATATATGCAAAGTTTAAAGAAAATCTACCATCTGGTTCTGTTTAGGGGCCATCTCAAAATACAGGTACATTTACTATAGGAATACACAGGAAATTGTCATTTACTGCACTTCCAACAGATTAAAAAAACACTACGATAGCGATTTTCCTCAAATAATGATGTGATTACTAATATCATTTTCTTAATGTTATAAAATAAATAAATATAAATAAATAATTTTATCTGTATTTTGTGTATTGTGTTTAATTTCATAAATGATATCGAAAAAAAAAATTCTTAAAAGGTATAAAAAGACGACATTTTATTAGATTGCGCAAAAACATGCACAATGAAAACTAAAGTCAGCCACTTCAAATGCATACACAATTCTTAAGGAGTGGCAATGTACCAAGCAATTTAAAATCATATTACAGGTACACTAAATTTGATATTATAGAATATTTTCATAAGCTAGTTGTGTGTTTGTCTAAAGATTTGACATTCTGAAAAATGGGAGCCAATCATTTTGTATATACATATCAATAGTACATATAAGTCTATCTTGAAAACTTGCATTTTTAGATCAGAAATTATAAACATTTTCCCTAGAAAAGTGAAAAAGGTAAAAAAAGTATTCTACAATAAATAAAAATAAAAAATTTATGATTAAATGGTTGAACACATTAATTTTCATTTCAAACAAATAAATAAAAATGCCATATTTGAGAAATTGGAGGACAATTTTGAATTAATCTTTAATGCGAAAGCTTTTTTTTCCTATTATTCATACATACTGTAGGAAAAACAAGCTGCAAGTTGTGCAGTGCCTGTTTACACACAAGATTTAAAGGACTCGAAACCATATCAATCATTATTGAAAGAAACCTGGGGGAGTTTCCTAAAAAAAAAATACCCCACAGCAGTAATTCACTTTAGGTTATCTCAAACCCATCTTAATATAATCATCCATCAATGAATGTCAAGTTCAAAGGATCTATAACCTCCTACTTCTGTCAATTATGACATTTACCCTCAGTCTGCCATTTATGATAAAGCATATATAACAAACGAATCTTTAATAAATCACATACTCTGAAGTAAATTAATATTAATGCTATTAAGTGCATGATTCATTGCAGCAATCATCCTTACAGTACTGCTCAGGGATGCACAATCAACTTCATCATTGCCAAAAATAAAACTAGATGCTGTCATTAGACAGTAATACCCGCACCAAGTGTTTGCCTCTAAATAACACTCTCTTGTACTAGTTTTAGTCAAAAAGAAGGCCACATGCAATATGTTTCAATTAAATGATCTTTGTCTGAAGTTACGTACACAACACAGGTGTACAGGTTGCATCGGGTACTAGTTTTACCCAGCTCTTTGGTTAGATGGGTTTCACGTGGTGTACATGCATATGTTTTCTTGATGTGCAGAATAGGATTAATTAACATGAATAAACATTTCTTTTGTGGTGATCAGCTAAAGGAATTCGTATTGTGCTAATTGGATTATCATTATGATGTTGAAGTATAATACATGTAGTAGCGCAATATTATGAGACACCGGTATACAAAACAGTAAAATTTTACTTTCACTTTCTAAAATGTGATCTCCCTTTGCCAGCATACTGTATCATCATCTTTATTTAAATAAGCTTATCTACAGTTTCTATCATTTTAATTGCAGAATTTTTTTATTTTTTCATTTGTCAGACTTACACTATTGAGTTGACTCCATATTGACCCTATTTTGTATTAAATTTGGGTATTAAATATCATGTTTATATGAGTTATAATAGGGAGGAAGGGGAAGGGGCCTTAACCGTTCCCCATCCCCAGGATGTGTGGATTAGATATACATTTCTAGTGAGAATGAAGGCATGCTGCAGCTTTTTTTTTCCCCATTATACCCCCTACCCCATCATCATACACCAGTAATAGAAAAAGAGTTAATGACTAATTTTCTTTTATTTTAAATTGCTTATTCTTTTTTGTCAAGAGATATCTGGTATGTCAAGATTTATGACTCATGAAAATTTGTGCATTTAAATCCTGATTGTTAACATACATGTATAATTATATATAAAAAAAATACATGTGATATTTTACTAGGGATCATGCAATCAATTGCAGAATTGCCAATCGGTTATTTATAACTCATTTTGAATGATTAATTTGTTAATCATTTTGAAAATAAAGACATTTCTAAATACATGTATAACATATTATCAATAGATTGATGTTGTAACTATTTAGGGCCCCATTCTGCAGATGCCCTATAGTGATCATTCTGTCCAATTCTGTTGATCATGTCAAGATACATTAGATACATTTAAGACAAATTGGCCCCTACCCCTTGGGTTATTCCCCCCCACCCCCCTGGAGTTGTTTTTAAACAACCACCCCCCCCCCCTCCTCTGAAATAGGAAATTATAATACATTTTAATAACTGTTGAGATCCCTACCCTAGACCATATTTATTCTTCATCCTTGTGTCATTGCACATCAATTGGTACATGTATATAGGTTATGCCCCCTTTGAGATGCCCAGTGACTTTCCAGAGTTGGAACTAATCAAGTATTAATCTATCTTATTCATATGTACATGTAGTGTAATTCCTAGCCCAATGTTGACCCTGCTTTGTTTTTTACAGCAAGCTCTAGTTTTTTTTTGACTGACTTTACAATTTCTACAATTACATATAACATTTTGTTTATCTTTAAGATTAAAAAGCAATTTCCAAAATCTCTTTATGTACATCTGACATCATACAGAAAAATACCAATCAAGAAATGATTTTGCTACTGTAAAAATGTGAGAAGAGACTCTGAATCTCCCCACCCCCCCGAAAACATGAATAGTTAAATATTTTTAAAATATCCTCAAAATCATCAAAATCCCCACTCCTAAACCATACATATTTTTGTTTTTTCAACCATGACCATGTCAAGGTAAATCTTTTTGTGGTATTAGTAGGTCATGGCCTCTGGGGGTCACCTTAACCCCACCCCACCCTTCCAAAATCAGAAATGGTCAAATAACTTGAAAAAAATGCTTGTGATCCCCACCCCTAAAGCATATATATTCTTCCTCCTTATGCATCTTATGGTACGTTATTTCAATCACAAGAGATAAGAGGAGGTCCAGGGATTAGGTTTTTTATTGGACGGAACATCATTTTGCAGATAGCATTGACCCTCAGAATCAAATTTATATTTCTAAAACCTTATTGCATATTTATAGCTCAGCCCCTGTTATATCCCTATAAATGATGTGGCTATTCATTAAATCATGAGAGGAGTTCTGGGAAGTAGGTTTTTTCAGGAGTGATAAACGTCAATTTTCAGCTACTATTTGACTCCCTGGATGAAATTTAAATTATTAAAACCTTATTGCATGACTATATGACAGCCCCTATCATATCCCAAGATATGATGTGGCTATTCATTAAATCATGAGAGGAGTTCTGGGAAGTAGGTTTTTTTAGGAGTGATAAACGTCAATTTTCAGCTACTATTTGACTCCCTGAATGTAATTTTAATTTTTAAAACCTTATTGCACATCTATAGGACAGTCCCTATCATATCTCAAGAGATGACATAGCTACTGCATAAATTGTAAGAGGAGTTCTGGGAACCATATTTTTTTGGCAAAAAAACGTCATTTTTTGTTGCCCACAGACCCCTGTGATAAAAACAAAAATTCTGAAACATGATTACACGTCAACATGACACCCCGAAACATATCCTATTAGATCATTAGGCTACTGCAAAAAGAAATTGACGTTTTTTGAAACCAGACATTTTTTTAAAAAAACGTCATTTTTCAGCCATTTGATGAACCCCAGGACAAAATTGAAATTTCCGAAACCTTATTGCGCATCTATAGGCCACCCAAAAACATATTCCAAGATATAATTTGTCTACTGTTGAAAATGTAAAAGGAGTTCGAGGAAGAAGGTTTTTTGTCAAAAAACGTCATTTTTTACCCATTATTTGACCCCCAGGACTACCAGAGAATTTTTGAAACCTGTTTACAAAACAACATGACACCCCAAATCATACTCCAAGAGCTCAGTTTGCTGGTTTATAAGATGTAAGAGCAGTTTGAGAAAGTAAAACGTGACAGACGGACGGACAGACGGAACAGGGTAACAACAATATACCCGAACTTTCTTTAGAAAGTGCGGGTATAATTATCAAACAAAAAAGGAGAGAGGAGATAGCATGGTCTTCTGAATAATAATTGCATGCTGAAGGTTTGTCAACCCTCTGTAGACAAAGAAAAAATTCTGTTCCATAGCAATAATGACTTTTCAAAAGAGCTCTTAATCAAAACAGCAATGCTTAGTTTCAGCATACCTTGCAATAATTAATTAGACTTTGGAATGAATGTCTTTTTATCTTATTCACGGTAACTCTCTTATCAGGGAGTCAGTATACCTTTAGCGTAAATCACACCCTACTGAATAACACTAATGGACATTCAAAGAAAGGCAGTCTCCAATCTATTTTGCCTTTTGCATGCATTTAATTAATGTCTTGTTTTTATACCCCCCCCCCCCCCCCCCCCCACCAAAAAAAGTGGGTTATATAGGAATTACCTTGACGTTGTCCATCTGTCTGTCTGTTTGTGCAATCATGTCTGGTATATATCTTTCTTATGGAGAAACAATTGAAGTTCCTACTTCACACAAAGATTGCTTAAATTATGATCTGAGGGTGTGTCATGATTTTTACCCAAGGTCGTTTGGGGAAGTTCAAGGTCACTGGATTGAAACATGCATAATTTGTGTCCGGTCCATCTTTTTTATGGAGAAAACTTGGAAGTTCCTTCTTCATAAAAAGATTGCTTATGACTCGAGGGTGTGTCATGATTTTGACCCAAGGTCATTTGGGAAAGTTCAAGATCACTGGAAAAAATGGTGTGTTCCCCGAACGGCTACTCGCCAATTAGACAATTAGGCATTTATGGGGCCCTCTAAGGGGCACAGGTAAAGTTTACTTATGTTCACCTGGATAGTACAAAATTGATTATTTATATTACTTTCATCATATGTTAATCTAATTTTATTGTAACAAGTCAAAAAAATAGAAAAGAGTCCTTAAACTTTTATCAATATAAAATATCTAAAAATAGGTAGAATTGATGCCTATTCAAAAACTAACTGAGTTCTAAATGTTTGCATTAAAAGCAAACAATCTTTATAAGAAAGAATACATGCATATATGAAATTAATCTATAATTGATAAACTTGAGAGAATTGTTTTTTCTTCAAAATCTGTGATTATATCAATTTACAATGAAATTTAATATATCTTAACCACGATAAAAATAAATATAAAAAAGAGATATAACAAACGAATTGACTTCTTTTTTAAAATCTTAAAATGTAAGAGATAGAATTGCAAATTAAGATAGAGTTAGAAAGATTTTTCTTTTAACATTAATTTATATTAGTATAAGATCTATCTATGGTTTTTTCTTATTCATATATCTTAACATCATTTTGAATATTATTTGACAATATCAAATTCATAATTATTATTTACGGGATATCCGGGTAATTCTGGAAAGTTATTAGGTTAGGGCTGCTAATAAAGATTTTTAACAAAAAACTGACCAGATAGAATTCTTTTTTCTGTACATATGTAAAATCACGTATTTTATCAGTGTACAGTCAAAGTTACAGATTATTTTTCTCAAGAATTGTATACAACCGTTTGAATTTACCGACAAAACAAAAAACTTCAATAGAGAGGGATATTTCCTGTCACAGAGTGAATAATTCGGAACATTTTTTAAAATGTATAGTTTACAAAATGGGACAAATTTCCTGAAAAGATTTATATTAATGCAACTCAACTGATATAACATTACATTCTTCCAAAATTTCCAAGTACTCGATTACATTAATGTAAGATTATGTTAATGGGTTTGGGGTGGAGGTGATAGTGTTGATTAAGAGTGGTGATTCTGATGTGTAAATCAAAGTAACAGAAATACATGCAATAAAATAAATATATAAACCATAAAATACTTGTTCTCCTTGCGCCTTTCTTATATATAAATAGCACTAAATAATGCATAATGTTAAACAGGGCTTTTTGAATTAAAAAAAAATTGACTGAAAAATGCATTATTGCTTAAAAACAAAACTTAAGGTAAAATATATATTCTGATTCATTCACTTCTAATGAATTCATGTTATTCAACTAATCAAGGGATCACATAAAGATTGTTAATGACTGAGGATGTTTCATGATCATGACCTAAGGTCATTTGTGCATGTTCAAGGTCATCGCAAAAAAAAATTTGCATAATTCCTGTCTAGCCCATATCTTGTAATGGAGAATTATTTGAACCAAAAACTTTATACAAAGATTGCCAGTGACCTGAAAATGTCCTCATTTGTGCAAGTTCAAGGTCACTAGAAGAAAAATGGTACATCCATTACTTTCTAATAGAGAAACACTTGAGTAATTATATTTTTTTAAGTGGGGGGCGGGGGTATCATTTGTCGTTTGTGAGCTTGCTCACAGTACCTCTATGTTAACTTTGCCAACACATGTAATGTTCATGGAAGTATGGTGAAGTTTGTTTGATCTGGCAGAAAGTTTTCAGCAATTTCATTATTGACCCAGATACTACTGAGCTAACGTAGAATTGCTTGCATGGAGAATTCATGAATTTTTTTTCAATATATTCGATCAGTGCTTACTATCTATTCAAGATATATTACTATAGTCAGGTACTCTTTACACAATTGCGCTGAAAAATATAGTTCTATTCATGGTCAGCAAATACAACATTACAACAGATGTTTAGAATATCGATGTATATGTAGTACGTCTTAGAAAACAAAATTAATCGTAAAATCAATTTTAAAAAGCACCTTTCCCCAAGAAATGTAAATGTGAAGTATTCATATTCCTACGCTAGCTGCCTCCTCAGTCTTTTTCACGAAAATATAGGTCATTCTTCGATTGACAAATTTTCACTAAAGAATATCGTTAATATTATTACAATAATTATATTATTGTCATGATTATTTTTCGTTAGTTATCACACAGTCTCTTTCATTTATTTATTGTGTATGACTGTGTTTTTTCCCCTGTTTTTAAATGACGGAATGGTTATGCAACACCTGCACCATATTTCTGATCACACTCGTGTAGATTCTGTTTAAGGATGTGTGCACGGTTTGCTAGTGATGCAAGACTGGTGGCAGTATTTGCTACGTACATGAAGAACTATACCCCAGTTCCTTAACAAGTTCGGTGATTTTAACCTAGAGATCGGCTGAGCACAGTGAAAATTCAAGTTATTTAAAAGTCGAATATCTTGGATATGGGGTAACCCATATCTATTCTTGTCCTGGACTTGACCTGTCTTTTCCCACTGATATCTTTTGCATTGGAGTCCTGGTAAAATAGCCTTGTCTGACATAAAGATATATGACATCATGCAGTCTTCCATCCAAAATCTTTGACAATTTATTATACAGAATGTCCATTAAGGATTACCCAATTGATTGAATTCTGTGGCTGTTTCTTCAGGGCTGACAGTTTATAGTTTTAAAAACGTAAAGTAAGGTGTGACAAGGGCATGCCAAGTTTGGCAAAGTTGTAACAATTTCCTGAAAAGCTTGGAACATTTTATTCCATTATTTGAAACATTCAAATAAATGATGTCTGTAAATAAGGTTTTCTCTGTATGATGAGTTAAACTGCAAGACAGTCTTACTGTAAACACCACTCAGCAGCTTTTCACATATCTTGAAATTATTGGTCTCTTGGTGTTCAATGCGCTATAAGTTACCATGTATTCTACACATAAAACATGCAAGACTCTCATTACCAGTTGAAAGTATTTATTCAAAATGGCCATCAAAAGTGTCTGCTAATTCTTAACATCCCAACAAGCCTGAAGATACACTTTTCTGGATATGACACAAAGAGCAGAAACTTAATAATATTTCATCATAATGATCAGCAGTTATGAGGACAATCTCCTTGTCATGACCAATACCTGTTTCCTAGAAGTAAGCAAACATGTGCATGACACTGCTGAAAGAACAGCTGAATTAGACAACACTCAAAGCAAATTAATAAAAGATGTCCATGTCCGTTCTTTGAAATCTTGAGTTGACATTAGATTCTATCTGATAGTTCACTGTGACAGCTAGAGCCATACATGTATTTATATAATAGTGTTGTTGTGCATGTACTATGCCTAAATAGAAGTCAGGGTTTGATACATAGTGCACGAGCCGGAGGCGAGTGCACTTTCTATCAAACCCTGACTACTATTTAGGCATAGTACATGCACAGCACAACACTATTGTTATTATTATGCCGACTGTTGTATATACAGACGTGCTTTGCTAATAAGAAGCTGTGACGTTTGAGTGTTGTCTATTATAGTCCATAAAAATAACCACCGGAAAAGCAAGCATTCGTTCTTTCAAATCAATCGATTTGATTGATTATTTAATCAACAAGTTGCTGTACAATAAAAAAAATCAACAAACGTTTATGTTTTTTTCAAGATATGAGACACGACTGACCTTACCGAGAAAACTCAAGTTGTTTAGCAGATGAAATCTCATTGAATTTTTTACTTGAACAATCTTTATCAAGCGTCATTTAAAAAAGCGTTTTCGTGATGCTCATGTACAATATCTTTGAAAAATGTTCAATCAATTTGTTCAAAAGTTTATCAGAAACTTTAACTTTTAAATTACCGTAAATAATGAGGTGTTTTTTGAAAAATATAGTTTTAATTGTTTGATGTCAATCGTATCTATCTACGTTTTATATGTATAAAAACCGCCATATACATCATCAAGTAACGTAGCCTAACGGTAACGCGTTGGGCTTCTACAACTAATGATTTTGGGGTTGAGAGTTCGGAACCCACTGTCAGCGCCTGTAAAATTTTCATTGAAAATATTAGCCGTGCTCTATTTCGGGATAGCATGCTTACGCTACATAAACCCTTTGTATACTATGTAAAATAGATGAGTATTGACTATACAGGGTTTGACACTAACCTTAGTCCGTTAGTCACAGACTAATACATAACAAAATTTCTGTCTAGTCAGTCCGGTTGGACTAATAAAAAGTTTACACCATGTACACGGAGATAGTGAATAAGCAGCTCATTTTTATGTATGACATAGCACAATACAACTGCACCAGTGCAATACCTGTAAGAAAAACATTATTGTATATATTATGCACCCCTTTCTTACAAATTATATTTAAAAAGTGCGTATTATATAAGGCAAATATGGTAATGCATTTTAATTTATTTTTGACAGGCAAATAAAATTGTCTACGGACTAGTTAAAATTATCAGGCACTAGTCCGGCTGGACTAATGCATAAAAAAGTTAGTGTCGAACCCTGCTATATAGCGACAAACTGACAGGAGGCATAATAATACATCATAGCTGGTTACTACTAGTCAGGAACTTTGAATATAGGAGTGGGTGTGACCCCAGGTGAGGCCCATCATGTAATTTACCTCCATAATCAACCTTAATGTTAAACAACATATAACGTGATAAAACTAGTAAAGGATTTGAGTTTGAGATACAACATATCATCATAGATTCATATGATACAATATCATATCATATGATACATTAAAAATATTGAAACATGATATCACATTGTATGATATAGCATATTGTTTTATGAAATGATATTGTATCATATATAATACATAATATAATATTTTATCACATGATACAATATAATTTGATACAACATTGTATTATATCATATGAAATAATATCATATGATCAATATCATGTGATACAATATTATATCATATAATACAATATCATATGATGCAATATTATATATTACAATATCATATGATACAATATCATGTGATACAATAATATATTTTGTTATATTCAGTAGTATATTCTCACTATATAACTCTATATAGATGAATAGTCAATAATTGTAATATTAGCTCATCCGAAAAATATTGACCGGTCAATATTTTTTTAATATTGACTGGCTATGAATAATATCTAGAGAATATTCCCTCTATTTCAATATATCTCTTTCATACGTTGATTCGTAAATGGTGACATAAATAAGTCTTCGCGACTCTGAAACAAGGTGATGTCATAATTGGCAATCAGTCAAGGCAAGTAAACAACGGACGCAACGGTTTGCTATCATAACGGATATAAGGATTTGCAAATTGTGAAGTAAAATCAGGTAAAACATCAGTAACTTAATTCCTACGGGCAGCGGAATATCATCACTGACTGTTTGATGCCAACGATATTTTGGAAATTACCTTTGCGCAAAATTTAATTCGTGAATTTTATGTTGAGCTGATAAAATTATGGCGATCTGTTTTCAAATCCTTTCTTGAATTTTAGTTTGTTTCTTCATATAAAAAAAAAATGTTGACTGCGTTTTCAGGCAACATTGATCATATTAGCCCCTTGGGACGAATATATTGCCCTCCGCTTTGTGTCGGGCAATATTTCATCCCTCAGGGTCTAATATAATCAATGTTGCCCTAAACCCCAGTCAATATTTGTATAATATAATACAATATCATATTATACAATATTGTATCATAATATACAATAATATATATAACAATAAAGAATATCATATCATCATACACCAAAAAAATTAATACAATATCACAGAGTATCTTTTTTACAATACAATATTATAATTTATCATATAATATTGTATCATATAATACAATAGTATATCATATCATACAATTCTATATCATAGGAATCGTGTTATATCATTTAACATCAAACACATTTATCAAGCAAATTTGAGTGAGGTAGGAGGTGTTCTTAGCATCCCTGATATTGGTGATCCGCCTCTGTATCTGCATGAAGCTACCTCTGCGATTCATTTATATAGTTAAATCAACCATACAAGTTTGAAATAGTACAATTATCTATTAAACTTGTGACCTGTTCCAAAAAACTAAACCTTCTCCAGCAACTGAGACCTATGGCTCTGATTCAGCATCCATGCCCACAGTGGAGTGCATAAGAATCACATTCAAATTTGATAAAGATTGAATCAATAATAACTAAGATTTGTCTATCAAAGGCAGCTGCTGTATAAACTTTAACCAGCTCTAAATCCTCAACCTCATCCAGCATCCGAAACCTATGGCTCAGATTCAGCATTCAAGCCTGTTAAGTGCATCAGTATCATAAGATGCACCATCCATGAAAGATTGGTGATGTTAGGACTAGTAATAACTGAGATATAATCATCAGAGGGCACCTGCTCCAAAAACTTTAACCAGCTCCAAAAACCTTAACCTCCTCCAGCATCAAACCTATGGCTCAGATTCAGCATTCAAGCCTGTCAAGTGCATCAGTACCATAATACGCACCATCCATGCAAGTTTGGTGAAGTTAGGTCCAGTAGTAACTTAGAAATGGCCATCAAAGGGCACCTGCTTCAAAAACTTTAACCAGCTTCAAAAACCTTAACCTCCTCCAGCATCTGAAATTCATGGCCCAGATTCAACATCCAAGTCTTTCAAGTTCATAAGTAGATCCAGATGCATCATCCATCCAAGTTTGGTGAAGATAGGACATGTAATAATTTAGATACAGGATCTGCAATAAAAACTTTAACCAGGTCCGGACGCCGACGGTGGGGGTATAGCATAAGCTCCCCCCCACTTCGTCTCAGTGAGCTAAAAATAGACTGGTTTGCTGTCTGATTGCAGGGCGCTTGAACTCATAATCAGTGAGAGGGAACCAGTCTATTGTTTGAATATGCATAAATATGAAGAGTTTGATCCAGGCCTTAATTTGATTTAAGTATGAAAAAAATGGTTGTTTTTAAATTTCCAACCTATTAATGAATTTATTTGGAATAGATAACAACACTGATAATTCCTGTTTCCTCAGCTGAGTCGGTTATTATTATAGTTCGGTTAATGTAATAATTTTTCCTGACAAAATAACTATGATATTAAGCGGGGTCCACTGTAGTAAAGTATATAATATTAAAAAATATATACATATTTTCTTCAACTTAAAATAATATTAAACATGGAAAGCTATTAGCTGTTTGCTTTAGAATTTCTTTAATATATAATCCAATCATCATTCAACCCACCCAACCCCATCTCCTCCATTTCATTCTGACCCACAGGAGTAAAAGCAATATTTGACTTCTTTGAATTATTTTTCTCTAATCTATTTTCACAATTAAATTATAGCCTTTTGGTTCTTCATATGAATAAGTTGTGTATTATACTTATTTCTTTTATGAACTTTGAACCCTGTATTGGTCCATTCCTGACCCCTGGGGTCATGATTAAAAGAAATTTATATCTACCATATATCAAAAAGCTAAAGTTAATGTTGAGAAATTATGGGCTATTTGGTTCTTGAGAAGAAGATTTTCATATCTAATCATTTCCCCTTTGAAGGAGACCTGGTCCTTCATTTGAACAAATTTGAAAGCCCTTCACCCAAGGATGCTTTGTGGCAAATTTGATTGAAATTGGCCAAGTGGTTCTGGTTGATCTTTCCTAATTATCTCCTCTTTAAAGAAGACATGGCCCTACATTTTTAGAAACTTGAAAGCCCTTCCCCCATTTATGCGTTGTGCCATGTTTGGTTAAAATTGGCCCAGTGGTTCTGGAGAAGAAGATTTTGGCTCCGGTGAGCCAAAAATTGTTACCCATGAACATTAATGAAACCACAATCTTATGGTAAATAAATTGAAAGATGACCTAAAAGTTACAAGTAAATCAAAGCAATTTGCTGTAAAGCAAAATTGAAATCTGAAAAATATATACAGTAAAACTTTTCAAGAATTGAAATTGCTAGCCACAAAAAAAGTTGTAATCAAATTTTCAAAGAATGCAGTGACCTTGACCTCCACTATTCTATACAACCGGATTTTTCTGCGGAATCCGATAAAAATTTTTGTATTAAATTTTGCTGTATCACCTTTAACATCAAAAGTTCAATAGCAAAATAAGATAATATATCACAAAATATATATGTACCTAGTTTTGAATCAAAATGCTAAAATTTGAACCATAGAAAAGCAAACTTCAGTTATATGGTTTGAAAAAATTTTATGAATGAAAAAAAATTGAATTTGTAACTCTCAACAGAGTTGTTTTTTGAATGTCCAAAGCCATTTTCATGGACACTCAGAATACGAACAACTAGGTCCAAATCTTTTCCTTTTCAAATTAATCAGCAATAAAAAAGAGGCTGTAAGCCTTTAACGAAGATTTGATATTTCATGTCAACTATTGAAGTCCTCTTGCTTCAATAGACTTCTTTTATTTTGCCATCAAATACCAGAATATGTTCAATGTCTTTACTTGAAGACATCAGACTTCAGATGGAGGGTGAGTAATTGCAATCCATACATCATGTCAAATGCTTCTATAGATAATGATACACTTTGTGAAAAAAATAAAGCTGATTTTGTGTCCATATATAAAAGAACATTAAAGGCTACATGTTCAATCTCTTTATCATAGGGGGTTTTTATCATGAAGATAGTATCTTATTATTACATTATTATCTTTCAAAAATTGTTTGCACTAAACGCGTTCCAAAATCAAAACAGAAAATCTTTTTTTGTTTTGAACGTTTTACCTCATAAAAGCACAAATATAAGCAAATCAAGACATTTTAAGCTTTATTTTCCGCATAACACAGAGAGGACACACGTAACAAGAAATCAAGAAACTCTTCAGAGTGGAAATTTACCCCCAAAAACTAAACAAGCATCTCTATATATATATATGAATTTAAAAATGTGAAGGGGTGTTAGGAGAATATACAAGTAAAAGACAAATACAATAACAGTTATTGGTGAAAATGAAGCTGTGTGGCATATCCTAAAAATTATACAGAATATATTTCAATACTAGATACAATAAAATTGTTATTTTCAAGAAAACGATCTAATCATTTTTCTACAGAGTAAATTTATCCCAAAATACAATGCAGTTTATGCAAGCGTTTAATCTTGGTAAAGTTAAACAATGGAATATCTGTTACTCTGTTCGGGTAAATTTACCCCAAGATGAAACATCGTCTTTACAAACTTCAAACCTTAAAATCTATACAGGTATCCATAGCTGTTGCAATTCTTTGGGGTAAATTTCCCCCAGCACAAGACGACATCTATACAAAGTCGAAGCGATATAAATATACAGAAAATGGCTATGTTGCAATTCTTTGGGGTAAATTTCCCCCACCACAAGACGACATCTTTACGATCTCAAACCTTAAAAAACAAACAGAAAATTACTGTGTTGAAATTCGTTGGGGGTAAATTTCCTCCAACACAAGACATCAACTTAACAATTTTGAATACTTAATAATAAAGAAAAAATGACTGTGTTGCAATTCTTTGGGGGTAAATTTCCTCCAACACAAGACGACATCTTTACAAAGTCGAAGCCTTAAAAATAAACAAAAATTGACTGTGTTGCAATTCTTTTGGGTAAATTTCCCCCAACAAATGGCGACATCTTTACGATCTCAAAGCTTTAAAAATATACAGAAAATGACTGTGTTGAAATTCGGTCGGAGTAAATTTCCTCCAACACAAGACGGCATCTTTGCAAATTTGAAGATTTAATAATAAACAAAAAATGACTGTGTTGCAATTCGTTCATGCAGTCCATACACAATGCAGACAGTCAACTAATCTACACTGGTCATCTTAACAAAGACTGTTTTGGAATACTTTTACTATAATTTGAATACTTTTAGCATTTATTTCTTTTCTCTTATCGCTCAAAGGCTACATATTCTCTTCAACTATAATTCGGAGGGTTGATCACAGTTTTAATCAAAATTTAGCTAGGAAGCGTTTACGTAATTTCTGGCATTTCAAGTACAGTGGTTCTTGGGAGGATTTAAAGACCTACACGCTAAGTTTTCACAATCATACTTTTTTGCAACACTCGGGAAATTATTTAGCGTGTAGGATAAGATCTCTCGAGAGTAACGTTAAATGACCACATGAACTTATATTGTCTTCCGATTGAAATTCCTCGGAAAATATCCACCCTGACGCACTGATACATTCTCATGAAAGTTGTTGCCAATAAATCATTCCAACACATCCAGTCGGTATCTCATGAATATTCCGTGTCTGATAAACATGTAGGTGTTCAACATATTAGTCTTCATAACCGGTCCTGATACACAAAGGATTGGTCTCATTTTATCCGAAGTGGCATGTTCCCCATTTCAAACCAATCATAGTTTATTCAGCTAACTGTTAAATAATTAAGATAAAAATGGACTATGATAGTGGATAGTTTGTACTTATAGTGTATCATCTGAGGAAAAGAAATATTGTTTGTTTTAGATTTAGTTACTTTTAAAACACATTCAGAATGTAATATTAATAATTTCACATGACTAGATTTTTTTTTACAATATATTATTACATATTAACTTTTTTTCTGTTGAAAACACTTATTTTCAAAGATTTGTAACAAATCAATATGGGGGGGGGGGGGGGGGGGGGGAGGGGCATTTTGGATGGGGCACTGTACAAGTTGACAAACATACGAAGAATCATTCGATTTTAACTATCCGAAATTTTAAGCATATTTATTTGAAATTGCAACAACTTAATGTTCGATCCTTGGAGAACCATTTGAATTTCTGCGACCGGTTGTTTATTATCTTATCTCGGTGCCTATCAATACATCTACAACTTTCATGTTAATGTGTGCAAGTGGGTGTCTAGAATGAATGTGTGTTTTATAATTCAAAACCCATTTTCGCTTATCCTCAAAATTCTTATCCGTGGTGATGGGGTGGTTTTCGTTGCATAACCGCGGTGCATATATAAATTAAAAGTAGTTTTTGAATGTTACTGCTTAGGTTAATTAGGACTGGTATATCTAAAAAATTATAAATATATTTTAGATATATTTACTTTATAATAATTTATTAATGAAAACACGGATTTGAATTTTCTCAAACTTGGAATAATGGGCCATATTTTTGTTGAAACAAAATGAAGCCCTCGAGTTCATGTACTCTGCATAATGACAGTTTAATATAAAATATAAATATACATGTATGAATGGGATGGATTCCCTTATTTAAAGTTTTAAATGTTTCTATTATGCTAGATATTCTGAAATAACTACATAATGTTTTAAACAGATACCTTTATTGCTGTTCCACTTCACTGTTGACATCCTCCAAAACAATTTGCCCGACTTCATTAAATAGACCGCTTTTCTGTAAACTTGCAGATCGCATTTTATCACTATTCTCTTGAGAGATGATTCCCACAGCGGTGGTTCTGAATTATATGCTTCACGGCTTTGATAAAATACAGATTAACTTTTCCTAAAACTTGCAACGACGTACAGTGATTTGGGGATTCATACACGTTCCGTGTTTTCGCACTTCTGATGTATCGCTATGCAATGTACAAAAACATAAGGATATGAAACGACCCTACAATCATCATCAGCAATATATATTAACTTTATTCAAAATTTAAAGACAATATATCATGTACATTATAACATTCTAAATCAGTGTCTTTCTTCATTGGTAGCTGATTATTTTTTTTAAATTGGTACAAATCACGCATATAAAGAATAAACATGTATTTTTGCAAACACTCTTACGATGCTTTGAATAAATTGTTGCCTTTACGAAAACTATTATAGCACTTTGACTGCAGATAGTTCTTAGGCCCTGTCACATTGTCCCGATTTACATGACATTTTCTTACAAATTCAAATTACAAAAGTTAAAAGTCGAAATTTTCGCCAGGCCAACTTGCAATAAATCTGAGACAGTGATTTTTTCAAATCTTGAAACGCATGAGTACAATGTGTATGATATTTATGACGGGAGAAGTCGTGACGATTTACGTACTACGCACTGATATCTTGCTACGAGTAGGTAAGATGAAAGACAATTATATTTGCTAACGATCCGAAAAACACTGGAACTAACACAGAATATACAAGATATGCACACGTGAGTTTGCTGCCTGCCACGAGCAGGTGCCCGAGGCAATATTGAAAATATATTACAGTTGTGAAATTGTCGCGAATTGCTTCAACGGAAAACGTTTGTTGTGTATATCAATAAGTACAAATTTATTGTAGAAAAAGTAGAAAGTAGCAAACAATATCAAAGATTTTAACACAACATGTTGTTACATGTAGTGAAACAGGTACCCGAAGCAGTGTTTAAAGTATTTACAATTTTGAAATAAGATTTTATTTTTTTTTCATGCATTTAGTTACATGCAATTAAGACAAAAATTTAATGAAGTAAATTCACTATAATATGTTTGTTAGATTACGATTATATAGCTTCAAAAAGTAGATTAGCGATGAGGTTACTTTGTATTGGATATTTTTTTATATCAGTATCTCTGTTTTGAAATTAAGATGTGGAATGTCAGTTGGAGAGTTCTTTTAATTGACAGAGGTATACAATTAAAAAAAAAACAAACTTATAGCTCAATGATTTTTAGGATACCGCCCTTTGGTTTGGCAAGTAACTAAAGAACAAGCCTTGTGTATATCGCATCACAGGAAACAAAACTGAATTTTACAGATGAAATAACTACCTACTGCAGCATTTGCATGTGTCAATTTCAGTCCTAGAAAGATATTTGTGTACTGCAATGTAAGAGACAATCTATTGATATTAGGAAGTTTTCTATTATTCTTTCATTTACATGCACAGGCGGGGGGGAGGGGCAGGGGAGGCCTGACCCCCCCCTACACACACACACACACACACACACACACACACACACTATTTCCTCGCAGAAAAAATTTTTCCAAAATTTACATATTTAAAAGGGGTTAATATGGAGTTGTCCCCCCCCCCCCCCCTTTTTCCGAGCATGTTAGAAATTCTCTCTCTCCCATGTATAAATACTTTATGCGTGTTTAGAACTACGAACATGCAGTAATATGGCCAGTGTTCTAAATCATGTATTTATTTCTTATTTCGAAAAAGAGTCTCTCTCTCTCTCTCTCTCTCCTACATGTACAAATACTTTATGCGTGTTTAGAACTACGACTATGCGGTAATATGACCAGTGTTTTAAATCTCTCTCTCTCTCTCTCTGTCTCTCTCTCTCTCTCCGTATGTAAGGGATATGAAACAGAATTTTATAAAAAAATTTCATTTTTCAAGCCCTGAGTAAAGCATAAACTAATTCGATTTTTGTACGAAAAATACACATTATTCAAACAGGGCTACGATTATTTTAATACATATAGTATGATAGTTGATTTAGTGGTAATTGCAAATTTGTACTTAAAATTACTGACCCGGAAATAGCAAATTTTACGACATAAGATTAAAAATTCAATCGGGATAATATTTATAAAATAACCGAAAAAAATAAAAATATAAATTAAAAGACATTTTTAGGGATGCAAATAATTTGCAGATTTGATTTGTGGATTAAGGTGTCCTGTTATCCATTATTAAAAATTGATTCGCCCTCCTTGAACCGTAATCATACTTATTTTTCCCAAGAAATGTTTATCATTGGATTTTGACTTATATTGTTCTAATAATTTTACTGACGCGTGGTACTCTTTTGTTCTCATAACGAGTAGATCAGGATAATGTGTTCTATTGTTGTTTTGTTTTGACAAAGTCATAAAACAAGCATTATCATTATACCTCCATATGATATTTCTATATAATGCGACATCTGGGTAACCTGACAGATGACCAGCAGAACGTCGTGTGTCCCGGGGAATAAATACTAGTATCATGTTTCACCTCTTAGAAACCTCGGGACATTTCATTCCAATGTTTAAAAAAATTTAATTCTCCTAGAAAAATCACATTTCCCTCCATCGATGCCCTTTGGGAATTACGATTTTTTGTTGGGGGAAATCTTATTGTTATAATCTTTATTGTTGTATAATATAATTCTCACCATCATGAAATAAAGGTAACTGTGATATTTAATTCAATAACTGAAAAAAGATTATCAATAAAGAACACAATTCAGAACACAGAAAAGTAAAAATGCTATGGATGTGTATGACATCAGAAGATTTGCAATGACTACCTGATGTACATTAAATTCAATAGAAAAAGGTATATAGCATATCACTTGCCATCATTTTCCTTTTTCCCATCAACAAAGAACCTTGTATTTATCAATTACTCGGTCACACCATCGTATTCACATCAAATCACACTACATCCCTATTTATTACAGACACCCGATGAACACTCTTAGCAACTTGTAGGATACTCGGGGTAATACATGTATATGTAGACTAAGTCTTTGGGTATTTGTTGTAACGCTAGAACTACGAAGTCTTGTGATGTCAATTTGATTAAAATGGATTTTAATCAGATTGCGCGGATGTACTGCGAATGTGGAAGATGTATTGCGAATACAAGTATGTGAACGAGTGCAATGCAAGTTTAGTGGGATTGTCTACGAATGATTACATGTAAAAGCCATACTGTAGCAACGATTGTTTTAAACAATTGCTCAGAAATTTGCAGCATTTGGCGATTAGTAAAGTACCCCGCTTAATATAATAGTTATTTTGTCAGGAAAAATTATTATATTAACCGGACTATAATAATAACCGAACCCAGCTAAATTCAATGTGTACAAGCATGATATGTACCTATTCACGTCATGTTTTATTACTATCCATTTCTAGACAATGTAATTTCCACAATAATTGATGATTTCTTCTAAAACTTTACTTTTTATGCTTCCAAAAAGTTAATTTCATGGATAAAGTTAACTATTACAAGCTGGGAAAATTGCAAGATCCACCAATATGCTTCCGATGGGTTGACATGCTTTCATTTTGTTTTCTGCCTACACTTCCGGTTTTGACTAAATCTAATAAGGCATTCATGAGACAATTCGTTTTTAATAACTTCTTTCATTAAAAATCAAATAATCCACAAAGCTATGCAGAATTTTTTTTATTTTCTTTGAATTATTTAGCCCATTCTTCCTATAGAATAAAGGCATATTTAAAAAAGATTTTGTCACCACTTAACTGCAGTACAAGTCGTCAAATGAAACATCATGTGCAATGCTAAGCCATGTAAAATATCCCATTTGTTATAAATTATTTTACAAAAATAAGAGACATTCACTTATTTAAACTGTAAAGAACTTCAATATATACAGCCATGTCACTTGACAGGTGCATAGGTAAAGTACCCAAGCCACGTGTAGTGAGGCGTGACTAATCCCGTCTGGCCAGCACTGTCGGTAAATTTCAAAGTGCTTTGGGGAGTCAGAGTGTTTATACAAGCTTCTCATGAGGGGCTAGCTCGTGAAAAAGGTGTGAAACTCAATTGACAGGCATGATCTTTCTATAATATAAAGTGGGGTGCACATTTTAAGCTATTATAATAACCGATGTAAAATACAATGATTTATTAAGAAATGGTTTTGTGTTTTGAAAAACTATTATATTAACCGAACTATAATATTAAACGGGTATTATATTAAGCGGGGCCCTCTGTATATGTAGACTAAGTCTTTGGGTATTTGTTGTAACGCTAGAACTACGAAGTCTTGTGATGTCAATTTGATTAAAATGGATTTTAATCAGATTGCGCGGATGTACTGCGAATGTGGAAGATGTATTGCGAATACAAGTATGTGAACGAGTGCAATGCAAGTTTAGTGGGATTGTCTACGAATGATTACATGTAAAAGCCATACTGTAGCAACGATTGTTTTAAACAATTGCTCAGAAATTTGCAGCATTTGGCGATTAGTAAAGTACTAGATACAACTCAATCTACGATGAACCCAGAATAAGTTCCATTTTTGAAGTCGTGCGTTATTGTAGCGCAAAACTATATCATTGTGATTTGTATCGACAGCAGTTTAAGAGAAAACACATGAATATCAGTACATGTAAGTCACAATATGATTGGATATTACTGCGACGTTAGCATTTGTCGAAAATAGTACCTATAAATCGTGAAGTCTTTGTGACGGGGGTATCAAAGACGGATCGTGAAATACGTCGGAATGGAGCTCATGCAGAAATCAGTCTTAAAACGATGGAATACAATATTATATACATGTAGTACACTTATTAAATATCATAATCACTTGTGAATAACTATAGAAGAGTTTTGTTATGAATCTTATTGCTCAAGTTAACATTATGTCATTAGAGGCAATCCTCGTTTGTATACTTTGCACAAGCAACATAATTTTGTACGCAGTACTTCTACCAATTTTAATTATGATATATAAATTATGTACACCATTCCTCGCTGTACATATTGTCAGTGTTACAGGTGCAGTGATGTGTAAATTTATGGCACATGTACATGCCAGTTGAGATGTGATTTCATAGCAGCTGCAATTAAATGTCGGCCCGTCTGGCTTCGGTCGGTCTGTCTGTCTGTCTGTCTCTCTCTCTCTCTCTCTCTCTCTCTCTCTCTCTCTCCATTTTGTCCATCATCTGTTCCACTACAGATATCCCCCCTAAAAAAATTATATATAATAAATAATATATTGCACCCCCGCTGCAATTTATTTGCAATGCAGATTATGGTATTTCATCCTGGCTCTACTTATAAATGATAATTTAAGACTTCAAAGTCCAATGGGCACGTCAAATAACATTGGCTTCACACAAAACTGTTTTCAAATGTTTTTAAAACTTATTGCATCAACGTTTATTCACATATACACCAAAAACTAAAAAGTTCTTTTTCACGAATGGCAATTGTTACACAGTACGAAATACTCATGCTAAGTTAACGAATCAATTCTAGATAGTTGGCACACTTTCAGTAAGCTAATGCGAGATTGGCTATTATTTTTGATGATGCAAAAATATATATATGCAGATTATCCTTTAACATGTTTATGAATAAACGTATGCAACATGACAAATGGTAGTTACCATGCATATTGTCATTGTTTAAATCAAGATACATGTATGTCAGGGGAACAATATGACAAACATATATCCTGATAGAAAGTGTCGTTGATTTTGGGTAATTTTGGCTTGTGTCGTGTGTACAAAGAATTATGACAATGAATATCAGCCTGAAATAAAATATGGCATAAGATCTCATCATACCGTTTTCATAATACTAATATATCTAAGATAAACATATGGTTGTAAGAAATTTGAGAATAAGAGAGTACTGAACGTTCCGGTGCCATATCATACATTGGAAATAAACTCGGCAATTTGTCCGGAAGAAACAAACTTTGTGAACAGAACTAAATGTATATGATTTTGGACATCACCAACAAGTTTTTCTAGAGCTATATATATTCACATATATGCATCCCATATTCTATTGGAATGTGACAGCAAATATTTCCTCCTCGGTATGAATGAAATTCAAAATGGCAATACTGTCAATTTTCTTGAATATCCCGAGACAATATTAACTATTGAGGTAAAAGAGTAGTACTATGAATGATTTACTTTAAAACATCCTTTACTTTTGAAATGTAAGTGTGCCAGAAAATTTACCAAGGAAAATCTCCAACATGATATGGTTTCGAACCGATTTATTGCAAAACATAATGTCTCTTTCTTATCTCTCTCTCTCTCTCTCTCTCTCTCTCTCTCTCTCTCTCTAGCAATATGTTTTCTGTTTTGTATGCATACCAATGGATCGTTTAATTTTCAGCTTTATCGGTCAAAAGAGTAATCGCTAAAGACGGTATTTTTTTGAAAGGCTAGCTACCTTCATACCCGCATGAAACACCAAAAAAGTATTTTTTTTTTTTGTGTGTGTGTGGGGGGGGTAAATGTTTCTGAGAATCGAAAGCTATGTGACAAAAATACCATGAAAAGGGTTTACATGTAAACCATAGTAAAAAGGTATAACTTTTTCAAAATTTTCCCGAATTGGATCGCATCTGTTCTAGTGGCAGATGATTTAGCGCACACATCCAAGAAGTCACATCAAGTTCCATGGGACGATGATTGCTTGTACCATCTTTTTAGTAGATAAGTTATTACCACTTTTTCACATCTAACCATTTAGACCTTTATTTAACAAACAATCGATAGAATATCAAAATTAAAAACTAGTTCGGATCGAAATAAAGCTTCAAAGAGACAAACAATAGCAAAACATTCCATTATTATAATATAGCTTCTCGTAATTAGTCTGAATTATTTCTTGTTTCTCAGGAGACCTCTTCTATTAAGCATAGACGCATGTTCTAACTGCTGGAGACTTTTTTGTTTAGACTAGAACAGACAAGTTACGATTTAATCATACTTGTAAATCGATATTATCTACCGGTTACTACTGATTTAAATAACAGCCGTTTAATAATTATAATTGTCAACGTTGCAATCTACTTTTTTTTCTATTTTGCAACAATATCAAATTGAACTTCAAATTTTGAAAGTTTATTAAAATATGCAGCTATCACTGTGATTTCTATGTCAAATTTCAAAATACACCTAGGACATATCAAACGATATCCAAGAACAACTGTGTTAGACTGGAATATAGATTAATGAAAAACCGCATATGTATGCAACCGTCTTCCTATTTCATATATTTCTGTTTAATTCGATTATAAATTAATTTACTGCCCAAGTACAAGTTTAGGTAATGCTATTGACAATTGTGTCCGACATTATTAAACATGTATTTTTCGTACAAGTATAAACATTAATTAAATATATAGATGATTTAATTATTGCGATGTTTCACGTATTCATCATGTTTTGGCTTATTGAGATAGAGATATATGTTTATAACAAATTAATCAGATCATCAGACTATGAGCATGTTTGAACATCTCTGTGCAAAATGTGATACTTGGTGTTACTTGCTGATATTTGACACATTTTGCGAGCGCGGCTTTCATCTGTGGAATTCTTATTTTCAAATTAAACAGCACGTTTGAAAACACGATTAACGGAAAAACCACAAACTAGCATTCATCTGACCGATAAATTGCTATGACACCCAAGGGATCTCCGAACATAGCGGTCAGTGCCAGCATCGACATTGCTGGCCATAAATTGTGTTTAATTCCTTCATGTCACTTTGAAATCCCCGACAATGAGACAAAGAGATAAAACTCGATGGCAAATTTATGAAGACTCCTTTTTTCTGCTTTATTTTTGGCGGAATTGATATCGGTCCCATCACATCAAGAGCACCAAATGTAATGTCGTTTCATCTTTTTATCAGTGTCTATTTATAGATCTGCAAGTGCGCCATATCCAGAATTGTACAAGTAAGTACTTTTTTTTAATCTACCATGATACTGATCAACAACAGTCATACTGTATGCATTTTACATAATATCATTACGTATTTGATAAAATCTTCACTTTTAGCTAAGAATGACGAACTTTCATGGAATAATCAGGGGATACGCTCGGACTTTCTTTGGTTCAACTTTAGGAAACCCTAGTACAAATGTGGTATGTTAATGCCTCAAATTGCTGTCAGTCGATTCGCAGGGATAATCTATATAACAAGATCATGGCATATAAGCAAATAGTAAGTATATGATACATAGTTCATTTTGTTCATTGTCCTTCAATGAATTCATAATTCGAAAGACATTTTATACTCTTCACATACTCTAAAATGGTGGATATAGAGGCGGATATCGAAAATGTTTAAGGGGTGGAATCTTAAATATTTGTATAACTCTACCATAAATAACACACTTAAGAAAGAAGACCATTTCTTTGTGAAGGTAAATAACGGGGGGGGGGGTCATGTTAAAAAGTTCAATTCCTTTTTAGTGCAGGTCCCGAGAGGGGTGGGGGGAGGGCTACCAGATCCGCGCAAGAGATGCACTGTACCTAAAGTTAACTCAAAATATGAAAAAAGATTGTTCTACTGATTCTTCAGACTGGATTCTATAAAAATTAAATAGGTGCTAAAATTTGCTTGCGAAAATGACAAAATTATAAACCCCGTCTTCCCAAACTCATAAACATAACACGGTTAATAACTATGCGTCCTGTGAACATGCTAATGGCGCAAGCTCATTTTAATTATAGAGGAAATTCGAACTCAGAAATGTTTTCGCGGATTTTATTGTTTCTCAAGACTTATCCTATATCTGTGTATGTTTTCGGAACATTTCGTTGATCATATAGACTTATTTAGTGGATAAGAGGACGTTTTGGTATATTGTGTCAATCATGCCGTACGGGCAAATAATGCGACAATAAAGATAAGTCATTTGAACATTATTGATATCCAACCTACATGTAGATCTTGCCAGAAACCGTAGATGAAAAAGATGAAACAAAACAATAGAAAACAATTGTCAGAAGCATAACTTTAATCGAAGGCCCCCTGTAAGTAAATTCCATGATTGTATACTTTTTAATGTACACAACAATTTCTTTAGTATTGAAAAATCGGGGGATCTTAAAGTACACACCCAGAAACACATATGAGTTATCAAATCTTGTAATTTCTGTCCTCGATAACAAAATTATTACCGATATACGCTGTCCGATAACCAATATTAAACCCCCGCGGTTCATGCATCACTAGACGATATACCTGAGAATGTGTACGTTTTTAGGAGAGTACTATAAAATAGGATGTATTTGGATTCATACTGGTGCATTTTTTATTGAAGGATTTGAAAGCTAAGTTAAAATTCCTATAGATATGATGCACCTTTCTGAATGATGTTCATACTCAAATTAACCCTTCATAAATCAATATAAAAATACACCAGCAAATTTAAAGCAGTCATGGCGGTTCGCGCATGATTTATTAGAATTGCACTTTCTATTGACAGGAGTGTTGGAAATTTCAAATACATATATCTTTGCCTTTATACATATATTTTTAAAGAATGACATTCTTATAGGCAATACACGATCCACTCCTGTATATTTGCAGTGCCCCCCCCCAAAAAAGAGGTCATTTGACGGGAATATTTTAAATGTCATTGCAGCTTATGAACCTTACACAATTTGAAATGATTATATGACAGTCACATAACAGTACGCCAGTTAGTTGACAAAATCAAGGTGATTATCTACATGTTTGTCTTTCCTTTTCTAGAAACTGAAGATTAAAGTCTAAAACCTAACACATTGAGAAAACGGAAAGAAAATGATACTCAAGTTCTCAAAATTGGTCAAAGACTTAGTATGATAAGCATAATTATAATAACCTCAGTTTGTTTAAAACTACATCAATCAATAATAAACATGTCTACCATTTTCGAATGTTTAGGGGTTTTTTTTTTATTAAAATAGTTTTATTCAATTGTTTTACTTTTCAAGTGTAATCATTTTGTTAGGTCTCATTTGTTTGCAACTTTATCTTCATTTACTAAATGATATTTTGAACTTGATTGTGAGTTGTTACATAACATCGTTAACCTACATGTAGTTTAACTGATGTTATGAATATTCATTAGTCAATAATACATTTCTTGTATTGTTTAAATTATGTGTAATCAAACTATGATTTTTAATATTATTGTCAATTGGTGTTGTTAATTCGTATCAACAGATCTTACCTAAATAATGTACAAAGTCATGTGTCGAGAGTTGAGAGTGAATATACACCAAAGAATCTAAAACATGTACATGACTGCGTTTTGTATACAATAAAGTTAAAAATTACGATGTCTTGAGTTGGGGTAAATTTACCCCATAAACTGCAAAACAATCATAATCTGTATAGCTTATAAGGTTTCAACTTTGTAAAGATAACATCTTGTGTTGGGGGTAAATTAACACTAAAAAATTGCAACACAGTCATTTTCTGTTTATTTCTAAGACTTCGACTTTGTAAAAATGTCGTCTTGTTTTGAAGGAAATTTACCCCCCAAAATTGCAACACAGTCATTTTCTGTATATTTTTTTCGCTTCGACTCTGTAAAGTTGGGGGTAATTTACCCCCAAAGAATTGCAACATAGTCATTTTCTGTTTATTTCTAAGGCTTCGACTTTGTAAAGATGTCGTCTTATGTTGGAGGAAATTTACCCCAACGAATTACAACACAGTCATTTTCTGTTTAATATTAGGTCTTCGACTTTGTAAGGATGTCATCTTGTTTTGGGGGAAATTTACCCCCAAAGAATTGCAACACAGACATTTTTTGTTTAATACTAGGTCTTCGACTTTGTAAGGATGTCATCTTGTGTTGGAGGAAATTTACCCCCCAAAAATTGCAACACAGTCATTTGTGTTGGAGGAAATTTACCCCAAAAGAATTGCAACACAGCCATTTTCTGTATGTTTTATGGCGTCGATTTTGTAAAGATGTCATCTTGTGTTGGGGGAGGAGGGGGGGATTACCCCAAAGAATTGCAACAGTCATTTTTTGTTTATTAGTAAGGCTTCGACATTGTTAAGATGTTGTCTTGTGTTGTAGGAAATTTACCCCAAAGAATTGTAACACAGTCATTTTCTGTATGTTTTTTGAATGGCTTCGACTTTGTAAAGATGTCGTTTTGTGTTGAAGGAAATTTACCCCCAAAGAATTGCAACAGTTATACCTGTATAGATTTTAAGGCTGCAAGTTTGTAAAGACGATGTTTTATCTTGGGGATAAATTTAACCGAACAGAGTAACAGATATATTGTCGAACTTTACTAAGACTGCAGACTTGCAAAAACTGCATTGGATTTGGGGGTAAATTTACTCTGTAGAAAAATGATTAGATTTATCTTCCTGAAAATAACAATTTTATTGTATCTAGCATTTAATCATATTCTGTATATTTTTAGGATATGCCACACAGCTTCATTTTCACCAATAATTGTTATAGCATTTGTCTTTTACTTGTATATTCTCCTAACACCCCGTTAAAATTTTAAATCCATATATATAGAGATGCTTGGTTAGTCTTTGGGGGTAAATTTCCACTCTGAAGAGTTTCTTGATTTCTTGTTACGTGTGTCCTCTCTGTGTTATGCGGAAAATAAAGCTTAAAATGTCTTGATTTGCTTATAATTGTGCTTTTATGAGGTAAAACGTTCAAAACAGAAAAAAAGATTTTCTGTTTTGATTTTGGAACGCGTTACTAGTAATCTTTCATATATAGTCATTTTTTACTGTCATTATCATAATTTTCATATATTGTATATAAAGACATCTTTCATAACTAACACTAACTTTTCAGAATGTTATGGAACCTAAAACCATGCTTAAATGATTTAAAGGACAGAGTATAATGGAAATATCAGTATATGGTACCTACCAGTATGATAATTTTTTAGTCGTCCCAAGGAAAGACAATGTATGATACAGTACCCGCAACGTTACTTTTTACAATCCAATCCTATCGTATATCAATCATTTTAACAGTTTTTCTGTTCATCCTCTTGTGTTAATTGTTTTGAGCTTTTTCATAAACAAGTAATTTTATCTTGAAGTTAAAAATCGTTCAGTGCGCCGTATACGATAATTTATTGAGCAAGTAATGTACACTTCTATTCAGCATTCTATCATACTAATTTCTGAATTCTTTAGACAAAAATTAAGCAGGATATTATATGTAAATCGTATCTGTAAGCAATGGAAATAATCAATTGAAGTTCTTAAGAACAAAGTAACATATTTACCTGTATATCGAATATATTAAATCGTACTTGGAGTGCATAACTGTGTAAACATTAACTTGTATGTAATATAATTCGTTATTTTGTGCATTTTTTTTAAAAACAGAATCAAAAGTATTTATGACAAGATTTTATATTTACAGTAAAACACGGTTATAGCGAACATGCTTATAATGAGTTGACACTTACAGCGAAGTGATTTTCATTCCCCATGACTTTATAACATGCTGTAAACTTGAAAGATATAATGAATTACGTTCATAACGAAGTAAAATCGCCCAGCCCTGGCACTTCGTTATAAGCGTGTTTTACTGTATTTAGAACAAGAGTTATATTATTATTGAACCCTGAATTTTCCCTGTGATTTAATGTCGGGCTGAGATGTTCATGGCCATCGGCTGTGGTGTTTGGTAATAAAAAACAATAATTATTAACAATACAGATAAATTATTGATCCTTTCCTATCATGTATCAATCCCATCGTATCATGCATGTATACTGTTCTATCATGCGTTAATCCTATCCTATTGTGCATGTATCCTACCCTATTGTTTATCCTGTAAAAAAAAAAATGTCAAGGTATTTTGAGATATATGGTGGTCCTTAGAAAAAGTATGTCTACCATGGCTGAAGGTCCCCCAGTTTCCAAGATCTTTGAGTTTCCATTATATGCTAACTACCAAAAATAATCTTTTAAAATTTCCAACATAAGAAGTTGATTGAATAGTTATTATATTGCATTCATTAAAGATGTGAATTAAACAGTTGCATTCCAACATTTAGCTGAATGTCAGTTCCTTTCACAATTGGACTGTAAACACAAGAAATAAAAAAAAACATATTCATGGGTCTAAATTACACTGTAAATGCAAAAGATATAAAGAAAATTTTTCATATCAGATTATAGAAGATATGTGTCAACTTTAGTCCCCAGATTTTACAAAACAAGGCATTTCTTATTTCTAACAAGTCATTTTGGAAAAAAAGGTTATTTTACTTAAAAGCATCCAAATCCTTCAATATCAGCCAAATGGTAAGAAATTCTTCATATAAGAGGGGCATTTCTTGATCAGTCTACTCTTAAGGAACTGGTTACAAAGCCTCATAAACAAGAGATGTTTGTGAAACACTTATGTCACCCTCCTTTGCAAACATCAGTGAAGAAAATGAACAGAAACTGCAAATAACTGAAATTAACTGAAAAGTCCAAGGCACATAACTCTGTAAAAAATTGCTCGATCGTACCCAAAATAGAACTTGACCTAGATATTACAGGTATTAAGATAAATCTGTATACCAAATAATATTTCAATATGTGCACCCTCTGCGAAGAAAATAAATGGAAACTGCAAACTCGAATTTTTCTACATCCAAGGGGCATAACTCTGTCAAAAATAACTTGATCTGACCCAAAATCGAACTTGACCTAGCTAGTATTATGATTAATCTGTATACTAAATTTCATTTCAGTACGTGCTACCTCTGCAAAGAAAAAAACGGACACTGCAAAAAATGGGAATTTTTCTAAGTCCAAGGAGCATAACTCTGTCAAAAATTGCTCGATCGCAACGAAATTCGAACTTGACCTAGATATTATTATGATAAATCTGTATACCAAATTTCATTTCAGCATTTACAACCTCTGCGAAGAAAATGAATGGAAACGGTTGGTGGACCAACCAACCAACAGCACAAACCAATATGCCCCTTCTTCGAAGGGGAGCATAAAAATGTGGTACATTATGTTCCTATGTATTAAAAGCACTCCCTACCTTTGATCTAATTTTGGCTGGAAAAAAAGTGTGTACTAAACATCATATTTGTTCAGTTGCCTTTTGATTTCAATATTTGCTCCTGCAACACCCAAAATCCTCATCTTTTGACATGTGACTGACATATGTATGCTACATTGACATTTAATGTATACCAGTACATGTACAAAATATTGCATTTGACGATTTGAAATGTTATCAGATAAACAATGTATCATAACAATTCCCATAGAGATGAATTGAGACAAAAAACATCACTTGTTGAAGTGTGAACAGTTTTAAGTAATAAATATTTAAAATTTTGCTTTAAAAATGCATAAAGCTTCTCTCAAGTTGAGATGTTTTATAGGAAAGTTTGTAATTATAGCCTGTAATAATTTTGTCGCTCAAAAGACAAGTTAAAAAGAAAAAGACACAAATCTGAACTGCCTTTCCCAATATACCAGGAACTAAAAAATCCAACGAAAGGATATATGCCTGAAGTGAAAAATAGGTTTGGAAATGATAGGTACCAGACTTTGTGCAAAGATTTATTGCACCTCTTAGCATTTCTCACTCTGTTTCAGCATTACAAGAAAAGAAAATAGATAGACTGGAGTCATAGAGTCTATCTATTATTTTGTAAATTCAGCTTTCAGGAATTGTTGCAGCATTTTTTATCAATCTGTGTCATTTTTCCTGTCAATTAAACCCTCAAAGAAAGTAAAGTAATATAAGTTGAAAGCATGAAAATGCCAAAGTATATTCATATAACTTATTCTTAACAAAGCCAATGCTTCCATCATGAGTGTATAAAAAGAGATTGATTGCAGCAGGATTGTACTGAGGACTGCGTTAAGTCTGCCAATACATTTAATTCAGAGGTTTGGAGGCTTGTCACATTGAGACTAACATCATAGTGCAAATCCAAACCAAGCACTATATTGGTATCTACTTTCCACATGAAACAACAATGGCTGTTTGTTTTGTAAGAGCTAATGTGTACTGATCACGAAAGTAGTTTTTTGTTCCTTTATTTTCACCATTCCCATTAGATTTCAATGAAAGCTAAAACTCTGTTATATCCATCAGTCAACTTGTATTTGTTTTCATTATTCAACATGTAGACAAATATGGATAGTAGTGTTCTTCTTAAATCAATTAGCAAGTTCTGTTTTTAACAATTACAATGCTTGTTTCTCTCACAGTTGTTTTTCAGTCAGGGGTTATATGTAGTCATGGCTCCTTACTAACATAGGTAATTACAGATTACAAAGCTCACCGAGACGAGGCATCACCTTTAAGAGACCACCTTGATCATAATACATGTACTTATGAAAATCATTGTTATTGATCTCTTATATCAAATTAATGGATATGGTAGTTGGTTTAACACAATAACAATACAATATTAATGAATACACTACCATACAATTCAATATTGTATCGTATGATACTATATATATTAAGTCATTGATACAACATATGATATAATATAACACTGTATAATATCATGATTCAATATCAAATTGTATATTACATGTATATGATATTGTATGATTTAATACAATATGATATTTTATCATATTATATACAACTCTGATTGTATTGACTCAGTAAATACAAAAAAATTATTTCTCATCCATGTTACCATACTTATGCATGCTAGATAATACATACGATCTACAACTATTTATTATATAATAATCAAAACAATAGACTAATTTTAAAACATTAAGATTTAATTTTGTTGTTGCTGTCAGCTTGGAAAACATTATAAATATTTTTGGGAGTATTTAATATAAGAACAGTGGGGTTTTAAGCCCCCCCCCCCCCCCCCCCCCCCCCCCCACACATTTGTGGGATGTATATTAAACATGAGTGTCCATGCAGCTGCACACAATATGAGATAAACAGGGATGATAATGTTGCACAAAAACCAAGAGGAAAAATTATTTTGGGGAGCAGAAATGAAGGTTTTTGGGTGACTGACTACTGGACAAGTTTTGTTGGCTTTTTCAATGATCGATCAATTTTGTGTCTGTATATATATTGATATCTCTCTCCCATAAGCCATCAAAAGCTCTTTCTTAATGAGTGGGAATGTATGCAAAGGTTACGTGATTGGGTCAACAATCTGTCAAGTAGGCAGTCAGTAAGGGGACATCTGGTTACAATAACAGTTTACTGATTATCACACGACTTACATATCAATCATTGCTTAATGGATGCTGCTTCTTGCTTGATGATTGAACAACAATCAATTGACTCAACAACTTAAACATTCTGAAAATTTATATGAAACTTAAGGTCATCAATGTTATCAAAAATTAATGTGACTACCACCTGTTGACCAATATCAATGCTTGTCAACTGTGTTAAGCGCAGACCAAATAAACAAAAACACCCTGGTCTATTAAACATTGCATCGATGTTCCAGAAAAATTACCTGAGCAACAATAGCCATAATAAAAACAGCTTTATGGAGTCATATACAAAACATCTGGACAGTGTAGTAGAAAAGTTCCTGTATAAAAAGATTTTTAATACATGTATTTTAATCCAGACATTCTTATGCAAAAGATTGAGCCCCATTTGTAACAGAATGATTTTATAATCATATCACATATTGAGCATTGCAGTTCTCAAGAAGATCTTAATAAACAACTGTTTATATATATGTGTACCTACATCAAACATTGAACCACTTGTGGGGCCCAAAAATTGTCCAGGGGCCCACATCTTATCAACTAAGAACAATATGTCAAAATGCTTGCATATAAGTACATGTAATACCATATATTTAACATTTGATTTTTTGAGAATAATTTTTAAAATTTTCCTACGTAAAAATTCAACTTTCCAATGTGGCCCCACCCTACCCTCAAAGATCATGACTGTGACAAACTTGAATCTACACTATCTAAGGTTGCTTTCATATAAGTTACAACATCTCTGACAAATTGGTTTTTGAGAGTAAGATTTTTAAAGATTTTTCTCTATATATTCCTATGTAAAATTCAAACTCCCATTGTGGCCCCACCCTAAATCCCCAGATCATGATTTAAACAATCTTGAGTCTATAGTGTCTGAGGATGCTTCCACACAAGTTACAGCTTTTCTGGCCAATTTGTTTTTAAGAAGAAGATTTTTCTCTATATATTCCTATGTAAAAGTTTGAACCTCCATTGTGGCACCATCCTAACCAATGAGGATCATAATTTGAATAATTTCAAGTCTACAGTACCTGAAGATGCTTTCACAGTGTTTAAGCTTTCCTAGAAAATGGATTTTGAGAAGAAATTAAAGAATTTTTTCTCTATATATTTCTATGTAAAAATTCAAATCCCTTTTGTGGCCCCACCCTACCCCCAGGGACCATGATTTGAACAAACTTGAATCTACACTACTCGAGGATGCTGCCAAAACAAGTTTGAGCTCTTTTGGCCAATTGGTTTTTGAAAAGAAGATTTTTAAAGATTTTCCTTATATATTCCTATGTAAAACTTCATCTCCCCCCCCCCCATTGTGACCCCACCCTACCCCCTGGTACCATGATTTGAACAAAATTGAATCTACACTACCTGAGGAAGCGTCCACACAAGTTTGAGTTTTTCTGGCCAAATAATTTTTTAAAAAAGATTTTTGAAATATACCAACAGTTATCAATAATTATAAATTACCTCCCCTTTAGAGAAGGTGTGGTCTTCCATTTGAATAAACTTAAATCCCTTCACCCAATGATGCTTTGTGTCAAATTTCGTTGAAATCGGCCCAGTAATTCTGGAGAATAAGATGAAAGTGTGAAATGTTTACAATGACGACAACAGACAACAGACAAATCTTGATCAGAAAATTTCACTTGGGCCTTTAGATCAGGAGAGATGAAAAGTTTACAGACAAACAGAAGGACAGACAGACAGATGGATTTGACAAAACGTGATCAGAATAGCTCACTTGAGCTTTCAGCTCAGGTGAGCTAAAAATATAGGATTTATAAAATCATTTCAACCATTTTGTTATACACATGTATACATAATTGTCTTTTTGATCCCATTGAATTGATTCAGATACAATGTATATGAATCTCCAAGAAGGGTCAAATCAAGGTGAACTTGCATGTGCTATTATCTCCAGCTACCCATCAATATTTTGTTATTAACTTCAATAATTAATGTCATTGAGGAAAAACCCACTCAGGGAATACTGTTGGAATTAAATTTTGTAAGGCATTTACGCTTTTCATCTCCTAAAAAAATTGGATAGAGCGACTTCTGACAAATTTAATCTTGTATTCAAATTAATGCCATCAGAATTTTGAAATATTTATTATTCGTATCTTGAACGCCGAATTGCCTTACTTTGATCTAAATTAACTTGTTTCAGGGTAAGTAACTTCAAACACTATGAATAAAGTCTAATTGAAGCTTACCTGATCAGCTTCTGTCTTTCACAAATTAACTACAAATTAGAGGCATCTGTATCAATTATATATAAATATTTTAAGCAAGATGGCTGGCTCCTGATGTATGTAACAGTGAATTTGAAAATCTCTAAAGGTGCAAGTAGAATGTACTAACCATCATAAGCAGTGGAGTCTGACCACATTATCAATAAACTTTAATTTGATGCTTAATTGCTAGTTTATTGTTATTTGAATATTAAATTCTCTTTTAATTGGTTCATATGGGTATAACTGTTTGGTGCATTGCAGAAAAAATACATAACCAACATCATCATTGGGTCTTGTAATCTTTATCTGTGATAATCAAAACCAAAACATTCTGAGGATACATTACATGTATAAACAAAGCATTTTCATTATTTTAAATTATATCTTTCTTAAAATCATTTGTACAAAGAGTGTACAACAACACATCAATCAGCATGAAATTACAAGTTGTGCAGCCAATTCTATTTAAGTCCAGTAGATCAGATCACTTAATTGCTGGAAATACATCTCAATTAAACTAATTCTACTAGATTGTGTGTCTTGTGATTCAATTTACTTCATACTATCATAATTAATCAACTACATAGACAAAATTTCGGTCATCTCATGAATTGCCCGTGTTTGAAAGAGGTCTGATGCTCATTCTTGACAGAAGAAGCCGTGTTCAACGAACTGAACTAGGGAATTGGTTCCCACCAATTCAGGAAAGAGGGTGGAAGACCAGTAAAATGGATAAAGAGAAAAAAAAGAAATATTATACTTTAGTCTGGTCTGACTTTTCTTCCCAGAAATTTAGATTTGCAGATTGAAAAACTGCATATCCAACTCAATTGTTTCTCATCTTTTAAATTTGGTATGGGTCAAAAAATCAATACATCTATCCAAGTACATGTATAAATTCTTTAAATTTAATCCTTGTAAAAATGACAGATATTTAATAATAATTCACTTTTTGTTCACCATTCATATTAACATTTGGTGTTGACCTTGAGCTTGCTTCCTTTTTTCAACAAAAAACAAGAAGAGTAACAATTTAAGCTGGCAGTGTTTGAGGGCTATTATATTCTCTAGAGTTGTTTGTTGATAACCAAGTCTTCCATGAAGCAGTAACAATAAATCAAAATTTTTCTACAGACATTGCTTGCATCCCTGTTTTCTCTTTTTCTAACCATAGAAAACTCATAAATGATGTCATTAAGCCTGATTTGATCTTTGACAAAACTGAATAATACATAAAGTTCTGTGAAACTGCATAAGATGAACCCTTCACATCATTTCACTAATCACTCAAACTCATTAAATGAGTGCAAATAAAAGTGGGTATTGGTAGAAAATTGAAACAGCGTCCTCATTGGTGGAGTATTGATTTTTCAAAAGATTAATATGTAAGGCTTATTTTTCTCAATTTTTTTTAACATCAAAGAAAGCGTTTTTTTGTGAGCTCATTTCAAAAACTGACCATTTTTCTGACTAAAGTTCTAGGAAATATCAATTACTAATCCACCTGTGGCTTGTAAATGCTTAAAGAGGCATAAAAAGGAAAGGACTCTAATAAATTTTACTTTTTATATGAAGTACATAAAATAGCTGCAAACCAGTATTAGGATTTTGCTCATACTTCCGATTAATTTCTATCTACTCTCAGCTAAAAGAAATGACCCTAATATGTTTTTACAAAATCAAATGTCATGTCATATAATCTAATCATACAAACTATTTCATATTTGATAGACAGAGATTAAAACTACAGGTTTGTTAAAATTTAATTCATTTAACAAACACCAAAACATCTAACTATTCAAACAAAATAAAATGCCTTGATAAATCTTTCAGAGGTTTAAAAATAGTATCTCTATTGTAACGAACATTACAGAATTAAACAATTGTTATTTCAAAATTATAAACATATCTAAAAGGTCATCTTGCATAGTATTTATGTTCATCCTAGAAATAGAGTAACTGAAACTAATCCTATTTTCAATTAATAATTGATACTGATGGATATGTATCAAATTTTTTTTAATTGTGTATGAAATATTGCACAGAAATAAGTTTAGATACATAAATTTCAGAATAAGTTTAATTTCTTAAAGCACGTTTTGTTTTTGGAAAATGTAGTACACTTTGGATTAATTACAAAGACATCTATATAAAAAAACCCAACATATATTGTTTGTAATATAACAGAGACCAATGTTGTAATTTTCGTTTACAATTCGTTACTCTAGTTGACAAGGATATAATGTGAAGATACTCCAGTATGCTCATGTATTTCCTATTGATAAGCATAACATAATTTCAAATATATATAAATATGTGTTTATACAGTTTTTTTTACAGCCTTTATTTATATGTTTGGTATTGGGTGTTTTAAATGCTGAATTATATTACGTAATTATATATGTGCCTTTCCTACCTTGATCTATGATGCGATTTATGAGATAAATCCCACTTAAGTAGCCAGAAATTAATCACATATGATACTTAAATAAAAAATGTGTGTATGATTTCATTTTAAAGTTATTTATAATTTCAATACTTGTTAAAAATTACAATGCGAGTCTCAAGAAATGTTCCGTTACAATAGGTAACGTACATTTCATTCTTTTTTGAGAAATACTACAACGATATAAATAAACATGTGGATCATTTATAATATTAGAACTGATCTACATGACTTTCATTTTATGTACCCATTTAAAATTGTTCGATATACATAATATAAACTAATTAATCCTTATAAAGGTTATTTATGCATACTCAAAAGGTCAGACTTTTTGATGGTTTTACCAGGAATCATGTTGTTTAATTGTCCTTGGCACTAATGGCAGAAGTTGATGTACCAAAAATTGTCACATGTTTTATTTGCATCAAACAATTTGAGCTAGGGTTGAAATTACATAGAGTTTTGTAAAATATGGTAACGAACATTTAGTAACCAACATTTATGTGCCTAGGCGGCTTCAAAATAAAACTGTACTGTTTATCAAAGACAGTTTTTGATGGCAACAAATACTATCGTATGTCCAATATTCACTTTGAACAGTTGTTGCATTTACTTTCTCAGTTTCGGCAGTAACGAACATTACAGTCTTAAATCTATGCTCAGACTTTTTTTGTTTTTCGTAGTGATATGATTAGACAAAAGGAATCATATTAAATGTTTTAACATTTATGTGGACAAAAAGACATCACAATGTTCTTAATAAGATTTTTGTATTTTTTAATAGAATGTGCAACTCTTGCGGTGGTTATATATATAAATAACGGAGATTACACCAAAATTGGAGACAATGTTCAAATTAATTTAAGTAATTCTTGGACTAGTGAACTAAACTTAGTCTTTTAAATCATTACATTTTCTTACTGAAATATAATATGTAGGAACTTATTCTGCACATTGTCCAGTTAATATGGCAAAGCATCCTCTTCAAAATGTAATATCAAAATGGTGACAGTAACAAACATGTCAGTTTTAGCATTTTATATAGATTTCTCGCTGGAAATAAACACATTCCATTAATCTTTTTATGTGTTTCTGAAACACTTATGAACTAACTTTGTATTACAAAATCAATTACAATTCTGCCAATTTAAATGTTTTGTAATTTCATGGTGACAATTGCACCCATTTATTGAGTTTGAGTGAATACTTCTGGATTTATAATCTATAAAAAGGACATTGGTATGCTTTGATAAAACTGTGAATTCATTTTTGTCTGACCTTGATCAGATATCCATAAAATACACCCCCCCCCCCCTTTCCCATTTTTTCTTTTTAACATTCACATCAAAATTAGAGTTATTAGCAACAACCTTTTACAAACACCCTGTAAATACATGTTTAACCCCTATTTTAAACTTTGATATAGTAAACATATTTTTTTAATCTTCCCCGGACAATTCTCAAACTGGTTTTTTTTTTTTTTACTTCAAAAGCCATACCTCAAATTCAGATTTCATGCTTACACTTTTTTTTGGCTACTATTAGTTTTTCTATAATAGAATAATAAAAAGAAAATTGCTAATCAAGACAGTCGTTTTTTCAAATATCAAGGTTACAGTTCTTTGATAAGCATAAATCAACTCAACACGTTTGGTTGCTTGATCTAATGACTGTCAGATACACTAATTAATTTGATGTAGTCCTCTTCTATCAAATATTTTCATAAATATAAAAAGGCCACCATGCTTTGTTACGTGACATTCACTTTTCCTATGCAAAGAATTAAGCTTTACAGCTCAACTCACTTACACTCAACTCACTTTATTTGAAAAATTGATTAGTTTTAAAATGAATAAATTGTTTTCCCACAAAAAAATTATTCAGCTTCTTTGTTGGAAACATTCACTTCAATTGAAATTGGTTTAAAAAAAGATCCATGAGTATAAAATTTCTGGTTTTAATTACAGTTAATTTAAAGTCACAGATTAGTTTAAAAAAAACCACTGACTTTGTAGTCACTGAATGCAATGCATGGACACAGGTGAAAAACTCAGAATATCTGAAGTGATTCTGAGGTCCGTTGAGCATTAAGTACATGTACCTCTTTCATAATGGTTAATTTGAAGTCATAGAATGCAATGCATGGAGATAGGTGACTAGTCATACACAAGATGACTAGCTCAAACTCAATTTGACAAAGGTGAGTTGATAGACTTATTACCAGTATTAAACAAAAAATTAAAAAGAGCATTTCTCAGAAGACATTGAGAATTGACATTTTTTTCTTGTTCCTAAACATGGCAGTACAACTGTCATGGCTCTACCTATAAATTGGAAGCATGATTTTGATGATATATGCCACAAAGCAAACTGACCTGTGCATTGTGCGACACAGCAATGGAGGATTATATTGATGTTGACAGAAACGTGTACTCACTTGGTGTATTCACTAACGAGGGCATTTTAACTGAGAAAACAAAGAAATCAAAAGATGATAGCAACTCTAATGAAAGTTATGTTGATGCAACCATTGAACAAGTAATACATCTAATGATGATGCCTGTACGGCTTTGAAAAAATTATCATTAAATCTGCAAAATCAGTCAGCATCCAAGACAAGTTATTATAATTAATCTAGTCTTGATAATTTCTTTACATGGGTCAGAAAAAAACCCTTATTTTTTAAATAAATTCTCACATGTGTATTGCAATAAATTTATATATTTCCATTTACATATAACTCATGGCACAGATATATCAGAACTCAGTTAATTTGAAATAAATTAATTTTCAATGTATGGGTAAATGAGATCTACTGTAGTTTGTGTCTGGATGTCTATCAAACATTTCCTGCTAATTTTAAGATGAGCTATTTGTCACTAAATAAAACATATCCTGGTATGCATGTACTTGTAATGAAATGAAATTAATCTTCACGACTGTGCATTTTAATCATGAATTTTTGATTGACTTGTCAATACATACTGAAACTTCAAAGTGTCCAACCAATCCATAATGTATGCATAAATTTAATGAACCATGCGAATGATTTACAATCATTTACCTGCCGTGTTCTTGTATATAAAAAAGTGACTTAAAAATTGCTGCAAAACGTTTTCCCCACCTGATTACCATAATCATACATTAGGACTTTTGATGCCGAGTTTGTTTGAATTAATACAAGCATGTGCAAATTTGACAAATTTATCTTGTGTTCAAACCAACCAATTACAAAATATCTCAATTTACTACATGTATCAAATGGAATCAATAATTGTCAAACTCAGGATATTGATACCAAATAAAGATATTCTGTATGATGGTTTACTGATGCAATTTTTTGCATGCCAAAATTGAGTGGGATTTAGAGATACTGATAATATATTACAATTAGCTGTTTAAGCATTTAAGGTGGAATGCAGTCCTTTATTGCAGAATGTATATAGCAGTATCTATACATGCCAGTTTGATACACTGCTGATTGGTATAAAATGAGATATACTTTTTATCTTTTATTATAAGTTGAAACAACACCTGAATTCTTACGATACATGGTACATGTATATACAACAAACATTAGCATGGTCGTTCTAACAAATTTTATTACGGGAAGCCATTATCTACTTTCACTTTTAAAATATAACCATAATTATCTCGCTTAAAAGAGAGCATCATTGTGTGGTGGATTTTTGGATACATCGATAAACCAACTACCAGACAAAAACAGAAATCGAGGATCTTCAGTCAAAAATCCTATTAAAAAAGTTTTGAGTCAGCGGTAAAAGCTAGGGTCTGTTGGGAAAGCAGAAACAAACCATTTTTTTTCTTTGGCCTTAAGCAAAGATAGGCAAAACAGATCACTAACTCATCAGCTATTTACATGCAAAGATAGACAACTTTAGTTTTGCCTGTAAAACCATACTGTCGAGATCTTTAATAATAATCTATATATCAATATCGTTTACAGGTGACAAAAGACAAATTGTATGAATGATTTCCCATTTTATTTCAGCTTTTTTTCAACTTTTTAAAAACGCAACCAAAATAAATCTACAGCACAATTTCAATAAAAAGATAAAAAGGCAGTTTTAAAAGAGCTTCACTTTTTCATTTGTTGAATGAAAAACAAACAAGAGAAAAGCTCTCAATGTGACAGCAAACCGGGTTTTCTTTTGTGTGAACAGTACCCATAATCCCTTTCTCAACCCTGAATTGATGAACACTACCTATCCAGAGAAATGGGGTACTCTATATGCAATATTTTTGCCAAAATATGACTAAGTTCAACAGCTGGTATTTTTTCATAAATAATCAGAAATCAAAATCATACCAATATGCACACCTCTGATATGTGTACAATTGATCTGCAAAAGAACAGCTTCCTATCTTAAAAACTGTAGGAGGAGTTATCCATAGAATAGGGGTACCTTATATGCAATATTTTGCCAATTCAACAGCTGGTATTTTTTTCATTAATTATCAGAAATCAAAACCCTAGCAATATGCACACCTCTGATATATGTACAATTGATCTGCAAAAGAACAACTTCCTATCTTAAAAACTGTAGGAGGAGTTACCCGTACAATAGAGGTACATGTACCCTATGTGCAATATTTTGCCAAACAAGAGGCCCATGGGGCCACATCGCTCACATGAGCAACAATGGTTTTATAAAGGCGTTCCAAGGATATTGTGCCATATGGCCACTCGGTAAAATAACAAAAAATAAATACACTTAATCTTTGACATTGTACCTTTATGAAATACCATTTTTACCGAAAATAAGATCCTATTCAAAATATAAAACTAAATTTTCGGTAGGGGTACACTGTCAACTTCCAATTCCCTTTATTTTAGTTCTGCCCCCCCCCCCCCACCCTTTATAAAGCAATCAAAATATATGAGCATATAGGTATATGTTCTTCTTCAACTACTTACTAGTTATTGTATTTTATTAAAAAAAAATTTTTATGTTTGAAAGAAGAAAATTGTACCTCATTGAATGTGCTCAAATTAAAAACATTCAAAAATTTAATTGGTCTTACCCATTATAAACGATTGTTGTTTACCTGGCATGAACTGGTGTGACGTTTTATAACCTTACTCTCTTCATCGATGAATACACTCGAATTAAAAATGTTGTCACATGATATGTTAAAGAGCTATTATAATCAATGTATTGACAGGCATATCACTCTATTTTACTAAGGCCCACCCATTATTTTCATCTTTATTAAAAAACAAATGGCTACAAACCAAGATGATTTTCCGCTGTAATATTTTCTTAAGAATGGCGACAATGCACTTATCCCCATTACAGTAATGTGTCAGAACTATGGAAACTGTTTTAAAGATGTCGTTTTTATTTACACAAGTCTGAAAAACTATCAAAATTGGTGTTGATTTTATATAATTAATCGTATAAGGAGGGGGTCCCAGAAAGTCGTTACAGTATATCATTTTAATTTTTCTGTACAAGTATTTAACGTCTAGCAAGACATTTCTAATGATCAACCAAAATTTCAGCGTCAATTGTAGAATTATAAGCAAGATACATGTACACTTGATCTGCAAAAGAACAACTTCCTATCTTAAAAACTGTAGGAGTTACCCGTACAATAGAGGTACATGTACCCTATATGCAATAATTTGCCAAAAAATGAAGTTCAACAGCTGGTTTTTTCATAAATTATCAGAAATCAAAATCCTAGCAAAACACACACCTCTGATATATGTACAATTGATCTGCAAAAGAACAACTTCCTATCTTGAAAACTGTAGGAGGAATTACCCGTGCAATACAGGTACTCTATATGGAATATTTTGCCAAAATGACTAAGTTCAACAGCTGGTATTTTTTTCATAAATTATCAGAAATCAAAATCCTAGCAAAATGCACACCTCTGATATATGTACAATTGATCTGTAAAAGAACAACTTCCTATCTTGAAAACTGTAGAAGGAGTTACCCGTACAATAGAGGTACATGTACCCTATATGCAATATTTTGCCAAAATATGACTAAGTTCAACAGCTGGTATTTTTTTTATAAATAATCAGAAATCAAAATCATAGCAATATGCATACCACTGATATGTGTACAATTGATCTGCAAAAGAACAACTTCCTATCTTAAAAACTGTAGGAGGAGTTATCCATACAATAGGGGTACCCTATATGCAATATTTTGCCAAAAAATGAATTATCAGAAATCAAAATCCTAGCAAAATGCACACCTCTGATATATGCACAATTGATCTGCAAAAGAACAACTTTCTATCTTGAAAACTGTAGGAGGAGCTATCCGTACAATAAGGGTACCTTATTGGCAGCCGCCCGCCCGCCAATTTCACCATTTCAATAACCGGATTTTTCCTTTGGAAAACCGGGTTAAAAATTAATGATACTTGCAAAAAATTAAGTGAATAGGCCAACAGTCAGTAGGCTTATCCAAGACCATGCACAGATTTCAAACTATAACTTGAGTATTAATTGACAATTTTTGTAAGCTTTTTAACTATTTACTTACAGAAATAAAACTACTGGTAATAAATGTCTATGAGAATAGAATGCTAACAAATCTTATGGATATATATCACATGCAATTCACTTGGTTTAGATAAGTCTCCAAATCAAGCTCCTTGCAAAGAGAGAAAATACCAACATGTAAAACATTGAAATTCTTGAAAACTTTCTAATAACTTACTTCAGAATCCAAAAAGAGATGGCATTGTGAAGTCTTTCTATCTCTCCCTGCTCGACCAATCTCCTGCACGTAGCTTTCCATGCTCTTTGGCATATTGTAATGGATGACCCCCCTCACGTCCGGTTTATCCAGACCCATTCCAAAGGCCACCGTCGCTACCACCACCCTCAGCCTCCCAGACATGAAGGCATTCTGGACCCGTTTCCGCTGGGCCGGGGTAAGACCAGCATGGTAGCTCTCAGCATCCCAAAAAGCATAGGTTTTAGCTTTTCCTACAGATTTCAGAACAGCATGTGAGTAATGCTGTTTTTCTCTACTACTGAACTGAATATCTACACTCAAATCTAAGATTTATTTAAAGGTTTCTAATATTACAGCATAAGATTGTTTTTTCACATCTACTGGATCATGTAACAATTCAATCAGGTTAACTTTGCGCAACTTAGTAATGTCAGTAACATGAAAGTAACGTAATCCGTTGAATATAATACGCACTTTTTTCCAGGATTTTTTACTGTGAGAAAGTTGCGCGTATTATACATCCCTATAGGATTTTGACATTTTTTTTCCTTAGGTAAAGCACGGGGTATCATACTGGCGTATTATCTATGCTAACCACAGACAGAACCGATACCCCTCTATACATCGTAACATTACTTCATTATCACATATATATTAATAAATCCTTGTTATAGCATGTTATTAAAGAAAATGTATACTAAAATTCTGTTTATCAATAAACTGTTTCAAAATGGCCTTTAAAAATTAATTTGAACTGGCTATTCTTTTTCTCCGTATACACCGCCATTACAGCTGTTATTAATAGAATGTGGGCTTGGATGGCCACGTGCTATTTGTAACCGATCTTTGAAAACAGCTTACACATCATTTGGCTCATTTTTAACCATTTTCATGTAATGTTAATTGATTTATTGCAAATTATTATAACTATAAATAATTCTATAATCTATTCCGTTAATTGAAGCCATTGTTGTGCTCCCCACCGCTAACGCTTGACACCTTGGTTATCGACATTCCTCTTAGACTATGTGTACAATACACAACACAACTATATGTGCACATATTTTATTATGTTCCAGGCCTTTAATTGATCACTTTGATCGGCATCATTTAAGAATTTAATTAGGTCCGTTATCTCCTATACCTGTACATCATTTTTCACTACACTGGGGTTATGTGATGACAAAACAATTATATAACGCATGTTAAAAGTAGTTGATTTTATTTACGGTAGACTATTTAATACTAGGTCTATTTAAAACATTGATTATGAAATAAAGATATTACCGCGATGTATTGGTTACAATAAATCCGTATCTAAAAATTTATTGTTTTTCTTATTTCCGGTAGTGTATATCCGCGATGAAATTGAGCGTGTATACAAAGTATAACTGCTTTGTTGATATACTCAGCATTACCGTTTGGTCAATTTTTTTTATGCGTATTATACACCCGAACTAGCTTTTTTTCATCACTTTCTGGCCCAAAGTGGGGGGTGCGTATTGTACACTACTGCGTATTATATTCACCGGATTACGGTAAATGGTGAAGATTTAGATATATTGTAATTATTTAAGAAAAGAACTTTTTTATCTTTTTATTTGTAGGAGATTGAGTTGTGTAGACCTTTTTTTGGTTTCTGGTCCCAGTCATCTGCTTTGTAATCTTTGAGACAGGTTCTGATCAGAGTGGCCAGGCGATCTGTCTCCTGCCGTCTAGTGCAGTACACAATGATTGACTCACAGGACGAGAACCTGTCCCCCTGAAGAAGTCCTATCAAAGCCTGGAAAACAGGTCCAAGAATTCAATTCATCACATCTCTTCTAGTTGTCTAATTCAACACAACTGTACATAAATTTTTAACATTAATTGAAACATGCACCAAGTTGACCTTCATGCCAATATACAATTTCTTACAACTGATATAGAAATAGGTAGAAATAAGGTTTAAAGATATACATGTTAAACATGATTCATACTTCATCCCTGTTTTCATCTCTGGAGACAGACAAGAGCAGATTTTTGGGCACTGGTGACCCTCGTATAATTGCATTATCAGTGTCAGATATCCCAAGATGCTTTGCTACATCCTGTGAAGTGGACAGCGTAGATGTAGCTGTCAGGCCAAGGAAACACTGAACTCCAAACTTTTCTCTGAGCACCTACAAAAATTAACATAATTATACATCTATCATTACTTGACAACATAGGTTTGCCAACATGAAGTACCAAATAATTACCATTCTAATAATTATATGCATGTACAATGTAAAGTATATTCAAAACATAAAAGAATTGTAATAATAAAAATGTCAAAAAACAGCAAAATATAACAGGTGAGCTATCATTTCATTAATTATATCATTCTACAAAACAAAAGAGCAAATTTTTCATTTATCAATACCTTAGTGAGTCGAAGATAGGAAGGTCTGAAGTTATGAGACCACTCTGACAGACAGTGGGCCTCATCAATACACACAAAGGATATGGGAGGAAGAGAAGACCTGCTGTTCAGCAAAGCCATCCCACCTCCTGCCACCGCTTCAGGGGACACCAACAGGAAGTGAACTTTGCCCTCTTTGACATTCTGGAGCACACTTTCCCTTTGAGCTGTGGTCATGTTGGTATGGAGGCATGCTCCCTTTACACCAGGTGGCAGGCCAGTCACCTTTGTAGGGAAAATAAAAAACAAAATGCTGTATAAAACTTTCCGTACATGCATATTCCTGGAATCTCAATAAATAAACTTACTTCCGATTTTCGGTTTACATTACAAAAGCTTTTTCAGAAAAGGTAAATCTATTGCATATAGTTTATGACAAAATAGTGGCACCTGATCCTCCATCAGTGAAACAAGAGGTGATATCACCAAAGTGATAGCCTTTGACCTCTGAGCATACAGATAGGCTGGCAGCTGATAACAAAGGGATTTACCTCCCCCTGTGGATAACACTACCAAAGTTGATAGACCTGTGGAGTAATAAGAAGCAGAACTTAGATACTGGTACATGTATATTAACAATGCAATAATTCTTATTCATGTTCTAATAAAACTTAAAATGCTGTTTTACTGTTTAATTCAAAAAACATATAATTGCAACCCTTTAGATTTATCAAAGGTTTCAAACATGTATCAGTACAAAATGTTGATCCAGTTACTTTAAATTTGTGATGGCCAATTTTTATGGATTGCATTTAACAGCTGGTTCATGGGGACATCATTCCACATGTTCACTTGTTTGAATGAATACAGACTGCATTTCATTAATTATAGGATGTAAATTCATTGGTGAGAGGCATCTACAAAATCTAGGAAAATTGAGCCACCAAGAATTTGAATAATTCAGCAGTAATTTTCTTCAACAATTGTTCCATTTTGTTATTTTGTGGTTTCTCCTCATAGAGAATCCTCCAGATTCTTACCAGCTAGAATTCTTTTAACAGCATGCTCTTGGCCTGCTCTGAATGCTTCAAAACCAAATTTCTTCAGTCCTTTCATGACAAAATCTGGAGTACCTGTGAATAAATTATGAACAGTATATTAATTGCATTTACAAGAAATTAGCCTCACCATTTTGTCCTTTTCATTTTATGAACAATTACTGTAATAACTAATCAAATTAAAATGTCTAAAATATCAATTCCAAACTGTAACATACAAATGCAACAAGTATCTAGATTTTCATCTTTCATTTCTATACCTTGGGCACTATACTCCTCATTTGTCAGTACAGGTGTATGAGGAGGAGGAACCCCCATGTCCTCTTTTGCGCTCCTCACGATTCCGGCCTGTATCTCCAGGTCCTCATCCATCTCATTATTTGGATCTGTGTTTGAAAATGTTGATTCATGAATATTCTAGTCCAGATCAATATACACAGTCAACACTTACAATGCAAGGAACATGGATATACAAAGACAATTTTTGTTATAATAAACTTAAGTTATACATGTATTTCTTTTCCATCCCTCTATCTTAAAACTTTCTAAAATTTACTATGAATACACAGCCAATTCATGCGCCATGAACACAGATATAAACATCACCACGTGTTTTGGGTATATTTATTATTGTAATATTAAATAAAACACTCAAACTTACATCACCAATTTGATATGTACTAATGGAAAATAATCTTTAAATTAAATCTATTCGTCAATAAAAAGGTTTTTTTTCGACAAAGTATCTGGCACTATATGTTTAGTCGCGGAAGCGAATTAAATACCATGTTAATATGGCTGTTCAATGTATGTTTCATATCCCTGACTTAGGGCGTATAAAATGGCTTTTAAGCGATGATGCACAAATATTTCATACAAATAGGCATTAATATCAATTTGTCTGCACCGCTTGGTGTGTTATGGGACCGACAACATCTAAAAATAAGCATTCAATGCTTAAATGAATCCCTGGGACTTCCTCATTAGCAAGCTTTGCTGTACCATTTATCTGAATGTTTATCTTAATGGTCATCAAAACCTTTTAGGTAAAAAAAACAAACAGATTAATATTGCTTTGATGCTGACAGAATCAATGCATCCTGTAACATAGTTAAGCGCAGTTTGTTTAATGGGTACTTAATTATATATAATGCATGACAATAAACAAAAGGAGAAGACAAAGACCAAAAATTCAAATTACCCGTAATGAGTTTAATTCAAAAACATTTCTCATACTTACTGTTTCATAAATAGGTGCAATGTCTATTAAACCAAAAACCCAATACAGCTAAATTGCCGCAATGTGGGGATGTAATATTTTATCCAAAATAGCTTTGAAATCACCAATTTATTCTGACGACATTGAACACAAATGACGCTGAATTGGTGACTTTCCCAATTCTAATTATAGAGTGGAATCAAAGGATGGATTTAATGTAATTACAGCAAGCACCAGTAATTAAAATTATGTAAAACAATTTTAAATAGTACCAAAGCTTTAACAGAAGTAGATGGTGTTTATTATCTTAAGAAAAACAAGAGGCCCATCACTCACCTGAGCAAAATCAGCCATAAATAAAATTAGCTTGATGAAGTCATATACAAACAAGATATCTGTAAGCACATGCTCACTAGTAATATCCTGCTCTGATGTGAATATACAAAATAAGCAAAGTCGACATCTAACACGAAACTGACGCTCAAGTGAGCTAAAAAATACTATATACGATATGAGTCAAATTTGCCCCCTCCCCCAATCACCATATTTTAATGTTTTTCTATTACATTTAACTTTTATATTATTTTTTAGAAGATTTGATATTTGATATATGGTATTTTTCACCTCTTTATTTAATTCAATTGCACTCTTTGGAAGTAATTGATGTAAGAAGTGACGCTATTTTTGTAATTCAAATTCAGTCAAAAATTGACATTTTTCTTATTTTTCTAGTTTGAATCGGAAGTATAGAGTGACACTTTTAACTAAAAAAATTTTGTTGTCACTTATTAGTTTTGGATTGATGCATCTCTGATGAAAATATTTGTTTGTTAAAGCATGCACTCAATGTTTTCAGAAAGAAAAACTGCTTGAAAACAACCAGTTTCATGCTAAAAATATTAACTTTATGATGTCATATTGCTAAATTGTGGGCACTTAATTCAAAATGAAACTTATAAAAAAAACTTCACATGTATATCTGTACAAAGAAAGCAAAGAATTACAGTAAAATGATGATGTTCATTTTAGGGGGTCATTTTAGGCTCAAATTATACACACACACACACACACACACACACACACACACATACCGTAAAGTCTCGTGTATAATACGCACTCGGTATAATACGCACCCCCAAAGTTGGCCATAAAATGCAAAAAAACAGCAGGTTCTATGTATAACACGCACCCAAAAGATGTTGAAAGCGCAATTTCTGTAATTTTGGGATCAGAACATAGCTCAAGCGATCGAAATCGCGGCTGCCATTTTCCCCAAAAACTATAAATTTTTAATGATAAATTTATAACCCAAGCGCAATTACTGTACTTTCCTGATTGGAACTTAGCCCAAGCGATATTAGTGTCAAAGTCTCACCAAAAAAAACACCCACAAGCCGTTTTTATCGTAATTAAATCCAAGTGCAATTAATTATTTGATAATCTTTATGATGAAAAGAGTACAATGTGAAAATGAAAATGAAATGGGCGGAGTTAAGAAAATATCTATTTTTTTCGTTCTTACGATTTTACATAAAAAGGACGATATGATTCGGTATCAAATACATGTATCATCTGACACTTCAATGATTGGTAAAGAAAGAGTTTCTTATATAACATCGTTGTTGAAGTTGAAAGTCATCAAGTATGCAGAGACAAACGCCAACCAAGCTTAGTGCTTAAAAGCAATAATGTTTGCAGATCTAAACCAAAACAACATCAAGAGAAGTGATTTAATTGATTAATTATGGTCAAACTCTTTGATTGTTGTTAAATAAACAATGTGAAGAAAGGTATGTATGTCGTATATTGTCATTATCAAGTCGTACAAATGATCGATGTATTTTTAACAGTGTCTGTGTAAAGCATAACTGGAACAAAGCAATCAAGTTAAATCAAATCATAATAATTGCTAATCTTCCTGCACTTGAGAACACCCTGTGAAGTCCGACACAAGACAGGTGCAGGCTTCTGACACCGGAAATTGTTAAACAAACATTGACCACGCGCCGAGTCAATAGGTGGCTGCTTATGTAATGGGAAATACACCGGCAATAACTTGTTTGACGCAAGGAATAGTGGTCAGAGAGGATAAATATTTTAATACATGGAAATAAAATTAAGAATAAGGTATTTCTGACAAATTAAGTTTAGTTTACACTCATACAACTTGCCTAACATGCGATATCCTTGCATAACACGCGATATCGGCAGTCATATTCCCGCGGTATCCAGAATCACGGCCTGAAAAAATGGGGTAAAATTTTGTTCCTATGAATAACAAACCCCCCCCCCCCACGTTTGATCAAATTTGGTTGAAAAAAAGTGTGTGTTATACATGAGACTTTACGGTAGTCTTTTTACGATTATTAGCATGTTTTAGTTGACACATGCAACTTTGTAAACAATTATAACTGTCTGATTACCTATGTCTTCATTCCAATTGATATCATCAAGATCAGCCTCATCCTCTGTAATCTTTGCTGTCCTGCCTTTGTCCTTTTGGCTGCTCTCCTTCTTCTTAGCTGGTTTATTCATCTTTATGCCTTTAGCCATCATGGCTGCCTCCTTCAGACTTGGGAAGTCCTCTTCAGCAACGGGGGCTACGTCTGCTTCTCCCCCATAGCTCTCCTTATTATCACCTGAAAGTTAATAAGAAAATCTGCTCACTCCTTTAGAGATCAAATATAACTGCAAAATTTTCATTTTTATCTGTTATCTTGAGAAAAATTTAGAATCAAAAACCTAATTCAGGTATGTGTCAGAGACAAAATTGTTTCAGGTTTCTTTTTCATAACTACAGATAATATGAAGAGAATAAAATACTATTCATTCTCTTTAGAGTAAAAAGTAAAATTAAAGAAAACAACAAAAGATTTATTGATAGAAATAAAGTCTCTATCTGATATCAAATGAAAATGAAAACTGTACAGTCTAATCATATATCAGACTTTCTATCATGTAATGGTATATAAAGACTACATGTAACTGTATAATTACAACTGGACCGCAAACTGATGCTTACTTGGACATTTGTTAGCCCAGTGACCTGGTTTACCACACTTGAAGCAGTTGTTGCCATAGCTCGCGCTGCGTGATTTCATCTTCTGCTTCCACTGAAACCTCTTGTACTGTGGTCCTGTCATCCCTTTTCCTTTTCTTTTGTAGGTCTTTACTTTCATGTTCAGCTTCACAAAGTTCCCAACGGAAGATGAAGGCTTACTTCTGAAAATGTTAAATCCAATTTTGTCTATTGCTAATGAAATGCAATTACAGACACACATTTTAAAAAGGGAAAATACTGTTCAAGGAACAGTTTATTACATTTTTACCTTGACATACTTCAATATTTAATGAAAGTTCAGAACTTTATTGATAAAACTATAGAAAATTAAATCACACATATGTGTATGTCAGATTAAATAACATTAAACATATCTAAAAAGTTATATGTGACCATCTACTGGGTTATTCAGATCCTTGTGTAGTGATCTACATGAGCAGATCAAGGTTCTGATATAAATCAGACTGCCTAAAACTTGCATTGCGATTCTGATTCAATTGGTAATGTGCAGATTACACAAAACTTACAGAAGTTTATTTTAATTTTTGGGCTGACACAAGTTAAAGAGAGATCTGGAAGCTATAGAAACAGCCTGCTTCTCAAGGCATGGCATGAAGCGGTGGGTTACCTAGACACAGAGGAGACCTTTGGTCCTGTGGATGCACAATCTTCATCACCCTCTGCCAACTATAATACAAGGAAATCAATTTCAAATCATTTAAATTAGTACCCATTTATCCATAAATTAGTGTACAGTAAAACTCGGTTATAGTGAAGTCCTAGGGACCAATGGATTTACTTGTTATATCTGTAATTCATTATACCCGTATAACGAATTCGTAATGATAACTATAGCGAATTCACTATATACATGTTTTCTTTCACCAAACTACATTTGCTAATAGAGGCTTAGAATGAAAATACATTCTTTTTATACCTTTGATAATTGGATTGTGTATTAAAGAATTTATGTTAAAATAAATAAATTTTAACTACTATGGTAAATGGTAATGCTGACTTTTTAAACTGTAAAGAAATTTGTTATAAAAGAGTTAAATTTTATTATTATTCACCTCTTACAGGTCTCAAAATCAGTTCGCTATATCCGTAAATTCGTTATATCCGAATTCGTTATACTGTAAAAATTTGCAAAGATTTGTTAACAATTTTACTGGGGACTCAAAAAAAATTCGCTATATCTTAGATTTTGCTATATCCGTGTTTGAACTAAACGAGTTTTACTGCAATAGTGTATAGCCAAGTCAATGTGTCGCCTTCATAGACTTGTGCAAAGATATTTACCAAAATTCATTTATATAACTTGCATGCAAAGTGATTATATTTGTATGAAATAACTCACATCTACAGCGTCCCCAGTTTCTAGTTTTCTTTTCTTAGATTGTGCATTTGTATCGGTTGTCTTCCTTTTCTTCCTTTGCTTTGGAATTATGGGTACATCCTCATTTTCACTGACTTGAATCTCTGATAATTTTGGTTTGTCATTGTGCTCAGATATTTCATCACTATTACTCCTGACTTTTTCACTTCTCTTACTTTTTCTGTTCTCTGGTTTTGAAAAACTATTGTCCAACATTCTATTATCACAAACATCAGTGGTTTCATTGTCCCATTTAACATCTCTGAATTCCATACTTTCATCCATAGATACATTCTTACCATCCTCTTCACAATCTTTGGATTTTTTTTGGACTTTACGACTTGGATGGTAATTGCTATCCTCAGTGTCTTTAGAGACTTTTCGGATATTGGGGCTGGGGCAATAGTTGTCAAGAAATGAGCTTTCATTTTCTCTTTCCTTGTTCTTTGATACTACAGTCTTGGTAATCTCTGAATCAAACACTGAACAACCTAGTCCATCAACTTCATCAAAATCATTGACACTTTTCAATGGCCTTTTTTCTCTTTGTTGAGGTGTCATCAAGGATGAATCATGTCCTTCAATTTCTTCTGTCTCCCCTGACTTTCCATTTATGGAAATAGAAAACCTCTGCTTAGTTTTCATGCTGTACTTCTTTGTAACATCAACATCTCCCTGCTCACTCAACTCTGTTCTTTTAATAATTGTATTTTTTATCTTTAGATTATTAAAAATACTTCCCTTTACAGTAAATGAATCCTCTGGAATATCTTCCACTGGTTTGTCTGCAGCTGGCTTAAATTTAGCCATATTTTTTTTTGTGGTGGTCTTGTCCTTTTTTGCCATTTCAAACATCTTGGAACTTAACTTGTGCATAAAATTAGAAGCATCTGGTTCCCTTTCATCAGCCTGCGATGGCAGGGAGTGGTCGGTATTCATTTTCAGGCCATGTTTATCCCTGTTGAATTCTGTCCCCCATACTCCATCCTTAGAAATGTCTTTAAATTCATCAAAATTGTCCTTCATTTCTTCATTTTTGTGGCCTACCTCTTCAATTTTCCTTAGTGTTTCAATGTTCTGTACAATGAAAATAAATTAGGGCTGGGAAGATTCAGGGTTCATTCGATTTGGTTCGATTTCGATTCAAAATGCTTCGGTTCGTTTTTTTTTATTTGATTCAATTAAACATAGATCAGCCTTAATATTTCTCATTATAAATAAAAATTAGGTATTCGATTTGATAAAATAAAACTCAGTAAATGACAATATTGTCAGTTGCTGAATTACAATTATATTGAAATATTTTGGGGGTGTGAGGTGCACCGAAAAGTTTGGTGCACCGCAATTCATTCCTGTCGATTTCGGTTCGGATCGCTCAGTTGATGGAAAAGAAGATAAATCAACAGGTACAAACAGTTGTTGATTTATCTTCTTTTCCATCAACCGAGCGATCCGAACCGAAATCGACAGGAATGAATTGCGGTGCACCAAACTTTTCGGTGCACCGCACACCCCCAAAATATATCAATATAATTGTAATTCTTCAATAATACCCAATTGGGTCCCAGAATGAACCTCTATTGACATTTCAGAATAACAAATACCATAAGGGAAAAATTTATTTCAAAATTATGAAACTGTTTCAAGGTCCTATAAACAAAAGTATGGAATAAAAAGAATCTCAGATACTAAAGTGATGATATAAAATGTTTTACTAACAATCTGTGTTCAAAACATGGTAAGAAAACAATGTTCAATCCAAATTACATACTAAAGGATGTCTAACTCATATCTTCTCTGGTTAAGTTTTTGTCTTAGCATTATATACATTCATTACATATTTAGTAATAAATACCAGGGTTTTTGCATATGCGATACACTAGCTAACATTATAATACCCATATCAGTCTCAAGGGCCGATATTAATCTGCTGGGCTGATAGGGATCCGTATCGCACCCTTCTCAGAACTCCTCTGATATTTTTTACTTCAGAAATAATTAGAAATTTAAGGCAGTGATCCATACGTCACAAAACAACGTCTGACGTAATTCACATGTTATCGTCTTGGATATGTTATTACTATAAGTATGTAATAAATATAATAATACATACCAATCCTGGTATATGCCCTCGACCCAATATCAACCCTCGGGCCTTCGGCACTCTGGCTAATATTGGTGTCTCGGGCTGATACAGGGTGTAATGTGGAAAAAGTTATGTATCATTATCTATGTATGCTGTTGTGTTTTTCTATGATATTTGTTAAAGTATGTTAGATCCACCCTGGATTAATTCAGTTTCTGCTGAGTGATTCTGCTCTTACCTGTGATTCACTTAACACTCTCTTCAATTTATTGTACTGTATATAAGCATCTGGAAGCAAAACATTAACATTATAAACTATAAATGTGTACAGTATCACCTAATATTATGCTAAGATAATGTTTGTGATAAGAAACAATTATCATGCATTTTCTCATCTTCTAAAAAAAACAATCTATGAATGAATTAATGATATTTTTGGGGTCTGTAATCAAAAGCTACCTTCATCAAACAAATACATAAATAAGTCTATGTAAAAGTGAATACCTTGAATCTCCGGAGGTGCTGCTTTTATCTCATCCTGCAATGGAAAAGAAAATTTCAAAAAGGTATAATAAAGTCCATCCCCAAAAAAAACACAATAGGTCTCTTTTAACAGCCAACCAGACATATGTTTTGAAACCAATAGTGTCTTCTACAAAGAAGCACCTTATCAGATAATTTGATATCAATGCAAGTATGGAAACTGAAGAAAAATCGTTTAAATACATATAAAAGTTAATCTATAAATGTAAAAGGTAATTATCAGTTTCTCCATATAATTACTTACCCTTTGTGGTTTACGACCATTCTCTTCATAGAATTTGATCTCCCATCTTTTGAGGGCTGTTTTAAACTCTTTCATTTCTTTCTCTTCCATTGTAAGATGTGGAGCAAATCAACCTAAGTCCTTAATATTTTTATAACAAAACTTAAAATTAAACATCATGTACAATCATAACTTAAATATTTATGATGTGGTTATTCCTATGAGGATTCATTTCATTTTTACTTTCATTGCCCATATATCATAATCCTCTGAGAATCTCTCTGTTTAGGTACATGAATGATCATAACATACCAAAAGACATTAATATTGTACTACATGGTTATGATTGTCTCTCTCAGAAAATATGTCATTTATTGACCAAGTTCAGAATTTTATATAATACATTACCTAGTCTAGAGCGTTATGATATACAGTATATTGAGAATGTACAACTGAATATAGCAGTATAACATATTAATTTCAGACATACAGCTTTTTTTTAATTTATTTTCTTTTTATATAGGATATCTAGCTCCTTCTACTATAGATAAATAAACGCGGGTATAGTACTTTACATAATTGAAGCTAAGCGAAGACAAGCAAGGATTGCAGATTTTTAAATTCAAAATATGGTTGAGGGGGTGGGGGGGGGCTGCCCACAGCACTCCAGAAAATTCAAACTTCTTAAATTCACATAGTAAAGTTACCAAAAATATGCCTCAGAGTCTCAGACCCCCCTTAGCAAACAAAATTTTCCCTCAGATCCCCCCATCTCAAAGTTTGTTAATTTTTTAAACTTCTGCCCAAGGATTTTTTTTTCTGTTCTACAAATGGAAATTATTGCTAAAAGGCATCAAATGATCAAATAAAAAAAAACTTTTACCTTCTGGTTTGTTCCAGGGGTCTTATCAAAGTTTTTTTTGGATGCCCAATTTCCCATTTTGTCGGATAATGCCTATTTTTTATTTGACAAAGGCGGAAATGGTGATCTTTATAGTATTATTAAAACATTCAGTCATATTCAAGCAATAAAAATATCTAAAATATCACATATTAAGGGTCATAAATATAAAATACATGGTTACAGTCTTGAAATACATGTATTTAAATATATTTAGGCGGGGGTAAGAAAACGTGACAGAGGGCTAGGTTTGCTCCTCTTCATGTTTTCGACCCGAGCCCAAATAGCATATACTTCAAAACATTCATGTTTATTCTACAAAATAATATCAACGTTACGTCTCGAACGAGTTATTTTTGACAAATTTCGCTGAATATCTGCAGTTGAAACCATAATGCTATGGTGTCAACCAAGCAAAAAGATCACGTCACAATGCAAATGAAACACTGAGCGATAGCGTACTCGAACTGTACTCGGCCTCATTAACTTGAGGCTAATAGCTGGTGAAAATGAATCTGATTTCTCTAAACAGACGATCAACAAACATTTAAATATTGTATGACCACGGGCAGTTAATTGAATATTTGCGTGTCCATTGGGGGAAAAGGTGAGGGTTAATTACTGCAGCAGTCTAACGTTATTTCTCAGAAGTTCGAATATTTTTTTCTTTTTTAAGTATCTGTGAAGTCTTGAAAGATTTTTTAATGCAAACACAGAACACTGAACAATCTGCCTTTTGAAAAATATTTATTAATTATGGTGATTTATGTCAAAGATTTGAAAGTTAGAAGCGAGTTACACAGAAATCAGTAAATAATTTTCTACGAAGTGAGTACAGGGTCGGGGATTTGTTTCTGTTTATGTGTTAGACCGAGTCCGTATGACATTTAGACATGCTTATGACAACAGTTTACTGTCATTTTAACGAAAGAACATTCTATCTTTTAGAGCAGTTTATTAAATGGACTTGAGAAACCAAGCGATCTTACCTTTTGTATTTCTATTCCTTGAACTAAATTGTCGTCAGATCCAGCTCCTGAAAAGTAAACTATCAATGCTGAGTCTGATGTCGTTTTCCATCTTCCCGCAATTTTGCGTCCTCTGTTTTTTCTTGAACATCGATCCCGATTTAATAAAAATTTTGTTAAATATTTACATCATTGTCGCAGATGTAGAATTAAATACACTTGATGGTATTTACTTTTCTTCTTTTCTTAAAGAACTTAAAGTTCGTAACTAATATGCGAAAGATTGACGAATTAAGCGGGGTAAAATATACCTGCATTATGGGTAAGATATCTATTTCTTGATTTTTTTTTCAATACAAATTAGTATATGCATATCAAAATGATCAAACAATATCTTTTTAGGAGCCTTATTGTAGAGTCATCATGGTCATAGATAAACATTTTTTCACGGTCCGGTTTAGATTTAAAAGAACATATCTCAATAAACAAGAGTTGTGATTACCAACTTAATCATTATAAAGATTATCCAGCAATATAAGATTTAAAATCTTAAAATGATGAAAATATGCGGACAAAGTAGTATCACTGGTCTATAATGTGAGTAAGTAAATGGCTCAGTGATCAGAGCATCAGTTGATACCATTAAAACTGTTGACAATTTGTTTTTATTTCTTTTGTTAAAACAAAGATATAAATGCTAATTATGTCTCTGGTTAAAATAATCGACCCCATTTAAGTTGGAATTTCTGATTTTGTGTAATTTCATCATGTTTTGAAACTGTAAAGATTACAATTTTTTAATTGTATTTTACGACCATGCAACAAATGGCGTTCGTGTCTTCTTGATACTGGTCCATGTTCTTATTAATTGCCTTCTAAATCTTTCATTTTTATTTCCTTAAACTTCGATTCGATGTTTCTCTGGTGAGCCTGCTTTCGAAATTTGTTGGCGTCCAAAATCAAGATCAATGCTATACTATATACTTCGTATACTTTATTTGTTATTCTGATGATGTAAATCTTGAAAATACATTCGTTTCAATTTCTCGTCGTTTGCAACGTGTTCTTACCATTAAATAAATATCTATGTACAAATATATATACAACTGAATTCACTATGCCAGTCCTTTTCATTATCACCACGGCCTCCAGACTCCATTTTCTCCGTTGGATCCGCCACTGCTTCCTGATGATGATGATGATCCGGAATATCCAGAATAAGACCTCCTCTCCAGACTTCCATCAGACGATTCCTCACTACTGGTAAACAGACGGACTCGTAGATCCGGAGATGTGTTCAGATTAATGTCGTATCTTCCGGACATGATCAGTTCTTCAGGGGAGAGGAATCCTTTGGACAGGGACGGGAGACCGAGGGGTGTAGAGGTCCTGACGGGTTTAGTAGCACTAAATTCGACTGGGGTAGAGGTAAACAGAGGCTTATTGGTGTGGGAAGGGTGGGTCCATTCTTTTGGCGACTCATGGTCATAAGGGGAAAGTTCTTTCAAACCTCTCATCTTCTCACTTCTTGTGGCGGCGTCATCTTCACCAAATACGAACACCCGTGATGCAGAGCCGCACATGATGCTGTCCGACTCTATGTAATCGTCTGCTTCGAATTTGACGTCTTTGATGGCTCTCTTACCGCTGTACCCACACTTGTAGGCAGGGGTCGGGAAAAGATGACCCGGGTAAAAACTCTGATTGGTGTGGGTATGAACTTCTTGTGGGTTGTCTACAGCTTGTGTTCTTCTGGTGCAACTGAACGGATCAGACGGGTTTCTTGTGTCCGGTGTAGCAATGCCCCAGTGGTCCACAAAACGTTTACCTGCAACATTGAAAAGATATGGTTGAAAATATCTTTAAAAGTATGCCTTCGTTATCATATTTTTTTTTTCATTTCCATAGGATATACTCACAGCCTGGACATAAAGCCGTCTCGCCTTGTTGACATTGTATGCACTTCGTTGTATCTCTGTGTTATGAGACGGCATGCGGTTTACTTATTATAGGTTCCAATAATTCATAATTTATAATTTTCAATAGAATATGTGTACACTGTTGTTATCAATTATGAGCGCTTACCGATATTTTGCTGATGCATTTCAATCAGGTGACCGATCGTCATTTCTAAAATATCAGCTTTCTCCATTTTTGCAAATCGTTTTTCCTGCAAAATCAACAGAACATAATTTATTAACATAATTTTTTTGTTTAGAAAATGTGACTTAAAATTACAATTCTGAATTAAACGGAAGATCACTATGAAATGACTCACGTCTTTGCCTGTGGCTCTCATTACGATGTTCTTCAATTGGACCAAACATTTGTTGATTCTGTCCCTTCTTCTCTTTTCTGTGACTGGTTTGCTGGCCTGATTAATAATAATAATTTAAAAAATATTTATATTCCAATTACAGTGTATATTATATACAATATCAAGGTACGATTTCTGCTCATGTAAAACAATAAAAAATTCATGTATTTGTATGCGTTTATTAAAATCATCATTAAACTTTTTACGCATATAAGCATTGATTCTTTTTTTCATGAAAATTTATTTGAAATATTTATAAAATAAAAATTACAACTGTTTTACCTTTTTGCCGACCATTGGAATTGCACCCTCACGGACTGATAACTGTTTCAACAGTCTCCCCCCGACAGGTTTCTTAGCTTTCTGAGCCTCCATCGTTTATACTTGTGATAATGTTCGAGATATATTCTTATTGGAGGGTGAGAGTTGATTGTGATTTGCAATGGCCATATTTCTGGTATTTATACTGTCCAAGAAGTATATTTCGTTAGTACTAGGTGAGAGTACTGTATGCCAGGTGATGTATATACAGTTAGTTTACCTGTGTGTACTGGGTGACTCATTAAGACATCGACACAATAATTAGTGTTGATTAGTGACCATGTATTGTTTTTTGGCTGATTGGTGTACTCATTGGATTATTTTTTGGTTTTTTGTTTTCTCTATATATCTAATTAATGACCAAATTAATATAACAATCGAGTTACGGTCCGAAAGAACAAAAGAAAAGAAAATTAACTAATTGTAATTTCAATAATCAATTTGAATGAATATATTTTATATCTTTTACAGACATATTGAATAATTGTTTTTTTTTTTTAACTTTAGACAGCTACTAACTTCGCTTTCTACATAAATTTTAAATATTTAGTGGTTTTTATGGGTAGGGGTGACACACAATATATCAAATTTTATATAAGTTTGGAAGCTTTAGAAATTTGAGTTAAACTATATAGAATGTTGCATCAGTCTCGGGCCTTTTTCTTTGTGTTGTGGCCGTTTTGCTTTTATTGTGAATTTTATTTATTGGAAATTGAAAAATTAAATAAAAATCATTAGGTGAAAATCAATGAAACCAAATCGTTCAAGCTTTTTATTTGTAGAGTACATTGGGTATACATAATTAATACAAATACATAGTGTTTGTGTTGTTTTTGTGTAAAAGCATGGATGCATTTAGAACATTGATTGAGTTCCTTTTTTCACCCAGAACCATGCTAATTTATATATATATGGTACAAAAGGACAATGAAAAGAAGTCATACGTTACAAATAATTAAGGTCAGAATTACAAATTTAAATACATGTACATTACGTGAATGAAAATGAGCAGAAATGAGGAAATAAGATAGCAATCATAGAGGACGAACAAATTCAAATATCTTCGAAAATACATATTTAATTTAGTGATTTTTAAACATCTAACTTTGTCCCCTGGTCAGTAAATAGAAAATTTGGTCAAGAATGGTAATTTTTCGAATAAAAGACAATGCACCACACTCGATATTATAATAACATCCCTCAATTTATAGTGTACTTAACCTTTAATTGAGTGGAGAACCTACCTAATTTCCAAACTTAACAGATAGGCCTACATGTAAATTAATGTAACAATTAACGTGTGAATGAAAAAGATAGGAATCCTTAATAATAGATATAAATAGCATATTGATATTGTTATTAATGGACGTTTTACACGTTATTTTTACCTCGATTTCCCATTTCCTAATAACTTTACAATAAACAACTAGAAGATAACAAAAAATTAATTTGTTTATATTTCTTGAAATGTACAACCAACATTGAATAATAGTACACGTTCGTATTTGCGCAATTTAGGTAAATATATTAAGAATGCTTTTGTTATCAGAAAATTCCATGAATAAACTTGCCTCTTTTTTAAGTGACCCGTTTATATGTATATTAACATGTGTCAATAATATCAATTGTATTGTATAGTATCACACCAGTAATCGACCAATGAAAATAAACTTAATTGTAGTTCCATATAAACTTAAGAATTATTTTTTCCTTCACTGCATTTTTACATTTTCTTTTACTCAGTTAAAAAAATTTTTTTGTACCACTGAGTAGGATATTTTATGTATTTCGTTAGATGATGATCATTTTTCAAAGGCACTACTTCTTTCAGGGCATGTGCAGCAGCTTCCTGTGGAGTGTGCGTACTTTTGGTCCATGTTGGACACAACCTGCATATTTTCACTGATGTTCAATTTATGTTCATTTTACATACCCTACATATGTACATTATTGTGTGTCAGGAGTTAATCTGTCTGAAACCGATTAACGCCCGTCTCCAGCAAACACTAGCACGGCCACTATTTAACCTCTGGCTTTTCAGACATCTACATGTACGTTCTGGATATGTAAGAAGTAATCAACTATATGTAATGCATTCAATCAATAATCATAACATCATTTTCATTTATTCATTCTTTATTTATTTACTTCCAATGGAGACTTTCAGTGTAAATGTTTTAGTAACTATCATAAAAAAAAATACTCCACATTATCACAATGAAGTGCACGATCGTTAGTCCTGTGCCCATCATTTTTATTCATTTATCTACAAGTCGTTGCATATTAGATTCTTTGATTCAAGATATCAAGTAAATGAAAGTAAGATTTAAATTGTTTATTTTTATATATGGGTAATGTTAAGAAAGAATAATTTTCAGAAGAATAATTGATCTCAATAACTCTAATCATATACTGTTACTCTCTGATGAAAACTCGATTATCGATATGATCATTAATTAAATAAAGTGAAAACAAAAAATTAATCAATTAGTACACCAATCAGCCTAAAAACAATACATAGTCACTAATCAACACTAATTATTGTGTCGATGTCTTAATGAGTCACCCAGTCCACACAGGTAAACTAACTGTACATACATCACCTGGCATAAAGTACTCTCACCTAGTACTAACGAAATATACTTCTTGAACAGTATACATACTGGAGACAGGGCCATTGCAAACCACAATCAACTCTCACTCTCCAATAAGAATATATCTCGAACATTATCACAAGTAAATACGATGGAGGCTCAGAAAGCTAAGAAACCTGTCGGGGGGAAACTGTTGAAACAGTTATCAGTCCGTGAGGGTGCAATTCCAATGGTCGGCAAAAAGGTTAAAAAATTGATAAATTAATTCATATTGACTAAAGTTAATTAAAATTAATGCTTATAGGTCTAAACAGTTTGATGATCTATGATTTTCAAAAATCCTATTGTCATGCAGTAATTATCCTGCTTGTCTATTAATATAAACCAATTAGACTTTAATTTTGAATATGTGTAAAATAAATTGTACTTGAAAAAACACTATAAATATTTTTTATATATATATGCAGGCAAGCAAACCAGTCACAGAAAAGAGAAGAAGGGACAGAATCAACAAATGTCTGGTCCAGTTGAAGAACATCGTAATGAGAGCCACAGGCAAAGACGTAAGTCATTTTCTTAATCAATCATGCCGATTAATTCAAAATTGCAATTTTGAATAGTAACATTTTCTAAATAAATGTATGATGATAATGATGACGTTTTGTTGATTTTTTTAACAGGAAAAACGATTTGCAAAAATGGAGAAAGCTGATATTTTAGAAATGACGATCGGTCACTTGATTGAGATGCATCAGCAGAATATCGGTAAGTGTTTATACTTTCTAATTTAGTATTTACATAAATATTCTATATCTTTGTTATAAATATCAGATGAATTATTTATAAACTTTATGTTGTCTTATGATAGAGGTACAACGAAGTGCATACAATGCCGAATCGATGAGACTATTATGTATCCAGGTTGTGAGTATATATTCTATGGAAATGAAAAATAAGAATAACTAAGAAAAACGTTTTATGAAATTTTCACCTGTATATTTTCAATATTCTAGGTAAACGTTTTGTGGACCACTGGGGCATTGCTACACCGGGTACAAGAAACCCGTCTGATCCGTTCAGTTGCACCAGAAGAACACAAGCTGTAGACAACCCACAAGAAGTTCATACCCACACCAATCAGAGTTTTTACCCGGGTCATCTTTTCCCGACCCCTGCCTACAAGTGTGGGTACAGCGGTGAGAGAGCCATCAAGGACGTCAAATTCGAAGCAGACGATTACATAGAGTCGGACAGCATCATGTGCGGCTCTGCATCACGGGTGTTCGTATTTGGTGAAGATGACGCCGCCACGAGAAGTGAGAAGATGAAAGGTTTGAAAGAACTTTCCCTTTATGACCACGAGTCGCCAAAAGAATGGACCTACCCTTCCCACACCAATAAGCCTCTGTTTACCTCTACCCCAGTCGAATTTAGTGCTACTAAACCCGTCAGGACCTCTACACCTCTCGGTCTCCCGTCCCTGTCCAAAGGATTCCTCTCCCCTGAAGAACTGATCATGTCCGGAAGATACGACATTAATCTGAACACATCTCCGGATCTCCGAGTCCGTCTGTTTACCAGTAGTGAGGAATCGTCTGATGGAAGCCTGGAGAGGAGGTCTTATTCAGGATATTCCGGATCATCGTCATCACGAAGCAGTGGCGGATCCAACGTCTGGAGGCCGTGGTGATATAGGAGAGGACTGACTGACATAATGCATTTGTAAAGACTTGAGAATTGTATTTATTTGTACATAGCTATTTATTTATAAGAAATGATATATAAGAAATACACACATGTAAGTGACGAACGAGTAAAAAAGTAAAAATTCACAAAAAAATGTGCTTGGTATGATTGACTTTGTTGGAATAATAAATAAATTATACCCTTTACTTATTACAAGTTTGAATTTCATTTCTTTGCTGAACAAACATAAAATTGAATATAGCAGGTTCTTCGATAGAATGAATATTTTTTTTTACTTTACGAGTGCTGCATATATCTATACATAATTTAACATGGAATGCATTGGTAGTAATAAATATAGAATGCAAAACGTTAACCATGAAAATATTACTTCCAAATCAAAATAATGAACCACGCCTAGGTTCGGATACAAGAAATGCAACTTACTAATATTTAGCCTTCATAATGTATAGGTGCATTTTACCCGGGCTAGTTAACATCGGGGTGAGTTGATATAGAACTGAGTGAACTAGGATGGATGGGGGAAGAGATTAGCTTTCTACTAGCTGGAGTAAACTGGTAAAGGTTAGTTGATAGATGATTCGTTAAAAGCTCAATTTTTTCATAAATAGGGCAGATAAATATAAATCACCAAAATATAAAAATATAGATTTTTATAGATATAAAATTATCCTGAAAATGCATATAATGCAACACCTGTCCCAAAACTTTCCTTTCTCTCATGTGTAAAAAAAATAGGTCGGCGAAACCTTCCCTTGTCCTGACACCAAATTTCTGTTAGTGTTTACGAGCTGAAATTCAATCTGCCGAGCGCACGGCTTCGCTTTACCAGTAGCAGGTGCTTTCACGAAGAAAAGGTATTCAGATTTTCCCGCCAAGTATACACAGTATTACTTCCGGGTTAATACACAAGAGTTCTACGTCACAGTTTATGTGCACAATAATATTCATGGCATGACAAACATAGCAGTCGAGATGGAGGAGCCCTTTACGAATGACAGAGAATCGTTTCAGCGGTTCCTGGCAGCATTTTGTAAACGCATCAACGACAATGAAGACGATAGTGACATTTTACCATTTAGACCTCCCAACCGTCATTTAACTCTAGAGGAATTACAAGGGGAATGTTTTGATTGGAGTTTGCGTTACTTGGGATTACAGTGAGTTTGATCCAACTGTGTGTTGTGCGAGTGCATAGATGTAACCCGGAGAGCTTGTCATTTCACAGGTGTTTTTTGTAACAGTCAGTCTGTGGTAGGAAGTTTAGCTTGCAGAACTGATAAGTTTATATTTTCAACTCCACTCAATATTCATAAAAAATTCAATCCATCATCCGTCCCTTTGCATAATAAGCTGTTGGAATGAGAAATATGAAAACAATGTCCTTTTTATTTGCAAGCATAATAAAATTCATCCAACGTTTCATTGAGGTCTAATAGCTGAATCGTAGGTATAAGTACTTCCCAATAATTCCCATTGTTTGTACTATAGCGTTGGGCACTATATATGGGATGACCCATGTTTTTGATATTAACGGTATAGGGTGACATTCTTGCCTGTTACAAATAGAGTGTTAACATTATAGCCTGGAACTTTTTTGTTGATTAGGCTCAAACAAGGAAGCAGAACATGCCATAACAGTATAATTAAAAATTATACATAATAAATTTATTGAACTGCATGTTTTAAATAAAGTAAGAGTTTATGTATAGATTTAGTATAGGTCCAGTCTAGGGGAATGATCAAGGTACAAAACCTTAAAGATGATATAAAACTTCAATACACTTTACATATAGAATCATGTGCATACTTTTTTATGATTATCAGGGTTGGGTGAAGTGTTTTTTAGCTGAGATGTTCCCTTGGTCTTCTGATTTGCAGATTTAACATCTTTATATATCTGTATTCTTTATCATACCAAGTTGGTGTCTTCTAGCTATTGATAAAGGATTATCAATCTCTTTAGAATTAGTATTTATGAAATTGATCAAATAACCTGTCTTTTGCAAATGATTTGAGAACCAGTTGTCTTTGCAAATTGTGAGCAAGTTTGATAAGATATTAAGATAAGAATTAAATATCAGAATAACTCCAGCTATTTAATCACTACAGAAATGTATAGGTCTAACAATGATTTTCGTGTAGAGTAAGGTGAAGAATTGTTTGGACCACACATTAAATTGTATAATGATTTTTAATTTATGAAATTATGATTTATAAGTATAATTGAATAATTGTAATTCAATTTTTTTTTGTACTCCCCATTTCAGTTTCTTCACTATGTATCACATATAAACATTCTGTTGGGGGGGGGGGGGGGGGGGGGGGGAGGAGGGGATAACAGCAGCTTTACTATATACCTTGTTTTCACTTGACTTTTACTGACCATTGCATTTTTTTTAGGGATTCATCATATAGTTAGCTATTTATTATCCGTAGGATTAATGACATTTTTTGCTCATTATATAATAGCCAAGGATGTCAAAAAGAATTCCTTATTGAAGTTATTGTTTATTCTAGTACCCCCATATTTTCAAAAGACTTGAGGTTATTCATAAAGACAGCTAAATAAACTTTAGCTGCATATTCCTACAGACAATTAGCATGAATCATAATGGTATGAGTAAATTATGATTTATGTGCATTTAGATAATTTATATATCTGCCTAATCAAATTAAAAATATGATACACCTTCATTGGAATAATAAACCTTAGAAGACATATGTACATGTATGTTGAAAACATGCAAAAGAAACACTTGGCCTCAATGGAATAGTATAAACCAGCTACTGATTGACTGCTGGTGTGTTTTATTGGATATAGTTACATACTGATATTTTGTCTCTTTTGAAATTGAATTGTGTGTAGTCTAAATGATTCAAACAAAACCTGCCATCAAATTGGCTAGTTTACAAATTGAAAAAAAATTATACTTAGTGTTATCAAATTGTTTCCTGATTTAGACACATTAAAGCTCAGAAAAGGTTGCATTTGAACTCATCAGCATTTTATCAATACATATATTGTAGATGAAATATAATGACAATTTTGAAACAAACAAAACTAAGTCTGTTTATGCATAAGTATACTAGGGTGCAGAGATTTGCCACTTTGAATGGGGGATTTCCTGTGTAGAGATCCTTACACTCAGTTTCCCCTGTAAAAGGAAGAGGAATATGAGACACCTTTTGACAAGAAATCCAGCAGTTGCTATTTATATCCTTAATATTGACCTGGACATATTTCCATTCTGCTTTAATTAACAGCCAAGAAATTGCAGTCACTATCTATCTGAGGAGAAGTGTACAATATGTTTACAGTTGTCTAGTCAAATAAGGCTTAGCAAGGTTGTATACTAATTTTCTGTGTCAAGAAGTAGATAAGTTTTTGCTTGCTCGGGGCAGGTGTTTGTCCTGATTTACTGGTGTAGACTGTAGAATATATGTAGGGTCAGTGCACTCAATAGTTGAAGAGCAAGGTACATATATACATGTATAATTATGTATATAGCAGTAGTGAAGCTGCATCAGTGCTGGCTTTTTTTACATGAATTGTCAAAATATGATAACCAAGCAGGAAATTTGTAGCCCTTCAGTCAATACCTTTCAAAATATCTTAATATGAATCGGAAGCAGTTAAATAGTTCAATAAACTATAATATTTCAATTTCTAAATTTTTAACACACTTCCGAATTTAATGAAACTCTTCATATTTTGATATATATATGTTATTAAGTTGAAGTGCACATTTATGCAGTGTATTAAGCACTTAGGTATGCAGACAGCTTATTGTGTGCAATGGACTTTGGAACAGTATTATATTAATTAAATAATTTTTACACTTCACAATTTCATTAAGAGATATATTTAGATCAGAATGCTGATAATCTAGTTTCAACAACAAGTTGCAAATTTTTATTAGAAATGCACTTCAAATTTATTAGCCTTCTGAATTCATGAACAAGGTAGTAATTTATTTTGTTGGTGTCGTAAAAATGAGCCTCATGTTTGATGCAATACTTGCAAAATACAGCTCTGTGCTATTGTAAATTTGTGTAAAAAATTTCTTATAAGATTATAAGATATATTTATTACTACCAACAGCCATATGAATTTAGATTTCAACTACAACAAGTGGATCTTCTGCGTTTTGTTTTAGAAGGTCCTTATCTTAAAGTTCTATCTGCAGAAATTGAAGGGAAAATCACTGATCCTTCAATGAACATAAATGAATAATTTTTACTTGTTAAGTTTGAGGTAATGGTTTTCAAATCAATACCTGTACTGGTAAAGTCACAGCCATATTGCAAGCTAGGCTGTGTTATATGAGTAAAATCAATTAAGTAGAATATTGTTTTATTCTGTAGTTTCCTTATGTTTCTTCTCGATGCTTGTTTTATCTTTTTGTCGGTCCGTATGTTTATCTGTTACAAAATATTGAGATCTTTCGGAGAGTTTCCCTATCAGAAGTTTTGATGTTTGTTAGATGCATATTCTCCGGCACTGGACCAGAGCCTAGCATGAAGGGGAAAAGAAGAGTTAAATTTTACGGATGAGCAAATTATGCGGAGAGAGGAGATGTACTGAGGAGATCAGAAGTTTTAATCAAGAACATATCTGCCGACCTACTTTGTAGATTATTTCCAATGTTTATACAGATAAAATAAAGGACTCCTTTGACCCTAACCTCAGTTTTTTTTTTTTCAAACCAGCAGCTCTTCAAGAAGATTAGAGAGCAAGGTATTGGAGTCATGCCTAATGTTTATCACACATGGTGATCTTGAAGTAATAGGTTTCAAGGGCATATGTTTTTTGATGGATCATCCAAGAGTCTTTTGGATATGTACATTTACTAATATATGGAAAATTTCTAACGCTCTAAATGTCCAGAAACTCGCTGTGAAAGTTTTTGCATAAATTGTGAAGAAATTATAAATTCTGTTCAACTTCAAAGTAACACATGAATCAAACCACTGCTCTTTGTCTATACCCCCTGCTGAGCATATTTGTATCTCTGGTTTTGAGGGGTGTAGATGTGCATGACCTCAAAGTTTACTACAACCAAGTGTATCCATTCAGGGAGTGGAGGTACTACCTATCTCCCCATAAATCCAGAGCCTTGTATACCTTTCCATTTACATAATGGATCTGGTTTCAATATTTGGAGCTTGGTTAAGGAGGCATTTGATAGTGATTGCAATACATCAGAACAGAGTAAAGTTTGTATAGCAAATCAGAGATTAACCCTTGATCTTTTTAGGGGATATGAAGTTTATATTGAATTCGGAGGCATATTAGGTACCAGTTTCCCTCAGATATAAATGTCCTGTTAAGCTTTGTATATAGTCATGAACAGACCCACAAATGGCTGCTTTGGAATATCCTATGAATTTTAAAATCAAAATAAAATTCAACTGTACTTTACAAACAAAAAATAGGCAAAAATGCATGAGAACTATTGTAACACAGTTAATATTTGAGATTTTTACATTGATATTAGCTTTAAGATTTTCTGATGATTTATACATCATCAGTGTCAATGTTTTTACTTTTTGTTTGGTAGCTGGACAGTTTAAAGAATTCTGATAGAATTTTTTTGTCTTGCAAAGCAAACCCACATGGTTATTGAGTTTCAATATTTTTTGTCTGAATGAGTGGAAGAAAAATTTAATGCCGCCTATGTACAGATGTCTTATTTCTACTACATATGGAGCTCAAACCAGAGTCTCCCGGTAATAGTGTTCCACCCCTGGGCTACCACACCAATCCCTTGTTTTCTCTTCATAGTTTTTTCCTATTCCATGATTTTCTCCAACTTTTTGACAAAAGTATTTATCTATATACATCTCATGTAAATTACTGTTATGCTAGAACATTTATAAATGCCATTTTAAAAAAGAGCTTTTAAAAAGGTGTTCATCTTAGTACACTTTTAAGTGCACAACCTTTGCTTGCAATCCCTGCAGTGTAAGAACATTCTTAAGAATTTGCTTAATATATTATGCAGATATGCATTGTTATGCATGTCCATGTACCAGTATTTGAATCAGCAACCGTAGTGGATGTACATATTGGGTATATGTTCATATTAATAGGGAATCTTATGATATTTGTCAGGTACATGTATAAACTAATTTGTGAAAGCATATATGTCACTTTTAGCTCTTCAAAAGAACCCACCCTATAATATTTAAGTTTTGTCAAATATCTCCCATGTTTTATTTAATTAATACATTAATAGATTTTACAGAAAAACTAAATTTTTGAATTTCTTATCCAATTCAGAAAATGCCCTCCCACACTAGCGGCAGCTATCACAAGAGAGGTTTATGAACAGGCCAAGAAGATAGACTTCAGAGAGTTTGAAGAGAGACCCGAAGGCTCTAATGAAGTGAAAGCCAAGGAGGAAAACTCCAATAATGAAATCCAGCGCCCAGAATCTGGTAGAGAGTCAGATCAATTCATGTCTTAATCATTAAAACATCTATCATAATTAGATTACACAACTTGCTCTTTGTTTTTCTGTTTTATGAGATGATTTGCTTCTCTTATCTTTCCTTATTTAATACATGTAGTTGTGAAGATTATTTTGTAGATATATCAGTCAATGCTAGGATAACTCATAAAGCGATACTATTGAATAGCAGCAGATGTGATAGAAACAAAAAATTTAATTGCTTTCTTTTTATGTCAAATTCATATGGGTATTTGTTATTCTGTTAACAAGAATAAATTTATGTAGGAAAACATGTTAAAATACTACAATGACACAGTGTATCTGTGCCAGTCATATAATAAATAGAATAGAGCATATAATGGGGAATTGATGCAGGAAAATATATTACATGTTGACTGAGGGAAAATATAACATGTTGGTATTTTTTATTTCCTAGTTCTGGATGCCAGTACACTGATGGAACACATCATTGATATTGTGGATGAAGTGTGCCAAAAGTGGAACAAAGACTTGCCAGCAATACCCATTCCAGCTCAGGTTCATGAGTGCTACCACTATGAAATCAAGAACACTCGAAGAAAAATGGAGGACAAGCATGTGATGCTCCAAGACATGAATACCTTATTTGATCTCAAGGTACGGGTGCCAATGGTCAACCTCATTTACCATCACACGCCCACAGAATTGAGTTATCGACTTCTCTTACTACAGACTTACCCAACATTCATTTCATTCCTATTTAAGTTCAAATACCATTAGGAGATAGAGAAAGACAATAATTACAGTGCAAGATAAAGAGAAATAATTACAGGTTTTTGTGAGTGAGTCATTTCCTTTGAATATACTTTCTTCTGGTTGTTAGCATTTAACCTGGAGGCAGAAAAAAAGAATACATCTGTAAATATAAATTAGATCAATAATTCACATGGTGAGTTTGACAAGCCATTGTTGTTCTGCAGGATTATCCCCAGCAGTCCTACTACAGTGTGTTTGATGGCCATGCTGGTATTGAAGCAGCTGTATACGCCTCCAATCACCTACATATACATCTGCCGACCTGTGAGAAGTTCTCCAGCGATCCAGAGGCTGCCCTCAAGTGTTCCTACAAAGCCACAGATGATTACTTCATTAGAAAGGCTCAAAGAGAGGTGCTGCAGTCATATAAACATAGTTGTTTACCTTCTTTTACATTTCTAATTTCTAGTGTTTGTACCTTTGCAATTACATGTAGTTAATAAGAAAAGATATTTGTATTATATAAGTAAATCCTCCAGCAAATAAATGAATTTCATATTTTAAAGTATACATTATATGTAAAGTATTCTTGTATGTGATACATGGAAATATATATTACCTCCCTTTGCAATTTTAATTGTGTAAAAAGACTTACTTACACAATGAATTCTTTTTGATAGGGAATAAAGAGTGGCTGTACGGGAGTGACAGTGTTTATTAGGGATAAGATGCTGTACCTGGCCTGGCTGGGAGACTCGCAGGCCTGTCTGGTCCGAGATGGCCACGCGCTGTGTATCATGAACCCTCACAAACCAGAGAGACAGGTAGATAGATTAGGAGTGAAATATACTTCCCCTGTAATCTATTAAAATATTAAATTTGTCAATGATAAATTCATTCTCTTTGAAAATATATTTTGGATTTCAAAAGTGAAGTTCATTTTACAGCTACTTACATGTATATGAAAGCATGTGACTTACATTTTAATTTTACTCTGCTACTTAATTTGATAGACAAAATTTGATATAACAGACTCATAAGTGATGGTATAAAGGTACACAAACAGTGCCTGTTTTCATATTCAAAAAACAATATAAACCAGAAATTTTTCAGGATGAGAAAAGTCGTATAGAAGCTCTCGGTGGAGTTGTTCTGTACATGGGAACATGGCGTGTCAATGGCAATCTGGCCGTGTCAAGGGCAATAGGTAACCATGGAAACATAGCATGGGAAAACAGGGTCCAAACTAAGGATTGATGTCTTTATTTTTTAATTATTTGTAGTTTTCGAAGGGTAGACATGTTTCTCTGCAAGTTTGAAAGCTACTGCTAATCTAACCAGCTGTACTCAAATAATTCTAAAAAGAAATTATTAATAAATGCAATATATTAAAAAAAACAAGGAAGACTCAAATCCTTATTTTAGACTTTGTTTCCTGTTGATATTTACTGTGTCTTTGAAGTTATGTAATCTTATTTTGACAGGACGAGAGAGCTAGGATTGAACGCTTAGGAGGGTTTGTTCTTTGTGTCAGGGGCATTTGGAGGGTCAATGCCATTTTGTCTGTTGCGCGAGCTCTAGGTAAATTGTGTGGGAAGTGTCCAGGTGGAGATTTCTTTTGCTGTGGCATTGATATCTAGTACAAGAAACATCATTGTATAAGTAGCGGCAGCTAAATCATGCTTAACTTACATGCTGTTATACTAACAAATACATGTACTCCAGTTAATGAACAAAAGGTATGAGGATAGGGAGAAGGAATAATGAAATATTTTTACTTATTATTTTCAAATGATAGATCTGGCTTATTAATACATATGTAGTGTTTGTGTGAAAAAATGTATGGAGAAAAAATGAAAACCACTGCTTATTTTATCATTATATACTAAACAGTTACCAGTATTATGTAATTTGATATCATAGAAAATATTGTTTGATTTGAGAATGAACTTCAAAGTCAATGACAAAACAGCACTGCGCACTTAAAAAGTGACACACAGCTTTGTAGTATGACTGAAACTTGGCAAGCACTGTCACAGATATCAAGAAGTGGTTGAATTACAGTGCAAATAGTTGTATTTACAGCCGTATAAGGAAATGCTGGTCTGTTACCCCAGTGTGTTGAGGACGTTATAGGATAATATTACATAATTTACATTAATTGATTGTGAGATACATGTACTCTTAATAGCAACGTTTTGGGGTCAAATCAGTTTACCCAGGGGTTTAAAAGAAAGAAATTTCTGTAGGCATGTACATCAGCTTTTGCAGTAGTATGCAGTTTGAACATACTGTATTTCTTGGTTTCTATATACATATCTTTAGAAGTGAATAATTCTCAAAGTTCAATGAAGACAATAATAGCATTCTTGAAATGACTTGTAAATTGTAGTTTTTTTTTTTTGTAGTTGCAACTTTTTTTGTTGCATACCTGTTGAAAAATTTATTTTCTATTCCTATATTTTGTACATATATAGTATACATGCCTGTAGCTCACTTGCTTCATGTAAAATTCACAGCAACTGACTTACCCTTTTATTTCTATGTAGAATATGTAAAACAGTAGGAAAGAAAATAGAAGATGGGATTTGTATTTTATTCTACAAAAATGAATGGACAATGATTGTATCTGTTTGTATATCTGACATATAGGACCATTGTGATAATATTGTAAAAGAAGGATGTTTATGGGATCCTATGCCTAGGCTTATGAATTGTTAACCATCTTTAAAATATATGTACTTAAAACTGTTCCATATTTGACTGTTTGCAATTGATTTCTATTTAAAACTTATGTTGTTTTATTTAAGGATTTAAAACACTTTTTTCAGCTTAAGAGAACAATGAAACATAAATTACTCTATATTTCTTATCTTCCTATATACTTTCAGTACCGTGAATTGTCAGATAATTATAAAGTTTGTGTATTTACAGGTGACTTGAACCAGAAGAAGTTTATATGCAGTGATGCGGACACAACAGTCATTGAGTTGGAGGGTACAGAGGATTACATCGTCTTGGCCTGTGATGGCCTGTGGGATGGAATATCACAGAAAGACCTCCCTAGAATTGTGTACGACTATCTGCAGAAAAGCAATGGAGAGAAGTCTGGGGTAGCTCAGATGTTGGTAGAACTTGCAAAAGAAAACGGGTCCACAGACAATATTACTGTAGTTGTAGTGTTTCTCAGGGATAAAATAGCAGAACCAGTTATCACGCCAGTTTTTTCATTTGATAAAGTGTCCAACTCTCAGGGAGACGATGAAGCGGACCATGTAGATGGCAAAGAAGACTCCTCGGGGAAGGGGGATAACTCTGAAAATTCCTCTTCCAATGGAAACACAAAGATTGATGGCAACCAGCAAAAGGATGCAATGGATGATAGCGAAGAACATCCACAGGAAACTCAGGATAAAGATAACTCAGTGAAATCAGAAAATACTCCTCCTCTTCCAACTGATCTTGTACTTAAGAAAGAACCTGTTTTTATCATTGAAGACATTGTGCATCAGACTGTAGATGATCCTATAGTAGAAAATAAACCCAGGAGTCCTTCACCTAGTCCTGTATGTACAGGAACAGAAGACAATAAACCTGTAGAAGTCTTTCCTATTTCCAAGGAGGTTACTCCTACAGAGACTGTTGCATCTTCTGTTTCCAGTGTTCAGAAAACAGGTAAAAGTTTACCAAATGGAATTGGATTGTCTGCTTTCTTGTCTTACTTGCCAAATCAGGGGAGTACTATATCTGAGTTTACATATGGATTACAGACCAACAGCAAGCCCGGTTCTGTACCAAAATCACTGGGTCCCTTACTGGAAGATTTGCCAATTGTTTCCAATTATGTTATTCAGGAAGAGTTGTATAAAAAGAAAGAGTTAGGAAAGAAAAAACCCAAAAGAAATAAGAACCAAAAAAGTCGGGAACAGAATCGTGATGGTCATTATGTTGTCCCAAGAAGAGGCAAGAAAAAAGTTGATGGAACTGCCCCAGTAGTGTGGGCTTTTACTGGAAAGAACACAGCCTCTGTTCGAAACCATAAGCTGACCTCTCTCAGAAATTCCCAGAACTCCTCACGAGTAATCTTGGCCAATATTCTGAATAATGGTGCAGTTGACCCAAGCATTCCATCACAAACTAGTTCAGACCTTAAGTTCCTAGAAAAAATTTCAAAATCAAAGCATTTCATTGAGCCTGAACAGCAGAGCTCAGAAGATTTTCCAATGCCTCATAATATTTTTGACTATCCTCTGTCCACCTTTACAGCCTCTTCCAACTTGAAAACTAAAGCTACCTCATCCACCAAGTCCAATTCATCTCAAGGCACTCAGTCCAAAACTGATCCGAAAACTGTTCCCCCCGTTTCATCAATCGTGGCGTCCTCGAAAACTGTCCAAAATAAACACATCATCTGTTCTTACTGAACCCCCACCCACTCCTTTCTCCAACGTCAAAATTCATCCTTCATCGGATTGTCCCGATTAAACCAAATTATTTTTACTTGGTTATCAATCTTTATCCTTTGTGCATGCCTACAATCAGTTTGCAAAGACTATCATATCCTTGATAGCAATAATTTGATAATCAGATTCTTTTTTAACAAAAAGTTTGCTCATTTGATTACGTAGCAGAATTGTGTCCCTGAATGTATGTTCTCTTTTTGTTATCTGGTCATGTTTTCATGGAATTTTTAGAATTTTGTCAATTCTGTGATATAGAAATCATTGAACATGGAATCTAATATTTTATCCTCATTTATTTTGATAGTTTGCGAGAGGAAAAACAGCAGGTGACGTGTTTTTGTTTAGTTCTTTTGTTTGATGAGTGCTCTAATACGTTTTGTTTCTGTATTGATAATATCTTACACTAATTAATGATTTGTGATTATGGAAAGGTGTAAATGGTTTTATATTGGTGTGTAGCCAGGCAGCATTCAGTATAACCCAATGATCATGGAAACAGTTGGTGCTTTTTCAATTGTTCAATACACAGGCTTTTGATGAGTATACTTGTAATATCAATGTTGTTTGTTTTAATCAGTCATTTCTCTTAGTTGTCCAGTTCTTTTTATCATCAATAAGGCACATATTGTATAGGTGGATGAATCTATATGATCTCTCTCAGGCACTACCAGTGTAATGGTTAATCCTTACAATTATCATGCAATTTATTCTAGTCATGAGTACTTCTCGATGTATCGTAAACCAAGTATTATGTGCATTATTTTTATTTGCTGGTATATAACTTGATGAAGAACTTACATAATGTATCATTGACAAGTACTTTCTGTGTGTGAGCAGTCTTTTATTCGTTTCCAATTATATACAGTTTGCAGCAATAAATGTCTGTGAACAAAGATTGCTTACAAATTGTATGCATATGATACCAGGTTTACCGTACATAAAGCAGTATAAATACATTGTTACTGGGGTTAAATACATGCAGTTGGTATATAAGTATACCATGCAACAGATATTATTTGAGTTTCTGTGTCAATCCCTAACTCAGCAATACATGTAGTAAATATATATGTTAGTTTAAAGAAGAATTAATTGAACAGTATACAGGAGAAGGACTAATAATCCAAAATGCAGTTTAAAGTCAAATAACTCAATGCATGTATGTGATTTAAATGGCTCAAGGTTATTGATAGAACTTGAATACATCGGCAGGTACATGTATTAAAAGATAGATAGATTATTAGTTACGTCAATTGAAGTGGATATAGGTCAGTATAGATAATCTGTGAATTAGATAGGCTGTAGCTGTTTAATATGTTATGATGTCAATTAATATACATAAACTGGAGTGTTTGTAGCTCTATAACCTAACTCCTTTTGTAACTTATATAACAGTCTGGATGGTGATGGATCATGAAGAGACATTATCACAGGAATTTTTTTTTGTCTACTGTTATTTTAGTGGGGGAGGGGGGTTATTTTTAGGAAACAAAATATGGTTTACTTTTTTGAACATGGAAAAACATCTGCACTAGCCACAAAACTAAGTGCACATTAAGTTATTCAAATGATTGCTTTATCTGAATGAGAAGATGCTAGAATTTGACTGTAAATGGTAGACACATGGAAATATAATTTTTTTAGAAAAAAGTTTTTTTTTAATAATGGCAAAAAGCAAATCATTCTTTAAAAAATTCAAACCCTTTTTATGCATTTTTTGAAGAATGTTTGTGAATGATGAATTGAAAAAAAATTACCCATGTTTATATATGTGTATGTTAGTATTTTATGTACAAATGCCTCTGAGAGGGACTTAATTTTGAATGACTAGATATGACTATGAATTTTATGGTAATTAAGTTTGAATTCTTTGAAGACGTTTTTATTGCATTTATATCCAAGATATAATACTTAAATACACAGATATTCAACAATAAAACTAAATATGACAAAAGGGGGGTGACAAGTATTTCTTACTTTGCTACATAGTGAATAATGGTGAAACTATGAATTTAATGATTCAGCTATATTCAATATTTTCATACCATAGATGAAAAATGTCTTTGATATCAGTCTTTGAATCAGTTCATCTTAATTTTATTTTACCATGGAATTGTCTAGATCCCATCCCCTCTTTTTTTTCAATCATTACTTTTATGTGGATGTTTAATGTATTCATTATTTTGTATAATGTAAACTTGTATCATAAAATGGAGAAGGATATACTTGTATATTGGTCTTATATGATGTATTCCAGAACATTAGTCTATGAATTTTGGTGCATATCTATGATCATTAGCTGTTTAACTGTTTATGATGGCATGGGACACCTGTTGATAATATGTGGATAAAGGAACACTATATAATCAAAATATTTTCGCTGTTTTAGAATATTCATCAAATTTTACAATATTTGACCAAAAAATATGCTTTTAAAAATTTTGGAAAGGTAAAAATTATAAAAGCTCCAGCGGGATTTGAAGTCGTGACTTACAGATTCGTAGCTAAAGCTGTAACCCAGTATGCTAAGCTGTTAGATAACAATTTTGGGAAAGAAAAAAAAAATTATAAAGGCCTAAAATGGCCCCCAAAAATAAACATCATCATTTGTAATTCTTTGTTTCCTTTGTAAACATATACATGTAAAGTTATTTTATAATTTTCCTTTTGGTTCAAGTGCCCACAATTTAGAAATATGACATCACAAAGTTAACCTTTTCCCACCATTTTTCGATATTTTGCATAAAACGGCTTGTTTTTAAAAGTTTTTCTTTCAAAAAACATTGAGCGCATTCTTGAACAAACAAAATATATTCATCAGAGGTGTATCTATCCAAGACTAATAAGGGACAAAAATATTTTCGTTGTTCAAAGTGTCGCTCTATATTTCCCATTCGAAAAAAAGATAAGAAAAATATCAATTTTTGAATGATTTTGATTAAATTATAAAAATTGCGTAACTTCTGACGTCATAAACTGCCAGTGAGTGCCAACAATTTAAATAAATAGGTAAAACAGATATGTTATATCAACTCTTCTAAAATATAACATAACAATTTAATGTACCTGAAACACTTTAAAAATTGACGAATTATGGGGGCCAAATATGACCGATATCATATATAGTTCTTTATACTTGATTTTATTGTTTATTTTGATAGGGAGTACGTCACAATATGGAGGTTCCCATATTACGTTCATATTTAGTCAGAAGATAAATGAAATCAGTGGTTGGGTGTCATAATTTTACCCTCTACCCTCCCCTCACCATCTCTGCTGGAATTTCTTTTTTAGAAGTTTTGATACCCCATTTTGAACAAATTTCTGAATAACCATTTTTGCCTACAATCAATAAAAACCTTTTTTTAAGCTTATAAAGATTGATGATAGCCAGTTTGTTAAACTTTTGAGGCTTGATATTGGAGTAGCAAGTCTGTAATGATTTTGTCCAATGATATTCTGTTGACTGTTTTTGTGTTATATTTCTGCTGGTTTATTTGTTATGTTTGATTGATGTGATGTTGTTTGGATGTTAAAAAAAGACCATGTATAATATACCTGTAGCTTTTGGACGACCTTGTAGCCATTTTGTTATTGTTATTTTCTGTATACACCTGCAACAATTATACACAATAAATACTCTAATACAATCAGTAGGACTTATTTGTTTCGTTTTTAAGGTAGATCAGTACATATTGCAATGTTTTGTAGAATAAGTTTTAATATTCTGACGAAAAAATCAATCTGAAATTAACTTGTGAATGACCTTGACCTTTTCCAGTATTTATTATTTACTTTGACCTTGAAAGTTTTCAGTTAGTTGTACAAAGCCTGTCTTTTAACTCAGATATAAAAAAATGGGCACAAGGACAAGTATTCATACTATTTATCGAGAAACTAAACAGAAATATCAGGGTATTTTAATTACCTTTTCTAAATTACAAATTTTAAAATATTGGAACAGATCATAGAGTTACCTTCCTTGGCAGATGTCGGTTATACCTTTAAACAGCATGCCACATATTCAACATTTTGTCAACAGTTTAGATTGAATACATAAAGTAGATAAATACTTATTCAGATTTTCTAAGTAGTTTCTAGATAAATGTTACATGCGCATAGCATCGGGGGAACACTTTTCTTAAATTTACATGTAAGAAAAAAATTGAAATACTATGGAGTTGCCCCCCACCCCCTTTACGTTTTGGGGAACATGTAAAATATTGAAGTGAAAAACAGGAAATTAACAGTGACAACGAAGTTAAAGTAGATTTTCTGTGTAAATCCCCACCCCACCCCCAACGGATTGGGATTTTCATTATTTGCAAACTTGCCTTATTGCTTGTCAAGTATTTTTTTTATGCCCCCCCCCCCCCCCCCGCATGCTTTCCAAAACGATGCTACGTGTGGCTGTGTTAACTGATTTAATCGTTGAAGGGTTTACTTAACCCTTTCCACTACTATGAAATACATACAAGGGACTCTGAACAGAAAATTTGTTCTTATGTTGACAATACTAAGTATTTAATTAACATGTTTAAGTTCGGTCTTTAACTTCTCCAAAACCGTCTTATTGAGAAGGTCTGCAAACGAAAAGCAATCTGCCTTCTAGAAGATGTACAAAATGGGTAGCCTCTCGAGATGTTTGCTATAGTATGATGTTCGCAATAGTACCCCCCCCCCCCCCCCCTCCAAAATATTTCTATTATCCGGATACATGTACTATACGGGAGGAAGGGTGATATTGAACGAATAAAGCACTATCAAAGAATAAAGTACTTCGGTAAACATTAAACGCAGTGAAGTGATTCAACACTGATTGACAATAATTTCATTGATATGTCTATGCCAAACACCATCTAGTTTTGTGTCAAATAGAGGTCTGGAAATCATCGGAACTTGGAGCCTGAAATTAGTGGAGTGGAACGGTCTCCATTGATTTTGATCGACTCCATCAAAGATATGCATTTCGACAAGATGGATTTTAGATAAGATTTAAAACATCAGTGATTGCTACGGTGTGTATATGCCAGCATAAATGGCACACGAAAACCGTCTTGTGTTAATCTTATATACTTTGTATTGCGTCCTTCTGATAAGTTAACGAAGGGCATTTGTGTAATTTTGGGATCACTTCCAAATACAGTTCAATGTATTTGTGGAACAAGTTTGGACATACCCTGCTTGTCGAAGTATTCCTAAACACAGTACTTAAAAGCGTTTTACAGGAGCATAGGGGTCTATCGTTGAGATTGAATTCTATTGAATTAATGACCGCTATATAAAATTGTAAGCATTCTATTGAGCTTGACATTTTACATATATCAATAATGCCATTTACGTAAATTTCACCGATGATACAAATACCATTTCACTCAGGTTTAATTAAATGCCAATAATTCAAATACGTTTTTAAAAAAAAAAACACTTTAAATTTCATTCAACACAAAATCCCGCCAATGGATATAGGATGGTTTGGGCAAGTAAACTCGTATATATACGTCAATGGGAAACGTAATCCAAAATTCCAGAGTACTAAAAAAGCGGGTTATCTTTGCACACGGCAAGCGTACACAAAAGATCTCCTTAAGAAGGCAATTCACTCTCTCCAAAATTGCACCGATATATAATATACAGCTAAAGAAAACAATATCACAATCATTTATTATGGTATTAAATGAGCCATTTAAATGGATCAATAAATAGCAATATACACTCTCCGGATCAAGGAACAAAAACTCAAAACTTTTTAACAAATATGCAATCGAAAACATACTTATAAATACGATTCGCCAATCCTTCTACATCTTGTAAATACGGAATCCAACAATTTCTTTCAAATCTAACAATAAATAGTAACTAACAATTCTTAGCAAAAACGTTCAACTATCACAGATACTTTACAGTTTCCCGCGCAAATGTCACAAGTTTAATCTGCTGCATCTTAAAAACAAGGGCACGGCTTGTGTTGAGGGTAACAATTTTGTTTTCCAATTCATCAGTAAAGATATTTCAAGCGAAGAGATCGGTCAATGCTGCATTCCTTGCAATGAGGAGCACAAATGTAGCACAGGGGGGTCAGGCATTCGTAGCAACGGCGCATCAGGCGTTTGCATTTCAAATTCCCGCAATCGGTGCAACTCTGCTTGAAATGGTAGCAAAGTGGGTCCAAACAATCATCGATGGACCTGCGGATTCTGAGGGTCGGGTTGCAGATGTAGCAATAGGAGGAGCAGCAGCTGTGAGGCGTGTACCTGTGGTGGTAGTGGTGTCGGCGGCAGCACCCAGTCAGACAGCACGAGCGGGTCCGGGAGCAGGAAGAGCAGACGGTCTCGTCGCACGTCCTGCATCCGACATCGCATTCGACACAGAGGGTACTCCGACAGTCGATACAACGACCCTGGCAGGATCCACACACGGGCTTGCTGCAGTCGTTACATCGCTGCACGCAGTCGGAGCATAGCAGGGTACCACAAGATGTACACACCCTGTTACATGCGAAGCAGACCCGGGCACGACAATCTTCACATTTGCGGGTGCAGGTTCCACAGACCGACTCACGACAGATATTGCAGGTTTCCTTGCAGCTGTAGCACATAGAATTCCGACATGTTTTACAGTTCCAAACTGGATTCCTTCGAACGAAACAGGAATCACATCGAGAGAATCTCGATAGCGACATTTTTACCTGGAACTTTCGGGAAAACCTACCGAACTGGCGGTTAAATGTAAACTAAGTCAAATGCAACGTCTACTAGGATTTACCTGCATCTATGGTGCTCAATATTAGTAATAAATCCGTTATGTCACAATGCTGACTGGTTATTATGACGTTGTTGGAATAATGTAATTATGACGTCATGTATACTAATCCAGTTTAGCTGTCTCCATCTCCGCTTCAACAGTCCGATTCATGCATATATATTTACATTCACTGTATATTTCCCCTTATGTTTGCATTGGATATCTGCGACATTCAATTTCCTATGAACACACTTAGGTTACATGATGAGTTTTATTATGACGTCACAAACGTCGAAGTGCAACGTCACAAGCGAAAATCAGAGTTCACGCTTGTGGCTGTTACAGTGGCTCTTTCATTCATTTAAACTTACCCTTAGGATAATATAATAATTTTGAGGTAAAAATCACATTTGCAGACAAGGTAAGAATTTAAAAATATATATAATATAAGCATTAAATGCTTATTTTGTGATATCGTCGGTCCTATAACACACCAGGTCATGCAGACAAATTATCATATCGCGCTAACGCGCGGTATTCAATTTGTCTGCACGGCTCCTGGCCTCAGGATCATGTAGCAATTTCAGACTTAAGTCAAAACTTCAGCCTGTCATAAAATTATTGTTTATCATGATATGAAGATTGAAATTTATAATTAACAACATTATATCAAGACACATTTAATAGCATTTCAATTTTGTCAGTGTTTTTAATCAAGAGACATTAAGACAATATACAATTTTTGACTTAAGTCTAAGATTTCTTCATGATCCTGAGGCCTGGTGTGTTATAGGACCGACGACATCCCAAAATAAGCATTCATTGCTTAAATACGTGGTAATTAACGTGCAGAACCCCGGGATTGTCAAACAAGGATCATTCCCCTAATTTTCACCAAAAACATTAACTATATTGAATTTTTTCAATTTCTTACGAAAATAATCCGAAAAGCTAAAGAATTGTACGGTGTTTATCGAATTATTCATTATTCCATATTAGAAAATTGGACACCTCTTAACTTGTCTTTGCATTTCAGCAGAAATTGTTGGGTCCACTTAGTTCTTCGATGATTAAAGACATCAGTAGAAAATCACGCATTTCTATACCTACATATCCTTCAGTTCTTTGCATGTCCTTTATACTCAATTTTTTCTGTCTTTCTAGTCTCTTCCATTAACAACACATAACCAATGAGAAAGTGTGGTGCTTTTTTCCGTTCACGTTTATGGACATTTTCTTCAATGACAAAACGTCTTTTCACAGAATGCTCTCCCTCCGCCCCTCCCTCCATCCCTCCAGACACAAACATTGAACGGGTCGGGTATTTTCCCTCAATTAATATCGCAAGAAGTCAACACTGAGCTGCCTTACAATATCTTATTGATTACTTGACTCTATTTAAAAATCTCATTCACGTCTTTGTATATGTTTATTTGGAATATTGGCGTAATTGTAAATCACTACAAATAACTGTTCATAACAAGTAAATTTAATTAAATTGTTTGTTTCTAAAACAATTTAATGCCGTTTCTCAGTCATCTAGCCGATAATTTAGTTTTCCGGTCGATGCAAAAGCGTGTTTGTACAAGTTAAAGAAATAAATGATATATTGTTAATGTTTTATTCGAAAGAAAGAGAGAGAGAGAGTTCTCATTCATTGTTCTTACTCCACGGCGTGAAAACCTTTTACAAATGCTTTTTCAGTACTTGTATTGAATAATGAATGAATAAGTCCACAGAGAGAGAGTTCGAGTTCTCATGAATTGTTCTTACTCCACGGTGTGAAAACCTTTTATCAATTGCCTTTTCAATACTTATAGTGAATAATGAATGAAGAAGTGCAGAGAGAGAGAGAGAGAGAGAGAGAGAGAGAGAGAGAGAGAGAGTTCTCATTAACTGTATAGTGAATAATGAATGAAGAAGTGCACAGAGAGAGAGAGAGAGAGAGAGTTGGGTGTTATATGTATTTAAACATCTAGAGAAACCTTCTGAGGTGATATCATGTTCATCGTCGTTTTATCATTACAGATGATGTGACAAATTGAAAACAAGTTGGAAATCTCCCGTATTTTAATCACCTCTTCGATAACACATTTTAAAAACCATTATTTAAGCTGATTTAATGGCATTGAATATCAAACGCAATTAATCTGGTTGACGTGAATTAAATTTTGGAGTTTACCCAAATACCTAAAGAAAGCAAAATAAGCAGTTCCCTTTTTGGACTTAAATTTCCTAACCCTATCTAAACAGATTTACAGAGTGCCCCACAAATCTAAGTGCCTGTAATTATTCAACACGTGTTCAGAGAGCAATGGTCTTTGAAAATACGTACGCAGCTTTTCTTTTAAGCAGATTGGATTTAATGCACATATTTTTTTGTGGCATTGCAAGGAAATGTTTACTTCATTGATATCTTCAACATTTTCGCTGTCAGCTGCATCAATATGGTCGATAAAAATATAAAATGAAATTTGATATAATTATCAACTTTTTTGGTTTTGTTTCGTTTTAACCTCTGACCATAACTGACCTCAATCTCTGACCTGATCAAACAGTAAATATCTACTTAATATTGAAAAAAAAGAGATATTGTCAAGGATTAATAGAGCCAACAGAGCCCTCTATTGGACAAAAAATATAAACAAACCAAACTATTCAGCAATTGTACCCTTCTTATCTAATCCAATCACAGCACCTGCAATTTTATCAGAAACTAAATAAAGCCAAACATGAAAAATATAAGTGTGTTTTTCATGCAATCAATATTGGAGGGTAAGGTGATATTTTCTACGCCTACATTTAACAAATAATTCATATAATTTTCAGATAGGTGCGGTTCAATTGAGATGATGGACATATTATTTATCAATATTATCATTGGTTGGGAAAAACCTGCGATACAGAGGGGATATTACATGTAGTGGCAATTTTTTCACCAATTCTGTTCGTATAATTATACTAGTATGTAGCTGAACCTGTCTTTATCTTATTGGATGAGAAATATTTTCTTCTTAGAATTTCAAACTACCAAATATATGCACCAATGATATTGCCTGTACACCTAATTTATACAAATAACACATAATAATTTGTGAGAAAAAATGTCAAATTTTGTTTAATTAGCAAAATAAATAGCAATATAACACCAAGTAAACATTTATACATTGGAATCAAACACAATTGTAAAAACACACAGGCAATATGGTCAAGTATGTAGTACTAACTGTAATAAAAACAACAAAATTGTCCTTGCACTACACAGTAAATCATCACAGTCAATATTCTTCAATAATGCATGTAAAAAAAAAAATAGCACAATCCATATGCCAACTTCAATTTAAAAGTGAGACCCCAATTCGCTGCTTTATAAACCAAAAGGATTCTCCATAGTGTAGTTTGTAATATCCAAACAAGCAGCCAAAAATGTCAGTAGGTCCTTCAAAATCTTATTTAAGCACATGTTAATAAAACAGTTAAGCATGGCTTTGTTTTTCAATCTCATCTACTTTAAACTTTTCACCAATACTGATATCCACAACAGGAAAGAGCAGTCTTCATCATGTCTACATTATGTTTTCAACTGAACCAACAAAATAAATGCTTAAAATTAAATGACATTCATCACAGATGTACTAGTGTTTGGACCCCATACCCCTTTATACCCAACAGCAATTTCTTTTCAGCTCTAAAACTTTTAATTAAGTCCAAAAACATCTACAAACAATTATTAGTTCAATTTAAAACCTAGAGCTAAACCTGTTCCAAAGTTCCATCAGGTGGAGATTGAAAATTCTCTCTATGCAAACAGTGGCAAATTGCAAAACAGCATCATAGAAAAACATAGCACAATGAAGATGACATCACGATAAAGAAAAGATGACCAATAAAACCCACATTTATTCACTTGGCAATGTATCCGGTACGATCCTCTTGACTAGACAACAAATTACAGTATCACAATTTAAACCCTGAATATTAATTTTTAGATCAGTGCTGACTACGATGTTCCTTTCTCTCATATACATGTACATGTAGTTTCCGTTCCTGACTGAATGGTAAATGTTTTTCTTCATCTTGATGATGTTTATGATGTGGAATGGATCAGTGGATTGTGTATTATAAATTGTGGATTGTTGGATCCTGGTTTATTAGACAACAGATGTATCATCACCCCCACCACCACTCTCTGGCCTACAAAAGAAAAAATATTCACACTACAAACATTTCAGACTGAAAAAATGTGGTTAATATGATTTTCAATAACACCCCCCCCCCACCCCCAATGTTCCAGTGTCCTCTGTCGTGAATTCTTGTACCATATACAGTTACTGCACACAAGGCTAACCACAGAGGAGATAAAAACCAGGTAAATCTATATAAAATTGGCCACATTTCACAGACCTGGCTTCCTTGGTATTGGACTGAGAGGAACTGAATTCCACCAGGGGACCGGAGCTGGATGAAGACGAATCAGAGGATGTGTTGAGTTCATTGTTGGTCCCCGCTGCACTATCGCTATCCTTGCTTGCACCATGTTTATCCACCACCACAGAGGACAGCCCCACAGTGACCGTTGACCCAGATTTATCCTTCGTGTCCTTGACCTGGTCTGGCTTACTTGCCTTCTTCCCAAAATTAAGTGACCAGGGCAGTCCTACAGAGAAGAAAAATACAGTCAAAACTGTCTTAGCGGCCACCTGAAATCAGCGGCCACCTCCAATCAGCGGCCACTTTTTGTTTCCCCCGACGTGTTTCCTTATATATTTGCCCTGGGATAAGCGGCCACTCGCGTAACGTGGCCAGCGGCCACCCAATTTACTAACCGACCACGTAATTGCACTGTATTTAGCGGCCATTTTGTCCACTATTTTGTCACGTGATATTTCACCCGCGTTAGTTGATTACAGATCCGAATCATTTTGATCGTTATGAAAACAATGGAGTTGCTTGGGTAAATAAATAATTATTGTGTACCTTATATGTGTTTAAATCAAATACGATGAAATATGTTTACCTTCTTTGTATTTTATTCATTTGAAAACATGGCTTCTAGTACTCCGAAACGTAAAGAGTAAAGTATTAAATCTAAGTGAAAAAAAAACGAAAGTTCTTGAGTTGGATAAAAAGGTTATGTCATATTGAAAGACGGCAGAAACGTTTCAAGTTTGAAAAACTCAAATTAACAACATTTTAAAAATAGGTACACGTATCGAAAAAATTATGAAATCTATGTTGACCCTGAAAGTCCTGAAGCACCTTCTAATGAAACGGCCCCGGAACAAGGATATAAACAAATTTTGTTGGTGTGGTTCAACAGTTCAATGACGCGACATCTCGTAGAATAAATGTCACAGGACCATTATTACAAGTAAAGCCCTAAAACTTTTTCATTTATACAAAGATGTAAAATAAATAATGCACATTAAAACATGTGGAATAACATATGTAAATAAGTCTGTAATTATAATAAAACATGTCTTTTGATGCATTTGTGTTTATACATTGATTTACATGATTCTGTATGCAAACTGGAATTAAAGGCCACCTGTCTTATGCGGCCACTTTTCAAATTTCCCCAAGGTGGCCTTTTAAAACAGGTTTGACTGTATTGAAAGAGTTTTCACTGTCAGAAAATTTCAATACAATGAAACACTGCATATCTCTTTACAATATAAAAGAACCCTGGGCTAATTTATTGGACTGTGAATATTTTCAAATGGTCAAACCATAATTTGGGGGTTCAAATTTTCAGTTTACAAAGAGAGAGAGACAGACAGACAGACAGAGAGAAATAGAGAGAGAGAGAGTACCTTGATCTTTTTGAGATCCGGTTGCTGCTGCAGGAACTTTATTTTTAGTGATAATCATTCTTTTCTTCCTTCCTCCTTCTTGGTCAGGTGGACTGTTAACAATCATGGAAACATGCAATCTTACACATCCTTATCATAATAAACATATTGAAAAATGCTCGTTCATGCTGTAACCTTGAACTAAATGAATGGTTCTAGTGGTGGATGATCAATATTTTTCTGCTTGTTTTCTATGAGTTTTTATAACTTAACCACATTACTGTAGTTTATAATATTACCTGTGTGGAATGGCTGCTGATATCTGTAGCTGGGACTGGAAACAGCGAGGTGATGGAATGTCATCCAATGATATGTCTGACAAAGTCTCTTGTTCCAGAGAGGCACTGGTAAGATCAAGGGCCACAACTCCATCTGTAGTAAAATGAAATTCTACATTTATTTGTAATACAATACCCAATTAAGTGAATGTTACATGTTTGTGCTATAGTTTAAGACTGAGAAGAAAAACGTAAAATGCACTTCTTGATACCTAGATCTGTTGATGGAATATTTGTAATTTTCTTTTCTTTTTCTTTTTTAAACTTGCTTCCAGAGTCATTTTTGGACAAATCAAGTGATGGGATTTGTACTTTTTCTTTCTTCTCTGCAATAAAAATTCAAAGAATTGTTCATGATTGAGAACACTGAATCCGATGTATGCACATAAATAATTCCAAATTGTACATCGGTCCTTTTTATCTAAACATTCTCTTTAAATTCTTTAAATCATCATCAAAATAAACAGATTTACCATACAAGGGCTGCCAACATAATAGACAATTCTAAAATCACTAAAATAAATGCAAAATATAAAAATAAACCTTCTTGTACTAGTACTAACCTCTGTGATCAGATTTCACCATGGCGCGAGCCTCTGTTTCACTTGTCACTGCGCTGTTTGCGGCAGCCAGGGTACAAGCTGCTAGCTCAGTAAACCTCTGGTGGATGTGTTCCAGCATGAAGTCCGTGGTGGGGGGTGGGACAGGCTTACTGGTGGTGGTGGGTTTGGCAGGGATAGCTGGCTTGTTGGGAGGGGGCTTGGGCTTACTGACCTTTTTGGGCTCCCTAGAATCCTTGCTGTTATTGCTAGCACTACTACTAGTGGATTTGGTATATTTCAGAACACTGTCTAGCCAATCGGAACTGAGGCTATCATCTGAACCATCTGTAATCAACAAGGAGGTATCTCAAAGCCATTTGTAAGATAATATCAATCAATACTACAAAATATTTGATTTATCCTTTTTTAAAATTTGAAGTACCTGTACCAAATTATTACTGTACAGAATGGAGTAATTAATGTTTAACAATGGATAAGAAAATTCTGACAGGAGTGTGAGAGCATGTGATGTTTCTCAAATGTCAGATTTTAAAGATTCTCTGGTTTATTTTTTATATTTATTTTACCATTTCCCACATTCCAAGTGTTGTCATATTTAGAGTGTTCCTGTAAAAACTGCATCAGAACTGCCTCATCGTCTACAACACTGGAAAGAGAAAAAATATTCTGGAATCTCATTTTGCATTTTGCTATATATATGTATTTATCTAACATACACAGAGATTTCTCTCAAATATTGTTGTGAAGACTTTGCCATAAGAAAATGCAAATAGAAAGATACTGAAGCACAAGAAGTCTGGCCCTCCTACACACCTGTTGTCCGTGATGTTGGGGATGGTGGGTGTGTAGCTGTGGGCACCGAGTCTGTCCAGGTTGTTCTCCTCACAGTTATTCTCCACATCATTGTCAACAGACCTGTCCATGTAAAAACAAGGAGAGTAAACTTAGTAACTACTCTATGATGAAAGAGTCTGTAAGCTATCTTGAAGAATGAGAAGCTGAAAGTTGCTATTTTCTTTCAAATTAGAATTTCTTTGTTTGCAGAGCACTCTAAAAGGAATCCATAGACAACAAAGTTAAATGACACAATTATTGGTCTTTAAAAGTGGTCAATTTATAGAATTACACCTGAGAATGGAACTTACATTGTTTCCTCGTCAATGTCGTTTTCATCATTGTTCTCGGTAGTTCCTGGCTCCTGGTCATGTTCACAGTCCTCAATATCATACTGACTGATCTCCTGCTCAATCACAATTCAAATCTTAGTTATTCTGAGTACAGTATTTACTTTGTATAAACTCAGAAGTTCAGCAACAATAAAAAGGAAGAAGAAGCAAACCTACAAATCTTTAAAAGATTTAGACAAACAAGTTTGTCCTTTAAGTAAATCTACCAGCTGTCATTTTGAATTAAAATTTAGGACATACATGAGTTGTATATCCTATTCAGATTCATTGTTTACAAAAGAAAGAAATACTCTTACATCCATGGAGTCAGCTGTGGAGCTGTCATCCTTCACTATATTGTCCTCCTCACACAACTCAATCTCGATTTCTGAGCCTGAGTTTGGATGGATTGGTTTAGGGTAGAGAATGGAATGTTGGGCAAGAGCTCCGTCACCGCTGCCCTGGGGATCCATCAGAGGAAGGGGCGATTCTGTACAGGAAAATCTTATGTATCACTCATTGACATTCAAATTCACAGGCAAGAACAATGAAGTTGCAGTAAACTCCTCTTCACATATAGTTATAGAGGAGAATGAACAAAGAAAAGTTAGCGATATCAGTCAACTGATGAAGAGTAATGGATTTGAACCAAGGACAGAGATGCCTGTACTTGAAAAATAAAGGTATTAAAGGAAATTCAGTTTTTACATGTACAGAAGTAATGACATACCAGCTGATGCTCCACCCTTTTTACCGGAGCCTTTGTTTCGGGACATCTCCAGCAGCAGTAATCTCTACAAAACCAAACATCAGCATTAACTACCATTAACTCACTAATGATAATAACCAATCTGTTATCTAAGTTTAATATATTTCAAAAACATACATAGATAATTGTACAAATAAAAAGTAACTCCATGACTGTAAAAACATTCATATTACATGCACCTTTTTGAGAGTAATTGATTGATGAATTGCATGTGAGATATATTATCTCTGTGTGATCAGTAATCTGATTGATGGGATTTGGAGGTGATTTTACTCAGTGAGATATTATTCCTCTTTGAGATTAGTGATGTAATTGATGAATTGTTTGTAAATTGTATTACATTTGTATTTTGGTGAAGTCAGTGTATGTCTGTATGAAATACCTGTATAGTTCCTCTGTAAGATTAGTGTATGAAAAAAGTGAGATCAGTGTATGAGATATATTACCTCTCTGAGCTTAGTGTGCGAGATGTAGATCCACCTTGAGATATATTACCTCTGCGAGATCAGTGTGTCAGATAATTACCTCCTTGAGATCAGTGATCTGATTGATGAGTTGTGTATGAGTTGACTCCAGCTGATTGATGTACCACTGTTGATCTCGACACTTCTGGTAAAACGTTGGGGGTCGAACCTGGAACCTCAGAATCAGTGTGTCAGTGTCTGTATCCAGATAACCCTCGCTAGCTAGAAGATCCAGGCGGAAAAATCTGTTGTACCCCCAGCACTCTCCCACTTCAAAATCTGAAGCGAATTCTCTGACTATGTTTTTTGTGTAGTCTCTGGAGGCTTGATGAACCATTTCTACTCTGTATTCATATCTGGAAATAATCAAACAACATATGTCTTCAAGAGGCTAGCAGCAAACAGTAAAATATGAATTACCTTGTGAAGAAAAAAATGATGTATTCTTTGATACAGGCATGTTTATTTCATATTCCTTACTTTGAATTTTCAGAGAGTCCTACAGACAGCTCCAGAAATACTGACAGGTAATTCCCTCTGACAACTCCATTGCCATCCTACAAAATAACAAGACGACATGCAATAAGTATGAAATATATGCAAGATATACCATACAAGTAAATGCAAATGTCTCCTAGTTTTTAGCTACATATCATACTCGTATGAAGTTAAAATGTTTGAAGAATGTGTAAATTTTGTACAGTTTAGGTTTTGAGACTTTGTACATAAAAATCACATAATTATGTCTTACATGTAAAGAATTGACATTGTTGAGTATTTATAAATGCAATATAGACATTAAAGTCCTTTGGTTGTATGACTTCATACTGACTTGCAGTACAGACATTGAACTGACCTGCAGGATAAACTTTGTACTAGCTTACAGGTTTGCCTTTCAACTGACTTACAGGATAGACTTTAAGTCGCCAGCTGAGGCCTGATACATGCAATGGCTGACTGTACACAGGGTCTGCTCGTTGTTGTAACACACTGAAGTTCTTCATTACAAATGTACTGGTGTCATACTGAGGGACAATTTCACTGAAAGATAATCATAAAGTTTCTTTTATTATATAAACATAAAATAACTCTGCATTTAAGTGTTTCTCTTCGTCATTTTTCCTGCAAGTTTATTTGACCCTCTAAACACTCTTAAAATTTAAGACAGATTAACTCATTACAATTTTAGATGCTACTGAATTTTCTGTATCAACTCTGAAATTCTAACAAGGTTAAACATCAAAAAAAGATAACTGTCTGTCAAATATGTTTGCTGAACCTCTATGCAACATCTGCACACAAACCTTGTAAAATCGGCAGGAACAGGGGCAGTGACAAAGGAGGCCATAGGTTTACAGTGGAACTGTTTGAACATCTGTAGAAGCTCTGTGCTCTGACTGATCAGGTCGTTCTTGCCACTGTTCATCAGTTTTTGGTTCATCTTCTGAATCAAAGTCTCCAACTTTTCTGTGTCCTGGGTCACCTGACCTCTTTGACCTAAATATGACCCAATCAAAGTTGTTAGCTTCAAGTGTCAGAAAAAGATGGCATTCAAAACAATACAAACTTTAAGGAGAAATATGGATACTCAGATAAAAGTGCAGACCAATAATCGATACATGAGGAAAAACACCATAAGAAAAGAAATTCCTGAACTTTTCATTTTGCTTGTAAAATGACAAAGAATGTAGCAATATTGTAAACAACTGCAAGACTTGGAAAATTCTTGGTTAAAACTAATTATAGATTTCTGTACAGCATATTTTTGGTGACTTACCCATCAATGTCAGAAGTTTGGACTTGAGTTGTGTCTCTAGTCGTGCTATCATTAATTCTACTGCATTTCTGATTTCTCGAACTCTCTCATCTTTGGCAGTTTTTACTCCTTCTATGTTGCGTTCCTGTTATATAAAAAATAAACACTACTTTAGATAAAGTTGATAGTGAGAGACAAGCAATTATATCAACAACAATTAGAATTTGAGGTCCACCTAATTATGCAAATCTTATGGACTCTGTGTGTGGTTTATATTAGGAGAAGAAAATCCAATGCAAATAAAAGTAAGTCTCAATCGCCACCTACCACATCTTGTACCAGGCTGATGAGCTCTACATGGCGACGCTTCAGCTGATTCAGTTCTTCAGTGATTTTCTTCACATGTTCATTATACACATCATCCAGCGGTTTGAAAGTGTGACCAGAGTGCTGTAATACCAATTCAAACTCATTGTACATTACTCTCTTATGGCAACCTAATGGACTGAACACATTTCTGTATTTCTTGCTTGTTTTAAGTATATCCTAAAGGTGTGACTTACTGTTCCACCCCACAAGGCACACTGGTGACAGATACACTGCTTACAGGTCCAGCAGTATACACTCAGCTTCTCCTGGTGGTCCTCACATCTACGGAACAAAACATATCCAATGACCATTCAAGACATTGTACTATCAAATTTTGGTTGCCCCTCGATCTCTCTCATATGAATAATATAATACACATCATCTATGACCAGTCTCATATACATGTAGGTTGACTAATTAACCTTTGGTCTAACAATCTGAATTTTTCTTGTTCTGGTGAAAAATTTATGCCATATTCTGATTGTCTTATTTACACTTTCATTAACAAAAATAAAAATAAATGGCATGAATGCTGACACATTTATAAAAAGCAGCAAGTATTCATAACACATCATAATCTTAACCATTTGGACAAAGTGTGATTTGAAGGAAACATGATGCTACCAATTACTTAAATTTGTTCATTTTAGAAAATAAAACCCTAGATTATACTAAAGCAGATCTAGAACTCCACATTACTTTTTCAATGATGGGTCATGAATTGATTTCTATCAATATTTTATATATCTCTATCAACACATATACAGTCAGTATAACAAATCCACATTTTATGACAGTGTTATCTACATACTTGTCTTTATCTAAGTCCTCTTTCTTTGGAGTGGGGGTACAGTCTTTCAATGTATCCAACTGGTTTGTGACCTCCTCTGCCCAGCGACAGTTCACCAGTTCATGGATATGGAGAGATGCTCTGAAGTATCAAACATTAATAAATTCATAAGGCCAAAAAGAAGAATTAGTCATTCCTTTTTAAGACCAAATGTTAAATATAAAAGCCAGGCAGGTGTTTTATTTCTATTTTATTGTCAGCTCCTCTTTTTTAAATAGAATTTGACTAATCATGTGTGCATAGTGTGATGCATGAAAACTGAAAGACTTTACATGTTACTGAACATAAAATTAAAAGAGATTACAATTTACAAAGTCATACTTTAATAGATATAATTCTATACAAAATAAATTCCTGTCCTGCTTTGTCCTACCACAAAGTAAGTCTGTTCTCTTGAAAAATGTAAATTTTTTAACTTTAAAGTTTGTGTAATAATTATACATGTTAGAAACAGAACAATAACTCAAGGGTTCTTAACCCCTCTTACAAAACTATTTGAATCCTTTTTTGTGTTTATCATGCTAATTACAATACAATATTACCTGCAGTGTGGACATTGTGATCTTTGTTCAGTTAACCATCTCTGTAAAAATGAAATTTTATATTTCAATAACTCCTCATACTTTTAGCAAGTCAGCTAAAATTTAAAGACAGATTTTAAAGATTCTAGCTGTCCCCAGTCCTTGTGTCTGTCATTTTATGTTGATTTTCTTCATTCAAGAATACACAAATAACTATTCGTGAAAAACAGTTGAAATGAACTCAAGGAAATAGTCAAAAAAAATTTTCTTTGAGAAGTCTCCTCTTTTTACCCCAAAATGTCAATAAGTGTGAAAGGAAATTTCTTGCAAGGACTTATAATGAAAAAATCTGATAATTTTTAACCATTCCAAAGTTCTCAGCACACATAAGATTATTTCACATCATAAATTTTTCACATGTTCTTATATGTCATTTGCAATTCAAAATCTCGTTGGACTTTTAATTTTTAGCAAAGTCTTTCAATACAATATTATCTGCCCAAACTTTACGTTTTCCAAAGCCAAAGTAAGATCAAGTGACTCAAATAATATTGATAATAAATTGTAATGAAAAAAAAAAATTGTAAATGAGAATTTATATTAGAAGTGTCCTGTCAAAATACATAGTTTCTTTTTTAGACATTAAACATTTAACTAGCCTAAGGGATAAACTAAAAACAAATAATGTAATAAAAAGTAATCAGGATCAAAGGAAAGAAAAGTAATTCAATGCAATTGATTACCATTATAAATTGATGTAATAAGCTTGTGATTAATTACTTTAAAATCCAAAGTAATTGTAATTTAATCGCTTACTTTTAAAAAGTAATCACGATTACAGGAAGGAAAAGTAATTTAATGTAATTGATTACTTTTAAAAATGGATGTAATAAGCTTGTGATCAATTACTATTAAATCCGAAGTAACTGTAATTTAATCAATTACTTTTAAAAGTAATTAGTCCAATCCCTGGTATAGTTATTCATTAAGAAAATCAACAAAATAATGATGGAAACTGAAACATGGGACACACCATAAGCAAATGTGACGGAAATAGGAATGTGCGACAGACTACACAGTAATTTTGATCAGTTGAACTATAACCTATGTAAATCAAAACTGATAAATGAATTTAATTTGCAAAATGATATATTTTTTTTACCCTAATACATAGAAAACAGCAGAGTTTGGAACAATGTGGACACAATCGAGCATCCCTCAATTTCTCCATACATATAAAGCACCGGAACACTTCTGCCAGGCTCTACAAATACGAAACAAATAACTTCTCATTAGTCTGTCAAATAAACAGTTCTGTTATAATTTTTATTATCATTTAAGTTAAAAATGAAAATAAAAGTAATGGCTGATGAGTCAACTTTCACAGCCTGAAATTCATTAGTTGAGACTCAAACAGATTTATGTTTCACGAAATACACTCGTATTACCTCCATTGTAGAGTCTTCTAGTCGTCTACTCTCTTGTTTTCCTCCAGATGCCATCCTCACGTGTAATCCATTGTTGTCAACAAAACATCATTGTGTTATGGTGAGCAATCGTCGACTGTGCAAGAACTTGTTACAGTGGTAAGGTCAAGGCCATTCCAACCGCCAACTTCGATTTTTTATCTTAAGGTGTTTGAAGAAGCTAAATTATTATAAAAATGCAAAAGCGCAAGTATATTTTAGTTGCATGTTATAATTTTTGTGAAAAACTTCCTACAGAGTTTGAATAATGAATATATTCAGTTTTCTTTTTCCCTTTAACATTTGAAATACCAGAATCTCTTTTCAACAAAACGAAAGATTGTTATCAGTTCGATCCCGATGGATTTCCTATAAAGGGTAGTAACTCTAAGTAAGGGAATGTGAAAGTTGGGTAGAAAACAATATGACCAGCCGTATAAAGATTGCACTTTCGGACATCAAAAAGGCACATGAAAGGATTTCACCGTACATTCATTTTACACCGTACTTTACAAGTTCTACCCTTGATTCAATCGTTGGAAGGAATGTGTTCTTTAAAGCAGAAAATCTGCAGAAGACAGGCTCCTTTAAAGCCAGAGGGGCATTGAATGCAGCAAGTATTTTATTAAATAGGACTTTGCTGAGAATTTTTTTTTGCTCAATATTCTGCATACTGATTTCAAAATAAACATATCTCGTATATTAAATGTGATGCCTTAGTAACTTATGAGTTAATATTTCATTTTAGAGAATTTTTGCAACTATTTCCTTTAATCAGTTTACTTTGAAATGATTTAATTGTATAATGTGACGCTTTTTATTAATAGGTAATATCATTGAAATCAAGCAACCCAGATGTCAAAGGAGTTGTATGTATATTAAAAGTTTATCATTCATATAACAATACTAATTGATCATGAGTCTCTTCTGTGAAATAACAATGAATAACAAAATTAAATGACATTTCTATTTGCTCACCTGAATACAGGTAACCCACAGCAGTGGAAATCATGGACAGGCCTTGGCCTGGGCTGCCAAGACAGCCAACATTAAATGTAGCGTAGTGGTGCCAAACAACTCGCCAAAGATCAAATCCCAGGCTATAGAAGGCTACGGTGCCGAATTGGTGTTTTGTGAGCCTACTCCAGCTGACAGGTGTGTGCATTCATGCATGTAGATTCTAGAGATGGCCAGATAAATATACAGACAGACAGGCAGATGATGGGACAGATAGCTTGACAAACAATAAGGCAGTTTCTTTTTCATCATAATTGGCATCTGGAGAGTTGTCTTAAAATGGATGGTTTACCTTAATAAACTTTAGCGATATAATTTTCTAATGTTACAGTATATTGATTCTCTTAGTTGGATAAAACATTGATTGGATTTATTATAGTTTACTTCCTCAAACTCATGTTGATTTGCAGACAAGGGACATGCGAGAGAGTGGCCAAAGAGCATGGCTACACCATCATTCCACCGTATGATCACTATGATGTTATCGGAGGACAGGTAATACGGGTAGTCTTATGGTTAAAATAAAAAATAAGCAAGATATATCGTTTCTAAACTCTGCTTAAAGTTACTCATGATTATGATTTATATTTTTGAATTAATGAATTCTAGGGTACTATAGCAGTAGAGTTTTTGAAACAAGTTCCAGATCTGGATGCTATCTTAGTTCCAGTTAGCGGTGGTGGGATGACCTCAGGGATAGCAATAGCAGCTAAAACCATCAAACCAGATATCAAAGGTCAGTATTGCTGCTGTAGCATTTATGTCAATCAAATTGGATATCTTGTAATCATACATTGATCAAGAAATGTTTTCTTTGAGGGAGGGGTCTAAGAGATCATTTTGTTTGTTGGGGTTTTCAAGAAGGGGTTAGGGACCCTGAACCCCCTTTCCCTCTAGATCCGCACATGATTGTTATTTATTGAAATATTTATCAATGAGAAAAGCATAATTGGAGATTGTTAAAACTCTCAAGCAACCTTTGAATATGCAGTTAACATAACTTATCATATACACTGTACATGTATTGTTTATGCATATACAATATTGATGCCTTTCGTTCAACCTAGCTGCTTTAGAGAAAGTGTAAGTTGGTCTTAGGTAGTATACATCTCATGGTGTTGTCCAGAATTAATTTACCAGGTACCCATCATTTTTCAAAAATCATAAAAGTTTCAAATTTGTCTCTTTTCCAGTGTTCATGGTTGAAGTAGATGGGAAGATGTGTGAAGAATGTCTTAGAGCAGGTAAGAACATGGCAATACATGCATTCTGATTGACAAATACATGTATCTGTACACTCTCTAGGTATTGCAAGAGGTTATAATTCTGTGTAAACAATTCCAGGAGAGAGGCTTTGGCCAAACCCTCCAAGATTTCTGAACACCATTGCTGATGGCATCAGACTGCAGCAGCTGGGAGAGCTGACTTGGCCAATCATTCTAGAGCTTGTAGAAAAAGAGGTCTTTTCAGTGGTAAGGGAAATTTATTATTTGTTTCAGTGTATCTTATCAAAACAATCAATGAAATTTTTTCCACCAGTTTATTGAAAGTAATTTTGTTTTTGGTATGGGATTTTTTATCTGATTCCACAGAGGTGATAGTTGTATGAATTTAATGAAACAAAATAGTTTTACTTCATTAAAATAGTTTTACCAGGGTAATCAATTTTTTTCATGATAAAATCATAATTAACATAGCTTGTTTTGTTTTCATTGTAGAAAGATGAAGACATTGTAAAAGCAATGAAGTTTGTCTTTGAGAGAATGAAGGTCTGTTTAACTGTACTGTGTGTATTAGTTATATGGTTTATTAGATCACCACTTCTAATGAATGCACTAATCATGAAAGGGAAGGATTTCTTGGGTTTTTTTTAATTTAAAAGTTAAATAAACTCAAAAGTATAATCAATTAATTTATGTGAAGTGGAGTAGATTTTATCTCTGTTAGTTTTATTTTGACAGTTGGTGATAGAGCCAGCCTCTGGGGCAGGAGTTGCGGCTGTGATGTCAGAGAGGTTGGCTGCCATGGACCCCACTCTCAGAAATGTGGGGGTCATTTTATGTGGGGGCAATGTGGATATTGACCACCTACCCTGGTACTAGACAGACAGCATTGATTTTGTTGTTCAGGCATTGATATATAGGTTGTTACAATGAGAAATATTGATATTATTGTTTGTGGGAATTTTATTCAACTATGATATATTACAATAATTGGTGCTCTAATTAAATGTTATTATATGATCTAACTTTTACTATATAGTTCCAATGATATTATTTACAATAAATATCAACTGTATTCATCATATCAATCAAAAGGGGTACTATGTTTACACATATACATGTATATTTATATATGATTTGTTATTTTCCTTTTATACCAAATAATTTCTACAATATTACAGTGTTATATGATTCTTAACAAGTTTTAATTAATAAAATTTGAAATAAATTAAGGGCTTGTTTTTAGGAGCAACACATGGAAAGAATGATTACATAGTGTCCAGAATCCAGATTGTTAAAACTTTTGTACAACACAAAGCATATACTGCATGTATGGTATTCATGTAATACATGCACTTTTATCTAATATACATATGAGGTTGGCCATTTGTTTCATTACACAATTTGGATGGTGATTCATGACAGTAACCACATCATTTCACTTGACATTTCACTGTCTTCCCCAGTTCATTTTCATGAAGCAAAAGATTGCAAAGTTTGTTCAACTCTCTATTGCGGGAATTTTTTTCAGTAGCTTTCACTTCTTGTATGTAGACATGAAATCATTTTTGTAAGGCACGTCCTCAGATCGAAATAAATGATGAAATGTAAAATTCTCCAGAATCCTTTGTTTAGCAAATCGTATATAAACAGTTCCATAACATAATATTCTAACAAACAATTTTAAAAGTTGCATAAAATATTATAAACAAAAGAGCAAGCAGTTTTTGACCCCCCCCCCCCTAAAAAATCATATATAAACAGAATACAAGGGAGATTAAATATAAAATGTTCATGTATTTTTGTTGATAGATTTTGATGTTACAAGTCTATATGCTAAATAATCTTTTAATCTCAAATAATACTTTGCCAGTCTGTATCATTATGTATCATCATCTGCATCATATGGACTTCACGATGACACGTAATGATCGATTTTATTTATGCATGCATAACCTCCATAGTGCACAATTTGCGTCTGTTTTTATGTGCAAGATTGGATGATCAACGTGTGTTAATCAACATTGATAAATTATGAAGCAAAAAATAAATCGATCTTGTCTTACCACGTCTAAAAAATAACTTGACACAAGGGGACCATGAGCCACTTCGCTCACCTGAGCAATAATGTCCTAAACTTGCCAAACATCTATCAAATATAAAATTTAGCCCCCCCCCCCTTCCCAAAAAATGAATTTTTGAATACTCCTATGAACTTTGGACCAATCATTTGGGTCTAATTATTGTATGATGATTTCGGTTCATCAAATTACAATATAAACTATACAAGTAAAATAACAAATTATGTCATAGACAATCTTGAGAAGAAGATTTTTTTTAGTTTTCCAGTTCAGTTCAGTTTATTTCACTCAAAAACCATATAATGGTACATGAGGTACATGAACAAAAATGACATATTTACATATATACAATATGGTTGTAAAGGTCAAAAAAGTAAATGGGGGTGAACAAACAATTTTGATTAATTTTTGTAATAAACAAACAATTATCTTAATGTCGTTTAGTTATTTGAAGTCATGATTTCACACAAATTTTTAGTGTTAGGAGAAGAACAGTAATCTGTCATGTAAACAAGGCTCGTGTCCTGTTTTTGTTTACATAGGTTCAATATACCAGTAAAAAATCCTTTTCAAGCCGATTTTTCGATCTTCTTATTCATTTTAAACATAAATAAACAGTTCCTAACATTTGACACATTCATTTTAGGTCTAAAACTGGAATTTTCACTTCAACATTCAAAATGTATTCAAAACTCAAATTTTGGTTGCCTATTAAAAATGCCTCACAGAAGTATTGTAAACATTAAATTATTAAACATCAATTTATGGCTCAAATTCAACATCCAGTTTGTTAAGAGGGCGTCTACGAGAAAACCATGCAAAAATAAAAAAATAAAAAAATTATCCAAGACACTTTAAAAAATGGCATTTGCATTTATATAATCTGAAAGAGGATGATCATAAATATTTGTAGTAAAAAGATAAATGATGGATGTACCCTCCCCAAATCTATTTTTAGCTCTCCCCAGTAGGTTAAAATTGAGTACAAAATGAAACTTTTACAACTCCTTAAATAATATCAATGAACACAAAAAATTCATATACTTTTGTTATCTTCAAAGAGTAAACAATTATAACTATCCATAAAAAGCATTATTTTGTTCAGATTGTGATTCTTTGGGGGAATCCCAGTAGGTTTTTGAAATAGAGTGAATACCTTGACTTTAATGAATCCAAAATGCTGAATAGCTATATGTTTGATACAACGGATAAATAATATTTTTAATTTGTTTATCTAAATCAAAATTATATTGTTTACCATTGTTTCAAGGGAATTTGTTGGATTTACTGTAATTTACAAGATATCCAACTTTGAACGAACTCTAAAGGCATAGACCTGCCAGAAAGTTATCTGATCCTGTGCAGAGCGGGGGTGAATGTCATTACTGCAGCACATCTAGAAAGAAAAATTTGCCAGTTTCACAGGGATTTTCTTGGTTTGTATTGGAAGCAGAGCAAACGATCATGTGGAAATTCCAAAACAAAGCCAGACAGAGGCATCACGCCAGTTATGAGCAGAGAGCTATGGTAGTCCGAAATATCTGACGTTTTCCTGGCAAGTAAAATATCAAACTCGTTAAAAAAGCCAGGAAAACGTCAGATATTTCGGACTAAGAGCTATGGCTGCGTCTGCAACTCTCAGTTCCCATAGGCGAAGGTATATATTTTTAAGAACTGTTTCCTTGAATTTACATATTTTTCAAAAGCTCCATGCATAGGCTGAGTGAATGTATAGGCCTACCTATATTTTGTCTATGTACATGTATGTTAGGGCCCATTGTTATTTGTTATTCATAAGTCTACATGATTATGTTATAAGCAGGTCTGACAAAATCTCATGATTTAACTTTTTAGCTTAGGTTGTATGTTGCTTCTGGTCCATTCATAAGTCTGTTATATGATTGTGTACTTAGTCTCAAGATGTTTTTTTTTTTTGCATTACATTTTGATTAATTAATCATAATTTATTTGATATTATCATGATTATTAAATACTTGTCCAAATAAATAAGAATGATCAAGATGATAAGATCATTATATTTTTGGTTTTATTTAAAGCTGTATGCAGAACATGTGTTTCTAAACACAAAGCAGACCTCAGTCTTGGTGAACAAATTATTGAAGAAAGAGGTAATTATTTTCAAATATTGATTAAGTATAACATTTTATGACAGTGGCAGTCGGGATGGATCCATGATTTTCTTAGGAAAAAAATCTATTATAACTTTAACAATATACAAAGCAAAAACTTGAGATAAGAAAGTTTTTAAAATTTGTGAATCAAAAAAGCTTATCTGAAAGTAACCGGTACTGGTAAAACATGTTCATTGTAACAATTAAGCTATATTCATTTATATGAACTTGTTATACATGTTATACATTTATGATAGTTAAATTAATAACCCAATGATTATTATATTGGGACTTTTTTATTTATAGACAGAGTTCAACAATTGAGTAATCCACCATTACACCCAACTAATGATTTGCAAAATCGCCTTTATGTCAGTGGTATGGTTTTATTACATGCACATCAAAATCCTTAAAACATGATAACAATAATAGTTTTTCTCACCTTTCACACTACTTATGCAGATCTATAGTTGGAAGGAAAAATGAAAATGAAGCATATTTGATAAATATTTGTCACCCCTGTAAAAGAATAAATAATTGAATTTAATGTTGTATATTAACATTTTAGTGATGATATAATTATGAGATTAATACTTTAATTTTTCAGTTGATCCAGACAATGTACCAATATCTCAGTCCAACCAAACTGACCATGCTGATGGTGAGTGTATACAAACTGTAGTAATACTTGATACATCATATTTTACATTGTACTTATAAGTAATCCTAATTAAATAAAGGGATACGTGTTGGAGGTGTTAGAAGCTAGTTTGTCTTATTTAAATAGGTTATAATTCTTTAAAATGATATGGAAATGCAGGGCTCAACATTATAATGTTTGTCTGATGCAAAGCTCATTTTGAGATTGGACATGGTAATTTCCATAAAAAGCTCAGAGTCAACACCGTCAGATTTTCTTTCGAAACACTGCATGGGTGTGCACTATTTTGGCATAGTATCTTTTATATATATATATATATATATATATATATATATATATATATATATATATATAAATTATTTGTATTCTCTGCAAAGATAGATGAGTATTGAATATATAGTGACAAACTCACAGGAATCATAATAATTATATAAAGGTATAATAGCTGTTGCATGTCTTAATAGAAATCGGGGTTTGATACAAAGTGCAAGAGCCAGAGGCAAGTACACTATGTATCAAACTGTTACTCTCACTATTATTCAGGCATAGCACATGCTCAATACAATATTTAGGAGTTATGCCAATCAGATGACACGTTTCATAGAATTACTGTATTAATTATATATTATAATTAGATAAGATGAATTTATTCCAATTTGGGCCCCAGAAGTCATATAATATTACTTGTACAATATATACACGATATGCAGAATGTCCTGAATCATAATGAACTATAAACAAAATCGCTATACACTGTACTGACATGTGTGCAGATGCATCAGTTGAAGAAACCCTGTGTACATACATGTGATTGACAAATGGTTAAAAATACACTAAAAGATGTAAACAGAAACAGTATCATATAAATTGTAGGAATACACCAAATAAGGTATTAAACATAAATTGAAACTGTATGCTCAGTCTAAAGATGATTTTGCATCACATTTTTAGGTCACGTGAGTTACTCAGGTGACCTATTGCTATCTGTTTTTGTCCGTCGTTGTTCGTTGGTCGTCGATCGTAGGCCGAAAACTTTTGAACATTTTTAGCTTCTTCTCTGAAACCGCTGAACCAATTTCAACCAAGTTTGGCATATAACATCTATGGGTGAAGGGAAGTTTAAATTGTGAAATTCATGACCCCTGCCTCTCTGGGGCCTGAGGGGTGGGGCTAAAACCATCAAAACTAATGCAATCTTTAAAAAAATCTTCTTTACTCTTGGACATCAAGCAGTGAAACTGCTGGCATGATTGTAATAAGCATTTAACTCTCTACCAAAATTGTGAAATGCATGTTCCCCGGATCAGGGGTTCTGGCGCTAGGGTGGGGCTCTATTGATTATATAGTGAAAATGCATTAATTTTTAAAAAAAAACCTTCTTTGATCCTGAATATAAAGCAGATGAACTATAAGTTCATAATTATGAAGAGGAAGGGTGACTCTTACAAAATTGTGAAGTTCATGGCCCCTGGGTCAGGGGTTCTGGTGTTAGGTAGGGACTATTAATGATTGCAGTAATTCTTTGAAAATCTTCTCCTTTGTCAATCCTGTGTATTAATTTGATTAATTATGTACATAGTTATGATGAGGAAGAGTGCCTCTTCCAAAATTATGAATTTCATGGCCCCTGGGTCAGGGGTTTTGGTGTTAGGGCAGGGCTCTTATGATTATATAGGGTAGGGTAGTGTAATTTCACCCAATTTTTTTTGTACTTAAGATTTGTTCAATTATGTCACTGTATGTTATGCTACAATTTGTATTAATAATTTTTAGAATTTATAAAGTTTATTGGATTAAACAATCCCAGAATATTAAAAATGATTTCATTAATAGTAATTATAATGCACATGAATATACATTGCAAAAGTCACACTGCAGTTACTCAGGTGACCAATAAAGCTCATGGGCCTCTTGTTGAAAGCTTTGATAAGATGGGTATATCCCTCCAACTATTTTTAGAATCGGTAGGACAACAAAGTAGTGCTTTTAAGCAGAATAGTTCCTATACTTGCAGAGTGGATATACATTTATTGGGACATTTTAAATCAGAATGCTTGACATATGTCAGAAAAGAGGATTTGCAATTTTAAAAGCAATTGTCAAAATCGAATTATCATTTGAAGGAAAGAATTGAAATTGTTTGATGTACACCCTTTTCAAAACTGTGAAATTCCCTACTTTTACTTTCATTTTCAGAGTTTTTCAATACAGACGCATTTTGCGGGAAAACGAATCTGACTTCACACCACGAAATTTTAACAGGGGAGAGACAATTTGATGAGCTTTCATTCAAGAGGTCCCTCGTTGCTGAACGAAAATTAGGACCGGAGCTATGAACCCGAACGTTAACATTACCGCCTATGGAAAATGCATTAGTGGACTATACCCAGATATTCTCTCCACTTTTTAACTCTTATATTGTCTTTATTAGTCATTAACCTTATAATTTGTCTCAAAAGATTTATTTATTCTATGCGAACAGAAAATATACTGTACTGTTTTCCATTAATTCAATATATCGAAAGATGTAATATATACATTTAATATATATACAATATGTATTATTTTGAAATAAGCTGTTCAATTTAAACATAAATCGATGAGTTAATGTCGTTATACCCCCCACAAAAAAAGTTAAGGGGGTACAGTACCGCCAACGCGGATCCCGTAGTTTCCGCGCACCCCGCGGTCCAAACTGCAACGCGGTTTAAGACAGGTGTCTCAGGTAAAACCGCGTACCCCCGCGGTAGGTTCGTTCAGCAAATCAAAACCGCCGCGGTTTTGACGATCAAATGCAGGTGAAGAAAAGTATCGTACTGAAACGTGAGATATCTCCCTTGACTAAAATATGATTGAGAGCTACAAGTAACTATAGATATCATATTATTAATGGAACTATTTAAAACAACAGATAATATATTTTCAAATTGTTTTAAGAATTTATAGCATGTGTTTAAAATCAATCATCGATGCTATTTGAATTCATTTAGTAACTTGACGATGTATTTTTATAACTATAACTGATATTGACGTGGCTTATTAAAAAATTCATATGTTTGCCAGTTGGATTTTATTTATTTTTTTCTTCAATCTTATTAAATTGTGAAGAAGTATTGAAACTTTTCTGTTTTATCTATGCAAACTGCATACCGCGTAAATCAAATTATTATATTACTTTTGCCGATCTATGCCGTATGATCGAGTTTCAGCAAACTTTCAGCCAGTTTGCAATCCTATTACAGAAAACAGAAAGTACACATTTACGTGTATTATATTAATTATATTCGTATTTTGTATGTACATGTGTTATAAGACTTTAATCTACTTGTTCATGGGCAAGGTTTTCTGTGCAAGTGATATAATACACGGTCTGAAAAACAGCGCGCTAACCGCTTATCACGTTAGAATATTCGCGAAGCGGTTTATAATTATGGATATTTAAGGTCGCGAGGATATTTTTCAGGTTGACATCAGAGTTAGGTAGATAATATTAAAATAATAAGTGTTGTTCTCTCTTTTAACCTTATAATCTTGTTATATTATTACTTCAAGGTGTTTATTCTTTACAAGAAATGGAAGGAGGTAATTATTTTGCATCACAAAACAATATGGGAAACTGTACATGTTATTAAATGCATACAACTCGAATTTCTTTGCAAACTCTTTATGTACACATTTCTTTTCCTGTGTTTATTTAGTTTAAGTCGCTATTATTTGCTGTGTATTGTGATTTGCAAACACAAGGTAGAAAACAGCATGCCCTAGGGGTTTTCACACCTGTTCAAGACAAAAGATAACCTCAAAATTGCAAACTACTTCGTCTAACCGTACAACACCACCCCTTTTCTATCTTACAGAAGGGGTTTCGTGATTAATGAGTGTCGTCGATCCAGATATTCTCTTTTTATGATCGTTATGAGAGAGAGAGAGAGAGAGAGAGAGAGAGAGAGAGAGAGAGAGAGAGAGAGGGTGTTTTAGGCGTAATTCTACGCACATTTATTTGAAATATTCTAATATTAAATATTCATAAAATTAGTATCCACAAAAGAATATAGTACATTGTGATTGAATCCAGCATGCAGTTTCAGTCTGAGTCCACATGCTACCCCTGTCAATCAAATCAACCCGCGAAGTGCACCACGTGTTCCTTCCAAGATAAGAGAAAAAAAGTTTCGTTCTGAAAAGTTTTCATTTCCAGTAAAGAGAAAAAAGTATGTATAACAATGAAGTATTCTACACTGTTTGTGATGTTTGATTTCAAGTAAAGAGAAAAGAAGCATGCCCAACAATGAATTATTCTACACTGTTTGTGATGTTTGACTTCAAGTAAAGAGAAAAGAAGCATGCCTAACAATGAAGTATTCTACACTGTTTGTGATGTTTGATTTAAAGATTGATATACTGTGTTAGTGAAGTTTGATTCGTATACTTCGCTTTTTTTTAAACAGAAAACTCTCTCTCTCTCTCTCTCTCTCTCTCTCTCTCTCTCTCTCTCTCTCTCTCTTGTTTAGCTTAATTAAAGGTTTTATAGGGTTTTTCTTAATCCGTTGATTTTCTGCGGAGAGGAACATGTTTTTGTGCTTTTTTTGCGGGGAGGAACATCTTAAACACTTTAACAGTTTAGAAACGTAGTAAAATGAAACAATTGTTTATTGCATTTGTTACTGTTAGTAAAATCGTTTAAAAGTCTTTGTGTATTCCCAATGCAGCAAGTTTGGGGAAAGACCAGTAAAAAATTTATAAAGGATATACTCAAAGTAGTAGGGCATAGCATATATAGCATAAGCCCCCCCTCCCCCCCCCCCCCCCCCCCCCCCGCTTCATCTTAGTGAGCTAAGACCTACTCTATTTCAAGAACCCATATACCAGGAGCACTACATTTTACAATTTGGTACAGGCCTCCGTGAGCATGCATACAGTTTGCCTACTGGATATACATTGAAGGCTTAGTTGTAGAAGTAATAAAATGCATAGGGGCATTTTTTGTGACCCCAGACCAATAATTTGAATTCAGGATAATACAATTATGAAGTAAAATATTTCAAAATCTTCAAAAGAACCCCACAGCTATAAATATGTTTAAATCATGATACACTCAAGGAAAGATCTGTCTGAAATAGAAAATAACAGTTTTTTAAAGAAAAAAATACAGCATATATTCAAAATTTTACTCAAGAACTGTCACTAAGGTGAACTATGTGACTCATTGTGTTTTTTCTGTTAAAACTAGCATTAAGCTGAAATGTGTTAAAAATCTTTCATTTTACTTTTTTTTATTTATACTTTACATATAGATACATATCTACTGATTGCTCCACTGGCAAAAAGCTGATTATATTAATTGTCGACACATAGAACCTATTTTCTTGATCCGAAGTATGATTACTAATAGCCGAAAATGTGCTTGGTCTTTGTAACTGACGAATACTTAATACTATTACTAGTAATGTATACAGTAGAACTTCTTTTACCCGAAGGCCAATTATCTAGACACTATCAAGAACGAATTTTAAGGTAGTATAAAACAGATAATTCTTATTGTTCAATTTTTCTGAAATTTTAATATTTTGTTATTTGGAATGAGATCTTTAAATATGTAAAATTAAAAAAAAATTCCGACCTGACAATTTTTGCCCACATCGCCTCAAACCTACCATTTGAATCTCCTTTCAGTGGAGTGTAAAATGAAATAGTCATTGTTAGAATCTGCTATGCGAATAACTTACTTTTTAAGATATTACAAAATTTGAACAAAAGAACTTTTTGTTACTTACAGACACTGAAATAAATTCTAACTGGTAACTTAAGGTAATTCTGATGTAATATAATGTAAAAATAATTCTTGTAAATCATCTTTTTAGACAAAAATTTGCAACATTTAACGATCTATAAAAAGAAATTTTGTAGTTTAAAAGCTAAATTGCACAAAATTATAATCAAACAAAAACCATTCAGATGTACATGTAGGTTTCGAAATTATCAAAATACGCTGTACCTCAATTTTTTTCTGCTTTGAGTAATTTATGGGTATGTTCAATAATATTTTCTTAAGATAATGGATTAAAATTAACCTTTACATAAAATTAAGCCATTATTTTGTATTTTTGGGAAAATATTTGAAATAATTGATTTCACGGGTGTTTCGTACTACCTTAAAGGTCTAAAATAAAAATACGTCTCAAATCCTGATGGGTTGTTTGTTATCTGGGTTTGTCGAGAACTAAGTGGTTTTATGAAAATCGCCATCGATTAAGAAAGCCTTTGATAATGATAATGAAAATCTTAAATACTAAATGGGAATAGAAAACCCAAGGAGAGATTCAAAATTAATTTATGCGACATCTCGTCCATGAGCAAAGCAAGGCCATCATACACGTATAAACTGTCAGATGTCCAATGAAATCTTATAAGTTTGGGTGGACTTGGTATGTTGATGAATTTAGCAGTAGGCTTATTTAGTGAGATTAACACTTCAGAGCGTTAAAGACATACCTCTGTATCTGACCACAACCATGGGAAGTTTAAGGCAGTTCATAAGGAGAAACTTCAGGAAAATTATTTTTCTGACGAGTCCTGTATTGTTTCTTCCTTTGCCTATCGCACTGCAGTCTCAGGTTTGTGCTTAGTTAAAATTTGATAAGCTTTCATGCATTGTGTTAACAACGAAAAAGAAATCAACCAAAACCTCCTTGCAATTTTTCAAATATAGAAAATTCACACTCTGAATCATTTGAGTATCTTGTGAATATTATCTGAATTATTTACTTACCTCATGTGTTATTTTTCTTTGTGAGGTCAAGTAGGGTTATCGTCAGTTCCCGAGGACACTCTTTTTTAGAGCAAAAACTGATTCAAAGCTTAAATCCTTGGCAAGGGTGTCTATTATATGTGATTTTGAGAAACGCAAGCACAAAGAAAGAAAAAGTACATTGACAGATAATTAACAATTGAACGATAATTTTATTGTGAGACGATATAATTATTTTTCTGTAGACGGGAAGCTGCGCTTATGGCCTTCTTTTGATGGCCATATTTTGGATCACTGAGGCACTCCCTCTGGCGGTGACCGCCCTTCTACCCATATTTTTGTTTCCGTTGTTAGGGGTCAGCAAGGTCAATACGCTGGCTTCCAAGTACAGTAATGTAAGTAAAGATCGAAGGTGGAGAGACAGTTATCAAAAAGATTCTTACAATTTCAGACTAAAACTACAAGCTTTTGTTTTCGTCATTGGTTTGCGCACAATAGTGTTAAATATGTTATTTTCGCAATACATATTTGTGTTTCATAGGTACAAAAACAATAAGCAACATTAAAATTGTCTCTTGAATTACTCGTTAAAGATAACCTTTAAAAAAAATCTTGATATAACTTTAAAAGTAAGGTTGTTCATAACTCATCGAGGAAGCTTTTCATAAATGCGTTAAATGTTAAAATCAGAGATACTCTGAATCTATTAACATAACATAAAATAACATAAAATTACATTCTCTTTCCCATTGTCTGTGATTGTATTGATAGTAATAGGGTTTCTGAAAACATGTTGAATAGTCGACGCTTTTTAACTGAGAATCACAAATTTACTTACAGAATATTACCTTTGTTATGATCGGTGGATTAAGTGTAGCCATAGCCATTGAAAAATGGAACGTGCATAAACGGATTGCATTGAGGCTGCTCCTCTTAATGGGATCCCAGCCAAAATGGTGTGTGTCAAACTTACATTTATTTTTGCGTACACGACGTTTCAACTTAAAAAAACCTTCTATTTTTGAAAATGTATGTTTGAAGGCCATGCAAAATCAAATTACTTTAGTAATGCATATTGTATTGTCAAATGAAATCACACTTTAAAAATATCGTTTAACATGAGTAACACAAGACTGTTAACGAGATTTGCTTTTATTCAGTCCCAAACAGGCATAAATCTGAGTTGATAATATAGCAAATTACTATGTTTGATATGTAACTAAACGTTCCTGTTCATTGCAGGCTGATGCTGGGTTTCATGCTGATCACGTGTTTGTTGTCCATGTGGATGACCAACACCGCTACAACGGCCATGATGATTCCTATAGCACAAGCTGTCCTCGTTCAACTCATGGAGACTAAATATAAAGAGAGAAAAGAAGGTGAAATGTCTGAGTCTGATGTATTGGAAATGCATTTTTGGTCAAAGTATTGTTTTTTACAAATGGTTATTTATCTTTCTTAACCATGAAAATTTGAAGGAAATTTGCGTGAATAATTTTACTTTGAATAAAGTGGAGAGATTTTTATAATTCTTTAAAAGTCCTTTAGAGGAATCGATGCGAGGGAAAGTTGTGTTCAAAATAAAGCTAGACTCCAGCTCAAGCATACTAGCAACATGTGACAAATCTAACTACAATTTAGGCGCAAAATAGGAAAAAACTTGTCATTATAATGTTTCTTTACACACATCAAATAAAGTATTCCAGTAACGTACGCATGTAACGTTTTCTTTTGAAGAAAAGGATATTGAAAAAACGACTGAGGCCTTACTAGACAAAGATGCCGTTTGTATCGAATGCAGAGACGACAACGATCTTATACATCTGAATGGTTCCAACAAAACTAAGTAAGGTTGAAATGACGTGGTGACGCACTTACCCAATAACTCAATTAGCAAATAGATGATATTTTCAATAAACATACCTACATAGTGTTATAAGAAATGAATTCCATGTTTAAACTTTAATAACTAACATAGTTATTAATAATCTCACAAGTCACAACGTTTGTATCCGAATAAAAATCAATTTTATTTCAGACACTAATGACACATTATGAATGCGAAAACTATATTTATTGAGCTATTAAACCATTCACCAATTATGTAAACTTTGTATGATGCCATTGGTATAACAAAATTAACCTAATTACGTCATCCTAAAAACTGCGGAAACTCTCGGCCAGTATTACCGACCGTTGAACAACTTATTGAATTTATCTCCATTTCATGAATAATTCATGAAATATACTGATTGGCTACTTTACATGCTTGTTTAGAAAATCCCACCAGCAGCGTGGATGTTTTCGCATGCATCTATCAACAACGAAATGCTTTTGAGTAAGCGTATGCGAGACTATAGTCGACAATGTTTGAAGTAATGAAATCCAGTGAAGTATCTATAATCTTATATAACAGTGATACCTTTCTTGAAACTCAGAAACAGCGTTGCAGGTGTCAACACTGGAAAGAATGAATCAGAATACAGTTTTGACTTTGAGAGTTTAGACCCTCCTTCTAAGAAGCTCTGTAAAGCTTTTTGCCTGAGTATCTGTTATGCAGCAAACTGTGGCGGAATTGGAACCTTGACCGGTACGGGTCCTAATCTAGTCATGAAAGGACAGGCGGACTTGTAAGTCTTTCACTTTCAACATTTCTATAATTGTTTGCAAATGAATCTAATTTTGTATTCTATCCTTACAAATTGTCTTTTTAAATTCTTTTTAAATAAAATGACAACTGCTGCTTGATTTAAAATATATTGTTCTTAATACACTGTGTGTTTTTTAAAACCATCTATTAAAAGGGCATGGTCACGATTTTGGTAAAAATTATTTTTCTGATTAAATGTTTACAATGCTTAGTAAGGCATTTTTAATAGGCAACCAAAATTTGATTGTCATTCGTTGAGTTATATGCAATTACGGAGCTCACAATTCTTTGCTATGTAAACAAAGCTTTTGTTTACATTTTTAATGTTGAAGTGAAAATTCCAGGTTTAGACCTTAAATGAATATGTTAAACGTTAGTTGTGCTGAAAATTCCAGGTTTAGACCTAAAATGAATGTGCTAAATGTTAGGAACTGTTTATTTATGCTTAAAATGAATAAGAAGATAGACAAATCAGCTTGAAAAAGACTTTTTACTGGTATGTTGAACCTATGTAAAGAAAAAACAGGGCACGAGCCTTGTTTACATGACAAAGAATTTTGAGCCCTGTATCTTGCTTATAACTCTACGAGTGTCAAATTTCATTGGATCATTAGAAATGCATTCCTAAAGCATTATAAATATGAAAAAAGGAAAAATTAGAATTTGACCAAAATCGTGATCATGCCCCTTTAAGAACAGCAAAAATTGAAAATGGCTAAGAACGTTTTATGAACAAAGGAGTATAGATATTGTGAAGGAAAAACATTGTTAAGACTTTTTTGAATTACACAAAATGACACACTTATAAATCTAAACGGACCAATCACATTTACGATGTGTTTATTTTTCTAATCCATACATTTTTATTTTACAAAGAAAGGATATAACAACATTTCATTTTTTTCAATCTGTTGGCCCCTATAGTAAATGGTGCACAATTTTGATGATCTTTGCCAGTGATGGCCTTTGTGTAGTTTTCTATCCTAATAAATGATATGTTGTTAATTGCAGTATAAAAATGAATTAACATATTGCTCTTAATCGATATCGAATGAAATATTCATAATAGAGCAGTTTTGTAAAACCAGTAGATTATATAATTTTGCATTGTGAAAAGGCTAGATGAGTTCTGGGGACAGTTTTTACAAGAAGGTAATTTTTAGAAAAGATAATAAAAGATTATTTGATATTATCATAACATACTTGTTAAAGCTTTCGTTTTGTTGAGCAGGCTGTCTGGTGGACAATCGGTAGTTACCTTCACATCATGGTTCATCATCGGGTTTCCTCTGGCTCTGATGACGTGTTTTATTTCTTGGCTGGTTCTTCAGATATATTTCTTCGGAGTTAAGTAAGTATTGTGCAGATGTATTCAAACATATTTCAGTGAAAAGAAATCTAAAACAGAAAACCAACGAAGATGATAATTTAAGGGAAAAATTCACGGGTATATATGTATACATGTATCAATTTAAAAAAAATAAATGACACAACCCTTTGCAATGCATAAGCACATGTTATAAACATTATCAAGCAATAATTCAATAATTTTATATTTAAATAATTAAAAGACGAAATTTAAATGTGTTTTTAACTAGCATCAAAATTTGTTCTTGTTCCAGACCACTGTTTAGTTGTAACAAAGAGGATTCTACGCGAGTTCAACATGTTATCAGGATGGAATACATTAAACTCGGAGATATAACGTACAATCAACTTACTGAAAAAAACTTTATTCAACTTCTGATATTTGTATTATAAAATGGATGTAATAAAAAAAGATTTAAAAAAAATCAACGACATACTTATTTTCAAATGTCCACTCAATAAAATCTTTGCAAATTAAAAAACTATCTATTTTGAGATAATTTTTTGACATTCAATTAATAAACTTTGTAACCATTTTTCGTTTAACAGATTTGCAGAGAAAGCCGTCTTCTCTCACTTCATTTTGTTGGTTATTTTATGGTTTTCTCGGGAACCAGAGATTATTCCTGGCTGGGGCTCTCTCTTCAAAGATGGGTAAGTGAAGCAAGTAACTCCAACAAATTAAAGGAGTTGTTTAATTAGGCCGCTTCACACTCCCTGGAAATCATATGATATACAGTTTATTAGATAAAAGCAATGATGAACGAACGTCGTTTTTGCTTTTTAATATGTATATAAATAATTGACTATTATGGCACAAAGCCGTATTAATTGAGGTATTGATAAATCACATTGTTAAAAGTTATATGCTATAATTTACTGTTTCAATTATCAATTATATCAAGGTATCTTCGAGATTCCGTTCCTGTTGTGATAATTATGACCAGTTTGTTCATATTTCCCAGCAGAAGGAGAGAGAAGGGTTAGCTTCATCTCTTAATTACATTTTCCAACCATGTTTACACGTATTCATGAAATTAAATATGTGCTGCAGCAACTAACGTTCGAGTTAACAGAAACCAGTAAAGATAGAGACAAAACCAATTTTTGCAGGCAATCCTCTTGATGACGTCTTGGAAATTCCAAGTTTATTAGACTGGAAAACGGTGACAGCACGCATGCCCTGGAATGTAACCCTTTTGCTGGGTGGGGGTTTTGCTTTAGCCGAAGCATGTATGGTATGGACTACATAATACAGCCTTTCAGAATATATTGACTGAATATTTTGATTATATTTTAAATATATTTTTTTTCAAATTTGAAACTGTTTTTTTTTTAGGAATCTGGACTGTCTCTTTGGCTTGCCGATCAAATGGCTGCTTTTAAAGATGTAAATTCTTGGTTGATGATATTTGTAATTACCTTGATATCGTCATTTGCAACGGAAGTGACGAGTAATACCGCCATTTCCACGCTGATTATTCCGATCCTCGCCGAGCTTGTAAGATTTAAGGACAATAAATACATAAATCGATTTTTTTATTCGATTAAAATATTTTAAAATAAACTCTTAAGCAGTGCGTGTCTTTGGTCAATTCTTTTATGATATTTTATTTTTTGTTTCTTTGTTACTACACAAAAGATTTGTGGGAAATCAATGTATTGGAATTTATTTTTACGTTTTTAGGCTATTGGAATAAAAAAGAACCCCATTTATATCATGTTACCCTCAGCCATATCAACTTCATTCGCCTTTATGTTGCCTGTTGCCACGCCTCCGAATACCCTTGCCTTTTCCTATGGGTATCTGAAAGTGATTGACATGGTAGGTGATAGAAAGTAATGACACACAGATTCATTTTAAAGTTAAAAATCAAAGCATATCGTTCTACAAAATTGTAAAACAAGACTTTGAAAAAAAATATTTTTAGGTTTGACATAAAAAGAGAAAACATATTTTTGAACAGATTTGCAGATTTATTGCATGAATTACTTGTTGTCTGTGGAGGTTATTGGAGTGGTGATTTTAGTACTGGTATTCTTTGATTTCTTTTTTCTGTTTTTTAAGGTGAAGGTAGGGTTTATCCTCAATATTCTTTGTGTTGTGGTTGTAACTGTGGCCGTGAACACGTGGGTGATTCCTATCCTTAAACTGGACGAGTTTCCTGACTGGGCTGAGAAATTCCTAAAGACGTCCATTGAAATAAGCACTGGTCTGCCTGAGAATTCTACAACAAATTTATACACAACAATATGATGTCATAACTCTGTGACATCAGATATGATCACTTAGAATCTATAGGTAAAATCTTTTACAAAATTTTAGCTCTCCTGAGCTGAAAAAAACTTGTATTGTTCTTGTTAAATTACTTGCATATGACTTTAAGTCTGATTTGGTTAACTGTTAACTTTAAAGGGTGTATCGTGTATCAAAGGCGGAAAAGTTATTTCATCTTTTCATAAAGGGTGCTATCATTAAACTGCAAGACATATTTCATTAATTGATTATGTGCGTCTCATTCTTTGAGATCAATATTTCCTTTTTCCGGACCTCTGTTGAAAATAATCGGGAAGAAATGTATTGTTAAATGATAATTATTATAACATGTCTTCTTATTGTATTCAAATATCGTATATATTTTAGAATAGGAACAATTTAGAACTAACTTGTCAAAATATGATAGAAAATCGAGAGTGAGGCGTGTATCTTCTGATTTATAAGAGTTTTCGAGAAATGATTTATCGTAGCTTTATGATTTATTTCATCGAATTCTTTAGTTTTTTAAAACTATTTTCTTTTATTTTTCATTTATATCAATCTTTAGTTTTTTTTAAACAATCTAATTGCAATTTCATATAGTTAGTTTAGTAATATAGAAGATATGTCATCCTCTATACACATTTTTTGTGACTTTTGTCTTTTTTTGTACAGATTCTAGCTGCTCTTAAAATTAAAATGCTTACAACTCATGAGAAATAAAATACAAAGGTATATTATATTGCGTTAGTGTTATATATATATATATATATATATATATATATATATATATATATATATATATATATATATGAATAATTGTTTTCTTCTAAGAATGATAAAAATGATGAGATTTTTATTTATCTAAATGATTTATTGAGATATTTATTGAAAAACGGGTTTTGTGGTAATAATTATATATCACTAATCTACCTTTTGGACGGTAATACGCGAGAAATGATGTTCAAATATTTTTATAAGGTCTTTTATTGAAAACAATATTAAAATGTGTGATATTCGATATTAATTGAACACTTCTTGTTCGGACCATCTCAAACGTGCTCTGAAAACAACTTTAAAGAGGGATTTATTTTTTGATGGTCGTGAAAGGCTCGAGTTGTCGCTCACTTCTGTACTCACTACTACTATAAGATAACTGAAAAACGCATTGTTTTTAGTTTTTGTGTTTTCCCCCTACAATATATGTAGATTTCTGGTTTCTTGATCTAAACCGTTAGAGAGAGAGAGAGAGAGAGAGAGAGAGAGAGAGAGAGAGAGAGAGAGAGAGAGAGGGAGAGAGAGATACTTTTAATGCTAGTTTATTGAATACCGTTAACAACTCTTTTTTAACTGCCCAGTACTTTGTGTTGAAACAATTATGAATTTAAATTTTTAAAAAAATTTAAACTTATTTTTATTGAATAAATTTGATAAGGATTGGAAAACAAACAAACCCTCAATATGCCTTTTAAACACCCTTAACTTGTTACAATATTTTCTATAAACAACGGACTACATTCCATATTTTTATTATTAGACAGCAATTTAACACTTTGTACTCCGCGGGGGGATTTTGTCTATTACTTATTTTTTCACATATTGTTTTAACAGTTTGTCATCATGATCAACAACCGACTCTGGAAATGTCAGAAAAAAGATACGGAAAATTATTTTAGATAACATTAAAATCTTTATATACATTACGTACTTGTATGTGGTTAAGGTATGCATATATTATTCTCATTTTCTTCTTGTCTGCTTGTCAAAAAAAGTCCACTCTAATCAAAGTTTCAGAACGTACACGGGCAAGTAATGTTATTCACACTTTTGCTTGTTTTAAACAGAAGAACAAGTAATTTTTAACAAAGTGCCGGATATTTATGCCAGTGCGAAGATAGCACTTTTGTATCCGGTTAAGATACAGTTTTGTAAAAATCCATATTTACCTGATGATAGACCATTAATATTTCCTATCGGATGTCCCACATCGCTTCTCATCGGCAATACATCATTAACAAATCATTTAAGATGTATGGCAGATCATTGTTTGGTGCCCTTTGAGTCTGAGGTGAGAGGTGTTTAACAAACATCGGCCGACTGTCGACCTAACATTTGCTCATAGCCGGCCGATGTACTGCCGATATACGAACGGCGTTCATCAATGTACGATGCCTGTTGCTGTGGCAGATGTGTTAACGACCACTTGGCCGAAGAGGACCGATGTTGGGACATCGCTCACATCACCGATTATCATCGATTACCACCGGTCTACGGCGACCGGTCGAGTAATGTGACTAAGGCATTAGAGTGCTTGGTGGACAAAGGGTGCTCATGCACCTTGCATTTGATCCTTCTTCTGATATTTTCATAGGTCTATGTTAGCACTTCTAATAATTTCTGTATTGTGACTTGAACTTGATTGTTGTCCAATATCTTTACTTCATAATTGCGAAGCAAATAAGAAGAATTAAATTCGCAATTAAAAATTTAGATATAAAACAGCATTTTACTGTGATAGACATTACTTTACACAAAAATTGGAAAGATTTTCCTGTAATAATTCATAATTTGAATCTTGCAATAGGATAAATATGTATAATTTCAAATCTATTACCGATTTTTTCGAAAGGAAAGTAAAATGAATGAAAGTAAGTAAAACAAATAGTCATTTATTTACGATAACTTATTTGGAGTCATTAAAATTCATGGGGGCCAATTTTTGTGGATTGCTTAAATTTTACAGGTTTCTTGGGACATAATGTCGTGTATTATCTTATACATACCAAAGGAATTATGACTCTATAACCCTAATTTATTTATTCGTGGAGGATATTTATTCGTATTTGAGAAGTACACACGAATTCCACGAAAATTGAGCCACCACGAAATCTAATGATTCCACAGTAAGTTAACGAAAGTATTTATCTTTTTTTAAAATAGAAGTTTTCAAATGAAACAAGAAGTCTGTGTATCCTCACGGTACTCATCTTTCAGGACACGTTGGATTCGCTATTGCAGAGTGTGGTCTAAGCATAACAGCTAAATTTATCTATAGCTCTTATAACTGTATACCCGTTGAGCACACCCTGTGTTGATTTTAAAGGTAAAACGTTACCTGTATCATAAATGAATCAATTCCGCATAACATGTTCATTAATAAATATTTACATCTACCGAGTAAAATTCTCTCTATTTCTTACGGAAACTTATTGTTAATTCATAGCTCTATAGAAACTGACAGGACTGAAATCTAAACGCCCCGATTATCGATTGGTCGAAATCTACAGCGACTGAAACTGATAGGAAACTGATAGGACTGAAATCTACACGCCCCGTTTATCGATTGGTCGAAACCTACAGCGACCTAAGAAAAATCACGGACTGTACAAAATAGTCATGGTGATGTAAAACCCAAATTCCCATTGGAGGCGATTTTGCTGTTTCTTTTTGCTAACGTACTGATGAACATTTATAACAGTAATTTAATTAATTTAACTGACTTTTTACAATCAATTTATTAATTTGTTAAAAGGTATATGTAAATTTAAACAATAAAATGCTTTCTTTGATGATTCTTGCGGGTTATGAATGTAATGATCATTGCAGAAAAAATCTACTTAACCAGATAACGCGGGTTATGTATTTTTTCTGCAATGTCGCCACCTTCATATCCCAAATGAATCATCAAAGAAAGCATTTTATCGTTTCACGGTTGCATTATTGTAAACATAGAAACAGTTTTAATATGATTCTGAACGATTGGACATTCTCAAACTTATGTAATAGACGCAATATTAGAAAGTTCACCGGTAAACTTGGTTGGTACGTGATCAAATCTTCATAATGTCTTACAGGGTAGCGCAGTAGATTTTATCGTCGGCTACTGATCTGCAAGAATACCTTTTTGTTATTTTAAGAATTATTCACATGCCTTTTAAAATAAACTTTTATATCTTTGACTCAAGCTACGATAAATCAAAGTAATTTGCTCTCTGTGTGGAACCAAAACAAGCATTTTGTTTTAGGTTTGTGACGTCAATAATATTATATGTATTTCTTCGATAGAATTATAGGCCAGCAACAAAGTATGGTTAGTATCTGTCATGGCTTTACTTTAATCAATCAATACATCAATTAACTTAAAGCAAGCCCGATTACTGGCCACGGACCTGGAAGAAAACGAAATGCGGGGCAGGCTTCAGCAAAATTCGGCCATATGTCTTCATGAATAGATAATAATCAATGATATGATACATGAAGACATCGGCCATGACAAGAATACTCTGGAATTACTCGGCGTGGGATTTAGAATAGACTTTAGGTTGCACACTACTATTAATTTTTACTATATATTCTTACCAAAATTACGCAAATTTAGACACGGGTAGCGAGTTTAAAACAAACTTCTGGGAAAATCCCTCTTTACAACTTTTAAAACAATAGTTCCTAAACAATCCAGTAGCAAAAAACACACAGCCACCCACAAAGGCAGGAGAGTTTGTTTACATCAAAGTTACACATGTGCCTGAAAATCATGTCCGAGCCTTTTCACCCCCCTGCCGAAACAACTGTCATCAAAAAATTCAAGTAACCTCGTATTTTTACAAAATAGGAAAATCAGGCATTTTACACGTTGTTTTTCATCTCATAAAAAATACAGTTCCTGTCGCTGGCGGAAAACCCCTAAAAACGAAGGGGAATTCGGGAGTTATATTGCCTTAGCCATGTTTTGACGTGAACCTCCGGAAAAATAGTGTTGTGATACCTTTAACGTTATTATGTAATACGTCCAGAAGGCCAGCACGTATGATTTTCAAAATGTAATATTGCCAGTATCGGACAAATGTACACCCTCCTGGTATAATTTTGGTGAACAATGTTGGAGATCAGGGTACTTTAAGCAGGCGCTCTTACGCTTTACTATAAATTGGACTAATGATTTGTTAATTCTTTATCGAGTGTTCTCATCAGCAAGTTTTGATTACATGTGCCTATAGTAATTTCGTGGGAGTATCTGGGACATTATGAATCGAGTTTTGGCGAATTATTTGTAGATTAGCAAAGATATTTTCATTAATTTTTGCAGCCTTAGCAACGGGCTCTACTTTTCCCAGACCATACCAATCTTTCCGTGTCAAAATACTGAGTGTAATGTTATGGAAATGAAAATCAAGTTGCGAGTTTCAAAACTGCTGAAAGCGTGAAGGGAAGCATATTTATTTATGGAAAAGCCTATCATCTTAGTATGGGTTATTATACAAGACTGTTGTGAACATATGTATGCATCACAATCTAATATATGAACTAAATATATTAGATTTCTATCTGCCTTTTGACTTGATGTCCTCGGAATGCCCTTGTAAGTATAAATGTGTTTCCAAGTCTATTCTGAGTGAGTGGGATTTAAAAGTTAGGCCAATAAATTTGACAGATTTATGTAGAAAGGATGTGAATTGATACTTAGTGTGCTTGAATAAAGATTGAGTTTGATAATTTTTTGTAATCTGTTACTTAGTACATGTACCTCTATTGTATTGGTCTGTTTTTGAACATCTAATATACATTATTAATCGACACTTCTTGGAATAATAGAACGGGTGCTAGTGAAAGTAAATTCCCCAATCTGTATTAATGCAAAAAGTGCTAATTGAAAGGCTGCTGAAAACAACAGCTTCATACAAGCTTCTGCACACCGTGGGTAGAATAGAAACTAATTGATTGAGACAAGATAGGAAAATATGGGATCGTATATCTTAAGCTGAATTTAGCCGATGGAAACCTAACATTTTCTTAACTATGAAGGTTTTAGTGTTGTCGATTTGACCCTCTAACTGAAGCTTGTACCTAATACCACTTAAGTACCATCTCGTTCCTGAGTAGGAAACTTGATTTGCATGTAGGTATGCGATGTAAATGATTTAATGTCAACTGGCGGAGGCCAACATGAATCAAAATTGTTTGGTACGAAAAGTTTCAAAGGAATATATGCCTTTTTGATAAGTTGAAGCAGAATTTTTTGCTAATGCAGTTTCAAGAAAACATTCTTCATGAGTTCTAAAAGGGACAACAATTCCGGGAGTAATCGGGCTGGAACCTTTTCTGCCTGAGGAGCGAGGGATCTGAATCTTTCCGCTGAAATCGAGAAATTGAATCTGCAATGGAATTTTGGTAACCTGTAATATGCCAGGTTTTAATCTGAATTTTATTCTTCATGCATAATAACACAAGAGACATGACACGCTGAGACTTACTACTAGTATACTTGGCATTCAATAAATCGACTAAAGCTATGTTTATGAATAACTTCTTAGCTGTTAATTGGTCTGCCAAAACCCAAATGGCTGAAAGAGTAGGCACTGATTCCAAAAATATAATATCTCTTCGGAAAAATGTGAGCCAGATCCTACCGTCCTCTTTAACTCCTTGTATAACCTTGATCAGGTAGTAATGTTTCCTGTTAACAATTGTTGTGTTATAAAACCTGCGGTTAAACTCCTGCTGCCAGGGATGTCTTTAGCGAAAAAGGCGCGACAAAGCGATTCCATTTCTTTTAGGGTGACTTTTTTTGGAAGAAGTAAGTGATTAAAGATTAGACTGAAGTTCAGCAACCTTACTGTCAGAAATAAAAATGACCTTATCTATGGTATCAATTCCTAGTCCTAAGAAAGATAGACGAGTACATTGACCTTCATTTTTGTGTGTCTTTTATTGGGACCCCCACCCCTCTGCATGTTAACTTGAAACTTTCAGCAAGCTTTGAACATTGTAAGGTACTTTGCTCTACAACAAATACAAAAACGTCAAGATAATGGTAAACATTATGATTATGAGGCTTCTGAACTACAGGCCAATGCAAAAATGTTGAGAGTTTTTCAAAAGACGAACAACCTGTAACCTCCATCTTCCTATGACAGTACCTCATCAAGGGTTACACTTAAGGCTGGAAAAAGATGGTTTGAAAAAGGGGCATGACATCCGGCCTAAAGTAATTTCTTTTTCAATAATAGCTAAAAGTTGATCCTCATGTTTACTCGCAGACATCATATTTTTGTATTATAAATAGATTCTTGGACCTATGTAATTCAAACAAAAACCATATTTGAAACCATTTCATCAAAATTCGGCATTCTGAATATCTGGGTATTGCTGTAAAACAGACACATTATTTTATGTTGAACCTATGTGCGTAAAATATCGGTCTTGGTGACAGATATTGCCTTTGGCGATAGGGACGAAATTTGATGTAATTTTGAGGAACATAATTTTGCTGTGCTGGGATTGGATGGGGATCTGATTACTTGATAAATTAGCGCATGCATAATATAAGGGACCCAAAAGGGTCCATGTGAAAAGTGAGCGAGAACCTTATATCTCGTTGCCAGGTGCGGATCATCAGATCAAACGAGACGCTTCCGCGCCTGGCAACTCGACGTGATCCGGCCTTTTGGATGAAGTTTCTATATATATATATATATATATATATATATATATATATATATATATATATATATATATCTGTTTAACGTGAATTCACATGATGAACCTGTGCAATATAAGGAGCCTGGCTGGTCAACGAATTAACCATCAGATCTACCTAAAATTTTAAAATATGGTGTGTTTAGCTATAAAAATTCTTTAGTAAAGAAAAAATCCATTATTTTTCCATTTAAATTTGGGGTATTTCCCCATATTTTTGTATAGAGCTCTTCTTTTAAAGGAGATCAATAAAGTCTAAAAATGGCCACGAACATCGAGCCCTCTTAAAGCTGAACACCGCTCGTAAATAGGCAGTGTCCGCCATAATTCTCTTTCGTCATCGCTATCCCTACAACTCCTATATAATCTGCAGATCCTTAATAGTTTAAAGTATTTCGCTGTAGAGGTCTCAACTGTGTGGATGTACTTATTGCCTCGCCGTTTTCCTCGGTCGCGGTTTTACGCACTTTTTTCAAACCAGGAGAATATTAACATCAAATAAACTGGTCAATTTATTATTTACAAACAAAATATGCACATAAAATAAGAAGTAAATGCATAAAATCCAAAGACCACGAAAGGAATACTACACGTCGGCCACGATTTTTAGGTGTGCAATCGGGTGAAATGAAATCGAAGGGTTTATATTCCAGGTATCTGTATGACGGGGCCTATTTACGAGCGATATTCAGCTTTAACTGTGCCATTTAATCAAGTGAATTAATAAGAAGGCATGGATGACAGAACAGCTATGATGTGTCATGCACCTACCTTTCAGGTGACTGAATGACCGTCAAAGTTTCATCATCTGAATATTAATAGTTGTGCTATTCATTAACATAAAAGAGACTTAAGAATCAGTTTTGGAAGAAAGATAAACTAAAACATAAAACATAAAAAGTCAACGTTACCTGATCATAAATTAATCAAATTTTTATACTTAGGTCATAAATAAATAAACAAAGACTGCTTTCTATATAACTGGTTTACCTTCGATATTCAGTTGTGGTAACTGATGCATACAGTCGGATTACGTGTTGAGTTGCGTAAACGCAATGTCTGTCATTGGGAATTATGATGTCTGCTGTATTATGTTTGATGATAATTACCATATTGAAGCTTGGATAAAAAAACATTCTAACTCACATTCAACATGTTCAGTGATCATAACCATATTGCAGCATATGTAAAAGACGAATTTAAATTTCCCTTTCAACATGCTTATCACATGAATTATTATGATTGCATGCTGTTCAAAATGCAACCTCTTATTACATTTAAAAAAATTGTGAAAATTTGGAGACGGGGCTTGGTTACTTCAAGCACCAGTCTACAATGGCTTCCTTGACGGTTAGCAAATTATTATAAATACGTTAAGTACACAGTACTAGAAACTATATCCGAATCTTGACCAACTATTGGGTTCTCAGTGGCCCCTATCAGGCTCTGACCATTTATCTAATACCACTTTTCACAAGGTGTTCTTGTGTGTACATATGTACTATTATCGTATGTCATGCAGTGTATTTAACACCAGAAATTCTTACAACATGCCCGTTTTGGGTACCCTTGTTGTGTACTTGTATCCGAAACAGGTTTGTTTTATCATGCAGGATTTATAATACCTGATTTTTGCATGTTTTTTGTCATTAGTTTGTTAAATAAATACCGTCAAAGCAATCACTTCAAGAGGCATGGGACATCTCCAAATTGTGCCGTACTTCTTGGCTATTAAATTGACAATTATTTGGCATATTTTTCATTCATGATGTTGATCATGATGTATTACAGGGTATCACGATCGATTAAATCGTCGGCTACTGGTCTGCAAGTCGTGAGTTTGAAACCCGTTGGAGCATAATTATTCTTTTTTTATTAGTCACATGTTCTCTATTTGGAACAGGCGCACATTTGTGAGGTGGATTATTTTATGTATCATTATTTCCGTTGGTGTGAACATTGACGACAGAAAGGGTAAAATAGGGGTAATTGCAAAATAACAAATACACTAAAATCAAATCAAACCAGGTTGGATGATATAACTTTTTGCATAACTAAAGAATAATGATATTCAATAAATTGAATCTGGACGAAAGATATGATCAGATATAAAATACAATATTATGGAACCCGGCTAGTATGGAATCCGGATAGGGCCATGTAGTTCACTATCGCTGTATCGCATCATCGAGGATTGGGTCGATAATGCGATGACGCGATAATGCAATGACGATGAAGCGATGGTGTGATGACGACGAGGCGATGGCGCGATGACGATGATGCAATGGCACGATGAAGCGATAGTGCGATGACGAATGGTATGATAGCGATAACCCGATAGTGCGATAACGATGACGCAATGGTGCAATAGCGATGATGCGATGCGCCACGTGTCATTGTTAGTTCTCTATCGCGCCATCGGCATTGCTGCATTGCGCTATCGACTGGTTTTTTTTTGCTTGCGCCATTGAAAAGAGAAATCGCATCAAGCAGAGATGAGCGGATTTCATAATCATAATTTGGCCTTACTCGGTTGACAAATTTGACTCTCTAATAATAATTAGGTATTACAAATCAACAATGTTCTTGCTAGACATAATAATATTTAGAAGAAACAAATTTAGTTTAATAAACAAAAAAACCCACAATACAATAAAAGAAAAATCGCTTGATCGAGGCATGGTTTTTAAACGAGGAAAGTGATCATTCACATTCAAGAAAATTAAAAACAAAGATACACGCTTCATATATTTAGCAAAGTAAGAGCTTCTTCCAGTATAATAGTGAGCTATTAGATTTGATAAATAATTTAACCAGTACTTATTGTTATGACTATTAGGGGAGAATACGTATTCTATATTCGTTGTAATTGTCAGATTTACCTCCCTTTTGTATCTTTAAATTTTGTACATAATATGAATTATGATAGTACTTTAGTATTATAATTTATTCAAAGTTAAATGGAAATTATATACAAGATGATAACATTATATTTATTTTTTATGATATGTCATATATTTGCAGGGCTCATACGTATCCATCCACAAACACGAACATATGCACGTCACTTTGTCCGTAATAAATTTATCTTATCTTAAATCTTATTCATTAAAAATATTTTAGCAGGTCTTTTTCATCAAACGCCATGTTGTGTAATGACTGCTGGGAATGTTGTCCTATATATATATATATATATATATATATATATATATATATATATATATATATATATATATACACACACATCTAAAAGCACAAACATCTGCACGTCACTTTGTCCGTAATAAATTTATTTTATCTTAAAATCTTATCCATTAAAGATATATTCTAGCATCTCTTCCTCATCAAATGCCATGCTGTGCAATGACTGCTGGGAATGTAATCCTTTTTAAAGAAAGTCGATAGAACGATCGTGCGATGACACGCTGACGATAGCGCAATAGAAAACTAACGATGACACGATAGAGCATCGTCATCGATATTGCACTATCCTATCGTGTTATCGCTATCGAACCATCGCATCATCGCACTATCGCTTCATCGTGCCATCACACCATCGTCATTGCAGGGTCGTACCATCGTTATCGCAGTGTTGCAGCATCGCACCATCGACCCAAACGTCGATAGTGCGATGATGCGATAGTGAACTACATGGCTATATCCAGATTCCATTGTTATTGTTAATTGACAATATGAACATGTGCCGTTAAACTGTGCCAATAAGTCAATTGAATATAATTAGAATGTCTGGAATGGTCTGGAAAGTTGACTGAATAGCTCTGCTGTGTCATGCCCTTACCTTTCTTTCAGGTGACTAAATGTGGCCGAGTTCATATTCTGAATTTACTAACTATGCTATTCATAAAGCACAAAATACGCTTAAAAATCAGGCAGGAGAAGGAAGATGAGCCACAATCTTAAACATACCAATAAAACAGGTTTTTATTTTCTAAATACGACGTACATATATGTTAACTGCCAACCACATTTAAATACCGATATTGACAGTCATTTACCAAACACTAAAGATTCATTCACTACATTCTGTGTCAATAGTCTCCGCTTACAATAACGACATCATGCCAAAAGTGTATAATTTTGGGAGTGAGATGATTGTCTGTATGTGGTTGGATGAGTTTTTAAGGGGAGTTAATGTTTGGAAGAATCAAGTAACAAAGAATATTTTGGTATTTACCATTAAAATAGTTTAACGCATCAGTCAACAAGTATCAACGGTAATGTGCAATGCAATTCAATAGCATGGGGACATTTTACTTACGGTTTAGAGATTTTTACAAAGCTACTCGGGAGATCGATTTAATATATATCTTGTGAGCTACAGATTGAATAAATGCATCGAAGAGCCACTGTAAACCCAGTTTAGTTTAACCTCAGAAAATTCCAACCGTTGCATTATATTCCTAAGAGTAAGTGTCTTATCACAAGTTTTAATACCTATGAAGTTTTAAGTTTGTTTGTATGCGTTGTCTTAAAAATATTTTGTTAGCCTCTATGTTAAATAAACTACATGCTATTTTGATTATTTTTACAATCAAAGTCGTTATGAATTCTATTATTTAAAAAAAATGCCATAAAAGCTATCCAATTTAATATTTTGGGTGGGATTATACATGACGTACTTTAAGAAGAAAAGAAATATTGATGTATTTTTGTCGTACTTTATTAGCTTCCCTTAACTACATTTGCATATATATGGATCGATTGCCAAGTCTCTCAATCATCATGGAATACACATCAATACAAAATAAACTGCGCTCTGAACGAGTTATTGAAATTAAAAAACTCTATTTCTCATATCAAGGGATGTACCCTTTAAATCTCTCTTGCGTACATTTGTTTAATTTCACATATGATTCAGACGGAAACACAAAGAATAAGGTAAAATGTGATTTAAGCAACAAATTTTAGCTAAGCATTTGATTTTAATCAAACGAGTGTGCTTTAATTTGTAATTTCTGATGTCCCTCTGGGGTGATTGTTCTTGACATCAAATCTTTGGAACAAATTTTTACTGAATCCTATCTTTAATGTTTTCCAATGAATTTCTAAGTACGATCAACGCGCTGCTGTTTTTGCCGAAAAAGTATGATTTACTCAGCCAAAAAAAAAATAAACCATTCAAACAAAAATAAAAATTCGAAACAGTTTTGTTTGAAGATTTGTTAAGAGTTGTTTAAAGGTCTGCATTATTCGTAGTAATTTGAGTAATTCAGTTAATTTAAGTTGAATTCCAAGACGTTTTAAATTTCTTGATAAATCTACGTCATTAAGTAATGAAGTGTATGTCTTCAAATATACATGTACTATGAGAATGGACCCATACATGTATCTCAAACTAGAGAGAAAAGGTTATCTGGATTCTAAAAATGGCGCTTACTGCTCATTTAAACCAGTAAATTAATTACTTAAATGGAATAAGTTTATTCAAACTTATGGAATATATACATAGACCAACAAGAAGAATTTAGTTTTCGAGTTTTAGTTTATATATATATATATATATATATATATATATATATATATATATATATATATATATATATATATATACTTAACTAATGAAAGTATCTTTTCTTTGAGGTTTTATCATTTATTTGTTTCATATGGAATCAATAAATTATATCTAATATCTAAAATTATTTACATTTAATATGCGGTCAAACATTCTTATGTAATGTTGGCATGAGAAATGAAATTATTTTTTTTTAAATTTGGAAATATGTTTTGAATGAATGACCTGGATTTCGTTATAACCTGAACTTTGTCTCATTTGACATTCAGACACAGAAACATGTCAACCGAGTTTCGGGTAACTTACAGTGACATTTTGGCAGCAGAAAACAGAATTTCCTCCTATGTACACGAAACTCCAGTTTTTACAAGTTCAACTCTCAACAAAGCTATTGGGCGCAAAGTGTTTTTTAAAGCCGAAAGTTTTCAGAAAACAGGATCTTTCAAAGCTAGAGGTGCCCTAAATGCGGTATTTTTTTTTCACGTTTGAGAATTCATTTATATCAAAACAACAAAAAAGGGAGAAGAAAATAAAACCAACCAATAAGTAAAAATTTTTATTTGATTAATTTACCATTCATCTTAAGTTATTTTAAATTCAAAATTGATTTTTCTATAAAGGTACTGAAGCAGAAGGCTGAAAACCCGAACCTACATGGAGTTGTGAGTTCTTCATATTATCATTACGTTTGATATATACAGATCATCTAGTTTATTTCAATACATATAATTTTGTTTAAAGACCTTTATATCTTTTATTATGTTTAAATAATTATTTGTTTTTTAACTATATCATTTGCAAACATATTGATATAAAAAGTATAGATACGTATATTTGTGCAAATAACATATTTCTAATCTGATTTGAAAAAGATTACCCATAGCAGTGGAAACCATGGACAGGCGTTAGCATGGGCTTCAACACTGACTGACCTGGATTGTACAGTAGTGGTCACCAAGAACACTCCCAAATCCAAATGTCAAGCCATCACAGCTTATGGGGCCAATATTGTTTACTGTGAGCCGACTTACCCGGATAGGTCAGTTTATCTTGGTCTTCATCAATGTGTGATCTAGCCAGGAAATAACTGTTTTATAAAACGCTTTGAGGTGAGGGATTTAAATTCAAAAGAGGCCATGTTTCCTTGTGATCCTGTGTTTTTTATTTGCATGCATAATCTGGTCAACAAGTGTATTCTATTACTTCTTACAGAATAAAGACATGTGATCAAATTTCCCGAGAAAAGAATGTCCCTTATATTTCTTCTTCTGATGATTATAACATCATGGCCGGACAGGTATTTAGGAACTTTAATATGCTACATACTGATTTTAAGGAATTTTAGGGTAGTTTGAGTGAACTGACATTTTACACAAAAAATCATTTCATTGTGAACGAGGTAAAGACGTTTTCCCCTCTAAAGTCAGTAAAGAAAATTATAATTACAGATTATCACAATTGATTATAACATGTTACTTCAGAAATATTTGACATGTCAAGAAAAAAATATCATATATATTATAGGGAACAATAGCAACAGAATTTCTTAACCAAGTTCCGCAGTTGGATGCCATCATTGTCCCTGTGAGCGGTGGAGGAATGGCCGCCGGAATAGCAGTAGCAGCTAAAGCCATCAAACCAGACATCAAGGGTAAACATGAAGAATCAATTACCATAATTAAAGAAAACATGTTACATTGCAGGACCCTTATTCAGATATCACAGTAACAGAAGTATATAAGAATTTGATTAGATCAAACAAAATTTTTTTCAAGTATCAAAGGTAAAGGATTTAACGAGGCCGAGTACAACTCGAGTGTGCATGACTTTGCGCATCTTTTTATTTTCGTGCAGCCGTAGGGGCAAAGTAATGACTTTCTTCTGAATAGTGTATTTATACAACATAAACATTATCTAACGTTTATTACTTGAGATGTTGTAATTTATGAACTTGATAGGGTAAAATCCTAAAATGGCGCCTCCGCGTCTTCGTTTCCCGGTGTTTTAAACTATTCATAAAGCCAAAGAAAAAAGTGTCATTAGCTAATTTATTCGAGGTGGCGATGGATTTTAAAAATAAGAATTTATTGACAGAGCATTAAGAGAAACATATTAGCATTTTAAAAGTGTTTTTCGTTAAAAATTAATTTTTATAAGCCAATATATACCACAATATGCATTTTGGGGGAAGAAAAAATCAATTTTGCTATTATCCCTGGACCAAACCATGAGGTAAACGTTTTTTAATAGCATAATTTGGTGACCTATTACAACAGATTATTACAAGATACTTTGTAAGTAATTTAACTTTAGCTTTAAATGCAATGTATATATGAAAGAAAAGCAAAATCTACATGAAATGCACCATATACTTGTATTAACATTGAGGAAGGAGTCTTGATTCTTGATTTATGATTCTTGATTGACATGAATTTGGTTAAAACCTAATTCATGTCTACAAAAAATTACCAAAATAGGTAATTGTAAAATAAAAAAAATTAACCTGTCAAATAACGCATATATCAAATAATCGACCGTGAAACATAAATATCAAATAAAATATAAAAAATATATATTTATTTCTGTTTTTAAATATTCTTACTAGAGATGATAACTGTAAGGAAATTACAAGGTGGAAACGATGGTAATCGGTTGCACAATCTGAAACTTCGTACATGTAGTTGTCTAATGTATTCTGACGTTATTTAATTTTAATGATTAAATTTCGTTCATTTATTTATTATTTCTTAATACACAAAGATTTTTATTTGGAGCAAGGTAAGGCTCCTACAGTGAAACAGAAGAAAAGTAGGTCATTTTAAGCAAGTTGTAATTTAATAACTTTCAAAACACCACTAAAAAAAAAAACAAAAAAATGTCGAGCTTTTCTTTAATGATCAACATATTATACTGTGTACTGTATCCAGAACCATCATAACTGTTTTCATTTTGGATATATAACCTTCGAAACTTTGAAACTTTTGAGACTTTTATTTCACTCAAGGCCTCACATGAGGCATAAGAGAACAAACATAAAACAAAATTTAAACATAGAACTGGTTTACGTAGTAGGGATGTAAGAACAGACATATATACATGAGTTTACAATTGTTGAATACATTGTTTAAAAACTGACATAATAATTTTACAGTATTTACATAACCCGATAAGAACATATTTAACATGACTATTCTTGATATAAAAAAACCATTGGTGTTAATTCCTTCGACATCGCTTATATTAGGTAACTCCGATGCAACAAAATTTGTCTACATATGATGCATCGATAACTTTGTCATTGATGAAAAAATATTTTAAACTACAAGTTATTGAAGGCTTTATTTCATGGGTCATCTTTAATTACATTATTTGTTATGAAGAAAGTATGTAAACTTCAACGATGACGAAAATATAAAATGCAATAAAACTACAAAATATGAGTCAGGTGAAGTACCTCATTTATCCATTTATCAGCGATACGTCGTATGAACAGCTAGTGATGACGTATCGCTGATGACGTGAGTGAATAACAGTGGGAAGCTATAAGCAACAATTGTAATTATGTTTTATTTGTTCAAATAAACTTGTATAATTAAAATATGTGGTTGTTCAATGTGACACATGTTTCCTAAAATTGCATATTTTTTCAAAAGTTGCACGCACGTTTTTTTTTTAAATCCCTATTTACCTGTCTAAATTTAAAATTTTGACTGATATTCAAAAACAGAATATCAATCACACATGTAATAATAATCGATTCCAAAAAAAGAGAAAGGAAAGATCATTAGGTGTGTGTACTAGACAACACTTTGATTATATAAACTGATGAATTTGTAGAAAACTGTTGCAAGTAATTGATTGACTAGCATAAATTTGAATTCAATCAGTCCTTTGTATTTCAAAATATGTAGTTCTTTTATTAAAGCCCCTTTCTAGTCCGTTAGTAACAGCAAGAACAGCTGTTTCTAAAACCGTTTTACACTGGTTTTCACATAGACTGTTGAGATGAGCCTTGAAAATATAATCCATTTATTGTTATTGAGTGAGTGCCTTTTGAAAACAGCAGAGGTTTGGTGATAATAAGCTTTTTATTCGGTATTTTTAGTGTTCATCGTGGAACCGGAAGGAAAGATGTGTGAAAAATGTCTCAGAACAGGTAAAATATAGGTCGTAGTTTGAATCAAATTTTTATCACCATTTGTTCCTTCACAAGTTAATTTGTTTTACTAACAACAGCAAAGAGTTTCTATTTTACTATTGATACTACGATTACGTTAAGTTTTTATATATAAACATCGTAATTTTACATATCCAGGAACACGTCTTTGGCCTGAGACACCACAGTTCTTGGACACGATAGCTGACGGGCTGATTATACAACAACTGGGTAAAAAGACATGGCCGATCATCCTGGAACTTGTAGAGAAAGATGTTTTTACTGTGGTATGACTATATATAAAACGCTAGCCCTTACAACTTTGTACATATTCAACTTCTTTGTCAAACTCGTTGCATGATAATTTCTTTACTTATCAGTGCTTTCTGATAACAATCAAGTTTAATATTTTAGAATGACGAGGAAATTATAAAAGCCATGAAATTCGTGTTTGAAAGAATGAAGGTAAGATGCTGTCTACAAATCTGTACAGATTTCATGTTGGAGCAAAGCTTTGTAAATACAGTATTTTTTCTTAAAGCATAAAAATAAGTGATACTTTTGTGGAAAAATTTACAAGTATTGTAAAACAAATCTTTGACAGTTGGTGATAGAGCCAGCGGCCGGGACAGGGGTAGCTGCTTTATTGTCAGAGAAATTTGCTTCCATGGATCCCAATTTGAGAAATGTGGGAGTAATTCTGTGTGGAGGCAATGTTGATATAAACCACCTACCATGGTATAAACGAGTTTGTTGATATTTGGAAAATTCGTTTCATCTTCAAGGCTTTTAAAAGCAATCGTGCAAATAAATTTTAATTAAACTAGCACAAATTATGCCTTTTTCAAATAGAAAGAGTGAATTGTTATTTATTTTCCCGCAGAGCAGAGATATGCATAATCCATTAGATTTTTAATGTAGTTAGGTCAGGGTCTTGATGATCAAATATGAAAACTACAATTTAATGAATTTTGCAAAGTTGTCTTGTAGCGAAAAAACGGACATGCTTAAAAATAATTAAGTATCATATTATCGTAAAAATTAAAATGTCTCCACGAAATATGGTTGCTCTGTAGAGTATGACATGTTTTTTTTTTTAATTTACTTTAATTAATTTCCTTTTAAATTACACAAATGGAGCCCAAACAAAGCTTTTTTTTTTAATTTAAAAAAAGAGCATACAAAACCAATTTTTATTTTGTTCTGGGGCTAAAACTGATTTGTGTTGAAAATTCCACATACGGATTACTTACATGAGTCGTTTAAAATATTCAATACTCGAATTTTAAACTTTTATTTACATGGGACATGATTAACTAGCATACTATGCTTGTAAGAAATATTATATGATGTACAAACTGCAATATTTTATGAATATCATACCTTATATACATTTTTATGGCCACGTGACATTATTGTACACGTATAATTTAGTTTACGGAGTTTTTTTTTAATTGTTACTTGTTTTGGTGAGTTAGTTTGTTTGTTGTTGTACAATGTACGTGCTTAGCTTTTGTAAATATAAAATCGCAGTTAATAGAGGATGCTAATTTGTTTTATTTATATTTTGTTTATAATAATTAAGTTAAAAAGTCTTTTAAAGCTAAAAAGTCAATCCGAATATTAAAAATAGCAATATATTTACAATAAATGATATATATCTATGTTTTCTTTTCTCATTTCCAAAGCTTTTCATAAACATATTCTTTAAAATAAAATCATACAGCAAGTGTTTTATATTTTTTTTTATGTCAGAAATAGACTGGAAATTGTTTTATTTTAAAACAGAAACTTTTTCTTGTGTTTGACATTTCAATGGTTTTTCGAAAGTATTTTTTAAGTTTACGTTAAAAATGAAATCAAAATTCCATAAATATGTCCCAAACTGTTAAATTACTACAAGCAATTTATATAACCTTCTTAATAAAATTCTAAAACATAATGATATTATTAGTATCTGCAATGAAAATTCGTGCCAGTAAAATGACATAATTTGATGTTGACCGATAATGTTAGAATTTTTATAAAAGGTATTTTTAAAGAAGCTGCCTTTAAGCAATAGCAGATTGGTAGATAAATAAAGCGTCAGTTAGGAATGATCTTATAATTTCTTTTATAGTCTGTCCCAAAATATTTATGCCGCACATTTTCTTTAATTATTCTATATTTTTAATTATCCCTGGGTTCAAACGATGTCCATTCAATGGTATAAAAAATCCCAAGATTTCCCCTTTGAAATGCCCCCTCTAGCTTGTCAGGTTTCAATACACGGCTGACGAAAGTACCCGGATGATAACGTTGAAAAATTGTGCGAGGTATTCCGAGTAAATGGAGAAAAGATGTAGACATTTCCCATTATAAATCTCCGTAAGAAATCGGTTTTCGTTCCTGTGAAATTTCCTGAGTGAAAAATGATCATGAGGATATCTTGGATCATATTTTCCCTTTCATCGATTTCAATTAATATTTTTCATTGTTCCTGATTTGAACCTTACCCTCTTTTAAGGTATCCGATCCTTATTAGGATTAATTTTTTAACCTTCAATATTCATCATATTAAACAGTCTGATATTGATTCGAAGCATTTTACAGTAGAAAAGGGTTTACCAAGAGAAATTTTCTTAAATGTTATTACCTAAGCAGTAATTAATTAATGAAGATTGCATTAAGGTCAATGGAGACAAGCAAATTTTGGAAAATGGAAAAGTAAGCATACTAAGAATATCAATAAATGCTTTGGTGGAAAGCTGTATTTAATCACAAGGAAGAGAAAAACTATATATTATTAGTTTGATTCGTTATATTGAATATGATTTGTTTCTAAAGAAAGTTCGGGTATATTGTTGTTACCCTGTTCCGTCTGTCCGTCCGTTCGTCCGTCCCTCCGTCCGTCCGTCTGTCACGTTTTACTTTCTCAAACTGCTCTTACATCTTATAAACCAGCAAACTGAACTCTTGGAGTATGATTTGGGGTGTCATGTTGTTTTTTAAAAAGGTTTCAAAAATTCTCTGGTTGTCCTGGGGGTCAAATAATTGTTAAAAAATGATGTTTTTTTGACAAAAAACCTTCTTCCTCGAACTCCTTTTACATTTTCAACAGTAGACAAATCATCTCTTGGAATATGTTTTGGGGTGTCCTATAGATGCGCAATAAGGTTTCGGAAATTTCAATTTTGTCCTGGGGGTCATTAAATGGTTGAAAAATGACGTGTTTTTTTTTTTTTTTTTACAAAAAGTCTGGTTTCAAAAAACGTCAATTTCTTTTTGCAGTAGCCTAATGATCTAATAGGATATGCTTAAGGGTGTCATGTTGACGTGTAATCATGTTTCAGAATTTTTGTTTTTATCACAGGGGTCTGTGGGCATCAAAAAATGACGTTTTTTTGCCAAAAAAATATGGTTCCCAGAACTCCTCTTACAATTTATGCAGTAGCTATGTCATCTCTTGAGATATGATAGGTGTGCAATAAGGTTTTAAAAATTTAAATTTCATCCAGGGAGTCAAATAGTAACTGAAAATTGACGTTTATCACTCCTAAAAAAACCTACTTCCCAGAACTCCTCTCATGATTTAATGAATAGCCACATCATATCTTGGGGTATGATAGGGGCTGTCATAATCATGCAATAAGGTTTTAAAAATTTAGATTTCATCCAGGGAGTCAAATAGAAGCTGAAAATTGACGTTTAGCACTCCTGAAAAAACCTACTTCCCAGAACTCCTCTCATGATTTAATGAATAGCCACATCATTTATAGGGATATAACAGAGGCTGAGCTATAGATTTGCAATAAGGTTTTAGAAATATAAATTTGATTCTGAAGGTCAATGCTATCTGCAAAATGATGTTCCGTCCCATAAAAAACCTAATTCCTGGACCTCCTCTTATCTCTTGTGATTGAAATAACGTACCATAAGATGCATAAGGAGGAAGAATATATATGCTTTAGGGGTGGGGATCACAAGCATTTTATTCAAGTTATTTGATTATTTATGATTTTGGGAGGGTGGGGTGGGGTTAGGGTGACCCCCAGATGCCATGACCTACTAATACCACAAAAAGATTTGCTTTGACATGGTCATGGTTCAAGAAACAAAAATATATATGGTTTAGGAGTGGGGATTTCGATGATTTTGAGGATATTTTAAAAATATTCAACTATTCATGTTTTCTATTTAAGAGGAGGGGGGGTTGTTTAAAAACAACTCCGGGGGGTGGGGGAATGACTTAAGGGGCAGGGGCCAATTTGTCTTAAATGTATCTTGACATGATCAGCAGAATTGGACAGAATTATCACTATAGAGCATCTGCAGAGTGGGGCCCTAAATAGTTACAAAATCAATCTACAAAAAATATTGATAATATGTTATACATGTATTTATAAATGTCTTTATTTTCAAAATGATTAACAAATTAATCATTCAAAATGAGTTATAAATAACCGATTGGCAATTCTGCAATTGATTGCAAGATCCCTAGTATAATATCACGTATTTTTTTTATATATAATTATACATGTATATTAACAATCAGGATTAAAATGCACAAATTTTCATGAGTCATAAATCTTGACATACCACATATCTCAAGACAAAAAAGAATAAGCAATTTAAAATAAAAGAAAATTAGTCATTAATTCTTTTTCTATCACTGGTGTATGATGATGGGGTAGGGGGTATAATGGGATAAAAAAGCTGCAGCATGTCTTCATTCTCACTAAAAATGTATATCTAATCCACACACCCTGGAGATGGGGAACGGTTAAGGCCCCTTCCCCTTCCTCCCTATTATAACTCATATAAACATGATATTTAATACCCAAATTTAATACAAAATAGGGTCAATATGGAGTCAACTCAATAGTGTAAGTCTGACAAATGAAAAAATAAAAAAATTCTGCAATTAAAATGACAGAAACTGTAGATAAGCTTATTTAAATACAGATGATGATACAGTATGCTGGCATATGGAGATCACATTTTAGAAAGTGAAAGTAAAACTTAACTGTTTTGTATACCGGTGTCTCATAATATTGCGCTACTACATGTATTAAACTTACCTATATTGGTCAACATCATAATGATAATCCAATTAGCACAATAGGAATTCCTTTAGCTGATCACCACAAAAGAAACGTTTATTCATGTTAATTAATTCTGCATATCAAGAAAACATATGCATGTACACCACGTGAAACCCATCTAACCAAAGAGCTGGGTAAAACTAGTACCCGATGCAACCTGTACACCTGTGTTGTGTACGTAACTTCAGACAAAGATCATTTAATTGTAACATATTGCATGTGGCCTTCTTTTTGACTAAAAGTAGTACAAGAGAGTGTTATTTAGAGGCAAACACTTGGTGCGGGTATTACTGTCTAATGACAGCATCTAGTATCAAATTAAATTTGAAATACCAATTTATAGAATTTAATTCATCAAACAGTTTATTTTGTTTTCCACACTTGAGCTCCAATTATCATATGTATGTATGAAAGCGTATGCGGGCTACGTACAAAGTGGTGTATAAATTGAGACTCTAAATTGTCATACCATCGCAAAAATAAGGTGTTTACACTTTCTTAGATTTTACTTTGGGTTTTTTCCTGGGACATATTTGTTTATAATTGGAATCGATCAGTTTGATTACTTTAACTTGAGACTGAATGCCCCGCTGCAGGACAATTTTTTTATCGTAGAGGAGGGGGGGGGGGGGGGGGGCTATCATGATATATTAGGAATTGTCTAGAGATATTAGAATTCCTGATAGTCAGGATTTGTACGTGACAATTAACGGCATAAAAGAATTAAATACAGTTAATTGTAATATATAGAGAATAGAGATTTTTAAAAAGCATTTCGGGGTGCAAGGATATCCAGAGTTTAAAAACTACACAAAATAGCTCTAATAAGCTTCCAAAAACTGAATAATCAAAATCATGGTGGATTTTTCTATAATTCAACGATAAAAAAGGGGCCGGTGACATATGTTTACGGATATCATCATTTGTTATAAAGAAAAAATAAATATTTGTTTCCTAAATAAGCTTCTGTACATGTTTTACTTCGATATAGCTGATTTGAAACTGTCTTCACTCTTTCTTCGTTATATATTTATTTCTGTTGATTATGCGTCTTTCATGACATATATTTGACATTTAGTGTCAATTTCTACAAATAAGTCAAATTGCCTCATTGATTTTTTTTTTTTTACTTAAATTTGTAAAATTAATACCTAGATCTGACAAGAACTCCTTGTGTGTTTTGTGTTAAAATAAGGGATTGTAAAAATAATTGTTGAGCAAACAATATCTAGTTAAAGTTATACTTGAAAGAATATGCATCGTGAATCAGTTTTCTATCATTTGAAAAAAAAATCTGGTGACACAGATTAGGATATTAATGTATTTCTTTACACCCATACCATTAAGTTAAATTTATCTTACAAAGTCATTCTTTTTTAAAAGAATATATGTGCCCCCAAAACTTTAGGAACGTTCATTGATGATTTTTAGTAAAATATGCAGGCATTATTTTACTTCACAAACGTAAAATCTCGGTTAGGCCAAGACAGAGGTACGTGATTGCGCAAACTAATGTCTTTTTTCATCGTTTCAGATGTAAACCTAACCTAGCTTTTTTAAATGAGTCAATGAACTAATAATTCTAAAACATCTTTATTATAAGTTTTTAATTTGTCTGGTAGCTAAAGCTAAATGCTCCCTGTTATGTGTCGTAATACCATCGCAAATCATGAAAGATTCTTTTTAACTCATTTATATAAAAATCCCTCTTTCGTTTGTTTTGAATGTTGAAATCCTAACATCATTTCATAGTAATGTGTACATAATTATCACACTGTACACGTACATATATAATTTAGGGCTACTAATTAGCATCTGGTTAAACAATACTCCATTTAACCCTATAACCAATTATACTGTCTTTACAGGGACAGCCTGTTACAAAATCAGTAATTGATTAGTCATAGAAGATCAAAATTAAAATTAAATGTAAAACTGACTGAAATAAACTTACGTTTTTTTCACTTCCCGGTGAAGCATGTCCATTTATAATCCTCCTCTATTTCTATTCTTTTGATAGTCGGTGGATGATCTTATAGCCTAATCTTTTATTGCGATTTCTTCTCGAGGTCATTCTTTGTCTTCTTCTTTTTCTTTTACGATGTTTTGTTTCCTGAAGGACTTGGCAAGTGACGTTAGCGTTGCCTTTTTTAAAGGTGTTTTTACTTTTTCATTTTTCCTCTGTTTGTTCTCTGTAAAATGAGTCCATTTGTTATTTTGTTAATCCTCCATAATTTAAGGATGTTCATATGTGTTAATTAAAAAAAATTAATCCTAGAAAAAAATATATATTATAAGATTAAATTGTAAAGAATTAATGCCCCGGACCTGAGATCATGGAGAAAACTTGTTCAGTGCTGTACAAGAGATGTAAATATTGATGACTGTTTCCGCTAAAAATATCATTATGACCAGAATAAGAAAATAAATCTACCATGCATATGACCTGAATTTAGCCTGTTAGCATACCAAGTTCTCTTCAGGAAGTTCGATATTTTATCTACCATGTAATATGATTAGCACCTTGTGTTTTAGAGAGTGAAAACCTTGATTTCGTTGTTAATTGTTAGGGGGTAAAGCATTAATATGATTTACGAAATCACTGTAACCTAGTCTTCGCAAGAGTTTATGGTTTTACTGATGAATTTTTTTGTTTATAAATACACAGTTAATAATGTTTCTATAATAGTCATTTTCAATCGTAAATATTTAAAAAACCAATGCTAAAAAGTTAACATGGATACAAACTCTGCGCGTGATCAAGATCATGAGTATGCTAACAAGCTTATAAGGCTTCACAAAATTTGAACACGCGACCAACCAAATTCATATCCCAATCTTATTTCTTAGGTGAACACACTGAAAATAAAGTATTTTTATAAATCTATTTTGCATTATTTGTCAGTATATATTAAATATCAAAATTCAATTATTTCATTTACAAAACAATATATCCTGAAAAGTAAAAAAAAAACCCATAATGATCGATGCAAATGTCATTTAAAAGAAAGCAATAATCAAATCAAAGTACTGAAAATACTGATAGACGGTGGCGTGAACTGAGATATATACTGCAGCTTAAGGTGGGACACTTCCATATTATGACATACTCTCTATCAGAATAAACAATAAAATCAGGCATAATTTCATACATTTTTCTCTCCAAAACTTAGATAGGGTATGCTGCTTCAACACAAGTAACATTAACTTGTGTAAAAAACGAGTTTAATTTTTATAAATATGACATGTGGTGATAACGAACAGTGTTCAAATTCAAAAGTCCAAAGTAAAATTACAAAACAGGAGCAGAGCAAACACGGACCTCCTAAAAATATAGAGGTAGGATCAGGTGTCATGGAGGAGTGAGCATCCTCTGCTGACAAGTCACACCCGCCGTGTGCTTTTTGTCGTAATCGGAAAAAAACGGGAAAAGTCCGTAGACAATTAGGTGATTAATTATGATCTAACAATAAGTATGAAAAACGTCAGTTAGCATGCGACCCAGTTGAAGATTGTATTCGTTGTATCGACCATAGAACTTACGAAAAGATGTCTTCAAGCGAGACTGTTGATAGTCCTGTTTGTCAGTAGTTTGCCTAGCCTTAGAAACTGTTCATAAGAAGAGCATGCCCTTGCGTATCGAATTAACTGAGAGACAAAAACACCATATGCAGGTGATGAAGGTATATTGCTACATAGTAAGGAAAGTTAACTATAGAAAAATTGAAGTCATCACGTTCATCGTACATTTTTGTTGTTAGGTTACCATCAAAGTCCATTTAGTAAAATATCCAAATATGAAACAGATGACGCAGATAAATTTAATTGTTTGCAGCTGAGTGTGAAATGTAATTCCGTGTACAAATTACGTTTCAATAAGGACGTCTACGCAGACATCTTGAAGGCTGACTTCCTTTCGAAAAGCCATTTAGTTTTGTTAAAATGATTATATCGACTACATCATTTAAAAAAATTCCTAACAGAGTGGTTGAGGTATTGGACTTGTGAGCCGCACATCCCGAGTTTGAATCCCGCTCGGGATTTTGTTTTCATTTACTGAATTATTTTTGGCGTTATTGCTATTAAAACATATATGTTTTAATAGGCATTTATTATAGGCAAAACAAGTTATACCAATGTAACCTTCTTTTTGTCTAATCAATGCAACTTTAACCAGAATTATATTACATGTATTCGAACTTAGTCTTAGGCTGGTATGGGACACTTCCATATTGTGACATATTTCCTATCGAAATAAACAATGAAAATATGTAAAATCGAACATTTTTTTCTTGTTAAATACATGAACGAAATGTCAACATTCATCGGTGAAATATTCAAAGATTTCATGGTTTTCTTAATAATGAGGCGTAAATAACATAATGAAGAAAATAAAGGAAATGTATTCATTTTTTAACAATGATACGCGCAGAGCAAGTCAGAATGACACAAAATAGTTTGTTATTAAAGAAACAATATAATGTTTAAAAAAAAAAAAGAAGAAGTAATAAATTGGGACATCATGGGTTTTTTTTTTTGCTCTGAAAATGATGCACCACATTTTATTGTTTTACCAAGAATTAATACTAAGGAAATTGATGAACTTAAAAATATCAACAGGAAAAGGTGAGCATATAATTTATTTTTTAAAAAGTCTTTTATTAGCTTAACGTTAGTAATTGCAAAAAATGTTAAAATATTTACAGTTGAAAGATTCATTCACAAAAGTAAATATTGAACACTGATGTAAGTAGATAATATATAGATAAAACTGATTATAAACATTGCAATATTTTGCAGATTCTTTTTATGCATCATACATATTTATGACATTTTTTTATTGATACATGTTTTGTCTCCATTAACAGATATACATCTATATATTTATTTTTTTATTTATCATGCTTAAAATATCTTATAAGATGTAAATTAGTTCTCAAACTTAAATCGACACATAGTTAAAACATTGCAATGTAACAGAGGAATACTTAACAGAGTTGCCGTTCCTTATCCGCTTGGGTCCCCGTGAGAAACACTTTTCCTGCCAGGACCGTAGCAATAGACCGTGGCGATTTAAAGCCACCGTCTAAAAATATTCAATTTCTTAGAAATTGCAATTATTATTTATATTATACTTCATGGAAAGTTGTATTTTAATGTTTGGAGCATTAATCACCATATGTTGTCTCTCCTTAATGTCCCTTCCTACCTATTTCTGCCGATTAACTCCCTCCGTCATAAAAGCACTTTCACGTATACAACAGTATTGTTGTAAAACTACAACATTGATGTATGCTCTCTATGGAGTAATGTGTACATTATATCTTTAAAAAAATCTAATGCAAAAATCAAATGAATACTGTTAATGTATATAATTATATGAACTGTAATTAAATACTTATTTGTAATGGGTTTTTTCTGATATATAAAAGTTCAATAAAATAAATATCTTAATAACTATACATTTTTTCCATAAATATGCTAAAAAATATGACCAGTTTTTAACAAATACACAAAACCATGTTCAAAGCCATGTACAACCAACCATTTTTTTAACATGTAACTATATAAAATGAATTTCTTAAGCGAACTGGCTTTAAAAATTGTTTATGTTTTACCACGCAGTTCAAAAATTGATAATGTTAGTATATACGTTCATACCCTCTCCACCGCCTATTTTTTCATTACACAAAAATTCACACACTGTGTTACATGTACAGTCACATTGTTACATATAAATTAATATACTTAAGCATGTACTCTCTCTCCCCTTCCCATTCCACCCCCCTCTCTCTCTCTGTCTCTCTCTCTCTCTCTGTCTCTCTCTCTCTGTCTCTCTCTCTCTCTCTCTCTCTCTCTGTCTCTGTCTCTCTCTCTCTCTCTCTGTCTCTCTCTCTCTCTCTGCACGTACAAAATGGGGGTTGCAACCACTTTAGACACATTATTTATTAAATGTAATATAGCTCAAAATTCTATGGGAATATGCTCTTACTTTGCTCAAGATACACGTGAATTATCGAATTATCGCCCTACCCGTTTAAAAACCATGCCTCGATCATGCGATTTTCTTTTGTTTTGTTATCTTTATATAATAAACTTCTAAATATTTATATCATTTACATGTATATGTGTCATCGCTTCATCGTCATCGCATAAATTTGAATTTAATAATAAGAAGATTTATGCAGCATCGTGTCCATAAAAAAGTCAGAACATATTGTACAATAGTAACCTTAAAGAGGTCAATGTATCTTTAAAGTTGCTTGAAATCAGTCTGTTTATGAATTAATAGAAGAAAAGTTCGTACGTAGGCAAGTTTTATACAAATTGCCAAACTTTTAGCGTAACAATGGGAGGTGTAAGGCTTTTCCTTAGGAGGAACTCAAAGAAAATCATTTTTCTTTCTTGTCCTATTCTATTGCTTCCAGTGCCCGTTATTTTGCAATCTAAAGTAGGGAGCACTTTATGTGATTGTTCTATCATGTTTCCATTCATAGTTTTCAGTTTAACAAAGAATCAACCAGAACTTCTTTAAAATGAAATGTTTAAATAATTTAGACATAAAATCACTTTAAAATTTAATAATTTGTATTTATTCTGTTCCCAGTGTCGTTTTGCATCTATAAAGTTTATAAGCTCATGTTTCTGAAAGTATTGTAGCTGCATTCTATGAATAAATATTCTTCATTTAACATTCTGGCATGATTTGTGGAAACTCAATTATGACTTGTATTTCTTTTTGAAAATACATATAAAAGCAAATTGACCCTGGTTCAGTAACATAATTTATTTTTCTCTAGACGGGAAGCTGCGCCTATGGCCTCCTATTGATGGCCATATTTTGGATCACTGAGGCACTCCCTCTGGCGGTGACCGCCCTTTTACCCATATTTTTGTTTCCGTTGTTAGGGGTCAGCAAGGTCAATACTCTGGCTTCCAAGTACACTAATGTAAGTAAAGATGGAGGGTGGAGGGTCTGTCATTAAAAAGATGCTTACTATTTCAGAACTAAAATTACAAGGTTTTGCTTTCATCATTGGTTTGCGCACAATGGTGTTGAATGTGTTATTTTTTCACCACACATCCGTGTGTTTTATAAGCACAAAACAAACGAAACAATAAACAACTATTTAATTGTTTTTTGATTTACTGGTTATAGATAACCTTTTAAAAAGATCTTTATTTAATTTTTAGAAACTGCCCTTGAGTAAATAAATTTGTTCATAACTCATCAAGGAAGCTTGTTATAAATACGTCAACTGTTAAAATCAGAGATATCAAATAACATTTGGATTAAATCAATAAGCATAAAATTTTAACATAATCTTCCCCATTGTCATTTATTGTATTGAAAGTAACAGGGTTTCCTAATTGATACCGAATAGTCGATCCTTTTTAACTGAGAATCACAAATTTACTTACAGAATATTATCTTTGTTCTAATTGGTGGATTAAGTGTAGCCATAGCCATTGAAAGATGGAACGTTCATAAACGGATTGCTTTGAGGCTGCTCCTCTTAATGGGATCCCAGCCAAAATGGTATATTTTTTTATCACTCACATTTTCATTTCAATATACGCGGAAACTGTGCAAAGAAAAGTTAACATGTTAACATGTTAACACAACGTGTCATATCTGACTGAACAAGGGTGCGTTAGGCAAAGAAATTTTACACTTACATCAATGTTTAATCGGAAGGTCCTCAGCACATCAAATTTATTAGAATTTGTTTATTCCAACTCATTCCAAACTTTTTTGTTGTTGTTGAATTGAGCTTAAACATTTTTAAATTTGATAGTTCTTGAATAACATCGTAAATTCTTTTATAAATCCCTGCCCGAGGATAATCATTGTATTGCGTTTTTGCTACTACCTGGTCTTAATTCTTTATGGGGGATGTCCGACAATCTTGTACATTTGTGGAACAAAAATGTAAACGTTTTTTAACTGACTTGTTTATGCCTAAAACTGACCAAACTTGTTCTTAAAATGGATTTAAAAAACTATCAGATTGTGATAGTTTCTCACACTCATTTTTGGCCAAACTTGTCGAGGAGTCTTAAATATGCAGTAAATTGAGTTTCATTCTGGAGTAGAAAAATTCTAAAATTGTAATGATGACCGTTTCCCTGCCTGAAATCTTTCAAACAGGACTCTGAAACCTATAATTTTAGTGAAAAACTTAAAGATCATAATACAGTGCATGACCTAATATTGAAAAGGTGCAAGACTATGATAAAAAATAATTTCCCCATATTTGTCAACTTTCAAGATGGGTTTTATGTGTATATGTTTTCCAAAACAAACTAGAACAAAGTTGCTAGTATACATGTTTTATTTAAAACAGCCTCTCATCTCCCATCCCTAGGGGCAGACAGAAACTCTCCCTGTGGGCATTTAAACAAAAAAAAAACTATAAAAAAAACTATTTTGTGTCACTCACTTCTCCTGTTCCATCTATTCATTGATAACTCTTCACCATCTGGCATTTATACCAAAATCATTTTACATGTACTGCTTATCAGTGATTTTGGTTAGCCACTTATTACTTTATATTAACAAGTCTATTTGTTTATTTAGAAATTTCAAAAACTGTTTCTTGTATGATAAAAATACTTGCATAAGTCATTTGATCATACAACTTCTTATTTACATTATATTCAATGATTAATTACTTAATACACCGTATGAAGAAGCAAGGGAAGATAACTCCATTAACTCCCCCTGAACTCTTTCCAAATGCTTTCACAATATCATAACTTTGATAGACAACTTCATTCTTTCTCTTTTCTAAATATGTGAATTTACTCAATTCTTTCATTGAAATTCGTGAGCAGAATAAAATAATAAGACAAATATATACCCCCCCCCCCCCAGCCATAACCATTGCCTTACATGTAGGTGACATGACATATTATTAAAGATGACAGCTTAATGTTTTTTTCTAAATATGCTGTCAGTTTTTATTCTGTGTCAGTAGACGTTGTTTACACATTATATACATTAACACTAAATGACCATTTTGGCCACATCCTGCATTAAGAACCCCTATCCAATACACTATATGAATATTTTGGCCCCGCCCTAGAGTCAGAACCCCTACCTTGGGGGATATGAAATTTATAATTTTGTTAGAGGGCTTCCTGGTCTACAAAATTATGAATTCAGTTTTCCTTACAGGTGTGTGGGAGAAGAAAAGATAATTTTTAAGGGAGATGTGCGGCCATCTTGTACATTTGAGGATAAGAATGTAAACATTTCTTGAACTGGCTTGTTTCTGCTCGAAACTGGCCAAAAGTGTTGCCAAAAGATAGAAAAGCAATAAATATGAAGTCCTACATGTCATTTTGTTTGAAAAATATACATACAAGAACAGGACAATGTATTTTTAATAAGTTAGAACAACTGTTGAACTGCGCAGGTACAGACTTATTTTGAAGATTTATAAATCTGAAAAAAATATGAAGAGGGTTCATTGGCGTCAAAATGACATGTAGGACTTCATAGTTATTGCTTTTCTATCTTTTGGCAATATTTTGGCCAGTTTCGGGCAGAAACAAGCCAGTTCAAGAAATGGTTACAATCTAATCCTCAAATGTACAAGATGGCCTCACGTCCCCCTTAAACATTATATGCATTAACACTATACATCCATTTTGGCCCCACCCTAGTCAAAATCCATACTCCAGGGAACATAAAATTTACAATTTTAATAGAGGATTTCCTGGTTAACATAATTATGACGTCAGTTTTTCTTACAGATGTTTGAGAGTAGAGAAGAAGATTTTTAAACATTATATGCATTAACACTATATAGCCATACTGCTATCCTCCCCCCTCACTTACGGCCTGAACCCCTGACTCAGGGGCCATAAGTTTCACAATTTAGGTAGAGGAGTTCGTGGACATCATAACCATGCATTCAGTTTTTTTCCCACATGTGTGGGAGTAAAGAAGAAGATTTTCTAAGATTTAATACATTTTCACAAAAGGCTATAATCCCCCCCCCCCCCCCCCCCCCCCAGTGCCAAACGCCTGACCCATGGGTCATGAATTTCATAATTTAGGTAGAGAAATTCATGGACATCATATCCATGCATTTAGTTTTTCTCAAATACATGTATATATGGGAGTAGAGAAGAATATTTTCTAAGAGTTAATACATTTTTAATATATGGCCACATTGACCCCACCCTAGAGCCTGAAAACCTGACCAAGGGGCCATGAATTTCACAATTTTGGTAGAGGGCTTCATGGACATCATAACCATGCATTCAGTATTTTCCTCACGTGAATGGGTGTAGAGAAGAAGATTTTTGATGATTTTGGTTTTTTTCATGTTTGGCCCCGCCTGTGGCGCCTCGGGGGTGGTAGAGCCATGAATTTCACAATTTACATTCCTCTTACCATAGAGATGCTTCACACCAAAAATAGTAACAATTGGCTTTGTAGTTTTCAAGAAGTTGAAAATGTAAAATTGTTAACGCACGACACACGTCGCACGATGCACGACGACGGACAAAAACAGATAGCTAAGTAAACTCAGGTGACCTAAAAAAAAAAAAACAAAGAAAAACCCCCACCATGTTTATTGCTTTTTATATTTAAACCAACTGTTTTGAAAAAAAAGTCGGTTTACGAAATGTTTACATTTCTGTATCATATATGTACAAGATAAACGGACATCTCCCTTAACCATTGCAGGTTGATGCTGGGCTTCATGGTGATCACGTGTTTCCTGTCCATGTGGGTAAGTAACACCGCTACAACGGCCATGATGATTCCTATAGCACAAGCTGTCCTCGTTCAACTCATGGAGACTAAACATAAACATCTAAAAGAAGGTAAACATCTAAAAAATATTAAAGATTCGGCTAAGGATCGACTCAGCTGAAAGAATATAGATGAAAACATATGAGTATCTCCAGCCAACAAGTGTATGTTTTCGCACAATCATATAAAATCACAAATTATATATTGTTACATTTAACATCCTTTTCAGTAGAAAATGATGTTGAAAAAGCTGCGACAGAGACCATGCTGACTAAAGACATGCTGAAAAATGGAGGCAGGGTCGACAGCGATGTCACTCGACTAAATGATTCTAACAGAGAAAAGTAAGCGGACTAATTACTTGTATAATTATACTATTATGATATGATGAGGCACATAAAATAAATACACACATGATGAAATATAAAAAAAAAACTTTCTTTGCCTCTTTACAATCAGGTTAGTGCAAAGAAGTGTAACCTTTGCAGCATGGTGAAGCTTGTGCATACGTTTGTTTTCTTATTAAGAGGACTGGATGGTCATGGCCATTTTCAGACCATATCAATCTCCTTTAGAAGAAGAGCTCTATATAAATATATATGAAATATTTGAATTTTTTTTTTATCAGATAATAGTTTTGGCCTACCTAAATTCTCTCTAAAGTTTAGAGATTTTAGGTAGATTTGATGTGTATTTTGTTGATCACGCAGCCGTCTTACACAGTTTTAGCTTGCATATTTTTTTAAAAGGTACACTCTCACTGTTTGCATATTTTGACAATGTTTTAATCTACCAGAGTTATTTTTTCTTAGCTTCAGTCTATTTAAAATAAGTAAAACTGACTTAAGTATCCTTTTTTGTAACACTTTGTTTTGCAATTATTGAATTCTCTTGTTGACCTTTTTTTTATACCAAACAGTGTGGAAGATTTTGAACAACCCGAAAAGACTGAAACTGAATACAGTTTTGACTATGAGAGTCTAGACCCTTCTTCCAAAATGTTCTGTAAAGCGTTTTGTCTGAGTATCTGCTATGCGTCAAACTGTGGCGGAATTGGAACCTTGACCGGTACGGGTCCTAATCTAGTTATGAAAGGACAGGCTGACTTGTAAGTTTATTCATTACCTCTTTCTTATGAGGATATCTTTTGTCTATTAATCTTTTAAAAAACATCTTTCTAATTAGGATATCTTTGTCTATTAATCTTTCAACATCCTGTTAAACTTTTTTTCACTCTTCATGCTAGTATCATATTTTTTAACCTAACAATCTATTAAACTTTATTGTCAATTCTATACACTGGTCATATTTTAAAATTTGTAATGTCGAATTGGTTTACAATTTATATATAAATGGGTTTCACTTGAACTCATATCTCTCACAGACCAATCACATTGTGTGGAGACATGTCATTATAATTAATTGGTTATCATTCTATATTGTCTTTAATATATACATTTATTGCAATAATAAACTGGTTTGCTTATTTATTTGATAATAAATCTTCATTAATTTGTAGTTTACTTAATTGCTGATTTTAAGTGCTTTATTGTTGATAACCTAGTATTATTCTAAGCCATGGATTCATGTTCTGGCTTATGATTTTTATTGTGTTAAAAATAAACAATATTTAAAATATCAAACCAGAACAAATGTATATTTTTGCCAAAGTCGTAATTAAAGTAAAAGGTAGAGAACAATAATATCTTTGGTTGGTTCGCAACTTATTTAATATATTTAAAATTCACTAATTATATTAATCATTGTAACAATGTTGTAGTGTTCATTTCAAACAGGATGTCTGACGGACAGTCGGTGATAACGTTCACTTCGTGGTTCATCTTCGGGTTTCCTATTGCAGTTGTGACTTGTCTCATATCATGGTTGGTCATTCAGATTTACTTCTTTGGAGTGAAGTGAGTATCAACAGATACATATGTTTGTAATTAAGGAATACATTCATTTGTGATAGTTACACTGGAGAGCAAAAAAATGTTCTTTCGAACTTTGTTAGCTCTACAAGGAAGGCGTATGTGCCATTTCGTTCACTTTAGCAATACGAAGTATTTAGCTAAATACATGTAGCTTTGCTAAATGTACATCAAACTTGAAACTGCTATAAACTACGTATCTTAAAGGTATATGCCGTTTTAACGGCATTTTTGCGATGTTGTAAACCAGATTCAGCATGACTAGATATTTGAAAACGAAGTTCAAAGTAAATTTTGCGACTTTTTTGATATGTATTAACGAGGTATACTAGCCATAATTTGTAAATGAATAACGGCGAGGTACCTATGCATATTCATAAACGAATGACGTTTGAGGTGCATTTGCGCATGTGCGCGGGAATAAAATATAAAAAAATAAAATAACACGTCAAAATTACCTTCTGGAGCCCGGTCGACTCAAAACATTTACAATTTATAGATTTAAAGTATTTAGGTGATAGCTATACAAGTTTTATCATATTCAGACGATGAATATCGTACCATACACATAAGTTTTTTTCCTTTATGAGTAAATATTTTATTAAACAAAGAAAACACACCGCTGTGTGACTCACTTGTCCAGCAAGAAGCCGGCAAGCTCACAGTTATACATGAAGTTTAACTCCCTTCTAACACGTGTCCACCGCTCAAAGTAGTCTCCAATATAGACTTTCATTTTACAACGTTCTCTGTCAAACTGTTTCTTTCTTTTTTTTTCTCCCCGAGCACGTTATTTCACTGTCAACGGGCCGACCACGTTTTCGCGTCGACATCTTTGTGTACGTTCTAAAATTAGCTTGTCACATCACATGCTAATGAATATTTCAAAGTTGGGCGTTTACTGACCGACCCGGTCAGTAAATAAATTAATTAGAATTTATACTCAATACTACTAAATACTTTTGATTTTCACTGTAAAATTTGCAAAAAAGTTATAACTTTTATAGCTTAATGGAAAAAAGTAAACATTTTTTTAAAAATTTTCATTTAAAACGGCATTTATACCATTAAAATTTCATTTTCATGTTCTCAAAATAGAGTGACTTTTATCTGTATTGAATTTTAAACCAGTTTTGTGACCCCCCAAACTCAGTGTTCATTAGGTGAAAAAAATAACAGCGTCTTAATAGCTTTCTATTATATTTTCTTATTTATCTCTTATATTTGTGCCCCATTGTTAGCAGACTTATTTTTGTATTCATATGAAGCACAATTTATTCAAAAACTTGTACGTGAAAAAAAATAAATCACTCGCTGTGGCCTTCAACTCAACATTCAGGTATATCGACGGCGTATTATCAATTAACAATTGTTACTTCCATACGTACGTCCACTCGATATATCCCAGTTAACTTGAAATAAAAGATACCACAGAGTCTGCATCATCTTTTTCATATTTAGATATTTTACTGGAAGTGGACATTGATGGTAACCTAACAACAAAACTTTATGATAAACGTGATAACTTCAATTTTTTTATAGTCAACTTTCCTTACTTATGTAGCAATATACCTTTATCACCTGCATATGGTGTTTTTGTCTCTCATTTAATTCGATACGTAAGGGCGTGCTCTCCGTATGAGCAGTTTCTAAGGCGAGGCAAGCTACTGACAAACAAGTTGATAAAACAGGACCATCAACAGTCTCGTTTGAAGTCATCTTTTCGTAAGTTCTATGGTCGATACAACGACCTTGTCAGCTAATACAATCTTCCACTGGGATCGCATGCTGACTGATATTTTTCATGCTAACTATTAGACCATAATTAATCACCTGGACTTTTCCGTTTTTCCCGATTACAACAAAGAGCACGCGACTGGTGTGCCCGGTCAGCAGAGGATGGTCACTCCTCCATGGCACCTGATCTTACCTCTATTTTTTTAAGAGGTCTGCTCATGTTTTGTTATTTTCCTTTGGACTTTTGAATTTGAACACTGTTCGTTATCACCACACGTCATTAGTAGATTAATAACTATTAGAATGTTTTCTATGGTGTTTTGTTTGATTCCATCCCTTAATTGTGGCCCCTCTTTGCCCACTGGGAATATGGATGTTAAAAAACTTTTAAATTTTTCGTCAGGAGGTTGCGGTATTAATTAATTTGGACAACTAATAAATCATTTTCAACCATTTTAAACAGAAATATATTACCTTTGCCTGTAAACCAATCGGAGGCAATGCCATTTTTGTCTTTTTTGTGAACAGATAGAGTTACATGTGTGCCTTTTATTCTTCCTTAAAAATATTGAAAAATAATTAATTAGAGTGACGTAATATGGTTAATATTATTTTGTTTAAGTCTATGAGAAAAAATTGAAGGGGTGGGGGGGGGGTCCTTTTGTTCTTGTCAAACAGAACGTAATGTATTCTTTTTTGATAATTGGATAATCAGAATATTTTTAAGAAACAAAGAATGTTTTCTTTCTGATAGTAACTTTATATTTTCAATTTTTACATAAATTACACTGTCTTTACAACTCCTTTTGTAGAGCATTCTTTAGTCGTAACAAAGAAGATTCTACTAAAGTTCAAGATGTAATCAGGATGGAATACAACAAACTCGGAGATATAACGTACACGTTTTAAGTATTGCATATTTTAGAAGGATGTTTCTATATTTACAATGAAAAGAGGGATAAATACTGATATACAGCAATTTTAGATAGACAAACTTTTATCAAATGTTTAGTTATAATATTGAACATTGAAAATTTCTTGCGTGTATTTCCAATCAATATTATTGTTCTCTATATCCGAACAAAATAGGTTTGCAGAGAAAGCCGTCTTCTTTCACTTCGTTGTTCTAGTCCTTTTGTGGTTTTCCCGGGAACCAGAGTTTTTTCCTGGCTGGGGTTCTTTTTTCGAACACGGGTAAGGATAACATTCATCAATATCAATGGAATTAACGAGTCGAAGACTCTCTTTAGATGAATAAACATTGTTATTGTTGTACTGAAGATTATCAAAGTATCGTTAAAATGTTTACACTTTGAATCTACCTTGTTCGTTTTCAACATAGAATATAGGAAAATGTTTTGAGACAACGAAATATTGATGATCCAAAATTTTTGATTTATTCTATCTAACATAGTAGATCAGTAACTTCATAAAAGTACCTTGGAATTATTTTTCATAAGCATGCTTGTACTTGTATATGCATCCAAGGCAAAACAATGAAGGAACATTTTCAGACAAAACTTTAAAACGAAGGAAGGTATCAATGATCAAAGTGTCCCGTAAAAGTGTGTTATTTTCATTCTTTAAATGACAATTTATTCCCTAGGTACCTTGGAGATTCTGTCCCTGCTGTGATGATTATGATCAGTTTGTTCATATTTCCAAGCAGAAGGAGAGAGAAGGGTTCGTTCGTCTTTATCTTAACTATTTATTATTGTTATATTCAGTGGTATATTCTCACTATATAACTCTATATAGACGAACAGTCAATAATTGTAATATTAGCTCGTCCGAAAAATATTGACGGGTCAATATTTTTTAACATTGACCGGGTAGGAATAATATCTAGAGAAAATTCTCTCAATTTTTGTTGATTCGTAAACGGTGACGTAAATAACTCTTCGCGACTCCAAAATAAGGTGACGTCATAATAGGCAATCAGCCAAGGCAAGTAAACAACGGACACGCAATGCGACGGTTTGCTACCATAAAACTCACAAATTAGTTGTTGGCAGTAATACTGTAAGCCAACTAATTTGTTGATTCGTAAACTATCTAACATAGTAGATCAGTAACTTCATAAAAGTACCTTGGAATTATTTTTCATAAGCATGCTTGTACTTGTATATACATCCAAGGCAAAACAATGAAGGAACATTTTCAGACAAAACTTGCCCGGGGGCTAGTATAACTTCGCGTCGGGCAATATTTCGTCCCTCGGGGGCTCATATAATCAATGTTGCCCTCAACCCCAGTCAACATTTGTATAATGTTTACATACAACAAAAAATGTTTTACATCTTTAAAACGACAATCATCAATGTAGTGTAGCCAGTTTTCTATCATTTTGTTGAATGATTCTATGGAAACTCGATATATATTTTTTATCGATTTTGTCAATCATATCTGCCTAAAAGAACCAATATACCTTGCCAATGTTGTAAACACCAACACTTTTGATTCAGGTCAATATTGCTCAACGTGTCACCCAAAAATCTTTGATCTCTACTGCATCAGTATCCGAATGTGTCGATATACAAAGATTGGGGACAAGATACTATACACCAACTTTTATTCGCGTGTGAGAAATGTTCGCGAATGTTTCTCGCCGCGGACCAGTATTTGCCATATTGTTATAATAAACAGGTGTGAATAAGGCTTGGTCGCGAAAATTAGTTGGCTTACAGTATTACTGCCTAACAACTAATTCGTGAGTTTTACTTTAGAAATACAATCCATATTATTCAGATTCTCTTGATGACTTCATCGAAGTTCCAAGTTTACTAGATTGGAAAACGGTGGCAGCACGCATGCCCTGGGGCGTTGCTCTTCTTATGGGAGGAGGATTTGCTTTAGCGAAAGCATGTACGGTATGGACCACACTATTTAAAATCAGTGTATATGAGGGTGCCACCTGAGCGCATGGAAAATCCCCAGATAGGATTAAGTCATGCTCTTTATGTAAATTTTGATATTAGATTCAAATTGTGGAAATATTAAAATCAATGCTACGATTTAGAAATAGATCTTTTGTAGGATTCAGGTCTGTCCCTATGGCTTGCCGATCAAATGTCTGCAATAAAAGACATCAATACATGGTCAATGGTATTTGTAATATCTCTGATATCTTCATTTGCAACGGAAGTGACGAGTAACACCGCCATATCCACGCTGATTCTCCCAATCCTTGCCGAGCTAGTAAGTTACACACATAGTGAATATTGTTCCATAAAATGTTGCAATTTGTCTTTGTAACATTTAAGAGGCAGATCTTTTGGTTATGTTTTCCTTCCATGCTATAGTATAAATTTACTAATATTTTGTTAATAAAAGCCATTAATAAAACAAACGATAAAATATTGGCTATGTTCTCTGTGTTTCTAGGCTATTGGAATAGGCAAGAACCCCATTTATATCATGTTACCCGCAACCTTATCAACCTCATTCGCCTTTATGTTGCCTGTTGCCACGCCCCCAAATACTCTCGCCTTTTCCTATGGATATTTGAAAGTGATTGACATGGTAGGTGATACATATATGGGCAGCGGAAAGGGCAAAAAATACATTTTAACAAAATCAATAGCAATTTAAATTCAACAATCCAAAATAATATCATCAATGACCATAAATGCAAAACAAACAGTCTTCTTTGCAATATAAATATACATAAAATCTACCAAAGGTGTCTTTATACAAATCAAACAAACAAAAAGTAAAACCAACATAAATAAATGCAAAACGAACAGACATCAACATAAAACAAGCGGACGCATAAAAACAAACGCCAGGTGGCGTGTTATTGGATTAACAAACGCGGTGTCCATTCAAGTCTTACACAGACCATCTCGTACACAGGTCATCTCGTATACAAAAAAAAAAATCAACTCGTATACAAAACAGAGAAGAAAGTTTTAATCTTACAGAACGTTTTTTGTATATTAAATCATGTTTTACACAAATGGCTCAAACATGTTCTAGTATATGCAATTTTACCCGGTACATTCCGATAATCTAATGACTTTGCTTTAAAATCCCTCATTAAAACAGATATATCTATACTACTATATAAAATTATTAGTGTTAATTAAGTAATTAATTAATTATCAGCAAAAATAAGTCTTAAAAATCCTAAATTTGAACCGGAATGAATTTAGAATTTTGTAATCCCTAAGACCCGAGCTTTCGCTTCACATAGAAACATTTCTACAAATAGAGCGGGTCTTCATGAAGTGACGAGTTTTACAGAGGATGTTGCTGTCCATCATTGAATTTTAAAAGAATAAAAAGATTTTTTATAGAACTAAGCACATGAAACTAGGAATATAGCTAAGACAGCGGAAAAATGGGTCCTTGAAGTGCACGCATTTATAACCTTTTGAATTACATGTAAGGGGTGGGAGTTAATTACATGTAGCTAGAGTCATAACTTGGAACAAAAATATGTGGTTTTTTTTTTATATTTAAAACAAATAGTGAAGTATACATTTAAAACATGAAATCAATCTCTGCACACTGCATTCGTTTCCTAAAATATAATTTATGTACAGTGGAACGAAAATCATCACAGTTTTGCTTATGACAAAGCGTTCCGGTGGTATCTCAAAACGATAATCACCCGATGTTTTAAAAATAAAAAAGCTGCATGGATGGAATGTGTAATTTCCGTAAATTTGTCATTCTACATGATATACCTTTATTTATGTCTTTGATTCCACAATCTTTCGATAATAAAAAAATTAATTATAAAAGGGAATATCTGAATTACTGCTTGCTCAGAACTTGCTATTTAAAACTGATATTTTTGTAATTAATTCCTATATCTTTGAAATCTTAATTAAAAATCACATATTTTTCTTTTTACGGTATCAATTAATTTATACAACTGTAAATTGCTATACTATAAAGTAATCAATTTATCCTCTTAAAGCAAACTTTCCGTTTTGCATACGAACTTCCCACAATAAAAAAAACATTTTTAAGTCTTGCATACTAGTATATTTATGTGTAGGACTTCTCGGTTTTGTATACGAGTTGACTTTCTGCATACGACATGAACTATGTACGAGATGGTCTGTGTACGACTTGAATGGACACCGCGCATTATGCTTCTCAGAAACGCCACCTGGCGTTTGTTTTTGTGCGTCCGCTTGTTTTATGTTGATGTCTGTTCGTTTTGCATTTATTTATGTTGGTTTTACTTTTTGTTTGTTTGATTTGTATAAAGACACCTTTGGTTGATTTTATGTATATTTATATTGCAAAGAAGACTGTTTGTTTTGCATATATGGTCATTGATAATATTATTTTGGATTGTTGAATTCAAATTACCATATATTGATTTTGTAAAAATGTATTTTTTGCCCTTTCCGCTGCCCATATACATACATATTTCATACTTGAAAATGTTTGAAATTAAAGATGTACTATCACATTGGTTCATACCATTATTTATTCAATTATAGTATTTATTTCTTCTGCGGAAATACTTATTTCACCTTCTAATAATCGATTGGCTTATTGATATTTTGCTGAGTATTACGTATTAATGTCTTTATTTTCAAGGTAAAAGTGGGGTTTATTCTGAACATTCTCTGTGTTGTGGTTGTAACGGTTGTCGTTAACACGTGGGGGATTCCTTTCTACAAACTGGACGAGTTTCCCGACTGGGCTGAGAAATTCTTGAAGACTTCTATTGAAATAACCACCAGTCTTCCCGATAATGCTACAACAAATATAAACACCACAATGTAATGTTATAAACATTGACTTCGAATATGTCGAATTGTATATCGATCAGCCAAATCATGTATAGATAAATTTGTTGAATACAACTTTTCAGCTCTCGTTTTTCATTGCATCCATGTACTTTATTAGGTTTGTTATTGTCTGTCTTCGGAAACGGGTAATTACAGTCCATATATGGTGAGACCCAGTAATAAATCTTCTGATCTTCTGTGTTTTGATTTGTCGATGAAAAAAATAATGTTAAATATTAAAATTGATAAGAAAGAAATGCAATGAAAAAGATGAAATAGACCTTTTTTGGGTCCGCCTTATACTCAAACAGACAGCATCACGTGACACGTTTTATCATTAACAGAACGTTATTCAACTAGGGGGCTAAACAATACGCTTTGAGATTCATAAAGATCTGATGAGCGAGTTCGACCTGTGAAAGTTGAACCTTGGAATTGAAAATCGGTTGCATGTCCGTGTTAATATGTAGTGGAAAACATTTTATGCAGACTAAAATACCAACGTCACAATTTCTTCCATCATGTTGAAACAATTGTGATTACAATCACCCAACTTATTGAACTGCGGTTTCAGTTATGCTATAGTAAGTTAGATCCCAATCTAAATGAACTTAGATTTTGTGATCGAACCCATCAACAATGTAATGTCTTTCAATTGTATTGCGTTTAAATAATTGTGCCGCCATCACATTGTATTACCAAGAGATTATAACAATTGAAATGTATACTGCATATTGAGGCATGCGATATAGTGATAAAAATATGACAAATGTTTATACATGTATACTGAAGCGTAAAATATTTTATTTTTATTCATTTTATCGCGTAGATGCATCCATTTGGTAAACCACGCTTTCATTTATTTTTATTAAACATATTCAAATTGCCGGTGTGTATTTAATTCCATTTATATTGCGCTCGCCCCAACGTTTGCACCGTAAAACACATATTAATCAATGAAATATTATTTTTTTACTTGACATTAACAAATAATGAATGATGAAAAATTAACAAAATTTAATATAGAATATAAAGCACTGGTTATCGAACATTACCTATACATTCATATAATGAGAACACCTTGTGTTTTTATACTAACGCATTCTCAAAGAGATATTAGAATTTTCATTTTAAAAAAATTTGGAATACAACTACACGTTTAAGTTTCTGGGAAACGGAGAGCGTTCGTTCGTTCCGTGTCAAAAAGATCATAATTTCGATAATACACCAATTTCAGTATTTTTTGTCGAGTTCATAAGTTACCTAGTTTAAAAATTGGTGGTAAATCACCATAGTAACCTTCAAAGTGAATCATGCATGTACCTTTTGTATATACAAACACAAAAACATTTGAATATTTGATACTTTTTTATTTTATAATATGCAAGAAAATAAATTGCAATACAAATATTATATTGCACTCACATAAAACATGCAAGGGATTTGATCATGTCGCACGTACCGATAAAAATGAGGTTTATGATAATAAATAAAGATGAAAAATAAATAGCGGGTAGGTAGATGAATAAATGCGAAATGATCTTTGGGGAGATGAGTGCGGATGTTTTACATGAAGTCGGATTTCATTCTTTATTTTCTTTACTGCAGGAAATTAGACGGGACGCATGTACTGTAGATTTCAACCTGGAAAAAATTTGAAAAACATTTAAAATGTTTTAAAGTCATAAATTATTATTATCAATTCCAAATATAGAAACCGAAAGTAAAAAAAAAACAAGATTCGAACTACGTACGTTGTCTATTAACCCGTTAAATCCGGATCCTGGTTGCGGACAACCTCCAATAAACATCGGGTTGGGACTTGTCTCTATTCCGCCAGTCAGTTTCTCGGAGATGCTGTTGCCGTTAATTTCCGCAGTGAAGATATTTCCATTGTAATGATAAGAAATTTCGTTCCATTCATAAGGCTGAAATGAAAAAAAAAAACAATTGGTCATTCATCATTTGTTTAGTTCAGTGCTAAAATCTTTAAAGCCTCTACTAAATAGTAAAGGTATTTCAAAATGCATTTAAAACTTACCACTATGTGATACTCAAGAACAGAGGGAGCGGTGGAATGCAAACTCTTAGCAATCAGTCTAGCTTTTTTGTCCTGCATCGAAATCTCTACCGTGGGAAGACCCTCGTGTCCACAGTTGGATACCAGCATTCCATATCCTCCTTCAGTGTTAAAGGGCTTAAAACGAATTCTTACAGCAAAGTCGTGTCCAAGCTCCTTGTTCATGAAGCCCCAAATGGTTATTTTTCCGTTTCCTCCAAATTTAGCCGCACCGTTTTGAACAACGGCGTTTTCAACATAGAACGCCATGTTAGATCCGGAAAGTTCCCTGAATGAGTTTGTGTCGAAATTCATCTTGAAGTCAGGTTTGCAAACTGTAAAGAAATTCATGTGAAATGTTATAGTGCATTTGATTCGTACTAATAAAAATATGTGAACAATGGCAATTGAGTTAGTTGATAAGTTAACGTCTAATACCTTCTTTTCTTGGATTTTGGTAATCTGTGAACTGGAACTGGACCCACGTACATCCACATTGACGGGCACTGAACTCAGTTCCATAAGGACAAGCCCGAAAACGGATACCGCTGTGTTCTAAAGAAAGGTACCCAAAACGATTGTTCTTGTCCGGCAGGAACCTGCACACTGTAACGAATAATTATAAAAGTAAAACCTTTACGTCAGTCACTTGTATTTGGCCTTTTTTCATCAATAGAATCAGAGAAGCAAATACGATTTTACAACTTAGTTCTTACTTTGTTGACTCAGTCTTCTTGTCAAATCATGTGGTGTTATACAAAGGTCGTTACACGAGCTATCTTTAACGCAGGTCTCTCCATCAAATCGGAAGCCCTTTTTGCAACAAGTAGGAACAGAAACTCCATATTCACAAGAAAAGTATGATCTACAACCACCTGAACGTTTGTAAGCATCTACGCCGAGGTTGAGACAGTGATCTAAAATAAATCATTTTTAGCATTATACCATAACTTATTTCAATTCATGAGAATTTTTGATCAAGTTGTGTAAAAGGCGTTTATAGAAAATCTAATTCTTACCTTCAAAGCACGGGACCTTGTCTGGAGATTTGCACATAGCATGGTCTTGATGCCAGAATAACCCGGCGGGGCATTCCCTCAGAACAGCTTTAGTGTTCTCGTAATAGTTATAACATTGGACAAATTTGTTACAGGAACCAGGATATTTGTTGTAGCCAATACTGTCAATGTAGACACTATTTACACATAAATCTGTAAAAAGAAAACATATCGGTGATAATTTGATAAAAGATATGTTTTTTACTTTGCAAAGACTATTACTTACTTCGTAATTAATCAAGAAACAAGACAACTACACGTTCTATCTTTAAAAGCAAACAAGTACAATACTGATTGATTTTTTGTCAGGAAAAACTAATTAGGAATCAAATATAGATGACTTACTTTTGAGAGGTGCTGCCGTTAAAGTCAAGAGTTTAGAAGTTGCTGATTTTTGAGTTGTTGGTGCAGCTGTTGTTGGTTTAGGAGTGGTTGTCTTTTCAGTTGTTGGTTCAGGGGTGGATGCCTTTTGTGTTGCTAGTACTGGGGTTGTTGCCATTTCTGTTGTTGGTTCAGGGGTAATTGCCTTTTCCGTTGTTGGCTGTGGAGTGGTTACCTTTTCTGTTGTTGGTTCAGGGGTGGTTGCCTTTTCAGTTGTTTGATCAGGGGTGGTTGCCTTTTCTGTTGTTGGTTCTGGAGTAATTTCTTTTTCTGTTGTTGGTTCAGGAGTGGTTCTTATTTCTGTTGCTTCTATAATGGAGATTGACATTTCTGCTGATGGTTCAGGGGTAGTTGCATTTTCCATCGTTGGTTTTGAAGTAATTTCTTTTTCCGCTGTTCGTTCAGGGGTGGTTATCAATTCATTTATTGGTTCAGGTGTTGTTTCAGGGATGTTTGCCTTTTCTGTTGCTAGTACAGGGGTAGTTACCATTTCTGTTGTTGGCTGTGGAGTAATTTCTTTTGTTGTTGTTTGTTCTGAGGTGGTTGCCTTTTCTGTTGTTGTTTTAAGAGTGGTTGCTTTTTCTGTTGTTGGTTCAGGGGTAGTTGCCATTTCGGTTGTTTGTTGTAGTGTGGTTTCCTTTTCAGTTATGGGTTTTGAACTAATTTCTTTTTCTGTTGTTGGCTCAGGAGTGGTTGCCTTTTCTGTTGCTACCGCTACAGGGGTAGTTTCTATTTCGGTTGTTTGTTCAGTTATGGGTTCTGAATTAATTTCTTTTTCTGTTGTTGGTTCAGGGGTGGTTGCCATTTCAGTTGTTGGTTCAGGGGTTGTTGCCTTTTCCGTTGTTGGTTTAGGGGTGGTTGCCTTTTCTGTTGTTGGTTCAATGGTGGTTTCCTTTTCAGTTATGGGTTTTGAACTAATTTCTTTTTCTGTTGTTGGCTCAGGGGTGGTTGCCTTTTCTGTTGCTACTACAGGTGTTGTTTCTATTTCGGTTTGTTCAAGGGTAGTTGCCTTTTCAGTTATGGGTTCTGAATTAATTTCTTTTTCTGTTGTTGGTTCAGGGGTGGTTGCCATTTCAGTTGTTGGTTCAGGAGAAGATGCCATTTCATTTGTTGGTTCATCGGTAGCCGCCTTTTCTGTTGTTGGCTGTGGAGTAATTTCTTTTTTTGTTGTATGTTCAGAGGTGGTTGCCTTTTCCGTTGTTGGTTCAGGGGTGGTTGCCTTTTCTGTTGTTTGTTCTAGGATGGTTTCCTTTTCAGTTACGGGTTTTGAACTAATTTCTTTTTCTGTTGTTGGCTCGGGAGTGGTTGCCTTTTCTGTTGCTATTACAGGAGTAGTTGCCATATCTGTTGTTTGTTCAAAGGCAGTTGCCTTTTCCATTGTTGATTTTGGAGTAATTTCTTTTTCTGGTGTTGGTTCAGGGGTGGTTGCCATTTCAGTTGTTGGTTCAGAAGTGGTTGCCTTTTCTGTTATTGGTTCTGTGGTGGTTGCCTTTTCTGTTGCTAGTACAGGGGTAGTTGCCATTTTTGTTGTTGGTTCTGGAGTAATTTCGTTTTCTGTTGTTTGTTCACGGGTGGTTGCCATTTTAGTTGTTGGTTCAGGTGTTGTTTCAGAGCTGGTTGCCTTTTCAGTTGTTGGTTTAGGGGTGGTTGCCTTTTCTGTTGTTGGTTCTGGGATGGCTTCCTTTTCAGCTATATGTTCTGAAGTAATTTCTTTTTCTGATTTTGGTTCTTGGGTGGTTGCCCTTTCAGTTAATGGTTCTGAAGTAATTTCTCTTTCTGCTGTTGGTTCAGGGGTGGTTGCCGTTTCAGTTGTTGGTTCAGGTGTTGTTTCAGGGCTTGTTGCCTTTTCAGTTAATGGTTCTGAAGTAATTTTTCTTTCTGTTGTTGGTTCAGGGGTGGTTGCCATTTCAGTTGTTGGTTCAGGTGTTGTTTTAGGGGTGGTTGCCATTTCAGTTGTTGGTTCAGGGGTGGTTGCCTTTTCAGTTGTTGATTCAGGGGTGGTTGCCTTTTCAGTTATGGGTTCTGAAGAAATTTCTCTTTCTGTTGTTGGTTCAGGGGTGGTTGCCATTTCAGTTGTTGGATCCGGTGTTGTTTCAGGGCTGGTTGCCTTTTCAGTTGTTGGTTCAGGTGTTGTTTCAGAGCTGGTTGCCTTTTCTGTTGTTGGTTCAGGGGTGGTTGCCTTTTCTGTTGCTAGTACAGGGGTGATTGCCTTTTCTGTTGTTGATTCTGGGTTGGTTTCATTTTCAGTTATGAGTTCTGAATTAATTTCTTTTTCTGTTGTTGGTTCAGGGGTGGTTGCCATTTCAGTTGTTGGATCCGGTGTTGTTTCAGGGCTGGTTGCCTTTTCAGTTGTTGGTTCAGGTGTTGTTTCAGAGCTGGTTGCCTTTTCTGTTGTTGGTTCAGGGGTGGTTGCCTTTTCTGTTGCTAGTACAGGGGTGATTGCCTTTTCTGTTGTTGATTCTGGGTTGGTTTCATTTTCAGTTATGAGTTCTGAATTAATTTCTTTTTCTGTTGTTGGTTCAGGGGTGGTGGCCTTTTCAGTTATTGCACTGAAAGAGATATCCTTTTTTGTTGTTGGTTCAGGAGTGGTTGCCATTTCAGTTATTGGTTCAGTGGTAGTTGCCTTTTCAGTGGTTGGCTCAGGAGTGGTTGCCTTTTCTGTTGTTGGTTCAAGGGTGGTTGCCTTTTCAGTTATGGGTTCTGAAGTAATTTCTCTTTCTGTTGTTGGTTCAGGGGTGGTTACTATTTCAGTTGTTGGTTCAAGTGTTGTTTCAGGACTGGTTGCCTTTTCAGTTGTTGGTTCAGGGGTGGTCGCCTTTTCTGTTGTTGGTTCTGGGGTGGCTTCCGTTTCAGGTAATGGTTCTGAAGTAATTTCTTTATCTGTTTTTGATTCAGGGCTGGTTGCCATTTCAGTTGTTGGTTCAGGTGTTGTTTCAGAGCTGGTTGCCTTTTCTGTTGTTGGTTCAGGGGTGGTTGCCTTTTCTGTTGCTAGTACAGGGGTGATTGCCTTTTCTGTTGTTGATTCTGGGTTGGTTTCATTTTCAGTTATGAGTTCTGAAGTAATTTCTTTTTCTGTTGTTGGTTCAGGGGTGGTGGCCTTTTCAGTTATTGCATTGAAAGAGATATCCTTTTTTGTTGTTGGTTCAGGAGTGGTTGCCATTTCAGTTATTGGTTCAGTGGTAGTTGCCTTTTCAGTGGTTGGCTCAGGAGTGGTTGCCTTTTCTGTTGTTGGTTCAAGGGTGGTTGCCTTTTCAGTTATGGGTTCTGAAGTAATTTCTCTTTCTGTTGTTGGTTCAGGGGTGGTTACTATTTCAGTTGTTGGTTCAAGTGTTGTTTCAGGACTGGTTGCCTTTTCAGTTGTTGGTTCAGGGGTGGTCGCCTTTTCTGTTGTTGGTTCTGGGGTGGCTTCCGTTTCAGGTAATGGTTCTGAAGTAATTTCTTCATCTGTTTTTGATTCAGGGTTGGTTGCCATTTCAGTTGTTGGTTCAGGTGTTGTTTCAGAGCTGGTTGCCTTTTCTGTTGTTGGTTCAGGGGTGGTTGCCTTTTCTGTTGCTAGTACAGGGGTGGTTGGCTTTTCTGTTGTTGGTTCTGGGTTGGTTTCATTTTCAGTTATGGGTTCTGAAGTAATTTCTTTTTCTGTTGTTGGTTCAAGGTAGGTTGCCTTTTCAGGTATTGCATCGAAAGAGATATCCTTTTCTGTTGTTGGTTCAGGAGTGGTTGCCATTTCAGTTATTGGTTCAGTGGTAGTTGCCTTTTCAGTGGTTGGCTCAGGAGTGGTTGCCTTTTCTGTTGTTGGTTCAAGGGTGGTTGCCTTTTCAGTTATGGGTTCTGAAGTAATTTCTCTTTCTGTTGTTGGTTCAGGGGTGGTTACTATTTCAGTTGTTGGTTCAAGTGTTGTTTCAGGACTGGTTGCCTTTTCAGTTGTTGGTTCAGGGGTGGTCGCCTTTTCTGTTGTTGGTTCTGGGGTGGCTTCCGTTTCAGGTAATGGTTCTGAAGTAATTTCTTCATCTGTTTTTGATTCAGGGTTGGTTGCCATTTCATTTGTTGGTTCAGGTGTTGTTTCAGAGCTGGTTGCCTTTTCTGTTGTTGGTTCAGGGGTGGTTGCCTTTTCTGTTGCTAGTACAGGGGTGGTTGGCTTTTCTGTTGTTGGTTCTGGGTTGGTTTCATTTTCAGTTATGGGTTCTGAAGTAATTTCTTTTTCTGTTGTTGGTTCAAGGTAGGTTGCCTTTTCAGGTATTGCATCGAAAGAGATATCCTTTTCTGTTGTTGGTTCAGGAGTGGTTGCCATTTCAGTTATTGGTTCAGTGGTAGTTGCCTTTTCAGTGGTTGGCTCAGGAGTGGTTGCCTTTTCTGTTGTTGGTTCAAGGGTGGTTGCCTTTTCAGTTATGGGTTCTGAAGTAACTTCTCTTTCTGTTGTTGGTTCAGGGGTGGTTACTATTTCAGTTGTTGGTTCAAGTGTTGTTTCAGGACTGGTTGCCTTTTCAGTTGTTGGTTCAGGGGTGGTCGCCTTTTCTGTTGTTGGTTCTGGGGTGGCTTCCGTTTCAGTTAATGGTTCTGAAGTAATTTCTTTTTCTGTTTTTGGTTCAGGGTTGGTTGTCATTTCAGTTGTTGGTTCAGGTGTTGTTTCAGAGCTGGTTGCCTTTTCTGTTGTTGGTTCAGGGGTGGTTGCCTTTTCTGTTGTTGGTTCTGGGTTGGTTTCATTTTCAGTTATGGGTTCTGAAGTAATTTCATTTTTTGTTGTTGGTTCAGGGGTGGTTGCCTTTTCAGGTATTGCTTCGAAAGAGATATCCTTTTTTGTTGTTGGTTCGGGAGTGGTTGCCATTTCAGTTATTGGTTCAGTGGTAGTTGCCATTTCTGTTGTTGGTTCAGGGGTGATTGCCTTTTCCGTTTTTGGTTCTGGGGTAATTTCTTTTTCTGTTGTTGGTTCAGGGTTGGTTGCAAATATAGTTGTTGGTTCAGGGGTAGTTGTCATTTCTGTTGTTGGTTCGGGGGTGGTTGCCTTTTCCGTTGTTGGCTCTGGAGTAATTTCTTTTTCTGTTGTTGGTTCAGGTGTTGTTAGTCCAAGGGTGGTTGCCTTTTCTGTTTTTGGTTCTGGGTTGGTTTCCTTTTCAGTTATAGGTTCTGAAGTAATTCCTTTTTCTATTGTTTGTTCAAGGGTGGTTGCCTTTTCTGTTGTTGGTTCTGGATTAATTTCTTTTTCTGTTTGTTTGATTTCATCAGTGCCCGTAACTTCGGCTTGCATCTCATTTGATAAAAGCATATTGACAAAAGAATCAATTGAAACAGACCCCGTTGTTGATGAAGTTGTCATAGTATTATCTGAATAATCTACTGTGTCTGACTTCTTATGAAAGTCTTCTTCAGGAATATATGTGACAGTTGTTGTACTAATGTCGTTTAATTTTGGACTAGCGGATAAAATCGCAACCCCATCGCCGCTTTTTGAGATATGAATAGGAGCCGCACTGGTTGTTTTGGTTGAATTATGCGCAGGGGTTTCAACGTCGCTGTTACGGGTAGAACTCGTTGTAAAGATCACATCAGGATTTGTGGATTTCATGTTAGCATCAAGGCTTTCACCTTCTATAATTACGTCCGTTAAGACTGATATCGTTTTATTTTCAGTGTCGACGTCTTCAATGTTTCCTGCAGCTGACGATAACCCCTCCGGTTGAGAAAGTTTATCTACAATGGAAGCCTCCGCAACTTCATTGGTAGGTTGGGTTTGATCCACTGAGTCATTTATCACTGATTCTGTTAGCGAACTTTTACCTTGAATCTTATTATCAATTGATTCCATGTGAACATTATCGAAATCGGATGTCATGTCTCCTGATTGGATTCCCTTGCCTGGCAGTTCGTCAATTGTCATGCCTGGAACTATGACAAATGTACTTTCCCTCACCATTGGTGACACTGGTATTGGCGAGGTGAACCGGCCAGCCGTGCCGCCAACTGTCGAAGATGTGTTCTCTTCAAATTTGAATCCTTCACTTTGCCATACGACTTTTCCATTGGCTTTGAAAAGTGGTGTAGATTTCCCGTATATTAATCCGATCGAAACAATTAAGAAAATCAGACATTGCTTCAAAAATGCCATGGTGGACTACAAAATAAAAAAGATTAAACCAAATTAGCATGTGATGGAATGACAGCAAATCGCAATTATAAGTGAAACAATAACAAAAACATGTTTAAAAGATGTGTAATGTTAATATTTCAAAATATTTTAAACATGGCAATCATAATGAAATATTGTGAATAAAATCTTAGCAAAAAAGAGAAAGTAAAAATTGATCACTGTTTCAATACATATATGTAAATTTATCTTTTACTTACTATATTTGAAGACTACTAAAACACACGACCACTTGGGTCGGCTTGCTCGGGAATATATAGTCACACGCCTCCGGTCCAGTGTTTATACCTGCCCAGGAGACCGCCTCTGCGGACTAATGACTAAAGACCTCGTAATGGTACCAGCACGTAATTCATGCAATATGACAACCCCCATAATCACACAAAATTCATCAGAATGGACGTTTATGATAATGAGCTGCACATCATTAATGAGATTAATTAATTCTTTTATAAACCCTACTTATCATGGGGTCGTAGCTCCGTAATCATTATAATTCAACTTTGAGGAATTCGTATATTCGACATTTCAATGAATTTATACAAATGAAGCAGCTTATATATTTTTATTACAATATAGGAATTTCAGTTCGCGCCGTACATGGTAATCTAAAAAAAACCAAAAATGCCTCCAACAATTGATGAGTTTGTAAATCAAGAAGAATGTAAGGTTTTATTTTTGAAAGTCTCAAAATAGATAAAGTCCCTACATACAAACTGAGAAAACCATAATACAAGTGTACGAATTTCATTTACACAAAGACATATTTATTATAAGTGCAAAACAATCACAAATTGCCCTGTTTTAGATACTAGTAATCTAATGAAAGGTACATTCTAGTTAATTACGTGCGCTTTTTAAAGCATTGGCAATAGGCATTTGCTAAGGATTTAGTGCATACGACTTAAAATGACCCCAAAATTTACTTCTTGATATAAAAAAAAAAAAGATTTCTTTGTTGAGATAAAAAAAGATTTTAAGTTCCTTTATACTAGGAAGAGATGAATTTAATCATTTGTGTTTAATTCTATTGTTTGAAAATATGCGAGTTTTACTCATGTCAAAGTACAATTCACCTTTACGATAAAAAAAACATATTGTTTGCGATATAAGCAAAATGATTGAAGAGAATACATTAGGTTGGTTTTTTTTCATCTCCAAGAAAAACGCATTTTTCAACGTCAATTTTGAAAGGCATAGACGATCAAGTTTTTTTTTTTAATTTCGGGAGAAAATGCTTTAAATGAGAATATTTTCTGAAAACATTAATATATAATCATTGTTTCATTCAAGACTTGAATTTATTTTTTTTTTCAGACTTTGAACTTACTAGTGTGTGTTGTTCGTTAATTATTCTTCCGTTTTTCCAAAGTAAAAAGCGTATGAAATTCTTTCAATTATGTAAATATAACAACATACAGTGGAACATTAAGGAAAAATTGCTGCTTTTATGTTTTTTTAAACCACAGACAATTGAGTTGCTTTTATGAAAAAAAATTAAGTACGAGGTTCTTTCCTAAAAATTGGAAAAGAATCGTATCAACCAAAAATGTTCCCCCCAAAAAACGACCTTCAATTTTTTTTAACCACCTATGCTATTACTTCACTCAATCTTCTCAAAAATTTACAAGTGATGAATTTAACACCGGACGTGACTTTAGGAGCTCCTACACAGTTTAGATCCGTCATCTCTCTGCCCAGTTTATATTGTTCAAGCTTTTTTCGGACCACATTCAAACAGTTGACAGAATCTTCTCAACTTTGAAACTGGGATAATCGGAATCAGACATTTAATATACAGGTATTCATTAGTTATATCCTTTTTTCATCATAATCTAAACGATGTTTTAACTTATCAGTGTAATGAAATTATTGTTTGCTAGATTCATTTAAAAGCTATTTATATTACCTATAATTTTATTTTTTCTTTTGAAATAAAGAGTGTCTGGTGCATTTTGTAGATCAAATGTAAACAAAAAATCTTCAAACATTTTTTTTCAAACTGACGCGTATTCAAAATTGAAAATAATTGTTGGCGTAATTAGGGAGAGATCTGCATAATTGTAGCTCTAGACTGAGAAATAATATGTTTTAACTATGATAACTCTAAATAAAAAATGCATATCGGTTAAAAACACTAATTGTTTAATTCCGGCCTAAGGTGTTATTTCAGTCTTCATTTTAAGAGGGCTCGGTGATCGTGGCCATTTTTAGACTGTATTGATCCCCTTTAAAAGAAGTGCTCTATTAATACCCAAATTCAAAAGGTAAACACTATGGATGTTTTTCTTTACTAAATGCTAAAGCTAAACAAACCATATCTTAAAATTTTAAGTAAAATCTGATGGCTAATTTGTTGTCCATCCAGCATCCTTAAATCGCAACATGTAGCAATAATGGTTGGACATAAATAGATCGAACAGACAAAGTTAGGGTGGGAGGGGGGGGGGCTTGAATACTAAGCATATGTTCATCCCAACACTCACTTTTTATTCCAGCATGCGATTTTCGCATGGAGTTATCCGGAGCATTCAGGATTATTTTACCATTATCGGCTTTGATATATGTGTAATGGGATTCATGGTTTTTGGCAATATTTCTTCATATTAAGTTGTGTTTTAACACATTTTAACTTATTTAAAGTGAAATGACAATTATATTTAGCAATTGAGATAGTTGTTTTAGATAGAATCACGGAATTCAATGAAAAATATCCCTGATAAAACCGTGTAAGGTAGTCATGTGCATACACCATATTTCAACATTTTTTACCCGCAAGGTAATTATTTCTTTGCAGATTTTGATAGGATTAATAATGAATTACAAATGATTGGGTCTGGGCCATTATTTGAAAAATCATAAACATGCACTGTAAATGTCATTATATACTGGTATATATTTTCAAGATTTAATGGCCTTAAATTGTTAATAAAAACATAAAAAAGGAGTGTGATTAATTTCAGTAAAGATTTGCCATAGTGTACCTGTGTTAGCTCCTACAGCATGAAAAATATACTATATCCATATTTTAGTTCAATTTGATTGTTTACATATTGATCTTTATTTATACATAATTACATGGATTAAACCATAAAAACATCAAGGTTGGAGAAACCTTAAGGTTCTTTTTAATTTTAAATCACCACCCCCGAAATAAAATACACACACAATTGTTGGCACTCCTGCTATCTGCTTTTGACGAGGGTACTTTCATATTCTGAAACTACCGAATCCAAGAAGGTTTTCCATTATCATCAAAGTTATATTGCAATATGCGCGGAAAAAGAGGGGTAGATTGTGCCGAACCCACTCCCACCCGCCTTTTTTTAAAAGAGTGGCGGAAAGATTTGCTAGTAATGTAAGGAATGTAATGGTTTCCCAACTCTCATCCCACCTTCTCATCCACTCGAAATAGCTTTTCGCTCTCAGAGAAGTTGAGAAAAGTTTGTTTGATTTTTTGGTCATGTTTTGGTTTTGGAAAATTTCCAGGTGGATGGGTGGAATGAAGAGGTAGGTGTGTCCCTCCCCTAAGTGCCCCCCTCCCAAAGAGTAATTTCTTGGATCTGCCTGTGTACTATATCACATTCATATAACTACCATTATTACGATTCTATTAATTAATATATGATACGCAATTGGAGCGTCAACTCGACACTTACGGCTGCATATAAAGACAAGAGAGTGCTCACTTCGAAATCAAAAGTTTAAAATATGAGCTTCTTGCGAAGGGAATGGGTTTGTCCGCTATAAAGTTAATGCAAGTACGCATGCTCAAACAATCTAAACTGTCTTACAAGATTGATGAGCATTGTATAAATGTAAAATCACCAGCACACATTCTTCTAACAAATGAAATACAATTTTTTTTTCTTGTCCTTTTTAAAAAAATTTACAGAATGTTATACTAGTATATGTGATAATTTTATACCTTGAAATTGTTGAAATAGAATAAAAATCACTTGAACAATTATATAAAGTGTCATACAAGTGTTTCTTCGTGCGATATCATTTGAATACTTTTCTGATGAATCTTAACTTTCTAAATCTGTATCTACTGTAGCTGCAGTTCTCCTTGTGTTACCAGCAATTAAACATGTCTCAGTTAGTTTATTTTTGAAATGCATTGTCAAAACTGATGTAGAATGTGCGCATAATAACCTGAATGTTTAATTAATAAATCTGCATCACAATACTGCAGAAGACTATAAAGTTGACATATCCGTTTATAATAAATAGGACGGCCTGGTGCGCTCAGTTTCTAGATACCGCTACCTAACATTCGGTCAAAACCAGGCAAGATTCTGGGAAACATCTTTGTCCAGAAGACTTTCGTACATCGTGCTCTAAAGCGCCTGGTGGACTTTAACAAGATAACTGGGCTTAAGCTGTGCTTGGAAGAAAGCCGTTAAGCAAGTCGATTTCATTTTGTTTAATTGTGCTGCACTTAATTTACCACCTGAGAAAATTCTCTTGTTGGGCAGACCATATATGTGACAAAATCCGCTAGTATCATGTAACTCTGTTCTCTGTTGTCATTAGTGCATGAGAAGAGGGCTTGACAATCAGCATAGAAGGAAATACCCATCAACAGAAAATTACCAACCATTTTATACAAGACGGCGTCGTGAAAAAGGTAAAGGAAATACAATTATTTTGATATTGCGAGTATTAATTCACAGTAAAAATATCAGTTATTACAGATAAGATAAACTGTTCTTAAATTTTACATCTAAACATTTTTTCGAATCATATTTAATTTGTCATTAACTTTCACGTTTTATAGCAGGAAATATATGCGCGTTGTATACAGTAAATTGATAAAAACCAATTACTTTCACAAAATCTACCTCGATAATTAATGTTCAACCCATTTACTAGTAAACTTTTCTTCAAAACTTTATTTAAAATGTGAATTGTTGATATAATATTGTAACATCTGTGGGCGGTAAGATTAATAACTTCTTTTTTATTTGAATAGGATGTTTACTTGTTTATGGAGCCTTTTGGTGATGGTGGCGATTGTTGAGAGTCAAACCGCGTGGAAAGCGGCGCGGACTCATCGTCATTCACCGCAAGGATTCAGTCTCATGGGAGGACACCAGCAAAAACCGGGGACTAACCGCCACGTGGCTTCTCACATACCCGGACACTCTACGGCACCACCTTCCAACGGAAAAATTAGCTTCCAACATTCCAACGCTAAGTCTCACGGCGCCACACCGCAAACAGGTACCGTTAATCAACAAGCGCCATCAAACAATGCTGCACAGTCTAAAAAATCCATGACCGTGAACAATGCTCAGCCGACCCAGAGTTCGAATCCCCCCTACCACATGAAGCACGACGCGGGATGGGCAGCAGTTCATAAAGGAGAAGTCCAGCAACATCATCAGCAAAACACCGTAGTCAACAAGAATCTGAAGCGGGTCATTCCAAGTGACAAGAACAGTGTCATGATAGTGGATCATATTTGGAAAATGTTCCAGATCAACTCGGCGGCGAACCCGACTCAAAAAGCAGCGGTATCCAATACCAATCAAGCGCATGGGAAGGCATCAGGTTTTCGTATGAAACTTCGAGACGCTTTTATGCCACCAAATAAGGTACAGAAAATAAATTCTAATGATCACAAACACCCATCGATGTCGACTAACCACCACAATGCGCTCAACAACCATCAACAACACAACATCCACAACAATAACAATCACCATGGCAACCACACCAACAATCACATGAATCTCCACAACAACAACCAGTTCAACAACAACAATCCATACAACAACCAAGTATACAACAAGAGTCCATACAGTAACCTGAACAACAACCAACAATACAACAACAACAACGTCAACAACAACAACTCGACGGGAGGAAATTACCAGGGAAATGTAATCAACCCCATTAAGAGAGTCATGAAACGGGTCCTGTCCCCTTACGACAAGATACATTCGGGGCTGGAAACCATCAAAACGGAAGTAGGTGCTCAACAGGGAATGCTGGGACAACTGCAGAAATCTATGGACAAAATGAAGGAAATCTTTCTCGCAATTCAAACTGATATGAAAAATGTGCTGAATTCGATAAACTCAATAATGAAAATGCAGTGATCACTGTATTTTATTTTCGGAGGTTAAATTCCTTGTGCTATATTTAGTTACATGTTTCTTAATTATTCGATTGAAGATGGGATATCTAAATTATATTTTCAAGAATATTATTTAAACCACACTATAGTACGGCGCTTTGGCGATTGTTGTTTCATTTTGGAAATTTTGCCTTTTGCAGTGTTTGTCTTTGACATTTTGTAAAATAAAATTCTTATTTTTAAACTCTACAGTTTAATTCTATTCTAAATATTTGGCTGCTATATGGATTAATTTCTTGTTATATTGTGACATTTATTAATTTTCTGAGCGTTGCTTATGATAAATGATGCAGTCAGCGAGGCTTTTACTGAGAGATTTTAACTTATCACAATATGTGACGTTGTCTAAAATGCTTGTCTCCGAAAATCTTTTGATGCGATACAAGGTAATGTTAAATAATGAAATGCAAAATGTGTTAATTTACCTCAATGGCCTACAAAATGACAATAAGGAAAGGAAAGCAGATAAATGCATAAATTACACTAAGAGTAAAGGAGCACGTGCGTTTTTATCCACATTTAATTCATACAGGAACTGGGTGAATATAGAATAATCTCTTTAAAGAGGCGTGAGCTATCGTTTGTAACAAGAAACTGTACTTGTACGAAAATTGATCTTATGTGTTTCCATTATGACATCATACGCATGTAATTGAACAATTTCAATAACTTATTACTTTTTTAAAAAAGATCAAGTTATGTTCATGTACCTTATTGTGTCCTTTAAATAATTATTGGCGATCAATGCAATAACTTGTTCAAATCTGTATCTTTACAGTTCAAGTAGTATTATCGATTTCTATTTTGTTTTCTTCAACATACAACATATTGGTCATTAAAATGTAGTGCCAAGAAGTTGAAATATTTTGAAGAGATTCAGTTGCCATTACTTTAACAGCTAATTGCTCTTTTTAAATTCTATTTATTCATATCACTCAGAATTATGCCAAGCGAATATTTAAAATGCATTGGTTGGCCTAGTCGGCTGTCAAATATTTCTAAGGTCATATTTCTGTGAACTCTTTATTCAGGTGTCTTCATATTTTGAAGGGAAAAACACTTTTTTTTAATTTAACATTTTTTATGTCCTTAATTTTGGCGTATTTCCCTGTTATTTGCAATAAAATTATCTTACAGACATACATATATAAAAACAAACTAAACCTCTTGTCATAAAAAAGAATGCTTATTAATTTATTTTTATTTTTTGGCCATTTATCTGTGGGTTGCATTGTTCAGTGTATTTAATTAAAAAGATGCGTTCCTTCTTCCACCCACCATTTTCCCATTATCAAGGCAAACATTTATTGTTAAATAAGAATGGTTTGAGGGATACATCGAGTTTTGATGTACAAAAGTAAATGAATTCGATACTAGTAGACATATCTATTTATTTTTAGCCCGATTGTTTTAAAATTGAAATATCAATGATAGTGATAATTTCTTTATCCTCTTGACTGAATTTAGGATACTGTATTGAAAAAATAGTTCCAAGCAAAACCAATATGTTAGACATCCGTTGAGAGAAAAAAATTATATTAACAGTGTGTATATTTGAATGAATTAAGTTTACATTAGACTTCAATGCCAGAAGGAGCCTATATTTTGGCAATGAATAATTTGTAAATACACAAATACACAAAATTCTATCAGAAAATGGTTATCGATTGTGATTGTCAAATGATCGTTATCATAAGTTTACCATTTTTGTACATGTATGATTTTATTATCAAATATTACGACTAAGATCATAAGATTGAATTTGAAATTAAGATTTGACTGCAAAAAAAAGTAAAGGTGAAGATGTACTTCTAAGGGCATTCGTTTTAACTAGGCTATAAACTTGATGGGTGCAGAAGCCATATTTGGCGATACTAACACCAGGAAAAGCTGGTAATGTCGTCAGTGCCATGCTCGAGGGTTCGTCCTATCAAAACAATGCAACTTATGTCGGACAAAGAATCGCTTTATTGTTTCATTTTGAAAATGCTGCATACTAAAGCGCCAATTCCTCGGATGACGCGGGCTTCTCTGAGTTCGTCTGCTAAATGTAGTGCTTCTGTCATTTTTTTTTCATATCGTAAATTTCTTATGAATTTAATTTTATTTATTAATAAGTAAAAATGCACTCTCCGAACGCCCGGTGAGTGAGTAATTTAGTTGTGGTAAATAAACTTATGACTCACTATTTTTATAGAAAATCATATACATTGAAATGTGTTAATTGTGTCATAGAATTAATTAAAAATTAATCATAGTACACCTGGTTTTATTTAAAAGAATCCAGTTGACCCATGCAATGCAATTATAGCGTTTGTCGTTGTTTTTATAAACACGAATAGAAACATACTTGAATTTGTGTTTTAAAATAAGGTCATCATCTTCCTTTGCGAGACTTGCAACATGACAGAGTTCGTTAATGTAATTTTAACATTTACAAATAATATTTACTATTTCGCGAAATTTATTGATAGTGAAAATTTCATACATTTGAACTTACGCGAAAATATAAGATCTCAAGAATGAAAGTTTATGAAAGTAAAGTTCACTTTTTTATGCAATTAGATGCACCATGGGCACTCCGTATTCAACTTTGTCGATAAAATTATCCTAAATTATCCTGTTTGAAAAAAACAACAAAAAACTCGTGATGTTTTAATTGGAATAAATTATAACGAGCTTTCTTAATTTTTGAACTATATAAAGCCTGAAACTTCCGTAATGTATATAGCTCTGAATCGTGTTGTACTAATATACATGTACATTTTAACATTATTGGAAAAATATCAAACTGGTGGATTTTCATCGATTAAGCGGTGTCTATCATCAAAAAATTGAAACCAAATTTTATAAATAGAATGAGGTCACATTGAACATTATATTTGGATTGATCTATGAAGAACGGATGTCGGAGATAACACCAATGTCGGTAAAATAAACAAATCGACAAAAGTCGTTAACCTTAACGATTCTAACATTCCATTTTATATATCTCACAGTTTTTGCATTCTTTTGAAATATTGAAATAGCTCTATCAATCAAATATCTATAAAGAACGATAGTTCTTAAATTGCTGAATATCGGATATTGATCAGAAGAATATACTTATCAAATACTTCTATACTTCCCGAACGATAATGTTAAAAAAAATTAAGAATTTTGTTAACATTACGAGAACATCATCTTCTAAAAAAGATTATTTATAAAAGAAAATGCTGTTTTTAATATATCAACTATTATATTTTTAAGAAAATGATTTGTAATTTTACATGTTGTTATCAAATCACGGTAATTGAACCTACAAGATACACGTGTACAAAAGTACATATATACCATCTTATCCTTGTTTATTTGTGGAAAAAACTGTAATCAAGAGTCAACTATAGCAACATTCATGTAATCTTCACATACCTCTCATAACATATTTGTTTTGTTCTTTCGTCTGACTCATTTTAGATGTACCAATGATATATACATGTAAGCAGACGTTTTTGCTCACTGTTCCTTCTGCATCATTTTTACAATGTTGAAACTTGACCGAAGACATAATGATAAATGCACATTTACTTCAACTTGAAAGGACAGAACGCTTTGCTCATTAAATAACAATTATTGTCGTTGCACTTAAGTCAGCATCAATCATTTTCATCCTTGACCTTTTGAATATAAATAAACACCTAGAGCATCTGTGTCGCATCTTAGCGACCAAAGAGAGTGTATATATATAACTACAGAAAATATCCGGTGCATATTAATGAATTAAGCATCGATCAAAGAATTATTGCAAGTTTAGTTTTAGCTTGTCCGTAAAGTTTCTCGAATAGCTAAACAACTTATTAAGTCTTTTTTTATATTGCTTAAAAATTCAAACCAAAAACATACAAAAACAAAACGAGTAATAACATGCAGGCTGCATAATTAGAAATTTGTATTTTCTTGGTGTTTCGCAAGAGCTGTTGAAATTCTGATGGTTACTTCATCAGAGAAATGCTAAAAACGTGGATTAAATATTAAGCAAAACAAAAATATCTCTAGTAGTTTAAAAAAAAATAATTAATAAGAAAAATGACCCCTCCGTATTTCCATGCCATAATATAGTTATACAAGGGTGTGTTCCTTTCTACTCATAATTAAACGTGTAAACCATTAACATTATTAACCTTCAAATAGTGAAAGGTGAGAGCCGCAAACGTGAACAGGGTCAAATTATTGACAATTTTATGTATATTTGTAACGGTATTGTCGGATAAAATGACACAAAACCTGCAAAAGTCGCCCATTAATTGTTAATGACTTCAAACAACCATTCGCATATTTTTTTCTAGTCAAATTTTGTCGAGAAAAAAATCAATCGCTAGGATAAGGTTATTGTCATAAAAAATACTGCTTTTCGTGACAAGCGATTGGGAATGCATAATGATTAAAGATTAAATTAATAATTTGTAAAATAACGATCTTAAGAGGAATATTTAGAAACAATATTTGTACCTATAGACAAGTCCAAAAAGTACTGATATAGGCAAGATTTCAAACATAAGAATGCTTAGTTTATTTTTAATTTAATTTAAAAATATAAATAAAAGTCGACTACCAGGCCTAAACTGGTAAACTCTGCGTCTTCAGTAAATAACGTTAATTTCAAGAATAGTTCTCCTTTTTATTTGATTAATTATCTTCATAATAAAAATGCCTATTTATTAGATAAGTCAGAAATTACTGATGGTATTTTAAAAAAAAACAATAGAAATAAAAATTAGAATTCACTTGAAAATTTCTTATCTTCAGGAACTACGCCCTTCGTAAGCGAATCAAGGCGCTACCTGAATACAAAAATAGCGAAAATAAACTAAAAAACAGTCTCCAGAAAAAGAACGCGCTTTTTAATTATATCTCAAACCGATGTCTGAAATAGAACGTCATATTCTGGCAGATTTTATTTCTTTAGAAGCTTTTTTTCCCTAGGATAAACCTGTCAGCATAACCTGTGTCTGCAATCGCAGCCGACATGTGTAAATATTACTTAACCTCATTGTGGAGACTATAATAACTTTAATGTATTATATCTTTGTGACAGCATCATTTGAAGACAGAAAAGGAAATGGTAAAATTAGGCAGCTACAGGTTTTTAACTTTTTCGACGGTTTTTACATTTTCCGCAAACTATCAAAATAAGGAATCCTGAAATACTATTAGTTTAGGTATTTACTTGTACTCAATCCAACGCAAATTAAAATGTAACAACAATTTTCAAAATAAACCACAGTGAAATCAAAAATATTTACGTTTACAATTCAAATTGGGAGTAACAATGGGAGGGGGAGACAAATTACCTGATTGAAATACATGTAAAATTAAGAAAACAAACAAAACAATTCCATCAGACATTTTAGGCTCTTAAAATCTACAGGTTTCAGTTTTGTTTTGTTTTTTGACAAGAAATTCACTCAAAATACTACTGGACAAGTGTCAGTAAAAATGCTTGAAGATTTTAATTCGCTCACCTTTTTTTTTGGGGGGGGGGGGGGGGTGGAAGGTAATCATTCATCTGAATTTTTTCAACAGAATGTCTGAAAGGCGCTGGACAGCAATGTTCTTGATTTTGTTCAAAGATTGTGCAAAAGTCTCCATCAATGATTAAGCTTTTCTTCTAAGTTTTCATGGGGGGGGGGGGGGGGGGGGGAGATATTAGTATGCAAGTTCCAAAAATTAACAAAAACATTATTATTCATATCATCACTATTGTTAACCTTTAGGCCCTTAACGCTTTTTTGCAAACTACCTCCTACTCTCGCCTGTTCATTTCATATAATTAATGAGAAATCAAGCTCTAAATAAAATATGATTTAAAAACCCGTTTTGACATCTGCATTCCCTCGGTATTGTGTGGGGTGTGGGGGAGGTGTTGTTTCCGGATGTAGGTGAACAATTCCTGTTTTGCATCCGGAGCTATGAGTTGTAAGAGGATCTGTGAGGCACTGATCGATGTGAAGGCTGAATATATTAGCACATCAGCTATGTTTATACAGAGAGAGAGAGAGAGAGAGAGAGAGAGAGAGGGGGGGGCCTGTTATTTTTGCCAGTGGGCAGCGGAACATTGTATCTGATGACAGAAAATCTTTTAAACAAATGAATCTAAAAGCATTACTATTTCAAAGTTTTTAAATTACTTTTCATTGCATACAAGTACATCATAAATTGCAAAACTACAATTAAACATTTCTATTATACATACACCAAACTTCTTTAGTATACACTTGCTATAAGGTACACAAAGGCATATTTAAACATGGCATAAAATGGATTAAACACAAGTTCACAAACTCCCTACGAATAATAATTTAAAAGTTCCTATAAGAAACGGGTCAATTTAAATATTAATATGAGACAGTGTGTGTGTACTTCATATAAAACAAACTGTCTGACTTTCACGACTTTCTGATCTCGACGAATATCAAAAACGGTTATGCATGTCATTGTTTGTCGGTGGTAATATTACATACACCAAAGTTTATCTAAATAAATATAGCTCAATATCGTGACTTGTAATAGGAAATCAACTATTAATAATTCAAAATAATAATCACCACCAGTCATCAATATTCCATGGTTTCTATCATTAATCGTATATCAATATATTTACACATCTGTCTTTACGTATATTTTTTTACCTATGTCAGATGTAAGAAGTTTTTGAACATTAGTAGAGAGATTCGCTAACTATTTGCCACAAACCACAAAATTGATGACATATTAATTAGAATATATTTACTGAAAAACGTTCAGAGTGAACAAAAGGATAAAAATTACAAATATTTATTTTAATTATGTCAAAATACATTAACGATTTCACCTTATATAGTAATACAGACCGAGCAATCAGCAAGACAATGTTCACGATGCTTGGTCTCCATATACATGTATCATACACGTGCAAGTTTTTTGTGGCAATTTTTTCTCTGTAGGGCAATTTCATTGAGTGATTATCTAAAATCAAATAAAAAATCGAAAATAAAACGCTTATTGCATATTTCTCATTTTCAACAAAACTTAGTGTTCACTCAAACTTTTCTGGAAATCAGTGATTTATGCAAGTGTTTACGATATTTGCGTTTATTATACCACAAGTTTAACCGTTAAAAAAACCCGAGATCATCCAAGTTCACTCCTGCACCCTCAACCCATATATTTTATACACAGATCGCGCATGCAAACTTTTCCTTCTGACCTTATGGGATGGGTGGGTCTCGCACTAAATCTCACCCCCCCCCCCTTCAAATTGGCATTTAGGTTCAGGGAATTATTAAATGCAAAAGGAAATAGTATTAATAAAACCTTCTTCTCCCGCGTTTTCCCCTCATCATTCCACATTTCCAGATTACAAAGACTAATGAAAGTTCCCACAATTTTTAGTTCTTAAATCAAAATATATTCCCCTTGGATGAAAAACACCATATAGTATGCAAATAAATTAAAATGCTTTGTATATCTAACAATCATTGAATTTCATGCGTGCAATTAATATGAATCATTTTCAAGAAATAAAGTATTTTGAATGCGGGACTTTACAACAGCTTCTTAACAAGGAAGAGAGTTTTTAGTTTTCTATTACTGAATAATGCAACAGCTAATGATGGGAAAGTAACAAGTACACACAGATTAATAAAAGCTTGTAATTGTACTCTTCCAAGTACACCTGTAAATTGTAGTTCTGAAATTTTAAAAATAAAATAATGATTTAACAATGGAAAAAGAGACAATTTTTTCACTTCGTTTATACCAGATGGGAATAATAATATTATTTCTCTGTAAATACCCAAATTTGATTCCCCCACATTTAATATGATTTTTACATAGAATTGAAATTGTAATAAACAGCAACAAAAGAGTTATTCAAAAAGACATTTCCATTCTATTCACTTGTTAATCAAAACATAAGCATCAAATGTCCTGGAGTTTTTTTTCCATGCCGGTATGTACATGTGAAATGTGCAGTATATCAGTATATCTTAGATTTTTCTAGGAAAAGAAAATATACAACTTTTGACTAGCATAACTAATTTTTATATAATTCATAGTTCAGGAATATATTAATACCAGTTTATAGATGGCTAAATAGAGAAGATGGCTGGGGGTGTAGACTGCTGGGTCGTTATTAACTCCTTTATCTTTAAGCACATTTGTATAAATCTGTTGCTGTCTTTATCAAACCATAGAATTAAATCAAGTGTCCTAGATCTGTTCTAACTGAACTTAACATAGATAAACTATTTTTTCCTCTTGGTCACATACTTAAACCAAGCCAAGCGAATTCTGACCTCCCAATAGCACTGAGTATCACTCGTGTGGAGTTGATCTCTGTCGATCATTTACACGACTCCATTGATTAGTTTGGAAATTCGGTAGGCACAATTCTCATTTTGGTATGCTACAGTTTTTATATTAATACACACAATACAATTGATTATTTAATATCATACTGAACATATCCAGTAATTAGCATTCAGATATGGTTGTAGTATACATATACATGCCTGCACTTTCACTTTTCATGTGACACTTTTATGGAACACTGCAAGTCTTCAAAACTGTTTCAACTAATTTCCTTTAAACGTTTACCTGTGTTTGATTGTAAATCAAAAATTCGGTTTTCATGACTTTAGACTATCAATAGGAAATGATTATTATTATTAAGTTATAATTTAATAATTATTAACATCATGTATTCCTAATTGAATATATCCGATCTGTAAGACAACCTGACGTTTTCATTAATATTAAAACCGATCATTAATGACATCTAGTGTTCACATAATGAACTTTTTGGCACGCAGTCGGTTTTTATAAATCTTTAGGCGACCAAAACTACATAAATAATAAACAATAAAATTAGATACAGTTTTCTTTTACAGCAATATGTGAGCATTGTTCATATACTGATATTTTGAGAAAGTCATCAACAGAATTGGTAAGCCTCATTACAGGATTCAAACCTTGATTTATGTTGAATGACTTGTCTCCTTTATTTTCTTCATTAAAATATTAAAGATACATGCAATACATGTATGTCTGAAGTCAGAAACAGAAATAAAAGTTTGATACAGAGAATTTTTTCTCCAAGTTACATGTCAGTTCACTGTTTAATAAATTGATAATCCATCTGCATTACAATGCTGTTTTTGTGTTTTCTTTTTTTGCAGTGTTTTCATCAGGATTTCACAAGCAGTTGGGCCTCACAAAAACTTGTGTGAACTGAATTTGATAACAGAGGCATGATAAGGAATATTGTGAAATAAATCACTAAAAATTTAATGTGAAATTTGTGTGGTGAACATCTCAGGAGAAATTCCCGTGAATGATTTCCTTCAAATGAAACATATTTGTAGTGACATTACAGATTTAACATTTGGAAGTCCTGACCAATTTCCCAGTGCACATTTATTTATTGTGAGAACCTTCCAGTGGATGGTATTCACAGTTAAATATTTCTTCAAAGAATCAGGTTTTATCACAAAAATGATACACTGAGAATTGGGAGATCAATGTGATGTTGGTTTTTGTTCGTTTCCATGCTCTGGATATTTGGACAGTAATTCTTCTACAAGTGCCTGTACCTCTGGACAAATTCTATGCACGTCATAAGACAATGAGACCTGCACCGCATGTAGGAGATGTTTGATTTCTTCCAGTCTCTCAATGGTCTAAAAGGTAAGTAAACAAAATTGTTAAAATTAGTCTACCAAAGTAAGATTATCATAGTGCTAACATCTCATTCAAATCAAAATGATGCTTGTTGATACATTACCATAATTTTGTAAAAAAAATGAATTAACATAAAATATCCCGAATAGATAATAATACAGATGTAACAGAATAAAATAAAGCTATGGGACTGTTAACATTGTAATATCATTGATAAGAATATAATGCAGATTCTGTGAAAGCACTATATAATCAAACTTTATCAAACCAGAATTTTAATATATCAAACATAAAATTTTTAAAAGTTACTCTTCTGCGAAAATACACACACTGTAACCAACCACTAAGCTAAAAGAAGGACAATCCAGTCAAAAAGTGTGTACATATTTTCATTATATAAATCTGACTACCCTGGTATTTTGATCCTGCTAAGAGATGGTGTTTTAGGGCATTGCTGTTAATGTCCAATCTTGTATATTTATTTTGATGGAATGCAATTAAAACCACTTTTATTCCCAGCCTAATAAGTTTGGGGTCTACAAGTAATAGTACACCTACTGAACTAGAAAAACATGAGTTGTAATATGCTTAGAAATGATTAGAATCAGTCTTTTAAAATCTTATTACAAATATTCATCCAAATAAGATTTCTAAAAGAATTTGTATACCAGTAATACTTTTTGAAAAATGTTTTATTCCACCAGTCACAATAGTGTAAAAATAGAAGTTAGATCCAAAGTTTAATTTACATGTATGTTTGTGTGACAATCATTATCATAGGGCAATTCAGTTAATTAATTCTAAGCTATTTAATCCATTTTGTTGTCTGATCAAGAGCTTAAGCATCCAAGATTTGATTTTAAAACAAAGACAATCTCTTAGGATGAAGATAAAATATAAAGCGACAAAGTTTTATAAGTCGCAATATCTTATGTTTAAAGTTTCAAACGCTGACAGGAGAAACCATCATACAGATCTTCAAAGCACTTTGAATCAACACTGTTGGATGGGGTTAACTACAAAACATAACTTCCCTACTTCCTGCCTGCATGTCATTCCCTACATTTTGAACTTGAATGCACTTTATGCTATCCAAAATTTTTTAAAAATCTATAGAATGACAAATAAATACAAGAATTGTTGAATGAAGTTCTTCACCTGTTGTTTGTAAGCTAGGTAGAAGTTGCCGGACTGAGGATCGTCCTCCAGACAGGGAGAGAGGCGAAGCTCTATGTATCGCCTCAGACTTGGAGTTGCCATGAAGATTTTGGCAGACAGGACCTGCATCAGCTTCCTCCAGTAAATCATCACCATCCTACTGAAAATGGCTTCATCTAGGATCATCTGGGGATACAAAAATGGATTCAAAAATCCTTTTAATTTTCTAATTCTCAGAGAATCCGTGCATTTGTACAGTGTATGTTGCACATACATAACTTTGTTCTATGATTTAATGATAAAGAGATATGCAAATGATATCTTCGGTGTTTGTAGTTTTTAGAGTTTAATCAAACATGTACCTTAAAGTCCTCAATGACTGTAAATCCTGCCTTCTTACTGGACACTACCACACCTGGGGTCTGCTTCTTCTCAAACTCTTCTTTCCACAATTCTTCCTCCTCCTCCTCAGCCTTCACCTCTTCTGCATTTTCCTCATTCACTATCATCTTCCGCTTCTGTAACAAGCTGAATTTATTTGTTTTCCGCTCCTTTTCTCTCATTTCTTTGGCTAACTTTTCCTTCTTCTTTCTCTCTTTTTCTTTCTTCTTTTGTTCCTTTGGTGGTGTAGGTGGCCTTTCTTCCTTAGTTACTTTTGCCATGTAATCATCATACTTCACTTTGTACTGGTCCATCTCCATAAAGAGCTGTGTCAGGTCCTGCAGGGAACTGGTCAGAGCTATCATGTACTCCATCTGAGCTGCCATACTGTGAAGAACATACCAGGCCTCCACTATGAATGTCTGCTCCTGGTTAAATAGTTTTTGTTATAATTATACCTCTGTATATTTTTTCTAGGTTAAATTTCAATAAATAAACTTGCTATTTCATCTAGATAACATTAACTGTGAATATTTACATTTTTCAATGTCTTTGCCTGTTATAACACTATGTACCAAATTTTACTATACAGTCCAATAAATTCAAATGACGTATAATTGAGGCGCAAGTGGGGTTTGCCTATTTATATTCAAACATTTAATCATACAATTGCTGAAAATTATATAAATATAAGTAATGAGGAATCCATCTGAGCCCCAAAGGGCTTTATGATAGATTTGATCATGCCCCAACCAAAATTATCACCTTATAATATTCAAAGAATAATTCCTTATTCCTTAAAAAAGTTTTCATGCTATTTGCCCATGGTGAATAGCCATCAAAACTATTCACTGGCAGAGTTTGATTTTCCTTGCATTTAGTCTCAGAACTCTTCTTGTGCTATCACATTCCCTACGTTAACTTCAAGGTCTGATAACTCTAACCTATTTATTATCATTAAACTCAACATTGGTGACCAATAAACTTTTATTTAGTATAATAAAATACCTATTTACTGGTTATTTGGATAATAGCAAGTTTACTGTCCCCTGACAGCAACTATATTTCCCTTGGCTTCACCTCTGGAAATGGTAACTGTCTTGGTGACAACAAACTTGCTATTATCCTCATAACCAGTAGATAGGTACATGTACATTGTATATAATATTCAATGTCAAGTGTGTAAAACTTCCACGAATAAATTCTAAACAACACAAAATTTCATGATGTCTCAAACTTGAATGAGTATGAATACCTTAGACAAAACCTCAAAATGGTCTACATCAGTTTCTGTGATTTCCTTTATATTGTCATCTCTAACCTGTGAAATGAGAAAACTCAAACTCTTAATGGACAACATTATAGGCACTTGATATTTCAAGGTCTGTTGTTCAATAAGTTTATTTCTTGTCCGATTTATATGAACAGTTCTTACCATTCCTAGCAGGCTTTTGAGCAGTACCCCCCTGTGCACCTCCAGCCATTCGTTCTGCCGTGCTCCGATAGCGATCAGCTGATCAACGCGTTCCTCTGCCGCCACGACATCCTGTTCCAGTGGATGCGGGATATACTCCAGCTGTCCGTTTTGACGATGGAACTGTGCCTGTATATAAACATTTCATAATCAACTGTTACTCAATAATGTTTCCTTCTAGAGGCTGTCCTCCCCCCAACCATGGCTTCAGCTCAATGAAAAATAATCTAATGCTTCTCATTTTTATTTTTCTTAAAAACTTTCTTAAATTACTTACTTTTTCTTTAGAGAAAAACACACTCTGGTAGATGGTTACTCCACTTTCTGGGTAAAAGAGGTCAGGACTAAAGATACAAAACAAATCAAAATTCATTATAATAGTCAAAATATTTACAACCTAACAATGAAGATTAAAAATATAAACTACATGTATTTTGTATATTTCCATGTCTGTAAACAATATGTTAATATAGTTGTTTGGTAGAAAGCTTTCTCAAACAGTTTATTCACTTACTCAATAAACTTGTCAGTGAGGTAATGCAGCAAGAAATATTTCTCCACGGTAACGTATCGCCATTCTATAAGAACCACAGCCTGCCAAACACAAATATTTCTTTAGAAGAGACAATGTCTTAAAAGTGGGTCAAGTTCACTTTAGGTCTTACGACCTACTAAATAGATTCTTTCATAAAAAATAATAAAAGATTCATTGAATTTTGAGATTACAAAGGAAGCATACATTTCTGTATAATTGTAGTGTGGTGTAACATCAGAAGGAAATATAATGACCAATTACCTTCATGTAGAAAGGTTCTTTCCGTTGAACATGCTGGAATATAACGGTTGAGAATTCAGAGAATCCCTTCTTCTCGTGTCTGTTGATGATATTCTCCCAGGACCAGTGCTCCGAGGGGAAAAAGAGGCCCAGCACGGGGACAGAGTTCTTATGGATCAACTCCACAATGTAAGTCTCCACTTAATAACAGGAAGTACAATATATCAGTATGCATTATTTAAACATTTCTATCTTACACCCAATATTGAAACGTTTTTATCTTACACCCAATATTGAAACATTTTTATCTTACAACATTTAAACATTTCTATCTTACACCCAATATTCAAACATTTCTATCTTACACACAACATTTAAACATTTCTATCTTACACACAGCATTTAAACATTTCTATCTTACACCCAATATTTAAATATTTCTATCTTACACCCAATATTTAAACATTTCTATCTTACACCCAATATTCAAATATTTCTATCTTACACCCAATATTTAAACATTTCTATCTTACATCCAACATTTAAACATTTCTATCTTACACCCAATATTCAAACATTTCTATCTTACACCCAATATTCAAACATTTCTATCTTACGCCCAAAATTTAAACATTTCTATCTTACACACAACATTTAAACATTTCTATCTTACAGCCAATATTCAAACATTTCTATCTTACATCCAAAATTTAAACATTTCTATCTTACACCCTATATTCAAACATTTCTATCTTACACCCTTTATTCAAACCTTTCTATCTTTCACCCAATACTCAAACCTTTGTATCTTACAACCAATAATCATACCTTTCTATCTACACCCAATATTCAAACATTTCCATCTTGCACCCAATATTCGAACATTTCTATCCTATGATCCTGAAGCCTGCATCCACAGCCAGGACTTTCATGCCCAGCTAGAACTGATGTCTAGGCATCATGGAACTGAGTTATCGCTTGTCAGTTGCCATGTGAATATAATAAATAAACTAAGTATTGTAAAGTTAAAAGGCTGAGATATTGGCTGTCTGATAATACACACCCATATTGGCAAACACTCTGACAGCCTCCTCCTTCTGCTCCGCGGGGCCCTGGATGTAGTAGTGATCATGGAGGTCTATGGTCTTCAGGTATGGCTGGGCCTTCCCATACAAAATACTAGGACCACTCAATGCTGTTCCAACATTTATCTGGTAAAAAAACAAACCAATCTATTCGCAGCACACTTCTGATACAAGTCTATTTGCCTCACATACAACGATCACTACATTTTAAAGACTTTTTACAGATATTTTTATAAAGTTAAATTTTTTTGATTTACGAGATTTTTTCTCTGAGAATTCTATAATTCAAAAATAGCTACACTTAACATACTGACATAAAAGTATCCAAAATTTTTGGGGGGATTCAATATCAATGATAAATGTTAACAATAAAATATGTACCAAGAATTGTTTTCGCCTCTCTGACTTTCTGTCCTGAATCAAAGGCTGAATAACTTCACTGATGGAAATGAACCCAGCATTGTCCAAAATATACACAGAGCTCAACAGACCTGGAAATGTAAGAGACAAAAACTTGACTACAGGTAGAAGAAACAGGACCCACAAACATATCATTGAAATTGAAATATAAAACGACACTTTATCCACCTCAGCTTACCATGGGCATCTACCCCATTAACTTTGTAGATATCCGATTGCCTATTCTCTGCTTTGCTTTCCTTTTCTTCAGAGATAGGATGTATTTGAAACAATGATATTGTGACATGGGACTTGGGCTGATATACAAGGTCCATTCTGGGGGATAAATGAATTGAGGCATTTATAATGGAATGTTTAAATTTGTGTTATAACTTCAGCTACTATAGTAAAATTTCTTTTAATGACTATTTCTATTTATGCATAAAATTATGAAAAACAGACCACATAACAAAAACTTTGTACACATTCAACAACTGGTTTACAGCATTTGTTTACAGTTTACAGTATTTGTTTACAGTATTTGTTAGACTGTGCCCACCTCATGGCCTGCTCTCGGAACAGTGAGATGAGTGTGGGGTAAGGATTGGGAGGAAGGTGGTCCTTATTCAGCAGAACAGTCAAAAATCTGTGCCACGACTCATCCAAGTGTGTGTCAATGGAGTACTGCAAACAAGAAAAACCACAGGTAACTAAGGATCATATGATACAGCATCAAACAAATGACTGTTTTTCCATGTTAAATGAAAAGCAATCAGGAAGGGGGGATACACATTTTCTTTTTAAGTTTGCATTATAGTATAGTGCATGTACATGGAAGCATCTTTACAGGTATAACTTACTTGCATTAGAACTCCCTCAGTCCTTATCATCTGGTTATAATCACCGCCATTAGCTGCCACATCCACAACTAGATAAAAATCTTGTGAGTTTTAATGAATGTAAGAATGAGATAACTTGATATCACTGTTTCAGGGTTTGATAACTATTCTCAAGTCAAATATATATATTAATTATTACATAATCAAACTCTTCACCTTTAACTGACATATTTTAAAAGAGTGGAAAGAAATCATTCAAAAGAAAAATATAAAGAAAATGTTTCACCACTTTCATTGTCTATAACCAGCGATACATAATGTGCCTGTATATCACAGAATGATACTGACCCATGCCCTGTATATCACAGAATGATAACGACCCATGCCATGTATATCACAGAATGACACTGACCCATGCCCTGTATCTCACAGAATGATACTGACCTGTATATCACAGAATGATACCGACCTATGCCCTTTATATCACAGAATGATACTGACCTGTATATCAAAGAATGATACTGACCCATTCCCTGTATATCACAGAATGATACTAATCCATTCCCTGTATATCACAGAATATTACTGACCCATACCCTGTATATCACAGAATGATACTGACCCATTCCCTGTATATCACAGAATATTATTGACCCATACCCTGTATATCACAGAATATTACTGACCCATACCCTGTATATCACAGAATAATACTGACCCATGCAATGTATATCACAGAATATTACTGACCCATACCCTGTATATCATATAATAATACTGACCCATGCCCTGTATATCACAGAATGATACTGACCTGTATATCACAGAATGATACTGACCAATTCCCTGTATATCACAGAATATTACTGACCCATACCCTGTATATCACAGAATAATACTGACCAATGCCTTGTATATCACAGAATATTACTGACCCATACCCTGTATATCATATAATAATACTGATCCATGCCCTGTATATCACAGAATGATACTGACCCATACCCTGTATAGTATATAATAATACTGACCCATGCCCTGTATATCACAGAATGATACTGACCTGTATATCACAGAATATTACTCACCCATACCCTGTGTATCACATAATGATACTGACCCATGCTCTGTATATCACAGAATGATACTGAACCATGCCCTGTATATCACATAATGATACTGACCCATACGTTCATGTTCTAGATCTCTCATCTTCTCATCCTCCATACCATGTACAACATCAGCGTTATGTCTCACTCCTCCCTATACAACAATATAGTCATATCTATAGACCATGCTAAAAACTTGTCAATACGGATTACTCTGAAAATGACATATGTACATTGTACATCTACATGTCCATTCTATGTAACATTAAATTGATTTGATTTGAACATACATGTATTTTATTGTACAAATTTACAATTGGGATTGGGTACAAGTTCTGTCATTTAGACGCCCTTTCCCTATGTTTAGTTAAATTAGTGAGCTAATGTTTAAGTTATTAAAAGTCTGTATGATTGTTACTCCTAATTCCCATCTTCCTATCATTTCTGAAAACATGTAAAACTTACTAAAGGTAAACAAAAACAGATGCCCACAGAAATACATAGAGTGAAGTCTCTCCAAATCTTACATTAGCATCAGGTCTTTGGCGTTGAGTGAAAATTGGTTCAGGCTGGGCATTTGAGTGATTTACCAGAGCAACATCTAAGATTTCTGACTGAAACAAACAAAAAATCATACAAAAACTCGTGTATTACCGGTATCAATGCTCAGTTGGTCAGTTAGAAAGAGGAATCTCTGTATTGAAACAGTTTTAGAAACAGCAATAAAGATATGCATGTACTATTACAACAATCTAAGAGTTTTATCTATACACGTAAATCCATTAATCTGTACATACTGTATATAATCTTTTAACTTTTTGTTAATCCTAGCTTTCATCATGTATATTGTATAGATCTAATGATAGTAAAGCACATTTCATGTACAATACACAGTGTACAATTAACTATGTGTAATGTACATTGTGTTTGTTTAAACTACAGAACTGTAAATGTACATGTACATGTACATCTGTGCATAACACAATATCAAGTTATGTAAGTTCACACATTAACCTACTTTCAGTGTGGGACACATTTCAGCCAAATGTTCTGAGACTTGAATCAACATGCCCTGGATGTAAAAGTACAGCTCTGAAAGGTCCTTGTGTACCTAAAAACAAAATTTGCACTAGTCATCTTTCAAGAGCTTTTGTCTCTAAAGAGTTTAGCAAACCCATAAATGGTAGTGCTATTTAAATTTTTAGGTCTATAGATTCGTTTTAACAAAGTTAATTTTTCAACTAGAAAAACTACCAAATAAAATCAACTTACCTCAAAGGAAGTATAATCACTAGATAGAAAGGTGTCAAATTTAGAGATCAAGAAATCACCAAAGCACTTCATGCTTAGATTTCGTTCAATTCTGAAATTATTAAAATATTTCAAATTATTCAAACAATTAAACTGTTGCTTGCAATGTATTCTGAATACATGTATTTCCTTAGTTCACAAGCAAATTGTTTCCATTTTCTCAAGGAAATTGACACCAAGCCCCACCGTCACCAACTTTTCTCATGTCAATACTCTGCCTCAAGTCCGAGCTTTGACCTCAAATTTATGCACTTTTCTTACAATGATTTGAGTTGAGGACTGAATTGAGTGATGTAAAAATGTTGGTGATAGGCGGACCAGTTCTAAGTTTGATCCTTACAAAAATACATGTAATGCCAATAAGAATTTGTACAGTGCAAAACAAAAATTTCTAAGTTGTTTTCCCTAAAATGTTGCAACTTGGGTTATGCTTACAGTGTTATGTCAAACATCACCACTGCTGTCTTTCTGAAATGCTCCATCTGTCTTCTGATCTCATCACTGTAATTTCCATCCTGACAAAGCAAAGAGAGAATACAGTAACAATTATAATAAATACCATGTACATAAGTAGATATTCAAAAATTGCTTTAGATTTAAAAATGCAAATGGATCACATGATGTGGACCATTTTTTCAAGCACATAACATCAAAGAAGTGAATTCATCAGAATATTTTCTTCATTTATACTTTACTATGCCGTAAACTTAATTCAATATGACAAATGTTTGTACATGTAAATCATTGCTGACTAAAGGAAATATTCCAGTCTTTCTTCAGCTCAGAATTTCAAAGATGATTTTACTACAAATTGTCAACAGTCTTTTTGTACATCATGTTGATCCACAGTTATTATCCAAATTATTGAGAATAAAATCTTTGAACTAAATGATAACCAAGGAGATTTTATTTTAATAGGGTATTCAAACATGTACCTTTTGGTGGGCTTTGGTCATTATCACCAGGCTCTGACACATATCCCACAGAACATTTAGCTGACCAAGAGTGGAGCTGCACAGCTTGAGGAGTTCCTCTGCTATCTCACTGGGGTAAGAAGACCTAAAGACAAAATATCACATGTCAAAACCTATCACATGAAGGTCTCACTGATCTGGTATAAGTTGATTTTCACAGCTATGTCTTTCCAGACTAAACTAAATAATATGCATTTTTAAAACAAAATTGCCCCAAAAGTGGATAATTTCTGTCCTAATTTTTTTTTTTATACTTTTTTAGCCATAGTTACAATACTCAATATCTTCCAAAAACTATAAAATATTTTGGTATTTTTTTAAGTGATGATAAAAACAAATATGGATTGACCTGTTCATCTGGTACAGCAGTATAGACCAGTAAACAGCTTCTGAGAACTCAGCAAACATCAAACATCCTGCTATTCTCTTCATTAAGTGATCTCTGAAGTAATCAACATAAAAAAAAGTTTAAAGATAAGTAAACCCTCCAACTCTCTAATAAATATATTTTAAAAAACAACAACAACAAATAATGTTAAATTACACTACCTGACTCCTGTTGTGACCTTCTGGCTGAATGGTCCACTGATAGAAACCCCTTCTGTGAATTTATAGAGAGTAAAGTAATTATAGAGATTAAAATAAACTGAGCATGAAAATGCACGTCTCAAATTCTACATGCAGGGTTATTCTGCACCCCCTATATCTTGACAGTTTTGACAAGGGAAAAAGTAAAATGGAGTGAAATACCATTTCAGTGATGTAGCAGAAATAACATGGATTGAATTGAATGATGCATTGATAATGTACAGTAACAATGCGTTCTTCATTTTCAGTTGGCAAAAACCAGTAATTCATTATTCAGGATACACAAAAAAATTAATTGAAAACAGAAAGACTTTGTGATTTAAACAAAATTGTTGGAAGATTACCAGTCCTCATTTTTGGGTCAGGTGTGAAGAGACCAATGTAATATTCAGCATGGTTTCTTTCCAGGTACACTCCATCATATAGAGAGAACATTGGGATCCCCACCTCTGGTAGTCTAACCCAAAACAGAGAAATAAATTTATATGCTTGGATTTGACAAATTTCTGCAACAAAACACACTGCAACCTTTGACTACTGGAAGTTCCTGTGATAGTTTTACAAACATTTCAAAATACATTGAACATTTGTTGTTGTAAATTTGTGTAGATATTTTGATGCTTCAAAAGGAAAATGTTTCTTCTGCATATACAGTGTATCTCTAACTTATCAACTCACATAAAAAGCCAAATACTTTTAATTAACATTGTTGGATAAGAAATTTTTTCAAAGATCTTGTAAAAAGCCAAATACTTTTAATCATCATGATAAGTTATTCTCTTTAAAGCAGTGTCACATAACTGAGTCACATACGATAACCTTCAGATAGATTCCTCACTTACTTGATATCTTCCTGAATAGCTGAACCCTCTGGCGAGTGTCTGAAATTGACGGCGTACTGGATCTGACCCGCAGTGTATCTCTCCTCTTTAGGGTCCAGTCGGAACACACAATTAACCGAAGGATACAGATGGTAGAGTACAGCACGGCTCACTGCCTGCTCAAACTCTGTCTGTGAAAGTTTAAATATACAATGTATATAAACAACAATAAAATAAATGTTCATGAAAATATACGGTATGTTTATACATAATGATTTCCAGCTATTTAAGTTGTATCATGTACCATATCTACAGGCATATATGTACATACCAGGTACTCTAAAATTTTATGTAATAAATCATTTTTTACATTATTTAGTCAAATTACTGTAGACAGTTGCACATTTACCCAAGATTTATTTGATAAATATTCAGTTCAACATACCTTTTCTCTCTGAATGCTCTCAATATCCCATTTATCCAGAAAATGCATTTTTTCATGATGTGGAATATTAATATCTGTTACAATCATTAAAATGATATAAAAATACATATGAATGTCTTCATGGGTACATCATATCATTCAATTTACAGATAAGTACACTCAAACTATCCTATCATATCTCTGAGAAATTCAAAGCTGTATATCGATCATACAAAGTCATGTAACATGGAAAAATGTGATATTTGTATGCACATGTATGTGTAACTTGCTATTCTAATCAAAAACTATCTGAGAAGAAATCATGTGATTATTTTTCGTTGAATACAATGTACTGTATATTGAAAACATTAACTTTTAAAAATGCATAACATCTTACCTGTCACCTGATGACTCTTGTTGAGGTGTTCCACATGACTAATGATTGCATGGGCGAATTCCTGAATACCCTGTATGTTCAAAATTCAGAGTAATACACGTACATGCATATCTGAATACAATGTCTAAATACCTAATTCAAATATATTTCCTGGATAGATTTTCACATTTTACTCAAACAGTATCATATACATGACTGTTTTTCTTAGAAGCTAAACATGTAAAAATCACCCATCAAAGCAAATCACAATTTCATGCATCTACATCTTTAATATCATCTATGCAGAGACCAACCTCTGGTAGATCTGGCTGATAGATGGTCATTTCCAGTCTAAACTTGGGCACATGAACTTCTGAGTAATACACTCCTTCAAAGACTGCTGTGCCAACTAGAGATAGTGTCAAATTCCTCTACAAACACAGAACTCAAGTTAAAATACCTAGCGATACCTAATTGCTTGCAAGTAACTTTACAAATTAACATTCTGCAATTCAGTTCATTTTAACTTTGAAATCAATTTTACGAGAACCATTTTGATTTTAAATTGATCTGAAACAATTGGAGCAAAAAGTTTCATTAACATACACAGTGTAGCTAACTCTGAAATTAATTCTTATTTCAAATGACTTTTAAACAACCAGAGCAAAAAGCTGAATAAATACTTACTGTGTAGCCAGGGAATGTACTGAGGTTGGTCACTAGCCAGGAGTACTTCTGGAGTCTGGAGGGGGAGACAGCACCGACCACCTCCCTCAGGCCCCACACATAGCGGTGTCCTCGCACACAGACCACTTCATCCAGGTACGAGCTATCAAACTCTGTGTCTGTAATAATGCATGATTCAAGTTCACTCACCACTTGAATGATAATATCTTTACTTGTTTTATATTCACAACATATTGATATGTAATGTATTAAAAAATATAGCCCCCCCCCCCCCCCCCCCCCAACAAAAAAAGTTATAATTCCTTATCACACTCTATATAGATATGACAAGAAGGCCAAATTTCTTTATTTTCTCATTATTTGCATGATTGAACTAAAGAAGAAACAATCTCATTAAATGGATTTCAACCTGTTAAAAAGTTAATGTGTTCATCCAAATGAGCTCAAACCTCAACAAAGTTTTAATACACTAAGTTTTAGATGCTTTAATTTATGCAAGTAGCTGTTAATTTGTACACACATTTTTTTTAATTTGAAACAATCAAACTTTGATTTTCCTATCAAATACCACTATACCAGTACTTGCATGTAAAATTTGATTTATATATATTAATATTTTTAAGCATTATATGTTCAATACAACACAATATCAAATTAGATCAGTTTTAAATTAACTGTAAACATGCATTAAATAATTTGCACACATTTACAGTTCAAAGCATTAAATAGGAAACAGCTTAAAATTCAAACATGATTACTTATTAAAGAATATATTAAGGTTCCGTCATTGAGATTGAGAAGAAATCTGAAAAAAGGAATGATACATAATAAACCATATTGTGTAAGGAAACATTACTGAAGAATTAACCAAATTAAATTTCAAAAGCATGATAAATTCTAATTTGGTTTGTATCCTTCTTGAACTGCCAACATTGCTATCACTGAACAGTGAATATTTTCAAGAAACGCTCATTATTATTGCAAGCAATGGTGACCACCCTGCAGATAATGAATTGTTGCTCATATGTTAACAGTCTAGTCGGACTCTGAAAACTGAGTCAACGGAAGTGAATTTCTGCAAGCATTTTGGACTCCATTTTCGGAGTCCACACATGCACACTCGTACAAAAAATGGCGATTTTTCAATGAAAATGTGGGGTCTACATGAAATCATCTTGCAAAGTGCTCCATGTGTTGGCAGACTTCTAACATGTTTTAAAAGACCGCAGACATAATTTACTATCGATCGTATTTGCACAAAATAGAGGTTTATTTGCACTTAAGAAAGTTATTTATCTCCGAAGTTGGATGTTTGGACGATTCTTAAAAAGGATATTTTTGTGTTTTTCATGGAATTTTATGGTTATTAAAAGGTAAATTGCATTACATTTTACTTTTTTCATATTGTGTTACAATTTAAAATCACCAAACATACAAATTGATAAGCTCGTACACGAAAAGAGCTTTGATTACTAACAAAAACTGGCTGCTCTAGCGATGATTAAAAACATCTTATTTGTTTTGAAAAAATAGGATTGACTGTTTAAAGGCCTAGAAAATTAAACAAATGGTCATTCTAGATAAAATAACTCTTTAAATTGATCAGATAATTATCATAAAAACAATTAATCGCTTGGTGCATTTCTGGTGTTAGGAAATCATGTTATATACATAATTGTTCCTGATAATTGAATAATTTAGCCTGAAAATGATTAAATTGAGAATATACTTTAATAATAATAATAGTAATACAAGTAAACAGTTATAAACATATGACTTATATATGACACATAAATGTTCAGAAATGTTTTTGGAAAAAATTTAATTTTTGGCGTGTTTTTGGCCAATTTAAGAGATTATATTAGAAATAAGGGACATAACTCACACTTTGTTTACATTAGGAACGCAATTTTACCGCAATGCATGATTGAGCCAAAGACTCCGTTTTAACCTAGACTGGTTAATGAGCAAAGTTATAAACGACATAATAATCTAATGTCCTAACTAGGACACACAACAACTTGAATATCTATGAATTAATGCCTGGCTTAGTCATTCTCACCTCTCTTCTAACCCAGAAAACCGCATTACAAACCCGGGGTAAGGATTGTAGGGCAACATTGGGAGACTCAGTAACAGCTTCATTAGGCCTTGGAACTTTTTTTGTACCTCTGTCTCATCCAGGTAAGCAAGAAACCTCCGCATGTGGTCCGTGTTAAAGTCAGCAGTGGGAGGCTTATAGCCCTTAGGTCTCTCAATCACTTCCTGTTAAAATCAAATACATTTGTATGCATTCATTCAAATTTTTATAATTATGCATATTTTCTGTCTTTTTGAGCACTAGCTTGCATACGTCCTCCTCTTTTTCTTCAGAAATTTGATTGTGTTTATGTATCTTCGTCAGAAATATCATGTTACGGTTTTTTTTGGCGTTTTTTTTAATGATTTTGATATTTCACTTGCCAGGAATTTCCTGGCAAGTAAAATATCAAATATTTCGGACTGCATATATGCTTCTAAAATACTGTAAATGAAATTTTCAAACCTCAGTCTCCGCTTCTTCCTCCAATGTTTCATGACGAGTTCTTCTTACATTACGTGTTCTGCGTCTGTCCCCGGGATTCTTAAGAGAGAGAGAGAGAGAAAAAAAACCGGACATCATGATAGTGAAAGTGACATTCACCAATTCAAGCAGAAGAGCTGATCAAATAAATAAACCACCGAATATTGGCAACATGTACCATATATGATAATATACAACATAAAGTCGCCGTGGAATGATACTTACAGTTTGGTTTGTTGTTGGTCTTGACATGATTACTTAACTTAGTGTTAGATTTAGAGTATTCCGACTAAACTTGTTTACAAATATTGGTGCCATTTTCAGTATTAGTCAACACGTTCGTGAAATATTCGACAATCTTCCACTTACTCTTGAAAAGAGAGAAATTCAAAATAAGTAACTAAGTCATCAGATCCCTGAGCTCGGCTGGGACCTTTACATATTTCATTCATGTTATGATTTTTTATTAATTCACCTCAGAGACATAAATAACATTATTTATTATTTTATTTATGTCTCTGTTCACTTTAAGTACCCTTTACTTGCTCATACCTAAAAATAAATTATTAAAATGTAATTAAATATTCAGTAAATAAAATTAAATGAGATATGATGCAGTCATGTATTTTCATAATATAAATGTGTCTTGTTCTTAAAATCTTGTTTACCATCTTTTTAAAATTGTAACAGTGTACATATGTAACTCAGTTCATGGCGTTGACAGCGTTAACGCTGCTAAGTTTTAACGCGTCACGCATAACGTGACTTTAGTACGTCAAACACAGGTTTACAACATTGCTAAGCAACGGAGTCTTCATCTTTTAAACGTTGTGGCACCAACATTACAGAAAGATGGAAGAAGGTGATTTCAATTTATCGAATTTGAATGTTGTGGCAAACCAAATTGCTTCGGAAATTGAGGAAGAACAAACTAAAGTATCGCAGACAGAAGCGCCACAGCAACAGAATGAGGATGCCAGATTTTCATGGACTGATGATAGTATTGAGGTAAAGAGCACTGATATGCTCGAAAGCCGTGGAGAAATTGCGGACGATTCTACCAATTATTCAGCAGACGATGAGGATCACAATTACGACCCGTTACTCGATGAAAAACTCAAGGCAACACGTTTTGTCAAACCAACGTTGAAGGAACACCCATCTCAAGCAGAGAGTTCCGCCACACCCTACCAAGAGGTCGAATTGGATGAGAATTATTGCAACGGTTATGTTTCTTCTATGAGACTCGTTATCAACCCCGACTCCGGTTCAAGCGACGACGAGGAAACTTCTAATCAAAAGAGGGTAGATAAAGGATCTGAGACAGCCCCTGTGGAAGTTCCAAACGACATTAAACGCGAAAACAATGATCAAGATAATAAAACAGAAAACGCGAACGGGGAGCCTGAAGCTAAGAGCGAGACGGCTGCATTTGATGATCTTGGTAGCGAGAGCAAGACAAAGACTGAAAGTCAAGAAGTCTCGAATGCAGCATGTGAACAAAATGTCCAGTCAAATACAATGCAAGTTCCCCAAACACTAACAACGTGTACTGGACAGTATCTTGAATCTGGGGCTACTTGCTACGTTTACCAGCAAGTTCCTCAGAACTTTTCCTCTGACGCCTCTGGAAACCTCGTCTACTACCAGATGCCATGTCAAGGTTTGCAGTGTATTAATGGTAACTACTTCTATCTTTCTCCAGAATATTCCTATGTTATGAATGAGAACACAACTTATCAACAAGTTAAAACAGGAGAAAGTACAGCTTCTACACAGAACGCAACAGAGAATGGAAAAGCTGATATAGTATGTGAGGAAGAAAATAAAACGCCTATGTCTAGGAGTCCGTCCGATGGTAATGGAACCAACGAAACAGTGCCCGGGGAAGAAAACAATCCGAAACATTGGAGTAGTGCCGCCGAATCGACAGAAATCCCCCGGATCCAAGAGGGCTCCGTTGAGACTCACTACCAGTATTCGCCATATGGAGACCACGACGCTGAAACCATGCCGTTTAACCCTTACCAGACGTTACAGCAGCCCCTGTTTGCCGCCGACATATACCACCCCTATATGGAGCCTGTCAGACTAAACACCAACTTCCAATATCCAGCGGTATATGTCTCCCAATATGGCCTAATCACAGTCCTTCTGAAACATGACGTGTCTGTGGAGATGACAGCTGACAAGGCGATCCGACTTGTCAGCCACCAGAAAAACCTCGTCGTTGCATCGAGTGCAACTGGAGACAGCAACTTCATAGTCCACCCGGCGGGGAAAATATCCCACACAGCATCGACCGTGGAGGCTGACATCTATCTAAACAGACGTGTCAAAATGACGGATGAACAGATCGTCTTTGGCAACGCAAATCAGACTTTCAAGTTTAACACTGACAAAGTTGAAGTGGAAGAGAAACCCAACTTTACAAGACTGTCCAAAAATAGTTCTGTCAGCATTCTGTTTTCTTCCAACAATGTCCCCGACCAGAACCTAGTGATGAACTGTCTGGATCTCATTGCTAATGCACATTACGAACCTCTGCATCAGTTTTCTGGTGGATACATGGTCAAGATAAACAATATCAAGGTCATCCAGACAAATAAAGGCGATGTCAAGGTTATTTGCGCGGACAAGTACATGAGACTTTCTCCAAGGGGAGAAGATTTACATCTAAGGAGCAAATACTTCATTGAAATGGGCATCGAATCCGACTGGAGCGTTTGGATCAACCATGGCAAGAATTTCATGAGAGCTAATCGTCTGGGATTCATTCTCTGCAATAGTAGCATCGAGGCTGGGTTTGACGCACACGATTACGTCAGGGCTTGTCGCGTTCCTAGTGGAATACCGATACACGTGGAGGGGTCCTTCATCTCCAAGCGGCGGTACGTACCCAGGACGCGGAAGAAATCTACCAAAGAACTTGATTAGAGAGATTTGATAACAGATACATTTGTACATTGTTATTATTTAATCTAAAGTGAGAGAAAATGGTTTTTACATGGTATTTGTAACATGTAATAAAATATCCCTTTTCCTTTTTTGTGAAGAAGAAAAGTATTATTTCTTTACACAGAGTTAAACAGAATTTTTATTTCCATATGCATGGTGTTAAAAGAAATAGTATACAAATGGATTTAGTGTAGGTTTTTTTTTTTTTTTATTAAGAACCTTCCTTTAAAAATTGTTCCAGAAAATACTTAAATTGATCAGAGCAGTTACCATGATCGTATGCAACTCGGCTTTCCATTGGTAACACTGAATATACATCTTCTTTAAGCATAAGCAACATTCGAGATACGTTGTAAATAATTCTATTATGCCCCATTTACACCTTACCGGTAACGGACGTCTAAGTTCTAACGTTTTATACAAGCAATTAACCCTCTACTAACAGACCTCACCGTTTGAGCGACAGCAAAAACGAATGCGCAATGCATGGATGAAAATCTGATGTTGAGCAGTGGAAAAATGTTTATATTTACATCTACCGAGTATGATTCTCTCCATTTCTTACGGAAACTTATTGTTAATTCATAGCTCTATAGAAACTGACAGGACTGAAATCTACACGCCCCGTTTATCGATGAAACCTACAGCGACATAAGAAAAATCACGGACTGCACGAAATAATCATGATGATATCAGACTCAAATTCCAATAGGAGACGATTTAGCTGTTTCTTTGATCTAACGCACTGATATACATTAACATTAATTAAGTTAATAATTTGATTTACTTTTTACAATCAATGTATTAATTTGTTGAAAGAACGATGTAAATAGAAACAATAAAATGTTTTCTTTGATGATTCATGCGGGTCATGAAGGTAGCGATCATTGCAGAAAAAAACTTACATAACCCGCTAATGCGGCCTATATATCAAATACTATAGTATATAGTTCATCCACCAATTATGATTCCTTCTATTTCTTACGGAAATCGATTGTAATTCATACCTATGTAGAAACTGAGAGGACTGAAACACGCCCCATTTATCGAATGGTCGAAATCTTCATCGACCTAACAAAAATCAATGACTGCACGAAATAATCATGGATATCAGACTGAAATCCCAATAAGAGATGATTTGGCTGTTTCTTTTTGCTAACGTGCTAATGTACGTTAGCAGTAATTAAGTTGATTTTACTTACTTTTTACAATCAATTTATTATAACTTGTTAAAAAAAAAACCTATATATAATTCTTTATTTGGTGGTTCATGCGGTATATGAAGGTGGCGACATTGCGGGAAAAAAACATAACCTGCGTTAGCGGGTTATTTAATTTTTTTCTGCAATGTTACGCCATTGATTCTTTTAACATATTAATCTGACATTCTGACATTTAAACACCAAACAATTGGGTCTAAACGTATTGGTACCGAAACCCATCACCACCTACGCCATGTAAAATACAAGCGTTTCGATGAGCGAGACAAGGATCGATGAAAGCGTTCAACCAGAAAATTTAGAGAAGACGGAGAAGACTACACCACTGATTTGAGGCATATTTTACAGAATCATGTCCAGAGGAAATGACGTGCGAGTTTATGTAGGAAATCTTCCACCAGACATAAGGGCGAGAGACATTGAGGATTTGTTCTACAAATTTGGAAAAATTGCCTTTGTCGACTTGAAAACAAGGCGAGGGCCGCCATTTTGTTTTGTTGAATTCGAGGACCCGAGGTAAATTTTACGTTGTATATACGATTTACAAACGATAAGTGATTAAACATTTTTTTCATTTACACTTTTTTTTATCAGTTCATACTCCTTGAAAAAAAATCCAATTCAAATGTAATTTTTATAAATGAAGCCACTTGAACAGGTTGGGACCGTCTCCCAAATGGGATATAAAGAGAAAACTTGCTAACCAAAAGTTGTTGCATTTGATATGAATTATGAGAATTTTTTAAAATTACCAAATCAAAAATTTAATTTTTTTTCACTTCAAGTTTATACTCCATTTGGGAAATAGGTCCCAACAGGTTGAAATTGATACTTTATAAATGAATTTAAATCAGAGATGCATCAGACGCAGTCCACGAGAGAGATGGCTACAACTACGATGGATATACACTGAGGGTGGAATTCCCACGAGGTGGAGGACCAGGTGGTTCTAGATCCAGAGGGGGTGGAGGAGGGTACGGCTTCCGTGGGGGCCGTGGACCACCAGGTGGGAGAGGAGGACCCCCATCCAGAAGATCTGAATACAGAGTTCTAGTCTCTGGTTAGTTTTATTTACAAATCAAATTAGTTTTAATTTGCCTTTTTGGGCTATTTTTAATGTTTTCATAAAGATAAGTTCTTTGATAATTTCTTTGTCTAGATTTTTGAAAAAGATGCAACCAAATTTTTGGGGGACATTTTTAGTTTTTACATTTAATATGCATGTGATTTCAGGATTACCACCATCTGGCAGCTGGCAGGATCTGAAAGATCACATGAGGGAAGCTGGAGATGTGTGTTATACAGATGTCTACAAAGATGGAACAGGAGTTGTTGAATTTCTCAGAAAGGAAGACATGAAACATGCTGTCAGCAAACTGGATGATACCAAGTTTAGGTCTCATGAGGTTTGTATTCAGTTTAGTGAATGAGCTTTGAATGTCATAAATATCACACTGATGAACTTGGATACATTAAATTTTGTATTTTGTTTTAATTATTTAAGGGAGAAGTGTCTTACATCCGTGTGAAAGAAGATTACAGAGGAGGTGGAGGAAGGTCAAGGTCCCGCAGCAGAAGTATCACACCCCCAAGACGATCAAGGGCGTCCCCCAGATATTCACCAGTCAGGGGTCGATCAAGGTCTAGGTCCAGGTCGTAAATGGAATAAATAAGGTATTGAACAAATTTTAAGAATATCGTTACATATATCTTGCTAAGCTTCTATGCATGTGTTCAACTTTGACTTTGATTGTTTAAAATTCTGATTTTGTAGTGGTTGAAGGATCATAAAGAAATGAAAGATGACAAGCATTGGCAAGCATATAAGAAAGACGGTTTATGGTATGCATATTTGTGATCTGTGCATATGAAGTCCATTAACAGCTCATTGACTTTAAAACACTTGAAGAAATATTGTAAAATCTATGATCATGAAATGTCTTATGCTGCAGATTTATTGTACAGAAAAGTTTGCTTTTCAGAAGATTTTATACCATTATCATCCATTGTGTAACAGTTATTAATTTTACTCTTTTATAACCAGTATTGTCTAAACATACATGTAGGCTTCATTTCATGTTGTGGTGAGAAAACATTAAATATACTTATTTTAATCATTTGTAATTTAATTTTTTAAAATTTTTATTCTTAAGGTTTTTGCTCTGTGGGAAAGTTTGGATCATTATGATGACAAGCTTGGAAATTTGGGATGGATGAATTGGATTTATACATGTTTGGATAATAGGATACAAACATGGATAATTAGGATAACTATCTTGGATCAATTGGGATCAAGGGATGAGGATTTGGATTTTTTCAGTCCCCTCTCAATAAAAGGAATCTGGATGGATCCTTAGACCCTAACTGGAATTATTTTGGAATTCATGAATCCATCTATGTAGGCAAAAATAATCATCAGGGTTAAGATGTACCCTCTGTTTTCAAAGACTTGGCAGTAAATAACATTGCTTCACTGGATAATCACTGATGATTAACTTAAGGGCAATTAGTGAAGCATTGTTATTTATAGCCATTTGATCACTGAATGATCATTTCTTAAATATGGAAGGAGTCTTTTCTCAACTCAGGATAAAACTGTGCTGAGATTTATATGCTAGAGATTGCTCTTTTCTCTTAGTATGGATCACATATTCTGGAAAGGAATGTAAACCAGTCATTTCAGGCTAAGTTTAATGAAAAATCTTAAGCAATTTTAAACAAAAATGATGTAGTTTAGTATCGCATTTAATCCTTTTAGTTTAGGGGGAAAAGTCTGATAAAGGAACTCTGGAAAATGATTTGTTGAGCATTATGTACAATGTTGCTCATGAATGACATTTTAAAATGTATGGTCTTGCATCACAGTCAGTCTGTAATGCAAAACTAGTTAACATTTTAATTTGGACGCGAGGTTACTGGTCTTGGATCATTGTCTTAAATTCTGAGGAGGATTCTAGTTGGAGTTACCCTTTGGATAGGGATTTGGTAAGTGGAGGGAGGTTTTGATCAATGATTTTAAGGGGTTTGTCCAGCTATGTGGAGGGAAGGTAGAATAACGGTAACTAACTAAAGGTTTAATTGGCATTTTTTGTTCCCTTAAAAGTTAACCATGTTTTTACGCAAAATGTGTGGTTTTAAGTATGTGCTATGGTAATCATGTTTCTTTTCAGCATAATCAATAAAACGTCACAAATACACATATATTGTTGATAGTTTTTATGAAGTTTGGTAATGATGAGCCAGTCGATATGGTCTGACAAATACACATATATTGTTGATAGTTTTTATGAAGTTTGGTAATGATGAGCCAGTCGATATGGTCTGTCTTTACCATATACAGTTTTCATATTTCAACAGCGACTGCTGAACGCTTGGATGTGTGATGTATTTTTTATAAAAAATATAAGGATATAATAGTTGATACTTCTATGTCATTTCATTGATAGAGACGCATCCTTTCTTTCCAACAAATTATCATGAAGCATTCATCAAAGAGATGTAAATTTTTTCACACACAAACATGAAATGTGTTTGTGAAGGATGCTATTAAAAGCAGTGGAAATCCGAAATGGAATAAAACATGTAGGAAAAATCGGGTTGAATTTTGTATAACATTTGGTGAAAAAAAATTATTGAAAAGGTAAGTTTCGCAGTATAAAAACTTGTACCAACAGGTTTTCGATATACATGTATTGATATACCGGAAAACCCACTACGCCTGAGGCACGTTTAGCAAAGTGGGTCCTTGAGAGCGCCTGCAAAAATTTGTTTTAGTGATTTACATGTATAGGAGATTTTGGTGATGGGTCGCAAGCACCGCTCTGCTGAACATGACTTGGGTGTATATATTATATTAAAGTAAAAATTACGTTATTATGAATTAAAAACATGCACTTAATCATTTTATAGATTTTTAGTTAACTGCTAAATCAGTTATCTTTAGTTTTTTAAAAATCAACGTCACTTTGTAGAGGGGGTACAAATGGACTTTTAAGACAAAAGATTGGAATTCTTTATTCATGTACACGCACATAATAAATTTTCTGGAGATATGTAAGCTCAGGAATAAAAATATATGAAGTTAATATACTGTAACAAATTTGTTTATTTTCATTATACAATTTGCATTTTTTTTTTAAGTTTTTACAGTTTAAACTGTTTATTGTCATTCTTAAGGTTCAAATACTTACTGTTGATCATTTAATTCTTTCTACTCTCATATTTTGAACAAGTTAAAAATTATCCTATTTATAGTTACACTTCTACAGGAAATAGTATCCATGTTGTCACTTTTGCCTAAGTTATAAAGTTACCTGTTCTCTGATTGGCTAAGTTACTCTAGTTTCTTTGGTTTTCATTGGTTAAAATTAGTGAATAGAATACAGGTATATATAAGAGAGTGTTCGGTCAGTTTTCTTCACTAAATGCGTGATTGTTATTTGAAACATACTAGTGATAGGGTTGTGGCCACTTGTGGGCATATGCCTCTGCTTATTCCTCCAGGTTCTTTGCTGACAAAATGTTTGGGAGATATGCCTGCCTAGGTCTTTGCCTAATAAAATGGTCCAGTCTTGTGAGGTTCACGCTGCAAAGACAAACAAGCAGGAATCTTTCCTTCAGTCAAGAACGGTTTAATTTTCATATTTCATTGCTCCTACTATTTGTTTTGATATTTATATAAAGTGGAATCTGGATTTTCAATCATTGACATGGTAACATTAACTGTTTTGATTGCAAATCACTTTTATCTAAAGATGTTGTAGAATTTTTAGGAGAGACAAGAAAACTAGTGTTGTGGCATTCACAGTATTGGTTAGTTGGGGGTGGGGAGGAGGGGAGTTATATGGCTTCTGTAGAAACCAAGATTCTCTCTTTAAAAGAATATTCAAACATGTTATAGAACCATTTTAAGCAGACCATGAATGAGGGGAAGTTTGTGTCAAACAGCAATTTGATATTAATAGTTTTATCTCTTTAATTGTACAGTCATGCATGGCTCTGTCTCTGCAGATGTTATCTGTGCACAACAGTATAATTTTGACTTGCTTTGATGTATGAACTTGGCACTGTCGTTACATTATATAGAAGTAAACAAACTTGTAAAAATGGCTCTATAACTGCAAGTTATCTTATTACGGTAATTGTCAAATAAAAAATGTGAATTCTTCAGATCAATAAAGACATATGTACCTTCAACAACTGTATGATACCATATTGAGCTTACATATATATAGCTTTCAGTACAAATATCATAGAAATGATATTTCAATAATAAATCAACCAATTCAACAGCTTAAGAATAAGTCATTTATTCAACAATATAAATTAAAAGATATCACAAAGCAAACAAAGTTTAAGATGCGGACTTGCACCGTACCAGTTTAAATCAAGTGAATGGACTACATGTGATCACTGTGACTTATAACAAGTACATAACCCTACAGTTTAACCTGTTTACTTTTATTTATGAAATAAAAATAATCAGAAGCCAACCACTATCATTTATCATTACCAATAAACACAAATTCAGTACATACATATAAATGCCAGGAAATACAATTGTTAAGCATGATTGATCATAAATATGGTGACTCCTCTCCAATGATTTAGAAAAGTAATGTGAAAACCTGAGTATTTTTTTTGTCAATGCACCATTTTCAGCTACAATAACACTTGGCAATCACTTACGAGACTAAGCATGCTCAAAAAAATTGTCAATAAAAACTTTCAATAATCACCCATGTTTCCCTTCATTCAACAATACTGACTATGCCAAGGATTTGTGCTACATCAGCTGACATTAGCATCTATAACAACATCACTAATACGTTAATAAATGTATGTTCAACAAGACACAGCTGCACTGGCATTGACAGTGTTCTAGATTCATGATGTGAAAAAAAGGTCACCAGTCAGGACCTTCCTTGTGCTGCTATGCCTACGCTGGTGTCACCACAAAAACATTGACAATGATTTTAAATAACACATTCATTAATTGATAGGGACTATCACATCTTTATCATAAGTAGTTCATCAAAATTTAAACCAAGTTTCTCACTAGTTAGGTTCTGACTGATGCTAAAACAGTGAACATACAGCGCAGATTTAACACTATGATTTAAATTAGATAACACAATCATAAGTATTTCTCCATCAGAGATCAATTTTTGTTGACGCTGAAGTTTAACCATATAAAAAAGACTGTGAAAAATGTGATTCTGGACAATTAAATTGCACTTTGTTATACCAGTAATTATATTTAAATCTGATTTCAATGATTTTTCCATTCAAACAGGAAAGCATCAAGGAAAAAAATCCAATTTTCCCTTTGCGCTCATATTTTTTTTTACAGAAATAATTCATCAATTAAAAAAAAAGTTAATAATTTTTCCACTGAACAATCATTTGTATACATTTAAATCTCTCATGCCAATTACCTCCTATCCTTATTAATGCTAATGGTAAGTTTGTACATGTATAAACTAGGTCTTTGTTAGTACATAATACATGTGTTTTTCTATATATTTCTGAAGCACATCATAATTGCTAGTATCAATTTGATTAAAATTAGATCCATATTTCTGCTCACTTTGCTATAAATGGTAGCAATCTGTTTCATTAAGCAAGTATAAAGATCTGATCTGAACCAGATTGTGATCACTATACAATACCATGAAGTGAAACTCAGTCCATCAAATTGAGATCAGGGATAAAAAATCATCCCATAAAAAATAGCCTATTTAAAGAATATGAAAGGATCATACTAGCAAGATATAATTGTTAACAGTTCTTAAGCCAAAGACAGGACAACAATGATGACACTAAAAGTTGAGAAAAATTGCACACAGTATTCATCAGACCTGACTGATGTTTCAATGCTAACTGAAGAGATCAGCCATTTCACGAAATGGCTCTACTGCGATTTGATTTTCTACCACACCATTGAACACAGACTTGTGGAGAAATTTTTTAAAAGCTGTTGTTTGACAACTCAGGAGAAGCACTCTTTCACTGTATCTTCAAAGTCTATGGATATAGAGAATTCCAGGGGTTTTACTTCTGCGGCATTGTTAATGTCTCTGATGGTGTTCCACTGGTGTAGGATGTCGTGATAATGGTCAGCCATGGCAAGATTATTGGTAGTGCGATAAAGTTTGAGCAGCCCTCGATAGTCATACTCCAGGCCACTATAACCCTCCCCAAACAATTTCTTACCTAAAACAGAGGCAAATTACTTTAAAGACAATATACATGTACATGTGATTCAATCTACTGGTTAACATATAATGTGTAAATATTTCAACACATTAAATACAAGTATGGTAGAAACAAACAATAATTGTAAATGAAATGAATTATACAGATTTAAATGTGTGTGCTGTTTCTTACCAATTGCTATTGATCTCAAATATAGTTTCTCAGCCTCAGCAAATTTCTCCATATCATAGTTATAGAGGGATGCTAGGTGTCCAACAGATAATGCCACTTCATAGTCGTCCCTCCCTAACAGCCTCTCTTTAATCTCTATGGCCTTAAGGTGCATTTCCTCTGCCTCCTTTTACAAGAGATAAAATGTCTCAAAAAATATGGTTCAGCAAAATAGAGAAATAAAACATTTCTAAGATATGTTCAGCAAACTGGGTATGTTGTGATAGAATTTTTTTTACAAACATTTTTTATTTCAAGCCTTTATATTCCTCAGAAAATCTTTATCATGGCACATACCTCATATCTTTGCATGGACTGGTACAGACGTCCTAAGTTCCCATAATGCTTTGCGGTTTGTACATTGTTTTCACCGAATGCTTTGCGAGCCAAAGCCAGAGACTGAAGATGAAGTTCCTGAGCTTCCTGGAGATTTTTCTCTTTTGCCTCTTTAGACAAACTGTCTAGGGCTATCTCTTCTAGAATTAAGGCTAAAAAAACCCCAAATATCCATGTAAAAGGAATTGACATTTAACCAGTAAAATAAAAATACATGTGTTATATGCAATGTACCTGGACCAACACAAAGGAAATGTCTGAAATGTGTATTATTAGTCATGTTAATATCTGTACCTTTAACTCTTTTGGATGAAGACAGTAGTAGATGATCCTCTGGTAATATGTAACTTAAAATTTCTATGGCTTTTTCTGCATGCTCTCTACAAAATAAAAATATAAGAATCTTTATCTCAATTTTTCATTACATTACAAGTGTCCAGCTCCCATTAATTATATTAAGATCCAATTGTTCTACCTGGCATCATTAAATCTTCCAGAACTGTACTCTTGAACATATGAAGCATATGCCAAGTCTTCATGTCCTATTGCAACATACAAGTTTCTTCCACCAAAAACAGACTGGCGGATACCCAGTGCCATCTATTAAAGAAACAAAGATAAATTAATCAGTGTTTCAAAAAACAAATTTGATGTAAGCATCAAATCTTAACATTATCTGTCATTTATCATGATAAAACATCCCTTGTAATTCTTGTTAAGATAACTGCCTACAAGTCATCTTTCTACAGTTCATTTGAATTAAGTAATCCAATTGTTATTAAATATACATTCAGAACTGAAGAAACTATTCCTGACTGTCACATCTAACTCTTGAGAGAATTTTTTAACAGTTTTCTTTTACCTGGTAAACCTGAACAGCAGCTGTTATCGAATCCACATTCAATAAATAAAACCCATAATCCAGAAGGGCATCAGAATACTTAGGGTGTTTGTCTCCAAACTTCTCTCTGAAATAATATACTTGTTTAGAAAGGTAACTGAACTTCTGATTTTTGATTCCAAATATTTCATTCGATTTTAATACAATGTAGATTACCTTGCATAGCACACGGCATGCTTTACTAGCACCTCTGCTTTGCGAAATTCACGTTTCACAACACACGCCTAAAATAGTAGAGGATTAAGTGCAAGTGAATGTTTAACATGTGCAGATATATTTTTCATTATGATATGTACTTAATTTGCCCTCAAGTTAAACTTTTCAATTATTTAATAATACCAAAAGTTACATGTACGTACCTTAGAACACTGTCGTAAGACATCAACTATAGTCTGAAAAATACAAATGGACACAGTATGTACTGGATCAGAAAATTTACAACTGAGAATTGAAAAAATATCTGTAAGTTCATCAAATGATTTGAACTAATTCATACCTTATTTGGCAACGTCTTAGAAATAGCTTTTACTGCCCGAGAGCAAAACTTGATTGCCTACAAAAAATAATGGCATATTAAATTAGAAACTTTACAAACCATCGTACATGCACCTCTTTACTTAAAGTCATTCATTCTACTACATTTACTACAACTACATGTAAATGAATTCTCAATTTTCTCTTTAGTCTTGGCTAAGTAAATAATACATAAAGTCCCATCAAACTTTGCAAAAAGTGAACAGAGTTACTGTATAGATGGTTATTTTTTACCCTAAAAGAGTAGAGTTAATATATACACGGTCATTTTCTCCCCATCTAATTTTCGCCCATTTATACTTGCAAACACTTTCACCCTGTCTTGAATTCGCCCAGACACTGTTGTGTTTAAAGGGAGATAATTTGAGACATTGGAATTCGCCCAGTCTTAAATTTGCCCACTGACAAGGAGGGCAAAATATTTCCCTGTAAACAGTATAGGCCTATCCTCCCCAGGGTCAACACAAGATCTAAAGGGAAAAAGCAACAACATTTCTTCTCTCTGTTCTACCATACTGCAATAAGTTGTGGTGTTTTAATTTAAAAAAAATTTGGGTCAATCCATGGTTAGTACAGTGTTTTCCCTAAGAACCGGCTACAGGCCAAATTGACTGATTCAATCAATAAAAATACCTCTTAGAAATCAAAAATTAAAAAAAAATAATTGTTTTTTCAACAGAGTTCTGTTTATTCATATCAAGCCTTAGCCTGTAACAACTGGTCTTTAACCCTTTACTTTGAAATAAAGGGAAAACACTGCGGTTAGCATCATAGAAATGGATTTTTTATATAAAATATGGCGTCAAAGTACATCACATCAAAAAGTATATATTCAACTCTACTGGAGAACTTCTTACCTCATCATACTGGCATTCAGCAAATAAAAGTGCACAGCACTCAGTATAGAAGGCAGCAGCATTGACGGGTAAACCCAAGGCCTGTAACTCCTCCAGCGTCTGCCTGGCTATCTGACACGTCTGGTCAGCCTCCGTATATTTACAGTTAGCATTCTGGACATGCAGCAGTCTGCAAAAGTAAGATTCATTGGAAGAAATATTACGGTTATAGACTTAAATGTGAATAGCTAAATTTCACATTGCTAGTCATTTTTAACAACAAACATGGTCTAAATGGAAGAATTTAGTATTCTTTTCCATAATCAGTTTTATGATTTCATTACTTATAAATAAATTCAGTTTCTGCAAAATTTGCAACTTTTCTGGTCATTTAAAATACATTTCATCTGATTGAATATCAATTCAAATACAAATGAAGTACCTACCCGACACTACACTCCAGAGACTTGTGTAGGTTAGCCTTGTCCATCTGACATAGGCTGAGACAGGCTTTATACACTGTCTCACTGGCACAGAACCAGCCTGCGTCACACAGAAAGCCCCCTGCAAATATACAGATACAACCAAGTTAACCAGTACCTGTACTGATAAATTGTCACTAAAGTTTTAATCTTTATGAAAATTCCACAGGTTGACAAACATTTATCTTACTTGAAAAAACATCAATCAAGATTCAATAAGCTAAAATATATGTAAAATGAAGTACTTTTACTCTTTTGTGATTATCAAAAAAATCTTGCCCCCTTTTTTGCAACTGCCTGTGTCACTGCTAGGTTAAAATAAAAATTGATATTTAAAACTCTATTTGATATACATATGCAATTCATTGTTTTAATAATGTTTACCTAATTGAAACCCCAATTGTATAGTTCTCTCCCTTGATGCTGGGTCTTGACTAGTTTGCTGAGCAAGCTGGTTAGCATAAATATCTGCCAGTGTGTCGGACACACTAGCTCCATGGTCCATTAATGCTTGGAAACAATGGTGCAATAAATGTCTGCAGAATGGAATATGATTTATCAAATTGTGATGGTAATGGCGGAAAGATGTCTTTCATGAAGGTTTCTTTTGTTTTCCATATAACGTCTTTGAACATTCCTACATTAACTTTTATTTAAACAAATAGGATAAGACATGAAAATAAAATTCATTTTTAACATCTGAGGCCAAAAAATTTAAAACATTATGCAAAGGGCATGAGTGTATTTTGTGCAAATTTTATAAAGAGAAATATCTCATATTGCTTTTTATCACTTAAATTTATCACTTTCAAGATAAATAAAATCTACATGTGAATCAATCTGTTGGTGCATGAGAAACTACATGTAATCATTAATTTTTGTCGGCTTTATCAATCCAAAAGAGGCCTGAAGGAGATCAGTTTAGAAAGAAATTGTCTTATGTACATGATGTAAATCAACCTTTGTATCCCTCAAGAAAATCACAATAAATTACATGTGCATTCATTAGAATAACAGAAAACCTGAAAAAGCTCTTCACACAGTCTGAAGGAAATGTAAAACCTCTTTTTTTAAGATTGATTTTTTTTTTTTTTTTTGCATTTTTGCAAACCTTACCTTTTGTCATTAACTTTTAATACTCTTGCAAATGTATCCAGTTCAGAAAATTCTATGGCCAACTGACATATTCTTCCCTTGTTGTATAGCTACAAAATTTTAATAGATAATTAGATAATCATTGTTTAAATGAAAAATCAATTTTCTTAAAAATTTACATATTGAATGCAAACACTTGTCATAATTTAAGGAGGCTGGGTGGTCAAGAAACTAACTATCAGATCCACCTAAAATTTTAAGAAATGGTATGTTTCATTTTTTAGCTCTAAACTATTATTTAGTAAAGAAAAATTCCATAATGTTTTTCTTTTAAATTTGAGTATTTTCCTACATTTTTATAAAAAACTCTTCTTCTAAAGGAGATCAATACAGTCTCAAAATGGACACGACCATCGAGCCCTCTTAATCACTGTTGGTAGCAGTATAAACATTCATGTCAGTTACCAGTGCATGTATCAAAATCAAAATAGTGACTTAAGGCTCCTCAACACCCCGTGACTTATACTTTTTATGACAGTACTTCACAACATAGAAATTTAGTTAATTGCAATAACAAAATGTTTATATCGTTTATCACTGTAGTGCAGTGAATGTGGCATCTGTAAGTCTGTATTGATTAACAAGTCCCGAGGGCAAGGTCTTGAATTGTAACATTTTTCTTTTCACCTTTGAGATTAATTATTTTTTGTGGATTCCGTTTTTGAGTTGATCCACAAAATCAAGTGCTCATAGAAGTAAGATATGCTATGCAGATAATATTGATAAGACCATCGACAAATTTACATCCTCATATCAGTGAATTTTACTACATACCGGGACAAGAAAATTGATGCACAAAAATATCAATGAACCAACAGGTAACTTGCATCCTGGTCCCCACTGCTCGACTTGAACCAGCTGTTCTCAATTTTCCTCTAAAATTTTGGCAATTGTATAGTGTATTTTACAGTATGTGTGTCACAGTCTGTGTGTGTGTAAAGGGGGGGGGGGGGGCAGTGTGTAAGAGTTGGAGGGGGGGGGGGGGGGGGGGCTTACAGTAGACATTCAATAAATGTCATATAAATTTCAAACACCAATTTAACTCATATCACATTCCTGACCTGTCATTATTTAAGATTTACAAGACATATCTATATATGATATTCAAAAATGTCCAATAAACATGATGAATGCCCCTTTCTAGTTTGAGACCACTAAACATCTTTTTATCGTCCAATAAATATGATGACACTGACATGGTATACCTAAGCACACTGAGTCATCATTGGATCAACGACACAGTTGCACAAATACTTACAATGGGGGTACAAAATATATTAAATCGAATTCCATTGAACTGTTTCGTTTTCACTACTCATATTCAATAGTTTATTTCATTAAGATAATGATATCACACATTTTTAATGTTGAAAAATAAATCATTTTCTTTAGTCTAGAAAAACACCATACACGATACAGTCACTGTGGAAACAAGAGTTATTTAGCAAGTGGAAACTTTCGTACTCACTTTGTAATATATATCGAATTGCACATCCTCTGGGAGACTCTTAACCTCTCTTCTGTGTCTAGAGTAGGAGGAAACGGTGGCAGATACAGCTGTATTATACAGAGAATCTGGCACCCACTCTAAGGCACAAGCAGACGCCATTTTGGATTTATTGACAGGTGCGACATCTAAATTGATTCAGAGTTATCGTTCTTTAACGCACTATCTAACGGATCGTACAACTGAAAGTTGTCAACTGTACTTATTTCCAAAGTTATTGGCTACTTTAAAAAAAAAATCCAACAATGTTTTCGATTAATCAACTTAATTCAAAACATTTTATCCTAAACAAAACCTTAATGTTTTTTATTTTCCACAATTTCCCCCCTTATATAAAGCAAAGGAGATGGGTGAATAAGGCGTGTAAAAAAAAGATAAGATATTGTAACATTAAAATATCAACAAATCTGATAATTTCTTTTTACATTATTAAAAACAGTTTATATTTAACGTAAAGTCGATTTGTAACCCTGAAATGTTAAATACTTGGAATATGTTGATTTCAACTAGCGTATGCGTATCAAAACCTCTAAATAGTGTCATTTTTTAGAACTTCGATGCGTTTCCTTTTTAATATATTCCATCAGTGCTTACTATCTATTCAAGATATATTACTAAAGTCAGATACTCTTTACACAATTGCGCTTAAAAATATACATGTAGTTCCATTTATTACGGAAGTGTATTAGTGCCACATTGTAAAAAAAAATTCTTTAAAATTCCAACTTTAAAGTTGGAATTTCCAACTTCAATCTTGGAAAATCCAACTTTAATCTTGGAATTTCCAACTTTAAAGTTGATTTTTCCAACTTTAAAGTTGGAATTTCCAACCTTAAACTTGATTTTTCCAACTTTAAAGTTGGATTTTCCAACTTTAATCTTGGATTTTCCAACTTTAATCTTCTGTTAATGTTATTACGATAAGTTTTTCAATTTCAGACGAATTTATTTTAATAAGTGATCTTTATTAACGCCATGTAGATACAAATTTCAAGGCTTTGTTTTGATCTTAATTGTCTTTTAGTGTGCTTCTTTCTAATCCTGCATTTAATTAACGACATCCTATTGTTTTACATATTATGATAACATTTATTTTAATTAAAAATTATTTCGATATTTGATATCTGATAATGTATACTTTTCAATCTTATATATTTATATGAAAACTTCTAGTTCAGACATATACAACTATAAGTTTATGCACAGTATGCCTGTGATATAATGTTTACTGTTATATTTATATTCATGTATTTGATTCAAAATTATTTCGATATTTGATATCTGTTACTGAATGCATTTAATCGTTTTAATCTTATACATTTATATGAAAACTTCTAATTCAGACATATACAACAATAAGTTTATGCCCAGTTTGCCTGTCTTATAATGTATACTGTTATATCTACTAGAAATATATTCAAACAAAAAAGTTGGAAATTCCAAGATTAAAATTGGAAATTCCAACTTTAAAGTTGGAAATTCCAAGATTAAAGTTGAAAATTCCAACTTTAAAGTTGAAAAAATCAACTTTAAAGTTGGAAATTCCAACTTCAAAGTTGGAAATTCTAAGATTAAAGTTGAAAAAAATCAACTTTAATCTTGGAATTTCCAATATTAAAGTTGGAAATTCCAACTTTAAAGTTGGAATTTTAAAGAAAAAAAAATTACAATGTGGCACTAATACGCTTCCGTAATTTATGATCAGCAGCAAATATTTAGAATATCGATGTATATGTAATATTTGAAAGAAAACAAAATTAACGTAAAATTATTTTTAAAAATCATCTTTCCCCAAGAAATGTATATGTGAAGTATTCATATTCCTTCGCTAGCTGCCTCCTCAGTCTTTTTCACGATCATATAGGTCATTCTTCGATTGACAATTTTTTCACTAATGAATATTGCTTAAATTATTACAATAATTTTTTTACATTCATGATTATTGTTCGTTAGCTATCACACAATCTCTTTTAATTATTTATTGTGCATGAGTGTGTGTTTTTCTTTTCTTTTCTTTTAATGACGAATGGTTATGCAACACCTGCACCATATTTTTGATCGCGCTCGTGTAGACTCTGTTTAAGCACAGATGTGTGTACTGTTTGCTGGTGACGCAAGACTGGTGGCAGTATTTGCTACGGACATGAAGAACTATGTACGCCAGTTTCTTAACAAGTTCAGTTATTTTAACTTAGAGATCGGCTGAGCACAGTGAAAATTCGAAGTAATTTAAAAGTCGAATATCTTGGATATGGGGTAACCCAAATCTATTCTTGTATAGAGTGGGTCTGAGCTCCATATTTTTGTCATAGTCTAAATAATGTTTAATGGAAATCAAACTGATTTCAATCAACAAAAACGTGGAGAGATGACTCAATATACTTTAAAAATGTCCTTTTGTATATCAACAATTGAATGTTTTAGAAAATTAATACAAGTCCGTAAGCTCGATGGTGGCCAAAGTCGCATTTAGCGTTTAAACACCGAACATCGGTAACCTTAGAGAGCTATGGTATTTAGATTGTGAGATCGATACCACCAACACTTTAGGGTTTATTATTTTTCATATCATTTGTTAAAATTTTCAAAACTGAATATGATAGTTAGAAATTGTCCTTTTGTAAACTTGTATTATAACATTATCAAATATATTTAAGTGGAAAAAAAATTTGTATTTTACGACTAAACCAAATGGGCATTTGCGTTATCTTATTCCCCCCATCTTCTTTGATTAAAATTCAAATAATAATTAAAAGTAAATAGAGAGGTATACCTGATACTTTTAGATTTTTTCGACGACTCTTGTGTTCTTTCTTTTTCTAAAAATAAATACAAGTTCAAGCAGTTTTAAATTACACATGAACTTCTAATGTATTATAAATTAAGAAGACGAACAATGAAAAAATAAACATGAGGAGTGTTGTATTTATAGTTTAATAATATTTTTGTGAAAATATCCTAACGTGTTACACATGCATTGCAACTATACTAAGTCGTATACGATTTATCAGTCAGATATAAATATTAGATTGTGGATGCACATGTAGATATTTAGATATTATTACTGTGGAAAATACATGCTCAAAAGTATCAAAAGTTAAATACACCAATATATGAATTGAACCAGCGACCTTATAATATGTGTTTACGTAAAGCCAAATTTAACAAATATTATAGGATAATGAAACCTCTTCGATGTTTGGAGATGCGCTTTTTGTAACTTGTATCGTATATAAAGAGAAGAGGTTACCCAAAATAATGCAAACCTTTTGTGAACTATAAAGTGTAACTTTCGCTTTTCTTCTCGAAAGTTATGTTTCTTCGCGAAAAAAATTAGCTAACTCAAATGAGATAAATGGGCTTTTGTATGAAGTACTATGAAAGATATAACGGAAAATAAGGCGACGGCGGCCATAGCACCCTGGAGACTCCTATTCCCCTCTCATCTTGCCTGTGTAAGTATATCTGACTGCTCTATTCCCATTATTGCAACTCGCTTGATGACTACAAAGCCCTTGTGGGTACTACTGACTTTTTACCGAGTTAATTCATCCCGTTCAATTGATTAGTAGTGAAGTTCCCAAATCCAACTGTTGTATTTACTATAAGAATGATTCCCGGTCACATCACATGAAGCAAAGTGAATAGCCTGCCAAAATCAAAGCCTGAAAGAATCACACTAGGCTACAGTAAAATAAAAGTTTGCTGCTTGAAATTCAGCAGAAATTTTGGTGTACATGTATAACCTCATGGCACTAACCCACTAACCAAGCAGAATTTACACTTCAAGTGCATCCCCCCCCCCTGTTTATAATCCTCAGTACATGTATTTGTTTTTCCTAAATAAATATCAATTCATTTCTTTCTTTCAGTATTTTATTCTGCTTCATGTACATCATGGTTTGAAACTTCAATGTACAGGAAAAAAAAATCATAAACACCAATGCATGACATCACAATGGTATACCGGATATAAATATAGTACACAAACACTATGAAAGATATGGAGATATGTACACCAGCACATACAAACGAGCACCTCGTATGCCATATCTCATTCATAAAAACAAGTTTTCCTCAATTCCATTTAATGCCATCATAATTATATACAAAATTGCATTACAATTAATCAATGGAAAAAAATCACTTTAATCTTTTATAGCTTCAGAAAAATACACTTCGTTACACTTCAAACATGTAACTTTAAAAATGGATATTTTAATACACTGAAGAGAGATCAAAATGATGACTTTAACAAATTACAAATTCTCAACAATGCTATGAAAAAAAAAAATAAAACTGTTATGAAGAAAACATGCTTTAAATATCTACTGCTTGCTTGTATTAAACAGGGGGTATACAATAGAGAAACTAAGTTAACTACTGTTCATATTACACGTAATTAACAGTGTGATGAAATTCATATTGCTACTTTATTAATACATGTACATTGACAACCTAGAAGCTTTAATCATTATTAAAATCAGTGAATGTACAGTTGCTTACACTCAAAATATGTTACTAGTTCCTATACTTTGTGACGCAAGAACTTGAAATGTCAGCCATGAACACACCTTAATGAAATACTGCTACATTTCCTGGTTGTTTGAAATGAAACCTTAAATTAATCATGTTTTAAATCTAGTAAAAGATTCAGTTAAAAGTGTGTGAAATCAATTTCGTCATGTCTTATCAAATACAATGTTTCACTCAAACAAAAAAAAACAATAGTAATAAAATGTAAATAAGCTTATCTATATATGTGGAAACAGTGATATAGGAAATATACTTCTCAAAAAAAGAAAAAAACCAAAAAACAATAAAAGCTAGGCATTGGCAATTCATTCCAAAAGAAAACATGTCTCTTATCAGTATATTGTATAGTCATGATTACTGCTGTAAAACTTTTGGCATGAAATGTATCCAAGGTGATATGAACCACCTTCCTAGGGAGTAAACAGTAACAGCTTTTACTACTTACAAACCTTGAATGCAACAATTCATTTCACACAGATAAGAGTAAACATAATATCTGCAATAGGATAGTAATAATAGAACAATATCGCATCAACATGCATTTTTTCACAAACTATCTGATTTATTGTGCAAAATCAGTCAAAAAAATGAAACTTTTCTTATTTAAAAATAGAGACAAAAAACTTGATACAAATTTCTTTCCAATTTATGATAAAAAAAAAATGTATCAACTGTACCTGTAAAAAAGGGGGAAAAGTACAATATTTACAATTGGTTAATGAGTTTTTCTTAATTAGCTAATTGTTGCTGTTTTCACTTGTTGTTCGACTGCGATCAGCGGGAACATCTGCATCATCTACCGCATCCCTGGGTTTCCCCGTACCAAATATGCTGGCATTTCTAGACATACTTGCAGGAGCATTCACTGGTTCTTTAACACTTCTTGGTAAAAGTTTTAATCTTGGGCGCTGAGCAGCACTCTCTGAAATTTAAAAAAAGATGACTTTACATAAATACAAAAGCGATGGTACAAACATGAATATTCCTTACAATTTTACCAACAAATGTATAGGAGGACAACACTATATTAGTTTCCAAATACAATTTTCTTAAGAAATTTATGTGAATTAAAGCAGTGTGGCCTGTTAGAACTAATTATACATGTTTGAAGACTTTATAATTGGCTATGAACTAACCTGGCGAAGGTTCTCTTAATTCTTCTGAGGGACCACTGTTCTGTCTTTGCCTTGGGCGGCCACTAAACCCATTCTGATTTCTGCCACCAAAGCCATCCTGGCGGCCTCTACCACCCCCAAAGTCTCCCCTAAAACCTCCTCCTCCTCCTCCTCCTCCTCCTCCTCCCCTGCCGTAGCTTCCCCGGTCTGAGTATCCTCTGTCACCGCCCCAGTTATCTCCTCCTCGGTCCTGGAAGCCACCCCGGCCCCCACCTCCACGACCTCCGCGACCTCTAAAACCTCCTTAAAAGAAACAGAAGTAAGCTCATGTTATTCTTAAATCTAATAACATTTAAAATTCCATGCGCTATCTGTCACAAAACTTTTAAGATAATGTACACATTTTGTCATTAGTCTTGGGTTTTATAATCCTTTACTCGTGAGCATATTATGTTACTCATCTTACCCAGTGTATCAATATGTAAAAAAATATGCATGAAAAAGTTGTAATCAGTCTCAGGTAAAGTCCTTTTTTACATGTTGTACAACACATTTATTTATTTAACAGAACTGAGCTACAATGATTACAGGGTAATACCTCTTTCTCCTCCTCCTCTCCCACGGAATCCTTGATTCTTATCTTTATTTCTGCCCTCAGCTATATCCACTCGGATATTCCTATCTTCAAATAGCTGTTGAATAAACATCAATAGTAGTTTATCTTTCATTTTCCATATTTCCATACATTGACTTGATTGTTAAAAAAAAAACTTCTGTTGTAAATCAGGAACTTGGTTTTCATATACATGTATTTGTATGAACATGTTTCAATATTCTTTTAATTTTAATTAATTATCTGAGGTGTTTCTACTTTTTTATTTTCTTTTAATAAATCTACTTACTGCTCCATCATATGTGAGGGCTTCCTTGAGAGATTCAATATCTTCAAATTCTACATAAGAGAATCCTGAAAACAAAGAATACACAGATGAATAATCAAAGATTCCAACCATGCATCTAACATTGACTGGCAATACACAGTTAGTCTCACACACTATTACCAACTGTGGGCTTACTATATAAACTGAATATTGTGCCCTGTTTCATAATATTCATTATTTTTAATCTACAGATGAATAAAAGGTAGTCTTTCATTGTTAGAGGGTAGATTTTTATCAAAAAAGTGTGAAGGAGCCTAATGGAATAGGGCACAAATTATTCATGAAATTGAGGTATAAGTTCAGCACCTTGGCCCAGACTTTATACCAGTATGTGTATGCACAACTGACCATGGGTTTCCAGTGATGCATATATAAATAAAATCACATGTGAACTCATAAAAATATATATAAGTGTACTAACATATTACACAAAAGAGATAAAACATGATACATGTACCAATATTTAAAAAGCAGTGATATATTTCGGCATACTTCCTGCATTAATGTTTACCCAGGATGCATGTTTTTGATAAATGATGCATGGATCTCATTAAATGCAATAAATTTAGGAAGACACAAATCTTATTTGAATAAGAAGAGCATCATCAGTGACTGTTTTAATGAGGGCAAAAACAAGTCATCAAAATAACAAAAACAAAAATTTTAAAACAATAAAATTAAGGTATTCGATCCATAATAGCCCCAGGTTCAAGGAATCTGCATGCATAACAAATATGTATTGGCATAATACTCATTATACAAATAGACATAATTTGCATGCTTAAGTATCAGTATGTAAAAGTGGAATGTGTCCTAATAAATAACCTTTTCCTTTTGTTGAAAAGTTCTCCCCCTTTGCTTTTAATCTATAAAAATCAATTTTTAGAAAATCTATCCAGTATAAAATTTGTTTTCAATACTTTTTCTATTTCTTATGATTAAATACATCTTTCCACCATGGCATTTGTTGATATTCTTAGTATTTACTTTTTACTTTGCTTGTGCTTGTCTCCATAGACCGTAATGCAATCTTCATTTATTAATAACTGCTTAGGTAAGGCTTACATTTTTGAAAATTTCTCTTGGTAAATCCTTTTCAACTCTTAAATGCTTCAAATTTATATCAGAGTATTTAATACATGATGGATATTCAAGGTATATAAAATTAGGTCCTAATATGGATCGAATACTTGAGAGTAATTCCAGACTTTAACATACCTTTGAATTTATCTGTATCTTTATCTCTGACTAGACGTACACTACGAACCTACAAAAAAAAGAAATTTTTTAGAGATATGCCTTTCATGTGGCAATATTGAAATGGTAAACTTCTGACTTCGGACAATATACTTTTGTGTTCAGATTATCTTGACCCTTGACCTTATAATAAATAATAGTCCTCTTACCTTAAAGGGGCATAGTCACGATTTTGGTCAAAAATTATACTTCTGATTTCAATGTTTACAATGCTTCAGTAAGGCATTTTTAATAGGCAACCAAAATTTGAGTGTCATTCGTTGAGTTATAAGCGAGTTACAGAGCTTACAATTCTTTGCTTTGTAAACAAAACTTTTGTTTACATATTGAATTTGAAGTGAAAATTCCAGTTTTAAAGCAAAAATGAATATGTTAAATGCTAGGAACTGTTTATTTATGCTTAAAACGAATAAAAAGATATACAAATCAGCTTAAAAAATGATTTTTTACTGGTATACTGAACCAATGTAAACAAAAACAGGGCACGAGCCTTGTTTACATGACAAAGAATTGTGAGTCCTGTATCTTGCTTATAACTCTATGACTGACTATCAAATTTCATTTGATCATTAGAAATGCATTCCTTAAGCATTGTAAGTAACACAAAAACAGAAAAATAGAATTTGACCAAAATCGTGACCATGCCTTTAATTAAGGTGTACAAGTGTCTCATGTTTGATGTCTGACAAGTAAAGGGTTATCAAGATATCAACTGAAGAATAAATATCTTCCTATTTTCAGAATAGTTTGAACCTTGTCCTTTTATCTTGTGTCATGAAATTTGGAGGTGGGATGTAGGGTGGATCTTATTTTTTATTTTTTAACAAATAATATTTCACTGTTCATGTTCTTGAAATTATAACTGCTCCATTTGTTTTAATTGTTAATGCTAATACAAGTGCCAATTTGTAATCTTTTAATTCTATTTTATTTCAACTTAAATTCAATTTTAATGTATGTCAACATTTGTATCCTCATAATGACAAACACGATTGGAATCAAACGATAATCCGTATGTCAAGCAGCCATTAAATTATTCTGACGTTTTTGTATACTGATTTTTTTTTGACATAATTTTTTTTTCAAAATAAATACACTGGGGCAGGTCACTGTCAGGGGCGGGCGGGAATGAGAATCTAAAAATTAATTTTATGTGGCCTTAAGCATTACATATTATTCCTTACAGCAGTTAGGATTACTTAAATAAATTACAAAAATTTTCAGCATAATGAAAGATGGTCTTCAATATTCTGTTATCACAATCGCCTGTTATTGTAAATATTCCTACCCGCAGGTGTTTGAAAATGACTTCTAAGTCTCCTTGAACAAGCCCTTGAGGTAAATTTCCTACGTAACACGTGAAAGGTGGTTCTGTTGGTAATGGTTTCTTCTCCTGGCTCCTACCTCCTCTACGTCCGCCCCCACCGTAGCCACCACCCCCACCTCCTCCCCCGTATCGATCCCCATAGTCATTTCTGAAAGACATAATAAACAGAAACTAACACAGTGAAAGAAAGCTCTCCAGAGTAATTCCTGTAAAACATTATTTTCAGAGTGAAACATTGCTCCTCAACGACATATCATAATTTGAACAGTAAAGTAATATTCATAGACACAGGGGCGGGAATGACAGTCACCACCACAATAATCTGAGACTCAAAAAAATATACAAAAATAAACAATGGAAAAATTATTTTTATCAAACTCAATGTATTTAATTAAATGGCAAAATACATGTTAAAAATAACATCGTACTAATTTAATAGGTTTCTTTGTGTAACTGCATATTTACAACAATTTTTCCTTGTATTGATGAAGACTTTTAGCTTCTATTTTAACAATTGCTTTTTATAGTATTGGCTTTCCCACAAAAAATGTTTATTTTGTACAGGGAAATATCGCCACCATTTTATTTTTACCCTTTTTGCCTTGTTAACAATCGAATTTATGACTGGGCAAATTCGAATGTCTCAATTATCTTTCTTTAACATATCTGTGTCTGGGCGAATTTAACATGGGGAGAAACTGTTAGAGGAAAATAACCCTGTACACAGTATGTAACTAAGAGAATGGAAATCACCTACCAGAAAACAAAAATTGTGCCCAATAAAAACTTTTTCAAAACTATAAGTTTTGAGCTTTTTAAAATGCTAAAATCCTTTATTAAAAAGAGTTACGAGATCTCCTAATCCCCCTAAAATAAGTGTGTTCCTTTTGAAGTCTCGGCATATTTACAATCGCCTGTTTTAAGCATTGCGATTGGATCAGCTACTCGCAGCTGCAGCCAATCATAAACAGAGCTTGTCACCAATTTTTCGTAATGAGATCTGCCAAGGATTTATGGGAAGCGGAGTTGATAAAAAAACCCTTGGCTAGCGAAGATGCAATGGTGAATACTATCTAATGCCTCAAATGACAGATATTGCATCAATGTGTATTTGTCAGTTCTGTACTAAAATAGTTATTACTTGGACTTTGTATTTAGCCCAATCTATTTTACTGACCTAAAAGCAAGTCAGATTACACATAGATGTGATAAGTTTATATCAATAATCAAACTTCATGTTTTTAATCTGATGAGTACACAGGTGTTTATTTACCAGAATGAAAACAAATTTCCTAATATTCTTAAAAATGAATTTTGACTACATCACGTAATTTCTTAATATTATCATCCAGGTACTTTCATCTTGTTTATACAGTGCAAAACCTCCATAGACTTATACTTTGCACATTCTTCAGCATGATGAAATAGATGACAAATTCAAAGATGAAATCTTAGGATATTTTCATTTTAGTGAATGAATATTGTTTAAACTTTACTAGTACTAACCTAAAGCCAATTGACACCAAGTATAATTTCTCGCCAGTGCAATGTTATGTCGCTATATCAACAAATTATTTAAATTACAGCGAGCTCTAACGTCAACGTCTGGGCGAAGAGAAAATTCGGACTACTGCTACCTTTGACATACTGAAAATTCGGTCGTCAGATTTGTACCCACAATTCTATGTAAATTGTAAATGGCTACTGATGTCATGATCTCGCGAGAACAGGTAAAATGTATTTGAAGAATCTCATGCATTTAAAATATAAATAAAACATTCTGCTGATTCTAAAAAAATATTTTGCATTTATTTGTTTTACATTATTTTCTTGGTAAATTGTTCAGAGGAATGCTACGTTGATGGAAACCGTCGAATGAGAGGTGTCTTCTCTACATACTAACATGACGTCACAATGTCTAGACTGAGCACGCGACTTTTAGCGTAATGAATAAATACATGTAGATATAGTAAACGGACCCAACAGTGCACGTTTCTGATGAATCTGAAAGTGAAATTGTGGTCATTGTTAATGGCTTCATCCTCCAGATTGCCACACCATAAAACATAACTGTTTATACATGTATACTTAAGCGTAAAATATTTTTATTCACGTTGATGCATCCATTTGGTAAACCACGCTTTAATTAATTATCATGTACCCATGTGTATTTACAATTCAATTTATGCTGTGCACACCCCAACGGTCATATATTATATGATATAGCGACCCAACAGTGCACTAGTGAGAAATGGTATTTGGCAAGAATTGGACTTAAGCCAGTATATTACCGGTTTTTATGAATAAGGCATTTTTAAACACAAAACGTGATGATATCTTTGAAAAAATATGCTGTAAACATAGATAAAAATGAAGTATATTTATAAACGTTACAAATTTAAAACAAGTTTGTGCCGATTTAAGAAAAAAATCGTAAGATTGTTTATGGTATCTATAAATACATAGTTAAGGACAATGTAAGTTACGGTAGTTGAAGATTGTTCAATCACTGTTTTATCACGCAAATGTTCATTGTATTTTGAGTAAACTACACGTGTTTGGCTGTTTTGGTGTCGAATCAAAGGTGACAATATAAGAAGCACCATCACCTTCTTTTGAATACATTATTTTTACTCAGTTTGTATTGGAAATTCTGACGTTATTGGGTGTTAAGTGGTTAAATTTCAAATGTATCTGTTCATTGGTCTTGTAAATTATCTTACCCATACTCGGCCATGTTGTGAAAAAAACTTCATTCACGCATGCGTGAAAATATTCAATAATGCATACGTTCAAATATTCGATAATCGATAATGCGATAATCGATTCACCGCGTATCTTTTCTTCGGAAGAGCAAATTGTTTGTAAACTAATGATTTTTTTAAATTAATTTTTGTAGAGCTATAATTACCCTGGTATGCATGTTATTTTGCGTATCACAGTTATCCATATCTATCTTCAAGAAAAGTTAAAAGTAAGAATGTTCAATCCAAAAGATAAAGATAAATTTATAATATAAACGATTGTATTCAGAAATAAGCCAGTTACATAAAATACTTAAAGAATTAAGTATTTTTGTTTGAAATAGATTTTGACTTGTTTCATGAACAAGTTGTCAACGAAATGAAATGACGTCACACTATCTTTAAAGTGTTTATTCTGAAGGCAATAAAGCTAAGACATTAAGCTATGGTGAAACATTGACATCTGCACATGTGCTCGGACGCTGTGCGAAATGAGCTCTAAAATATCCCATAAAGTCGACAAATCTATTCTAAACAAGTTTTGGCAATTAGCAGAATGTAACCAGACAAAGATAATACAGGCTTCAAAAGGATTGATCGAAGGTCTTAGCCTTCGGCAAGTGGATGACTCAGATGAAGTAAGATACATTTATGTATGCAGCTTAATTTCTGAAATTATTCGGTAATATGTTTTATGGTGCTACCGTTGTGGCGGGCGCAGCAAGAATTACACATACCTTGCTTAATTGTCAACTTAGTGTTATTTAGTTATCAACTAACATCAAAGAATTTTTGAGAGAGGGAGAGAGAGAGAGAGAGAGAGAGAGAGAGAGAGAGAGAGAGACAGACAGACAGAACAGACGGAAAGGGAGAGAGAGAGAGAGAATAATAAGATTTCTAAGTTTAAAAAAATTCTTACAAAATACATAGACTTGCTTCCACCTAAAACCCTTCTTTACTTTTGGAGAGAATTGATCAATCTGTAAAACATAATTTGTGTTTAATTTGGTCAAGATTGTTTAACGATAAATACAGTATTATTATTTTTTGTACCTTGTTGTTATCTGAATTTTATTTTTTTCCTGGTAATTCATATTCAATTCATAAAATAATAAAAAATTAAAAACATCATCTGAGGCAGGTATCGCAGTCTATACTTAAATTGCTAGTACACGCATTACAGATGTTTGATCCACCTCTAAATTTATCATGGGAAATATAGCGCGAGATCACTGTGACATCATACGTTAAAATCTAGAATTATTTGTTTACATATCTCAACTCAATACGAAGGAATGGAAGCATGTAAAAAATCTCTTGGGTCTCAACAAAGCTTTTGCAGTACCCAAAACGTGTATTCAAACCTCAAGGCACCATAAATTTCGAGTTAAATGTTAGCCATTTTTGGCATAGCACCACAGGAGAAAACATTAGAGAACATTATGGGACGTAGAGAAAAAAATTTTCTTGATGAATTTGTAGGTTTAGATTGTTCTTTTTCCTGTGCGCATTGGTTCTTAGAGCTCGCTAAGCTATTAATATGTAAACGGTATGACCGTTGGACCGAGCGCAGATTTAACACTGTGCAGTTTGATTTTTTTGTAGAACAAAATTTATTTGAAACGCACACAGTAGGATCCGCCTATCTATCAAATCATAAGCCAAAGTTAAACTAAATGTCACGTGCTCAGTCTTCATTATGACGTCATGTTTCATACGTAAAAGGTCAAAGTTATGTCTTCGGAAATAGCTGAGGAAAAGTTCTTGATTCCGAGAATTTTTTATTTCTTTTTTTAATGCTTATAATTTTCCCAAATTGATGAATTGAATTTTTTTCTACTTTATTCAGTCTCTAAAAGATCGGTTCCTTGATGTTAATGATTTTATTTTCCATCTGATAATTTGATAAGACATACGTGAAACTAGTCGTATTTCTTGATTAAACCACTGTTAAAAGTTGTATAGTTTGCACAGTCAATTATTTTCATCTTAATTTCTTTCAATTAAACATTGGAAAGTTTTTGATCGAGTTTCGGGGCGAAAAACATCGACAAGCGGCAGTCATATAATGATCGAGTTAATTTTTGTTTAACAAAATGGCGGCCAATATGGCAACGCCCAGGGCTGGAAGAAAATTTTTTGGCCCTTAGTATCCCTGGTTCAACTTCTGTTTTTCACTGATTTTCTTATATATATGTGTTACCATTAAGCCTCGCTTATTATACCCCTACTTATTTTTCACTATAATATGTAAACGATGTGACCGTGGGGCCAAGTACATATTTTTTGGGGTTTAAACAGAGACAGTACAGATTTAATTTCGTAAAAGAGAAAATAAAAATCATTTGAAACTCGCACAGTAGGATCCGCTTGCCTACTCAAATCATTAACTTTGGCTAAACTAAACATCGCGTGCCCAGTCTACATTATGACGTCATGTTTCCTACGTAAAACGAGTTGTCGTAGGAAATAGACGAAGAAAGGATTCCGTGATTCGGATACATTTTTATTTCTTCTTTCAATGCTTATCAATTTAATATAATGAGAAATTGAAATTTGCTACTTTATTCAGTATCTAAGGATTGGTTTCTTTTTTTCCTCTATAATAATTTGATAAGACATTATTATGTGAAACTAGTCATATTTCTTGACTAATGCACTGTTGAAACTTATCTGCTTTGCATAGTCAATTATTTTCATTTAAATTACTTTCGATTAATATCTTGGAAAGTTTTTAATCGAGTTTAGGGACAATAAACATAGATAAGTGTCAGTCTTTTGATGATTGAGCTAACTTTTTTAAACAAAATAGCAGCCAATATGGTGGCGCCCAGGAGCTGGAAGAAAATTTTCTACGCTCGGTATAAGAGTAATTCGATATATTACGCTGATTCCCTGAAAATCGCTGTAAACAGACTGATTCCCTGCAAAAAGGTATAGATTCGTGGGGATGTAAATTCACGGCAAGGGTTACCCACGAACATAGGTCCCCCACGAACAATGATGATTCCACAGTATATTAATGAAAATTTTTTCTGATTAATTGTTTGTATCGGTAAAATAAAACAGTTTAAGGATACCATTGAGGGAGTGAGCAAGATTCCAGTTCCCCTCAAGCTAGCCTATTTCCCTTGGCTTCGCCTCGGGAAATAAATTTGCTCTTGAGGAACTGGAATCTTGCTGACTCCCTCCTGTATTTTGATTACTCATCAGGTATTAGTACAAGCGTCGTCTATTCACTCTCATTAGCTATTTGCAAGACCGTCTTGTAATAACTTTCTGATCAGTTATTCACATGACAGTACTCATGTTTTAAAAAAAATGTGCAAAATGTCATGTTTTCACCATGTTCACTTTCCCAATCGTCGATAATCGGTATGTAATACTTACATGACCATTTCAAGTGCATATGGGTTATGTGTTATTTCATCCCTGGTAAATTTCAGCATGCAGCGATAAAGGAAATACCACCCCCCCCCCCCCCCCCCACCCCCCCCCAAAAAAAATAGATCTTGATAAATGATGAAATTGAAATCGCATCAATTTCAGAGACATCAATAAATATATGGTGTAAGAAGGAAAAACACACAATTCAGCTATACAAGGCACAAATCTAAAAATAAGTTCAAAAAAATTTAATTTAGTTTTTAAAAATTGATTCAGATGGATTTTGGAAGTGAACATTCCTCAAGACGTGTTTTAAACGTTTTAACAAAAATGAAACCATACAAAATTTATTAGAAATACAAACAATGAAAATTTTAACTTTCTCAATACCACAAATAGTGATACTGGGTATTTGGAAATTGAAGAAAATTTATCCTTGTATCACACTGCAAAAACACCAAATTTATACAAAGGCAAACTATAGATCTTTTGAAGAGTATTGATAACTAATACCCTTCTTTAAGGCACACAATCATTCTTATTGAATTTTTAATTCTATGATTATTTTTACAGTTGAGGGAAATATAATATTAGTAAGACAGATAATTTTAAATCATTAATTTATTATAAGCATTCGGCAAGTGTATATTTGTTTTGCCTCGGACTAGAATGTCTCTACGTCATTGGATGAAACGCCTTACAAATTTCTTTACACGGGGAGTGTCAAAATTTATACGGCAACCTAGCGGACATATGGTTATTTGAACTGATTTTTTACCCAAACATTCGAACATACCTTTAATTTTTAAGCCCCAAAATATTTAGAGTGATCCCCCTTTACCCGTGACATAATATTATGATCCTACAATGGCATCAAGGTTTGTGCAGACGACTGACGATGAACGAAAACAAAATAAGAGAATTAAGCTATGAAATTAATTCAATTCAATGGTTTATTGACAGCACCATGTTGGCATACAATCAAAATGAAATCAAATGACAGACAAAAGAATATTATAGCATAAAGGCTATAGCATGCAAGACAATTTTATACAATTCTTTATAGTCCCTGGAACTATATTTTGTTTGTTTACATATCAAACTTTAGGTCCTAGACAAAACAAAATACTTATTAGGTTTGTTACTGACTGTTTACAGAAATTTGTGGGGTTGGTAAAGTTTATAGAAGGCGAGGCGAAACTGTTTACAGAAATTTGTGGGGTCGGTAAAGTCCATAGAAGACTCCGCCTCGCCTTCTATGGACTTCACCGACCCCACAAATTTCTGTAAACAGTCAGTAACAAACCAGAGCCTCGCCTTCTATGGACTTCACCGACCCCACAAATTTTTGGGAGGGCAATATATCGCGGCCACTGTATATTGAACCCGGGGTTCAATATTTTATATGCAGTGAAATATGGAACAAAGGTTCATAATCTTGCATAATATTTTGAACCAGGGTTCAATATTTTGTAGTACATGTATCAAAATATTATGACACTGGTATGCAGTATCAGACCCTTTATATTTCATGTTATACTTCATCCTTAAATTATAAAAATTGGATCTTTTTTGTATGTTAATAATGAAAAGGATTTGAATGTTGGGTCATTACCCCCTGTATATATTTTATGTGTACAGTCTGCAGGTATCAGTGAGGAGCTGCAATATTCCATTAGCAGACTTGTGAAAGGTCTAGCCTCCAGCCGACAGTCTGCCAGACATGGCTTCTCTGTGGCACTCTGTCAGGTACGTTTATTCACATGTAGCTAAAACTCTGAAATTCTTATTCTTAAGAAGTCATTATATCTACAACACCTGACTATTTCTTGATGACTAGAACTTCAATTTCTCGAAGTATATAAATTAAATCAAGTTGTGAAAACAAGTCAATTTAGTCTGAATCAATTTTAAAAAAAAAGATCTTTAAAGAAAAATAAAGAATTAATGTATATTTAAATGTAACTGTTTGTAAATTAACAGATCCTTCGGAACTTCCCAAGCATAAATGTGGACATGATACTTGGTGCTGTTGCCGAACATCTTAAGTTTACTCAGAAGGAATCACGATCGGTATGTAGAAGTGGAAATATTTTTCAAGCTCTTGTTTTTTTCCTTGAAAATATGGTTTTTGGTCTTAACTTCATTCAAATTGATGCATGCAACAAGAAATTTATTTTCTTTTTAAGTGGACAGCTATATTATATAATCATATTGACTTTTAGATGTTAAGGAAGGAGTCTTCTCGTTATTAGAAAACGTCATAATTAAACATTACGTAGCTTCAGGTGGATGATTGACGTAGAATGAAAAAGTAACGAAATAATTCAGTTGAAAAGTGTAGAGTTTTAAATGTGAAGCATTTAATGCTGTTTTAATTGTTTCTTTCATGAGTTGATAAAAATATGCCCGGAAATGAAATGTTTGTATGTTAATCTTTAAGGAACTTTTTGTCCATGCGTAAAGTTGTTGACATCTTGTAGTATATGTGTTGTGCGGTTCACAATTATAATTTTTATAGAAAAGATTGAGGTTTAACAAAATAAGTGGTAAAACATGTGATAAAAAGAATCTCATGATTTGGGATGGTATATGATTTTAATCCAACTCGTTGTGTGTTTTCTATCCCCTCGCCAAGGCTCGAGGATAGAAAACACACAACTCGTTGGATAAAATTCATATACCATCGCAAATCATGAGAGATCCTATATGTCTATCAGCTTATACTACTCAATCAAAATAAATATTTCAACTAAAATTGATATTGCTTAGCCCGCATTTCCTATAATTTTCTTAAATTTTGAAGATATTTTGATTATTTTTCTTTGCTTCCAATAACAAAATATTTCTGATTTTTACATATTATTATGAAACCTTTCCATAAAGATATAAATTGACAGAAAAGCTAAAATATTGACCATTTAATAAGAGAGAAAATCAGATTTTAGTGATTTTTTCACACAAATCTATTTATAGAATAAGTGCTTAAAATAGCTTATAAAAATGTAATTTGATAGTCAAATCATGTTTAAAAATATATTCTTGTACCCTTATATCTTATTATTAATTCAAATTAGTCGAAAAAATCCATCATTAATGTTATTGTTTTAAAAATGCTAAATAAACTCATGAATATACAGCAACTCTGCAAAAACGTGATATTTTCCAATGCCCATGTCCCACCAAAAATATAGCCTTTGTTAGATTCTAAACTTCGATTACTATTTCTATGCCAAGTTGTATAATAGTAAAAAAGATAGAAAAATATAATATTTAAATTTCCTTTCATCTTGATTTCATGAACAATTAATTAAATTTACTTTTGACAAGTCGAAAAACAGAAAAGACTCCTTCCTTAAGAAGCAAATATGTCAATCTCTCCAGATTTAACAGTAAGTCTGTATCAGTGATGCACATTGTTAACATTTAAGTTGTTTCATCAATACAGGAGCAGGGAAATATTTTACTTGGAAAGGTTTTAGCCTATATGACTTTGGTGCAATCTGGCCGAATAACAAGTGCCACTCAGGAACATGTACAAAAAATAGTTCAGAGTCTGGTGCAGGTTTGCCAGAAGAGGTCATTCCTGAAACAGATCTCTACCTATGCCATATCTCTCATTGTCTCCCAGGTATTCTGTTGGACATTCTATTTACATTTTGTTTTAACACAGTAATAAATATTATTCATACAGGGTAAAAACATTTCCATGCACATGATGATTTTTCAGCTCCTATAATTACTGAGGAAATTTTGTAAATGTCTGAACCTCTGATGCATGGAATCTGAGATTAATATTTTTGCAATTCTTTTTGTGTGAATGTTTTTATTTTCAGAAATAAATCATTTTTAGGTAAATACAGAAATCTTCAAAGCAGCAGTATGGTCAGAAATAGAGGCTGAGCTGACCCAGGGGTGGACAGGCTGCTCTCCTGACACCCTCATGTTACTACTGGCTTGTCAGAAGTACCACCCGGTAATGTCGCCAGTTATTTTGATTTCTGTCTCTCCTAGTGCAGTTGTTTTGGAGGAAGTTGTGATTTAATTGCTGTATTAGTACAGGTTTAATAAAATATATTGCAGCCTTAACTTTATAATAGACAGGCATGCTTTCAAGTAAGATGAGAATATAAAACTGTTAAAAAAAAATCAGATGTGTATTACACATGTATTTGGTATTTAGATAATTGATAATATGTTCTTTGATGCTCTACACCTCTCAAGATGTCTCACCCATGATTTTTCTTAATCTTCTTTTATAGTATCAGAGTTAATATGTCAATAAAATCTGTTGCAGAAATTGGTGGACAAGACATTTTTAAAGACATATTGGGGGTTACAAAAAGTATTCTGTGCAGAGAATCTCAAAAACATTTGGAATGTTATAAAGGTTTGTTAATTTTTGTGTCATGGTGAATTTGTTGTGCGGGTCAACAGTCATGAGTATGATGAAGATTTTGTTCTGATTTCTTTGAAGAAATCTCTTAATGTCTGAACCTCTGAATTCATGACAAGATTTTTTGGTAGTTTTTTTGTGATGTCAATTAGCATGGAGTTGATTTTTTTTAAAATGTCAATACATTTATATGCATGCAATTTGCCTGTGATTGTTGATAATACTTGTGCTAAAACTGATTATTGTACATGGAACATATTCACTTTAATGGTCTCTATTCTCAGTTTGAAATTACACATACATGTGTATCATTTAATTTCATTGTTATTTAAATGTATTTTTAGTATCTAGTTTTCTTCAAATAAATTGATAAAAAACAGTGATTGATACATGTACATAAATGGTATTACAGACTTTACAAAAAAATAATGGAGGGTTCATACATTTGTATTAATTTTCATGTTGTAGCTCTCAATTGAATTTTTCCCTGTGATACATTTGATAAATGATGAGGTTATTCAGCAGCTGTCTACTTCAAAGATTTCCTTTACTGATTTCTGGACAGAAGGAAGAGGTAACTATTTTACAAATGGTTTAGAAAAGTCCAATGTTATTGAATTATAATGATTGTGTGAGTGCATTCTTTTTAAAACTCACATGTAGAATGAAAGAGAAAGCTTTTGTTTAAGGTTTCTATGATAAATTAATTTAAAATATAAGTTCAACTTACAGTTTTCAATTTTTACAAAAATATTGATCAGCAGATATTGTCCAATGTGTATTAACCTTTCTGACTGACGCCTGTCCTTTCTCTCCATTTGTTATACATTATTTTATTGTGGGTAACAAGCATTAGAATTAGTGCACTTATGTACATTTCTGTTCTTATTATGATAAGTGCAGGTCCTCTATGGGTGATTATTTGTTACAGATCTCTTGTTTGGTAAAGAGCACCACTCAGCAGTAAATGTGGGTCTTTACTTGATGACTAAAATGCTACCCCACCTGAAAACACCAGAAGAGGTAAGTGACATAAAAGGGTGAAATTGCAAAGCATTTCCATTATTGTTGTAGAGATTTGAAAACATCGGTTTTTGTTATTTCATTAAATTATATGTACAAGTAGTTCCTGTGAAGTATAATAAGTCAAATATATATCTGTACTATGCCAATTGGATTAGGGACAGTGTATCAAGTTTCAAAAACTCTCTTCTTTTGTTCTCATGATCACTGAAACTTTAAAGTTCTGAGATACTTTGTTATGCATTCATATTTAAAATCTTTGTCTTTATTCCCAATACTTTTTTATTCTTCAGATTGAGTGTTTGTTGCCAGCAAATGTAGTCAAAGTTCTAGTGAAAATTATTGATGGAAAACAGAAGAAAAAGAACCCTGTTTATGAATCTGCTACTCAATTTGTAAGTTACTACGGTACTTCATAGGACACTTAAAGTAAAATTAAGAATCTATGATACAGACTTTAAAAGCTATAGAGCTTGAAGAAAAGAAAAATTGTTATTTATCCATTATTTGTTGGTTGCTTTTACTGAAAACTGGTTTTCTTTTTTTTTTTAGATAAATGGCTTAGTCACTTATGTGAAATCCTCAGAAAATGCAGAGAACTCTATAAAAGTTCTGCACTGTTTCTTTGAAACTCAGTGTCCTAAAGGAACCCACCTTACCAGGTCACTGGACACTATCATTCAGTCTGTAAGTACATGTACATTTGTTGGTCTAGCAGGGATCTGTCATGTTTTAAAAATGTACATGGAAATGCATCCATGTCTATTATTTGTTTATATGACAAGATGGTTCTGTCTTATCTGTGTAATTGATTATGTCTTGTTTGAATTTCAGCTCAGCTCAGAAGCAGCTAAGAAATATGGAGAGAATTTAATGAAAGTTTTTAAGAAATACATTAAAGAGTAAGTTTTTACAAAATTGAAATTCTCTAATGTGGATATTTCAGTGAAATTTTTTTCATTTTTCAACCAAATGTAAGTTTAATTATTATTGATATTATGGTTTTATTTATATTCGATGGCATCAAATTTGTTAATTTGTTGCAAATCGCGGTGTCAAGTAAACTTAATTTCATGGCCAATGATTCTATTCATACAATATGTTATTACATGTTGCATTATATATAATGAACACTTAATTTTGTGGATCAACTCAACATCGATATCCATAAAAATATGTATTCAACAAATACTGATGAAACCACAGTACATGCCTGTCGAATATCTGTCTTATGTTTTCATTTTTACACAGCCCTCGAGAGAACATAATGGGGATCCAGCACGTGGCCACTCACATCCGGACCCTGGTGACACTCCCCAGCACCTCTGGGGACCATGCCTGGCAGCTCCACCTCCTACAGTTCCTGGGCCTCCACTCCTTCTGGACAGTCAAGGCCAAATTATCAGCAATCCCTCATGTAGGTTAATGGAGCATTCTTAATCTACATTAACCACACTCAGTGGCTCAGACTTTCATCTCTTGTAGATTCATTTTGTTATTGCTTGAGTAGATAAGGGAGTTCCAATGAGTTTTGTTTTGCCTAAGACTAGAATGAAGCAATGTCTTTGGATATAATGCATCACATGATTGATTGCTGTCTATATTTCTGTAGATGGCAAGTAACAAAAGTTAAATGACAACATGGGGGACAGAACATCTTTGTAATTGTCTTTCATTCTTATATACTTGCATATATTATATATGTTAATGTCATTGAAATGATGAAACTAAGACTGTCTGATTTTCCTTCATGAGGAAATTCTTAAATGTCTGAACCTCTGATAAATAACAGTAAAACTGCTGCATTGATTTTTCTATTTATCCATATTTTAAGGTGTTGTTACATATCAATTTCAAATTGTAGTGTTCTTATTGCACACAACCAATGGAGGACAAGCTCAGAAAGCCATTCCAAGATAATTTCTCAAAGGCACTAAGCAACTTGCTTATTTATAACACAGGTAATATTCTATACTTGTACAATTATTCATTGAAGAAAAAATATTGTAGCTCCTTCTCTACCTCAGGCCTACCATACTCACCATTACCTTAAAGATGATATACAAGAACAATCAATGGCTCAGGCTGAGGGTAATACCTGTTATGTCAGACCTGAACACTAAAGTGTTTCCCCCCTTGTTTATTGGTCAATGTGCAAATATGAAGTATTCAAGTGTGGACAGATAGGGTCACAAATTCTATTTTAAGAAAAATTTAATAGGAAAAATAGCATCTAGCAAAGTCTACTTTTATGACAATGAACATGAAAAGGAATGTACATGTGCATAATTATAATTCCAAGACTTCTTGTAGAAAAGTCAAAGACCTCATCTCTTGATGCCTACCTGGAAACAGTTTGTCAGCTTTGTAAATATTTTCAGGTGAGTAATGTGCAGCATTTAGTTTGTTTTTGGAGAAGGGGGATTATGGAGGCCGGTTTACTGTTTATAGAACCATTAATATTTGTGATGATGCAGTGTTCCTGGAATTGACAGTCAAGAAAGTGCTTCATACACATTTTTATTTGCAACAACTTAATAGTTAGACAAAGTTGTTGCAAATAAGAATTGGTTTGAAGTACTTTCTTATGTATTTAGTGTCAAGTACAGTAACCCCATGGTTAAATTTCCTATTAACAGGATTTCTCATCTGTACATGTTCATTTATTTATTAAGTATTTTCATCATGTTGGTTGTGTTAGATTTTTTTTTTATTTTGTTTTAGGATTTAGTAGAAGCTTCAGAAGTTGTATCTTTAGTTGTGGATTTCCCAGAGGATGTAAGTCACTTATTTTACAACAGTTTGTGTGAATTTTGAATAAAATTCAATGATAAATATTTTAAAAGTTTTGGCATTAATAGAGTTACACAACAATTTTCTTCCTTTTAGGAAAGGGAACAGTGGGTGAAAACAGTGGTGTGTTTACTCGGAATGCAGGAAAAGGTAACACAAACTCCTTCTGTCTTTTAAAACTGACTGAGCTCTGTGTATTTTTTCTTTCAAGTATTGATAGTTTGTACTTGTTTTTGTATGTTATATTTCAATGAAATAGGCAGGACATTTTAACATCATGCAAAGGATGAAGTGTTCGAGTCCTAAAATTTCTGAGGAAATTGTACAAATGTCTGAACCTCTGATGCATGATTTTCCTGTGTAGTATACATGCATATAAATAATATCTTAATTATCATTAAAAGATAATTATCATTGAAAGGTTATAGGGAAATATCAACAAGAGAGATAAACTTTAAAAGCTGTGAGTAAAATTGCATTGACATTGGATCATCTGAACTGAAAGACCTTCAGAACAAATTTCATTTGATTTTTTTCCCCAATGCTTATGGTCAAATATAAATATCAATCAGATTCTAACATACACTGTGCCATAAAACGATGAGATTTCTGATTTTATACAGAGTGCAGCCAAAAGTCCAGAGAGGTCTGATCTCCACAGAGCCTTCATGCTACTCTTTGTATTCCATGCTCTCCATCTTTTTATGTCCAAAGAGAATGCTGTCAGTGCCCTACAGGTAGAGTCTTATTGCCATCAATTGTAGAATGAGCCTGCTCATAGATAATCCTTGGCATGTATACTGTGTTGGTAATGAAGACATTTACAGTACCAACATATAAGATTGCATGCATAGTTCATAGCAGATAAATTATTAAAAGTTTTGCATGTGCATTAAAGAACATGTATGGAGTTCATGTTATACTGTACACTTGTTTTGATTCCAAAACACTCCATTTTTTGTGTTCTTTCTTATCTGGTGATTCAAATGGTGTTAATTGGATGAACTTTTTTGAATTAAAGCTTTTGCAAAAAATAGAACCCCTAAAAACATGAAGTTATATAGAAAATTGTATGAAATAGATGACTCTTGCAAGTCACAAGGCCCATTTTGAGAGTGATTGAGGGTTACATACTGTAGATTCCAAATTAAATGGAAATTTAAAGAATTAATATTTGCGGAAAATCGCAGGAAGCACCTTTCATGGATTTTAAAATCTCACTTTTATTTTTCTGACAGTTATGAACTACATATAAGTTTAGCAAAAGTTTTATTGTCTCTCAAATTGATACAAAACGATAGAATCGCAGAATTAAGTACTCGCATGATTAGTTGCTAGCCGCAAGCTGCATGGTTGATGGTGCCATGAATTACACTTGTTGAAAAACTTCCAAAAACTACCTGGTAGATTTCAAAAACTCAGATAATAGAACTTTTTCTGTATTTTGGATATTTTATTTTAATGTACTAATAAAACAAAATAACATAAGGATATCATAATCTATTATGATAAAGAAGAAAGTGGTAGCCAACAACAAAGACAACAAAACAGCAGCAAAAGAAATACATGATAAAAAGTTGGATTTCAGGTATCTTTGTAAAGCAGTCTGTATCGTTCAATTCTTCCTCTGTTACATCCCACCCACATACAGTCATTGTAAATTCCCACTGACCAGGGATCCCCCAACAAGGTGTCCCGTGTAAGTAAATAGGCAGAAAATTCACCCTCACAGGTTAGAAGATGAACACAAGTGTTGCTATAGTCACTGACTATAATGTTCATCTTGCTGTCGCAACAAATGCCACAAGGGTCAAATGTCAAGTTGTTGCCTTGGTAGCGGGACTTGAAGTTTCCATCCTCAGTAATAATGCAGACTTCGCCAGAATCAAAGTCAGTGCGATTCACAACACAAATGTCTTTGTTGCGGTTTTGGGTCAAAGCATCAGGCCTATTGAACAACAGGCTTGAATCATCGGATTGTTCATCACATCGATAAATACAAATTACATCACCTTTAAGGCTGTAGTGCTTCACCATTCTTTGGCTGGTTGGGGTGGGCTGATAAGACACATTGTCTTCAAGAGACACCAGAATTCCTAAGCCTCTTTCACTTTCTGTGACAAATATACCGCAGGGTCGTAATGGCTGAGTGCTGAACAACGTGACCACTTCACCTTGGAGGTTCACACTTTTGATGCACTTGTTCTGGTAATCTGTAAACACTTGCCTGCCACATGGCAACAGAGAAAAGTGAGCACTACAGCGATGCAGATTCACACTGAACAGGCATCGTCCTAAACTGTCCACCAAGTCACTTTGGTATGAAAGGGTGGAGTGAATCCATACTTTATCTTCATTTTGGGGCACAACGGCTAGAATCATGTCCAGGCCATACTCAATGTAATCCAACTGAACTGCACGCACATTGTCATTTCCATGTTTTGAATGTGAATTCTTTCTTATTAGTGCCTCTTTTAAGTCACTTTCATGCTTTTCATCTGGAATGGATAAAATTTTCATTTTCACTTAACCCAGTAGTTTTCTTCTGTAATTTAAAACATTTCAAGTTAAGAGAATCCTCTTGATATCAAGTATCTCTTTAAAGCAGTATTGTTTTCTACACCCTTGAGAACAGTTTATATAGCAGCATTCATTGCATCACTTACTTCCTGTTTGTGAGTGTCTTCAATTTTACAAAGGACAATAAGGCCAGGTCATATAATAGCAGTTGTAATAGAGTTACATGTACAAATGTATGTTGCTTGTTGACTCTGTAATGAAATAAACAGTCTGACGTCAGTTTCAATTAGGTGTGACTAGATGAAGTAAACCTTTATTGTGTATGTGTTTATCATCGAACAAGGGGAATGCGTCTTAGTTTAGGGGGAGATGTAGCATGTTACCTATGATGATATGGCCCATTCCTGTTGCTGATGAGCAAGTGACTTAATATTACATGTAGATAAGTAAGAGCAGGAGGGATGTTGTATATGATCTTATCTCTGAAGCCAGGTCCTATTTCTTATCTCACTCACTGTCATTGACCAAGCCACAGGTTTTAACTGTTTCCTCTGACGATGATCTGAACAATTTACAACTTTGTTTACTACAACCATGTCATTAGCTTTAAAGAGAAATCCTCCACCCTTTGGAACAGGGTGACCTCATAGGCAGTTTATGATAGTGGTCACTGAGGGCAATTGAATTCAAAGTTGATAGCACTGATTTAAAAGAAATTATCAATCCTGCAGTATTTCAAGTATTACTTTGTTTGATCTTTTTTAGCTCACCTGAGCTGAAGGCTCAAGTGAGCTTTTTGTCCGGCATCCGTCTCTGTCTGTCGTGCTGTCCATCTGTCTGTCTGTCAGTAAACTTTTTACATTTTCGACTTTTTCTCCAGAACCACTGGGCCGATTTCAACCAAAGTTGGCACAAAGCATCCTTAGGTAAAGGGGATTCAAATTTGTTAATATGAAGGGCCACGCCCTCTTTCAAGGGGAGATAATTAAAAAATCATTGAAAATTTGTTGGTATTTTCATAAATCTTCTTCTCAAAAACCATTTAGCCAGAAAAGCTGAAACTTGTGTGGAAGCATCCTCAGGTAGTGTAGATTCAAATTTGTTCAAATCATGATCCTCAGGGGTAGGGTGGGGCCACAATGTGGGGTTGGAATTTTTACATAGGAATATATAGAGTAAATCTTTAAAAATCTTTTTCTCTAAAACTGATCAGCCAGAAAAGCTGTAACTTGTGTGGTAGCATCCTCAGGTAGTGGGGATTCAAGTTTCTTCAAATCATGATTCCCAGGGGTAGGGTGGGGCCACAATAGGGGGTCGAATTTTTATATAGAGTAAATCTTTAAAAATCTTCTTCCCTGAAACTGATCAGCCAAAAAAGCTGTTACTTATGTGGAAGCATCCTCAGGTAGTGTACCTAGATTCAAATTTGTTCAAATCATGATCCTCAGGGGTAGGGTGGGGCCACAATGTGGGGTTGGAATTTTTACATCGGAATATATAGAGTAAATCTTTAAAAATCTTCTTCTCTAAAACTGATCAGCCAGAAAAGCTGTAACTTGTGTGGTAGCATCCTCAGGTAGTGGGGATTCAAGATTCTTCAAATCATGATTCCCAGGGGTAGGGTGGGGCCACAATAGGGGGTCGGATTTTTATGTAGAGTAAATCTTTAAAAATCTTCTTTTCTGAAACTGATCAGCCAGAAAAGCTGTTACTTATGTGGAAGCATCCTCAGGTAGTGTAGATTGAATTTTATCCCCAGGGGTAGGGTGGGGCCACAATGGGGGGGTTGAATTTTTACATAAGAATATATAGAGAAAAATCTTTAAAAATCTTCTTCTCAGAAACCGATAGACCAGAAAAACTGAAACTTGTATGAAAGCATCCTTTGTTAGGATAGACTCAAGTTTGATAAAATCATGATCCCCAGGGGTAGGATGTGGCCACAGTGTGGGGTTAAATTTTCACATCGGAATATATATAGAAAAATCTTTAAAAATCTTCTCGGAAACCGATTGGGCAGAAAAGCTGTAACTTGTGTGTAAGTTTGTTCAAATCATGATACTGGGGGTAGGTGGGGCCACAATGGGGGGGGGGGGGGGGGGGGGGGGTGTTCAAACTTTTACATAGGAATATATAGGGAAATATCTTTAAAAATCGTTTGCCTAGAAAAGTCAGTTCAGATAGTGTAGATTAAAATTTGTCAAAATCATAATCTTCAGGACTAGGGTTGGGCCACATGGGGGGGATTCGATTCCAATTTTACAAAGGAAAACATTTAAATTATTCACAAAAACAGAAATGTTATTAAATATGGTTTTACTTATCTGCAAGCATTTTGAATTATGGTTGATTCTTTAAAATTGTTTAGACTCTGGCCCCTGGACAATTCTTTGGCCTCACAAGGGGTTCAAAGTTTGATGTTGGTTTATAATCCATATAGTTAATATTATTTTTTTTTTCCACAAATTTTGTGCACGCGATTTCTGGAAAACTATTCGACCGATTTTAATCATTTTCCACAGGTGATGGGACTTGAGGTGAACTTAATACATTTTTGATATTTTTCCTGTTGTCATGCACTTGTGGTACCGATTTATCGGCCATTTTGTACATTTTTACGACCTATTTTGTGCATAGCTGATCTCAGAAACTGTCAGAGATATATCTATGAAATTTTCAGGTAGACTATAGTTTGAAGTTGTGCCCTATTGTTTTATGTCAGTGGCGCCATTTCTTGGAGCTCGCCTAGGCACAAAAATTGGGTACGAATTTTGAATCAAAATTTTCATACATTTTGGTCTGTATCTTTTTATCAGTTGATATTTTGTTAAGACATATATAACAAAAGTGGTAGAGTATCAAATGTTCTTTATAACGAAATCAAGAAAAAGGGGCTGGCCTCTTTAATTAGGGGATAAATGACTCATAAAGTCTACTACAAATAACTTTAAAATGATAAAGGTTTTGTAATGCATTATAAATGCAAAGTTGTTGATCCTAACAATATCTGTTTGAAAAAATCATTGCCACACCCATTTATTACGTAATAAGGAATTTTTTATACATTATCTGAAAGAGGGGGGGGGGGGGGAATTCTGAAATTCTATCGATTATTCATGGTATCATTTAAAAAGAAATCGCACGAAAGACCTACCTGTTACTTGTAATGAGATCGTATCTAGTTATGTCTATCATTGCTCAGGTGAGCGATGTGGCCCATGGGCCTTTTGTTTTCTTCTTTACAGTCTATGTCACATGTTTATTAAAAATTAATTAAATATGTGCAAAACGTGTGAATAATAGTTAATAAACAGGATGGTGTTTTTACATAAACACACAATATATTGTCATTGAATATGCTCATCAAAGTTTGACATCAGAGATGATAGTAAACAAAAATTAAAACAAAAACAAGAAGACAAAATCTAAGGACATGTATTCAATAAGAAATCGTGTCCTAAATTGGCTACATTAAGATAGCTCAGAATTGTCACTGGTGTGTTTGTTAACTTATAGGCTCTTCTGATAATATGTGACCAGCTCTAACAAGCAATATATCTGTTGCAGGACATACATGTCTGTTATAACAAGGCTATTAAACACAAGAGAAGATCCACTGTCAAGTCTGCCAAATCAGGTTAGCAAATGAAAACAAAAGATTTTATTAGGCTGACTATTAGGTAATCAAGACAAGATAAATACATGTAATTTTATTTTGTCAACAAGTGCACAAATATATCAATGAGAAAGAAAAATTATAAAATTTAATTCAGAATCTCTCTTGATATTTCAGAGCCAGAATGGATAGAGGTAGTGACGGAGCTCCTGCTGAGTATGATGTCCCAGGGCTCCAACTTTGCCAGACTTGCTGCCAAGACAACCTTCAGCTGTCTGACGGACCATGTCACACCCGACTCACTGGGACTGATCACTGATGTAAGGACAATATCCTGATGATTTTATAACAACGATAGTACTACAAATTATAGAGTTCTTGTAGATATTCATGTCTTTATTTGTTATTGTCAGGTGCTTAAGTTGGAGAAAGGAGATGAGAATGAACTAATCAGCTTTGAGGATGAAGATGAGAGTGAGTGGAGATGAATGACGATTTTTATGATGAAATACAGAGTGATATATTATTTTGTATAAACAATTGTTATTGCCATGTAGCATATCGGATCATTAATCAGAAAAGTCGTAAAAGGTGAAAAGATTTTAGAATAATTTTTTGGGCACTTTTTGTTACAAGATACCGGTATGATTGAAAATACCTCAGATATGGAAGTTGGAGATGAAGAAAATGGGCTCTCAGAAGAAGAGAAAGATGTTGAAGAAGAGAAAAGTGAAGAAGAGTCTGGGGATGAAGATGAGTCTGATGAAGAGGAAGAAGAAGAGGAGGAAGGAGAGGTGGATGAGGAATTCAGGAATGCTGTCAAGTCTGCTCTGGGGGATGCAGTGGATAAATCAGATAGTGAGGAAGAGGTGAGTTGATCTGTTTTGGAGGATCCACTACTGTAGACACTGTAGATGTAGGGTTGATTATATCAAAGAAACAATCATCAAACTTCAATCTTTAATGGTATCATCTATAATGTATTTGCAAATGTTTGAAATTTCATGAAAGTTACATAAATAGAATATGAATAATAAGAATTTGTGGAACTTTTTCTATTTGCTGGTTTATGCATGTATATGCCAGTACCTTGAGTAATTCCCCATATGAATCAATTATATTTGTAGTCTGAACCAGACTTAGATGATGACGATATGTTTAAATTTGATGAAGCCTTGGTACAAGTATTCAAGAACATGAGAAAGACAAAGGAGGCTGAGGCCAAAGAAAACAAGAAGCAGCTTCTGGCCTTTAAATCCAGGTGAGAGTGAAGCGATTGCAGCATTGACTTTTCTCTGTCAAATCTGTACATCTGATTGATACATCTACAGGAGTAGACAAGTACCGGGTACGTGGATGTGTGTTTGTATATGTAATTACATGTAATTGCAATGTACTAATTAAATAAATATTTCTTTCAGAGTACTGGATTTAGTTGAAATCTTGGTTAAAAGTCAACCTCCTGCAGATCTGACACTGGTATATATATTACTGTGTTTAAAAGGCATTTATGGCATTACAAATGAATTATGATTGAATTTGTTCTAATGTTGCTATATGTATACATTACAGGATCTGATATTTCCTCTACTGGAGCTGGTGGCCAGTACAGAGAAGCTCAAAGAGGGACCAGAACTGGACCTGGGAAAGAGGGCAGGCAACATGTTCCGAATGTTATACAAGAAGGCAAAGGTGTGTACAAGCCCTAGTACTCTACAAAAAGGGAGAGTGTTGAGGGAATTTACTTTCAAGAAGAGAAACAATAAATACTGCACATATTTTTGTTTGTTCCCATTATGTACACATTTGGAAATAAAACTATATTAGAGTAAATGTGTGCAAAGCAATGTATTTTATAGTTTTCTTAAAATGCAGTCATTGACTAATGTTGATACATTGTATCAACAAATTTAATGTATAAAAATGTAACAAAGATCAAGGGTATATCTTTGCACAGCTGTATCTATATTCATTCCTTGTGTTTGTAGATACATGGCAATGTGGCTGTATCTCGGGATCGTTACCTGCAAGCCCTGACCAACGCTATACAGTTCTCAACAAAAGGTAAACACCATGTCTTTGAAATAATCCTCATTTAATTCCTCAGAGTTACAAATCTGCTTGAAGTAATAAATGTGAAGTAATGATTGATTTGAAATAAGATGTGATATGATATAAGAAATGTGTTTTTAAAGCAACATATATTATTTTGATTTCAGTAACAACCAAACAAATAGTAAATGATGTCTCTGATGCCTGTCTACTTGTGGTAAGATCATTACCATAGATATTGTTGTTTAAAATGTTGATCATATGTAACCCAAAAATAATGATTTCATATTTTTGATTGCTAATGCTTTAGGTTAAACTAGAAGTACACTTTAGGTTAAACAAGAAGTACAGATGTATGCATTTTTTGAACATCAAACTGTGAATTTTTAGCTTTTTGTAACATAGATACAAGTATTTTATTTTCTTCTTTAGATCAGATTGTTAATGAACTTAGATCTAGGAAGTCTTGGGCCCTCCCCAATGAAAACCAGATCAGGAAAGGCTCAGAAAGAAAAGAAGGTTGAGATGGAAAGAGTAAGTATCGTGTATTTTTTTTGACTCAATTATTTTGTTATTGCAAAATAAATCTTGTGCAAATCAAAACAGATTTACATGTACTTCATTTTTGCGAACTTTGCAGCAGTCTGCATGCAAAAAACAAAATCCTGAATAAACAGAATAATGTATTGATTTATGTCTCTTTGTCAGGACCAAGATTCAGTTCATCAGTTGGTCATTGATTCAGTTCAGTCAAATCTGAAGGATTTTCTTCAGAAAAAGTAAGCATTTTAGTCTCAATCTGACAGTACATGGGTGACAGAATAATGTTTTTTTAGAAAAAAGATAATGAATTGGTTTTATATTCCAAGAAAACTTTAGTTACATGTAAATGTAAGAAATAGCAACTTTGCTCTTCTCTCATTTAAAGATGATGGATTTACGTATACAATGTAATGGGTATTCATTGTTTTTTATTTTGTAGAAAACAGAAACTTCACACAGAATTCTTCTACAATATGTTTAGCAAGTTTCCTGTAAGTTTCAGATTTCAACTTCTAATCATTGAATATACTTATATATTTTTGGACTAAGTTGGTTTTCCATCAAGCTTGTAATGTAATGTATTGTTTGCAGTTCCCTAATTACTGTAAAATATTTACATTTTCAGCTGTCTTTGTCTGTGATAACATTAAGAATCAATTTTGAAGCCTATAGCCCAATAATTTCATAAAAGATGAGCGACACAAAATGTGCGTTTCTTATAGCATAACCGAAAAATGGTATTGGCTGCGCCATGTAGTAATACATAGTATATGCTGCATGAAAAAATAGTGCTTTTAAATTTGGTTTTTAAAGTGTAAAAATTGGAAATAATATAAATATAAGTAACAAGGAATCATTCTTTGAATATTATGAGGTGATAATTTCGGTCGGAGCGTGGTCAAATCTATCATAAAGCCCTTTGGGCTTTATTGGATTTGACCACGCCCCAACCAAAATTATCACCTCATAATACTCAAAGAATGATTCATTATTCCTTAAATAACTCTTAAAAACAAGTAATCATAAAAGTTTCATCATTTTGCCTTTATATAAACTGATATTGACAACTTGATGTGGAGCCATTGCTATCTCTAAGCTCTTTACAGGTCTTGTTTTGGCCAATCACAGAAACCCTACTGACCACTATACAGGATGATCAAGCCAAGGTCTTCATGAAGGTCAGCTCTTTTGTTTATTGCTTGGTTTATAGATGTATGTGTAGTTGATGTATTGGCATTTACATGAAGTAAGATTCTAGATGTGACAGATAAGTTTATATCAACTGTGGATATAAGCTAATTGTGGATGTAGTCAACATTAAGCTTATTACTGGGTAGTTGATGCCAATCTGACATATATTGTAGACAGTTGGTATCAAATCTAATAAGTGATTTGTTTGTTGTGGACCAAAACCTGTTGTTTTGTCTTAGAGTAAAATAATGCTCCGTCATGGGATAAAACGTCATGTGTAGACAGGGAATAACAATGTGGTGAACAGAGCATCCTTTTCGTTGCATTTCAATGTTTCTGGTCCTCAACAAAATAAATCGCATATTAGATTTCTTTGCCTTCTACAGACTTGATCAACCAATCAACAAATAAGTGTATGTAAAATTTCCAAGAAAATTTTTAGACTGGCATGTTGTTGTCTATATTTTGCTAATGGCAATCTACAGCAATATAGATGCAATCATGAGACACACTTTCTCCACTACAATACTCTGGTACTTTCTTTTGTTTGAGAAATATAGGCTTGATGAGAACCTGTCCATTGTTTTTTCAGACTCAGGCTTGTTATCTGTTGTCAGGGATGCTGAACAAGGATGTTGTATGTATCTCCATTGATGAGTTATGTTAAAGTTGTCATCTCTATAATGTTTCTCAAACTATCACTTCATCAGCAGAGTCTTAACACATGCATTTACATGTATGTTTAATTTGCGCTCATTTTATGTTCCAGGAAAAGAATATAGGAGAGGAAGCATGGAATGAATTTTCCCTTTCCCTGATAGCTGGCATTTCAAGGGTATGAAGTGTTAATGGAGATTCCTGATGAATATGCATAAGTTGCATCTACATTTAGGATATCAATCAATAATAGTATATATTATCTATTACAGATATTGCGAGGTATTACAAAGGAAGCTTTTCCCACCAAACTGATACATGATGTTTGTGTCACAATGAGGAAGTACCTGTTCAGCTCCCAGAAACCTCTGGTGTGTGTAAGCCCTTGATCCAATTCTACGGACAGTTAATTGTTTAAGCCCAAGAATTGCTGTTGTTTTCTGTTCATTGAAATTCAAACTTCATTTCAGTAAAAAATTAACATTTGAACATACATTTATCTTTAATTTGACTGGAAGAAAAATAGCTTTGTTATTGAGTTCATACATTATTTCAGCTATTGTACAAATTCAAATAAGTTTGACTGCCATTTACTCATTGTTTGCTCCTGACTTTGCAGGAAATATCGTCGGAGATCACTGAAAAGTTGGAGAGTCTGCGGGGTTCCTTCAACACTGACATCCGCAAGGAGTACAACATGGTCATGGGGAAACTTGGGAAGACAGCTAATGTGTAAGTGACATAAAAATTTCTCTCATTCAGTAGATTTTATGTTCAGTTGACATTGGTTTCACAACTTGCCAAGTAAAGCAGGGTTTAACTTAAATATAAGTAATTGAATTTCAAACTATGTTCAATTTTAAAGCTGCAAGGTCCGATTTTTTAGCTATTACAGTATCAAATAATTTTCCATACAAACCTATTATCTTAGAAAGTTATAGACTTTCGCCTATTTACACCAGCAGAATCAATTTCCTTTCAAAGTTAGAAATAGTCAAAGTAAATAAAAATAATTTCTTTATGGGCAGACAAAAAGCAAACCAAAATGCATCATGGGAATGTTTAGGAAAGGTTCGTTCTCCGAATGTTTGGGTTTATTGAACCCGGATGTTATGCACCAATTGTAAACAAACAAACTTCAGAAATGATAGTGAATAAAATGTACACAGGTTTATTTTTGACTACCTATATTTAGACTCTATTAAAAGCGACGTATGTCGGGGGCAAATTTTAATATGGGGCAAAATAACGCTATATCCTTTTTATGTCGTTTGTTAAAAAAATTTGTACATCATTTTTTCATTGAAATATGGCTTGATTGACTGGGAAAACTACTGCAATGTCTATTATTATACACAAACTGGTACTTAGCATAACAATAGTTTAAAAGCGTACACAAAATTTGATATATAATCGGACCAAGGAGCTTAAAGTAAAAGGGTTTTTTTTCTCACTGTTTCACTATTACATTTACATATTTGGTCCTTTAGGAATCAGAGTAAACAGGCAAAGAAAAGAAAAAATAAAGAAAAGGTAGCCACAAGTGCTCAGGCAACTGAAATCAAGAAAGCCAAGCAGAGTGAAATAGAAGACAGTGCTAGTCCTGTTGTCAAGAAAAAGACTAACAAGGGAAAGCAGATTGTGCATGAAACAGTGAAGCAGGGGTCCCAAACAGGGAACTCCAGCTTCGAGTCAGACCCAAATGCCAACTTAAGAAAGAAAAACTCTGGATCAAGCACCCCAGGGGGTGGTGGCAAGTCTAAGAAAAAGAAATTTAACAAGAAAAATGACTCCAGTAATGAATAAAGCTGTTAATTTTGAAATATGTGGAAAGTTTTACTTCTTTTTAAAAATGTACACACATACGGGATGAAAATTTGGCAACGTGCCAATTTAAATGAACGTTTATTGATATTGATATTCTTTGCATATTTACAAATATGGGTTCGTTTCTTCTATGTGAAATAGGATTCGATACGAAGGAATTGTTAATTGTTCAGGTATATCCAAATGACCAAAACCGATTCCGAGGCCTGGTGTGTATACTGGAAAAGACCGCGTTCTTCTACTTGGCATAAGTCTAAGGTTTTTTATGTTGGATTCGTACCCCAATATTAAACTGCTTTTCTGTGATTTTCGTATCTGGGTCAGTTTTTGTTTTTCCTGAATTATATTTTCTAAACGTTCACCAATATTTCTAATTTCTTTGTTTAGGATCTCCTTATGTTTGGCTTCCGCATTTTCTATCTTTGTCAACAAAGTTTTTGCACAGTACCTAATTTCCTGAATCCATTTTTCCTCTTGGTCTCGAATCACTTCACTAATCCTCTTGTATCTAGTCGGTATTATTTTAGACATATTGTCAAGTTGTGTCTTCGCGCTATTATATTCAAACAGTATGTATTTTTCAATGTTCTCCAAATCGTTCTCAATCTCTTTGATTTTAGATGGGAAGATACCGGACAATTCCGTCAACTCATGTTTCTGATGATATTTTGAAGAAATGCATTTGCTGCAAACCGCTTTTTTGCATTGCTTGCAAAATAGTTCGCAAGTAAACAACTGATGCCGCGCACAATTTATAACACTCGGCATTTGATTCCTGTACTGAAATCTCACGATATCATGTTTTGTCACTGTTTTTAAAGATGCATGCTTACCCGTGCATGATTTACACAGACTTTTCGTACAAGTGTTGCAGTACAGTTTTGGCTGTGGGTCGTCACATAAGTCACATCTTATCACGTCCTGAGCTCTGTCAGGTTCGCCAGTATCGTCCCAAGTATCCGCGGCCCAAGAAGCCATTAGCAGACAGTGGAGCAAGTGGTAGCTACTGGGTTCGGGACACTTGATCCAATTAATGTGAACTGGGAGACTTCAGTTCTGATCCTTTTGCATGTGCATCGATTGGCGTCAAACGAGTAGAACTTGTTTTTTTAAATCAAATATTTACATTTTCCAGTGTCTTTGTCTGTGATAACACTACGAATCGATTTTATACTATACAGCCCAATAACTTCAAATGACGCATTGTTTGGGGCGCAAGCGGGTTTGCATAATTAATATAATATTTAATCGTACAACTGCTGAAAATTATATAAATATAAGTAATAAGGAATCAATCTTTAAATATTATGAGGCGATAATTTCGGTCGGGGCGTGATCACCTCGTAATACTCAAAGAATGATTCCTTATTCCTTAAATGTATGTTAAATTATGGGGCGCCGTTTTCGTATTTTGGCATTTAAAAAAATACACTATAAAACTGAATTTCTGATAGAAAAAAAAATTACAAACTATTTGTAATTTCCCCTAATGCCATGTTGATATATGTCTACATGCTTGCCTCAGATGTGTCAAAATGATGTTATATTCACCATCATGGCATTGTCCATTAACATTCTGCATAAAATAGTATAGTCTGTTTCACTATTGATGCTATTTCTAGGCCAGGCGCGGATCGAAAATTAATTCTTAGGGGGGGGGGGGGGGGGGGGGGGTCGCTACTAAGCATGTTAATTGTTGCAACATAAAAAAAAGTTATATTTTCTATTGTCAAATTTATTTCTAGAACTCATTTTATCTACCAATTAATGAAGATAAAGTTTAAAATCAATACATGTCTAGATTTTATATTTGACTAGATGTACCTAGGTTATAGGAAACAGACTATAACCACGAGGCAAGATTTTTGGGTCAAATAAAACCACGTGGTCTAAATTTAAATGACAATAACATTCGCAGAGGTGTACAGTTTACGGACAGAAAACTATAGTTGACGACGTTAATCTATATTTCATATCTTTAAACCATAGTTAACACGTACGATCATCTATGTTTCAGAATTAAATGTAAACTATAGTTAACACTGAAAACAACTGTTTGCGATTGCAAAACTATAGTTTATCTGATAACAAGATTAGCTTTTTTAAAAGCTAAGAAAGCCAGCCAGTGGAATATAAATTTAAGGTTACAAGAGACTACACAATCTATAAAAATACAAGATATTAATAGTTTCCATGTCAATAATATGCGGGTGTACATATATTTTTATGACTGTATGTGAGGAGACAAGTGTGTAGCTAGCGGTGTACAAGTATACAATGCGACGATGCGATCACGATTGTGAAACTATGATGAACAATTCTTAACTATTGTTAACTAATGTAAATTATAGTTTACAGATGTGAATCTATATTTATCACCGAAATCTATTGTTAACGTTTACAGACAGATAAACATAGAATAGCATTCATAAACTATAGTTTAAATACGGTTTTACACCTGAAAACTATACGAATCATTATCGCAAATCTAACATGTATGTATACACTTCGGCCGATATAGCGATGCATTAAGTGATGACACTTTCGAATCGGTGTGTATTTCAATTGCGATTCGTAACAAAGATTCTAATTGGCGCATTTTTGTAGACCCGCCCATTTATCAAATGCATGTTGAAAACATGGATCTAACACGTGGAAACAAATGCCGGAGAAAGAAAACTTATAATAAAGTTGTGCTCGCAAGTTAAAAATTACAGAGATAATTGGAGAACAAACAGGGCGGTGTCTATGTACATGTGTAAATGATATTGGTAAAAAAAAAAACCAAAGGAAAGTTCTATAAAACCTAGGGCGCATATAGTTTATAGTCACAGGTTGTTCTGCGCTCGTCGAATAACGTTACTAAGTTTATTATGAAGAAATTCGCCAGAAACTGTTTAGTGAACAAATATAGTTTATGTTACCGTTCATAATGTACCATATTTGGAATATCACATGAGTTGAACAGACTGTAATAGTACTAGTGCTAATTTTTTCCTCTTAAATAGCTTGCTGCAAAATGTAGATCTACGGGAAAACGATTCGGGTCCGTAGGACACCGATAGAACATTCTATCTATATAGATTCGGGTTGACACGCCGTGAAATCCATTATACATTTAACAGGTTATATGTCTTCACTTATTTACTTCCAATAAATATGTACTGAAAATCTGTGAAACATCGCCATCAGCTCCGTAAAATGAAGACGTGTGGTTTGTTTATGTTAATGTAAAACTGTGTGTAAAATGGCGTCTCGGTCTCCACATGAAAATTTTATCCAAGGTCAGTTAAGCGTGTTTGAGAGAAAGCCAGCGAAAAGTAAAGCATCAACATCAATGGTAAATATTGTTTGAAGAATGTTGAGGTAAATTAATGTCCCTAAAGACAGAGTGAGTTACAAAATAAGGTTAATCACAGATCAGTCCAAAGTAGACAAGTTTTCGCCGTAAATTGAAAGTTTGGTGTGTGTTTGAAGACACATGCACACTTGTGATATTTAGTAAGTGTGCCATTGATCGATTGAAGTTCAATAAAATGCAATTTATGTAATAATTTATTGTCAATATCTGTTGTGAATTCTTTGGAATTATCTACAACAACAAAAATATTGATGCGTAAAAATGGTAGAATTTATCGATGTAGCACTATGCTGAAATGGGAATCCTGTTTAAAATACATGTATCTATGGACAACAGTGTGTTTTTTGTGTACACCATAAAAAACCAAAAGCGATTATTGTGAGAACACTTGGTCAACTATTGCAGTGATTTTATTTTAGATTTTGCAGTCTTGGTACAAAGTTAAACGTCACAACTGGTAGTTGGTGAATAAATTATCAATACCGCGTAAGAGTGGGCGGGTACCAAATCGGCCAATTAAAACGCTTCTTTTATAAACTGCAACCCGTGATTCGACCTGTTTAAATGTTACATCAAATAGTGTCATCACTCAACGCATCACTTCATCGGCCGAAGTGTATACATACATGCTAGATTTGCGATAACTATACTATGTTTAGCTCATTTTTGTGTTCAATAGTTTTGGCTTCAAATATTTATTTCCCAACTGCCCCTTCTTTAATACTGTGTTTTAGGTGTCTGCCTTTCTCCTCTCATGTATGTATACATCAAACTTTTAGGTATGGTCCTTCCACTCTCGTTTTACTCTGTAGGCCACCACGTTTATGTGGTATCACTACACCACTGTAAGCACTATCTAAGCAACGGCTACCAGTCATAACGAAGGGATACTGCTTATTTATATTTCCCGCTCACCATTCGGATAATAGCAATAGGGCATTTCATTATATACATGCATGTAACCCATGCGGTAGATATAACACCAGTGAGGGGTCATATAATTGATTTTATATATATATATATATATATATATATATATATATATATATATATATATATATATATATATATATATATGAAAAACCTGAAACATACAGCATTGACTCATTTGACAATTATCTCAGAAAACGGTACAATTTTTAAGATATAGGTTATTTAATATATAACATGGAACTATTAATTTATAAACAAGAAAATCATAGAATATATTTATATAAATAAGTACTGAATTACACAATAATTACCAGACATCGACAGCTATCTTAATATAGGTCTATCCCCTCACAAGGTAAGACGAAGTGTGCGCGGGCCAGGTAAATTAGGAGGGAAATTTGGTTAGTAGTTACTGTAGTTAAATTTAAAATGTTGTCAAACAGGTCAAACTGGTAGTCGAATGGTCAAGTAAAAATAAACAATTACACGTGGACAATCTCACCTGGAGATGTAAATAAAACACACACACACATGCACACAGAAACTATTACGTTTACAAATAAACAAACATTTTAATATTAATTACTTACACTGGTTACATACAATAACAAAAATCAGGGCATTTTATCTTCATGAACATGAATCCCCACAGGATTGTTTTTTCTCACATATATGAATTAACAAATATCTTAATAAACTATTATATTAAAAGGGATACTCAACGAGTTTGTTTATGAACATCTACAGCTATGTTTGACACATTCTAAAATCAAATAATGGATTTTACAAATATATACGAAAAAAAATAATACTTTCAATGTTAAGTGCGACAAATCCATTAATACTACGTGTATTAAAAAAAATCCATCGAATAATCAGATTTTGTTTTTACACAATTTGATAGCGGAAAAAACCTTGTATATTTTTATATCGACAATACTGTTTAGTTCACCGAGACGAAGTCGGGGGGAGCTTATGCTATACCCCCGGCGTCGGCGTCGGCGTCCGGACCTGGTTAAAGTTTTTGGTGCAGGTCCTGTATCTAAGTTATAACTTGTCCTATCTTCACCAAACTTACATGGATGATGTATCTGGATCTACTAATGAACTTGAAAGACTTGGATGCTGAATCTGGGCCATAAAATTTAGATGCTAAAGGAGGTTAGGTTTTTGGAGCTGGTTAAAGTTTTTGGAGCAGGTGCCCTCTGATGATTATATCTTAGTTATTTTTGGTCCTAACTTCACCAAACTTGCATGGATGGTGTGTCTGATGATACTGATGCACTTGACAGACTTGAATGCTGAATCTGAGCCATAGGTTTCGGATGCTGGTGGAGGTTAAGGTTTTTGGAGCTGGTTAAAGTTTTTGGAGCAGGTGCCCTCTGATGATTATATCTAATTTATTACTGGTCCTAACTTCACCAAACTTGCATGGATGGTGCGTCTTATGATACTGATGCACCTGACAGACTTGATTGTTGAATCAGAGCCATAGGTTTCGGATGCTGGATGAGGTTATGGTTTTAAAGCAGGTGGCCTTTGATAGATCTTATAATCTTAGTTATTATTGGTCCATTCTTTATCAAAGAATACATGGTTCATCTTATGATTCTGATGCCCTCCACATTTGTGGATGCTGAACCAGAGCCATAGGTTTCAGAGGCTGGAGAAGGTTTAGTTTTTTGGTACAGGTCACATGTTGAATAGATAAGTGTACTATTTCAAACTTGTATGGTTGATTTAGCTATATCAATGAATCGCAGAGGTAGCTTCCGATACAGAGCTTGATCTCCATTATCAAGGATGCTAAAAAGACCTCCTACCTCACTCAAACTTGCTTGATAGATGGGTTTGAAGTTCAATGATATAACATGATTCCTATGATATAGTATTTTATGATACAATATCAAATCATATGATATTATATTGTAAAAAAAATATGAAATTGCATCAATCTTTCTTGTATATCATGAACTGATATTGTATCATATGATATTGTATCATATGATATTGTGTATATGATGATACAATATTGTATAATATGATAATGTATTATATAAATGTATTATTGTGTCACATGATATTGTAATATGTAATATTGTATAATATGATATGATATTGTATTATATAATATATTATTGTATCACAAGATATTGTATCATATAATATTTTAATATATAATATGGTATCATATTATATGATATTGTATAATATGATAAAGTATTGAATGATATGATACAATATTATATCATATGATACAATATTATATCATATGATATTATATTGTTTATAAATTATTTTGTGTAATATATTATGATATGATATTGTATCATATGCAATTTTTATATATAATATTGTGTATATTATGATACAATATTGTATATATATGATATTGTATTATAAAATATAGTATTGTGTCTCATGCTATTGTATCTTATGATATTGTAATATATAAAAATATTTTTGTATCATATGATATTGTATACTATGATACTGTTTTGAATAATATATTATTGTATCATATGATATTATATCATATGATATGATACAATGTTGTTTCATATTATATTGTGTCATATCATACAATATCTTAATTTATAAAACATTACCATAATATATCATACAATATGATATCATATGTTACAATATTATGATGTATTATGTGTTATGATATGGTATTATATGGATCTATATTTTATAATATATTATGTTATTATATTGTATTATGTGATCAAATACAATAATGTATAACACAATACAATATCGAATCATATTATATGATACAATATCACATCTTGATACAATGTCATATTATGTTACAATATCATATTGTATCATTATATATTACAGTATAATATTGTATCATATTATATTTCATATGAGTCGGACACAATATTGTATAGTATCATGGGATTCAATATCATATTTCATAGTAGTCTATTGATAAATATTGTATCTTACAATACTGTTTGAAACTAACTTATGATTTTCAAACAATTTCTTAACATATGATATACGATATTATGTCAAACCACACCACAGTATCTATGAATGTCGAAGATCATTAACTCTGATTTTCATATAATATGATAAAGGTGGTCTCATAAAGGTGATAACTCGTCTCGGTGAGCTTTGTAAGCTGTGATTATCTATGTTTCTGATGTATAAAGATTGACTATTTGATAAAAACAAGAGACCCATGGGCCACATCGCTCACCTGAACAACATATGCTATTTCTATTTTAAACTTCGAACCCCTTTCTGGGGCCCCAGTATTAGGCCGTGATTTATGGTTGGCTTTAACAATTTAGAATGTTCACAATTTGAGGATGCTTGCATAGTAATCTCACAAACTATAGCATTGTAGTTCTCGAGAAAAAGATTTTTAAATATTTTCCCTCTATATTTCTATGTTAAACTTTGATCCCCTTCTGGGGCCCCAGTATTAGATCAAGGGTCACGGCTTTTATGATTTAGAATCTACACTATTTTAGGATGCCTACGTAGTAATGTGACAAAGTGAAGCATTGTAGTTCTCGAGAAGAAGATTTTTAAACATTTTCCATATAAACTTCTACGTTAAACTTTGAACCCGTCTTGGGTCCCAAGTACTAGTCCAGAGGTCCCTATTTTTTAAAATTGAATCTACATTATCATATGTTGCATGCATGGTAATCTTACAAATGTTAGCATTGTAGTTCTCGAGAAGAAGATTTTTAAACATTTTTCCTATGTATTTCTATATTAAACTTTGAACCTTGCCTTGGGCCCCCGTTTTGGTCCGGGGATCACGATATTTACTATTAAGAATCTTCACTATATATACAAGCATTTATGTAAATACATGTATTGGCATTTCTGGTGCAGTGGTTCTTGAGATGAAGATTTTTAAAAATGCACTCCCTTTCTTATAATTTCGAGGTTTTCTCTGCTTTGAATACTAACTGGCCTTTCATTTCTGCAATTTATATTCACCTTCCCATAAGGATGCTTTGTGCCAAATTTGGTTGAAATTGGTCTAGTGGTTTTAGAGAAGAAGTTCAAAATGTGAAAAGTTTACAGACGGACGGACAGACAGACGACGGACAAAATGTGATCAGAAAAGCTCACGAGCTTTCAGCTCAGGTGATCTAAAAAATATCTCAAAAATACTCAAACGGCACCCCTTATCAAATTGTGTACGTACAAGTGGAACTATGGGCTTTGAATAAACATTAATCATACAAAATAATCTGCATGTATATTTTTTAATAACTGGGATATTTAAATTTCATTTAGTAAATATTTCAATGTGCAAAAGTAAGAGCTATTGTCGCCGTTATCAATGACAGAATAAAGCAATATATACGGATCCACCACATTTATGAGTATACAAAAAAGAGATTTTTTTTTAAAATGAACACAAGGACAAGGAGAGTTTTAGCGCTAAAGATGGCTTCAAATGATTACCTTAACTGGCACAAAACGACCTAATATTCCAACAGAGATCATGTGAATTATACACAAAATTGATTTTTCAGTAAGAACGCGTTGAAGAAAACGCAACTCTGCCCTAGCTTCGGTTGCATGCGGTCCCGTTGAATTTATTTTAAGATCTTGTTTTTATATCAAAGAGTTATTAATGGATGAGAGAGATGTAGAATATGAGATTTCATTTCCACTTGATATTAATAGAAAAGAAAGTGCTGAAAACCATGGTTATTAAATTTCATTTTAAGTAGAACTTGTTTGTACTGTTTCACCATTACATATGTGGCCTTGAGGGAACAGAATAAACAGGCCAAAAAAAGAGAATAATAAAGAAAAGGTAGCCCTGAGTGCCCGGGCAACTGAAAACAAGAAAGTCGAGCAGAGTGAAATAGAAGAAAGTGCTAGTACTGTTGTCAAGAAAAGAGATTAGCAAGGGAAAGCAGGCTGTGTATGAAGTGTCATACAGGAAACTCCAGCTCTGAGTCAGACCCAAACGCCAACTTGAAAAATAATACCTCGGTATGGATCAAGCACCCCATGGGGTAGTGACAAGTCTAAGAAAAGAAATTCGACAAGAAAAGGGTCCTACTGCTGAATAAGAATTTTATTTGAAACTAGCGGATTTCTGCCTTTTTTTAAAGGGTTTGGTTGAAAATTATATCTTCTGACAAAGATAAAACAAGATTTTACAGCCAGGATTTAATTATTCACTTTCAAAGGGAAAATAGCTTTTCACTGAAGAAGATTACATGCAATTTGTCCCTAAACATTTACATGTAATGGATAATATCTAACAAGCTCACAATAATCCATTTAACTGGTGTAGGTACCTTAGGGAATTCTTAAATACTAATATACTTTTTTATCTGATTAACGATATAACGCTGACAAATCCGTTTCCCCTTCTTAGAACATTTGATAAGAAGACATAATTTTGTTTTCGATTGCAGTCAGTTGGCCGAAGTCATTGAGGGACCCTGGTATATATTTAGGATAAGAAAGCATTCTTCTACTTGGTACCAGTCTTAAAGTTTCTATTTTGGACTGATAACCAAGAATTAAATTGCTGTTCTGTGATTTTCGTAGCTCGGTGAGCGTTTGATTTTCAAGAATTGATTTTTCTAAACATTTGTCAAATTTATGTATCTCCTCTTCAAATATCTTTGTGTGTTCAGCTTCTATTTGATCTACCTTGGATAACAATTTTTCAGCATCGTTTTTAGTTGTCTGAATCCGTTTTTCTTCTTGGTGTTGAATCTCTTTCCTAATATTTTTGTATTTATCCGGTACCATTTTGGACATATTGATAAGTTGAGTCTTGATAGCCTTGTATTCAGCCACTACATACTTTTCAAGGTTCTCCAAATCCTTAACAATTTCTTTAACCTTCGAATGAAAGACACTGGACAATTCCGTCATTGCGTGTTTTCGATGGCATCTGGAAGAAATGCATTTGCTGCAAGCCGCAGTTTTGCACTGCTTGCAAAATAGTTCACAGTTGAAATATTGATGCTGCACACAATTGATAACATTTGGCATATGTTTTTTACTCTCAAGTTGCACAATATCGTGTTTAGCCAAAGGATTTGAATATACGTGTTCTCCCGTGCATTTTTTACATATCACCTTTGCGCAAGTGTTGCAATACAAGTAGTGAAAGAGCAAGCCCGGATATCCGCATTCACATATTTCACATCCATCAAAATGGTTAGGATCTGAAAATGCCATTGGCAAATTTTAAAGTTTAGCGCAGCTACTGAAATTCCAGAATGCTGAACTCCTTCCAATAACGATTTGGAATAAGTGAAATTGAATTGTTTTTCGATTTAAAACCGATTGCTATACAAGTACATATACATGTATTCTGAACAACTATTCTTCACCTGCTTGATTTAAATGGAACTGCGTGAATCATATATTAAAAATGAATTCTATCATAGAAACTGGATAATTTAATTCCTCTTCCATGGCCTGAATATATAATATTAAAGCGCATATGAAAAGAATCGCTAAAGAATCTTTAACTGGTATGATGTATTCGATGCATATGGTACCAACGAAACGTTTTAAATCAAGTGTGGTATTGAACTATCGCATTATTTTTTGATTTATGAATTGGCAATGTCGTTGCGGTTGGTTCGTATGGAATCACATTTGGACGATTGAGCACTACATTTCTGCTGCGAATATTTAAACAATGAAATAATCGAAAACTTTAATTTTCACTTGACATTTACATGTATCACCTATTCAAATTTTCTTTTGACATTTACATGTATCACATATTCAAATCGTGAGACGACCGGACATGTTTTCCTTTGAAGTCTATCGTGCAATAACTACAATACAAAACATTTTTGGTGGGCGTTAATTTAATTGTATGCAAATGCAAATGAGGAAAAACTGTACTGTGTTTAGAAGATTGTGTACGATGTACTATGGTATATCTTAAGCGAAAATGGAATCCTTTTAAAAAGTCCACTCAAACGAACTGACGATTTCAAAACCTATATGTATAGTTACTAATGAACAGTGAAAATTTAGAGAAGTGAGACCTTGTCTTAGTGGGTGAACACTCCCCTTCAGCGATCAGGTTTTTAGCTCACCTGAGCTAAAATCCCAAGTGAGCTTTTCCAATCACTTTTTGTCCAACGTCCGTCCGTCTGTCTGTCCGTTAACTTTTTATATTTTCGACTTCTTCTTCAGAACCACTGCATGGGCCAATTTCAACCAAACTTGGCACAAAGCATCCTTAGGTAAAGAGGATTAAAATTTGTGTAAATGAAGGGCTACGCCCTCTTTCAAGGGGAGATAATTAAAAATCATTTAAAATTTGTTGGTATTTTCCAAAAATTTCTTCTCAAAAATCATTTGGCCAGAAAAGCTGAAACTTGTTTGGAAGCATCCTCAGGTAGTGTAGATTCAAGTTTGTTCAAATCATGATCCCCAGGCGTAGGGTGAGGTCACAATGGGGGTAGAATTTTCAAATAGGAATATATATAGAGTAAATCTTTAAAAATCTTCTTTTCTGAAACTGATTAGCCAGAAAAGCTGTACCGTGTGGAAGCATCCTCAGGTAGTGTAGATTCAAATTTGTTCAAATCATGATCCCCGGGAGTAGGTTAGGGCCACAATGGGGTTCTAATTTTTACATAGGAATACATTTAGTAAATCTTTAAAAATCTTCTTTTCTGAAACTGATTAGCCAGAAAAGCTTGTGTGGAAGCATCCTCAGGTAGTGTAGATTCAAGTTTGTTCAAATCATGATCCCCGGGAGTAGGGTGGGGCCACAATGGGGTTCTAATTTTTACATAGGAATATATTTAGTAAATCTTTAAAAATCTTCTTTTCTGAAACTGATTAGCCAGAAAAGCTGTAACTTGTGTGGAAGCATCCTCAGGTAGTGTAGATTCAAGTTTGTTCAAATCATGATCCCCGGGGGGTAGGGTGGGGCCACAATTGGGGGTGGAGTCGATTTTTAACATAGGAATATATAAGGAAAAATCTTTTAAAATTTTCTTCTCAGAAACTGATCGGCCAGAAAAGCTATTTCTCGTGTGGAAGCATCCTCAGGTAAGGTAGACTCAAGTTTGTTCAAATCATGATCCACATGATGGCGCCAACAATGGAGGGGGGGGGGGGGTAATCTTTACATCGGAATATATATGGAGAGAAAAATCTTTAAAAATCTTCTTCTTAGAAAGCGATCGGGCAGAAAATCTGTAACTTGTGTGGAAGGATCCTCTGGTAGGGAAGATTCAAGTGTGATCAAATCATGATCCCGGGGGTAGGGTGGGGCCACAATTAGGGGGGGGGGGTCAAATTTTTACATACGAATATATGTAACTTTAGTCATTTCAGATAGTGTAGTTTAAAATTTGTCCACATCATAACTTTCAGGAGTAGGGTTGGGCAACATGGGGGGGGGGGGGGTCCAATTTTACAATTAAATTACATGTATTCACAAAAATTCAAATGTTATTATAAATGGTTTTATTTATATGCAATCAATTTGACATATTGTTGATTCTTTAAAATTGTTTAGACTCTGGTCCCTGGACAATTCTTAGGCCTCATAGGCGGTTCAAAGTTTGATGTAGGTTTATAATTCATATATAAACAGTTGTTTAATTCATATATAAACAGTTGTTTAAGTCTGATCATCTTCTCGAGAAATGCAATGCTCAATATGTGATATGACTGTAAAATCATCCTGTAACAAAGAGTCTCAATGATAAACATAAGAATATGGAAGGTTTATTTTGTATATGGGATCTATTATACGACATTGTTAAGATATTTTGTATATGACTCTATAAAGCTGATTTTATTTTGTCTATTATTGCTCAGGTGAGCAATGTGGCCCATGGGCCTCTTGTTTTATTGACACCCCCACACCAAGCATGGTTTGACTCAATCTGGAAAACATAAAAACAAGACATATATATTTAATACAGTTACATGTATAATGGGAATGCTAAATTCCAGTAGTCTAACTTCTGATTGGCCATGTTATTTTAAAAATTGCCATTCTATAATATCCAAAGAGTGATTCCTTATTATTTATCTTTATATAATTTTCAGCAGTTGTACGATTAAATATTAGAATATTGACACATTTATTTTCATTTTATTCATTTTTTTTAATTATGTGAACCCCGTTTGCGCCCCAAGAATACGTCATTTGAATTTATTGGACATTACACAATCGATTCTTAAAACTATGTGGAGCTGAAGGCTCGTATTTATAGCATTATCAACGAAATAGCGGAAAGCGTTATCGCGCTGTGCTACTATACACATTACACATCGAACAGCCATTTCCTTATTGACGTTATCCATTTTCAAATGATTATCAAATAGTTACTAAGTATTATAAGAATGAAATTTAATGATATAATAACTATCTTTCAAAGTGAAAAAAAAAGTTCTTGTCATGTTCATCAAAGTTGGCAAGTTTTATTTTTCAGTTTTACCATCAATTTGACAGCCAAATAGGAATTCCTGTCTGTAGGAAGAATTCTTTTCCGTAACCATTTTGGTAACCAAGAAACTTTAGATTTATTTAGTCATTAGAAATAAAACTTACTACAAAATTGAATTCTAACGAGTATCATTATAAACTCAAATGTCCACACGACGTCAACAACACTATAATTCAGCAAAATACATATTGTACTCGATTAATTTACCAGTATCTCTACTTAAATAATCTGCAAATTTTCGTCTAATTGCCTGTCTTCAGCCACAGGTGCTGTTGATGTATGCTACACTAAAAAAAATCACAGTTAATTGACGGGACCCCCCCCCCCCCCCCCCCAATATTCACCCTCTACTTCCCGAGTTATTTTTTCATCTTTTATTTTCTTTATTATATGTTTATGTATGCTACGCTAAAAAGATAACAATTAACGCGAAATAAGCTATCTATGTATTAAAAATATGTACCTTTTTATACCAGTGGTTTATATACTTGTTATACATAGCTTATTTCGCGTTAATTGTTATCTTATTAGCGTAGCATACATCAACTTATAATTAAGAAAATAAATGATGAAAAAATAACTCGGGAATGTAGGGGGTGAATATTGGGGGGGGGGGGGGGGGGGGGTCCCGTCCCGAAGCACCTGTGTCTTCAGCTGTTGATAAAAATTACAAACTATGTTCACTTACAAGCAGTCACACTGACAGAAGGTTGCAATTCATCCGTTCAATAGACCGAAATGACTGGATCCACCACACTAAAAACTAAACCGGAAGTGTACAGGTGAATGTTTGGCATCATTACGAACAGGTAAATCCAGGTAAGTGGCACACAATATATTAATGAAAATCTGCAATTAAGGGCAAATGTCATTTAAAATCAAAACATAAGATAGAACAACCAAATCACGTTATGAAAAATTACTCTCTTTGAAATGAATAATTACACCTTGAAAAGCCAAAACAACAACATCAAAGCATACGGTGATAAATTTAATTTAATCATGTACACTGCGTGACATATTTTTATATGTTTTATGAATTATGAGTGGAATATCATTTCGATAGTCATATGCATTTGCAGGTATAGGTATGTTATGAGTGAGGGAAAGAGTAATCCCCCTTTACATAAAGGTTTTCCCTTTGCAGGAGGAGTCATAATGAATGCTAGCTTTCCCACTGGAGAGGGACATTTCATGTATCACAAAAGATAATTTCAATCAGACATTTCAATTGATTTTTGCACAATGTACAAGATTAGAAAGCTGAAAAGACTCCTCTCCACGTTTGGGATAGTAATATGTCTGTTCCTTCTTGTCCACATCAATTTGCCCTGGATGAAGGCATTCTTTGGATCAAATCCACGCTTGATTCTAAACAATGCCAACAGACAGTCGGCTGTAGTGAAAAAATTGATGGAGATAAAAAATGCTCAGGATGTCAATGCTGATGACCTGTTCAATCCACTGAAGGAAGTCATTGGGGTTCCTCTCCGCATGGAAGACATGTCTTATGAAGAGATCCAGAAAAGTGGATGGATCGACACACAGAAATATTCTCCAAATTCATTGTTAGACTTTGTGCCACCAGTTCCAAAATTTTCAGTTTATGATGTTGTATATCAACTTAAAACTGAAATTATGCAAAAATATTTAGCTTTAGACAAGAGAAAGTATGAAAATCACAGCATTGTGATTTTAACACCTGTGCATAATAGTGAAAATGATTTGGTTCAGTACATTCAGTTGATTAGAGAACTTGACTTTCCAAAACACAAGCTTTCAATTGTTTTTGGTGAAGATGGTAGTGAGGACCAAACTCTACAATTAGGAAAGGATTTATGTGCTGAACTTCGAAAAGAAGGATTCCGCAGAGCAGATATCTTCCATTTCAACATAACCGGTCAAATTACTGGTGATTGGAATGAGATTCATGACCAGGTGCAACAATATCAGCGCAGAAAGCATCTTGCCAGAGCTCGAAACCTGCTCCTTAAAGCAGGATTAAAAGATGAAGAATATGTGTTGTGGATTGATGCTGATGTGGGAGTCCTCCCTACGGATTTAATCCAACAGTTGATCTTCGCAGACAAAGATGTAGTCGCCCCATGTTGTCTTTATAAGAAAAGTGAATACACCAATGTCTATGATAAAAATACATGGAGAGAGACAGAATACTCTCTACAAGAGCAAAAGAAACTTAGCAAATTTCAACTGGTTTTAGAGGGTTATGGACCAACAATTAGACTTTATTTACCTCACTTGAGAGGGGAGGGCAGAGTGGTTCCTCTAGATGGGGTGGGGGGCTGTAGTTTACTAGTCAAAGCAAAGTGCCATAGGCAGGGACTTCACTTCCCTGAGGAAATTTTTCAGTATCATATAGAGACTGAGGGACTGGCCAAACTGGCCAAGAGCAAAGGGTTTGGGGTTTATGGAATGCCATTTGTTGAAGTTTACCATAAATAATGCAACATTTCAATATCTCTGGTTGTTGAGTCAACTTTTTTAGAAGAAAATTTGAATGCATCTATTCATATACATGTACAGTATATGCAAAGACAGTTTACACATTGTTGTTTATTTGTAAAAAAAAAAAATATTTTTATGAAGTCTTTTAGAACTAGTCTAGTTTTTATTGTCTTTTTACCATGTTTACATCGTTTATAAACAACGATTAATCAACATATCATTATTTACCCTGTTGGTGCATTGTATACATGTTTGTATATTATTTTCCTTAAAATACTTGAACATTCCAAGTGTTGTACATATTTTTGTTTTTGTTTTTATGAGAATAATTATTTATATCCTAAATTTTACAAATTTATGTCTTCCAAAAGTTTTCCCCATATCGAGTGAAATTCCAAAGAATATTCTTTTCAGATACCGCATTCAGTACATTTTGTATCTGTTCTATTGCAATTCAATTTGAAATTGACTTAATATTAGCAGAAAGTTAGAAGTGCTACATAATTAAAATTAGATCACTTGCAAAAAATTAGGTTCAAAATATCTGTACAGGTTTTAAGGTAAAGTTTGCAGTTACAGGGAGATAACTCAGATTTTCATTGTGACGTAACACTAACTACCCTTTATTTCAGATATGACGTCAAGATTTATATGACGTAATAATTGATTTCGTTTTTTTTTTTTATTTCGCAGATTTTTGTAGTTTACAATCAAAAAGTAAAAGGTCACAAGCATTTTATCAATTTCCACAAACACAAGTCTGCAACCTGTGATTTTAAATAGTGTTTTAGGAACACCAAATTAATGGTACACTTATGCTAGGATACTGATCCTGAAATCGGTGAACTTGGAAAGGTTTCAAACTAGATGTTTTTGTTTACATTATAGTACTCCAAAATTTCGACTTTTCTTGCATCATATTATGCAAGCAGCAAACCTTACGTTAAGTTTCACCTCGAGATATGACATTATACATGACTGTATTTACATCAATTTGTATGTTATTGTTTGAACAAAATAAATAGTCCATATTCTTTAATGAGACTATCTTGTTTTCTTCCAATGATGTTTGCAGAGACTAAAGTATAGCCAAACAAATTTTGATTCATCATAATGTATTCAGTGGTATTCAAATAAGAATCCTGCCCGCAGATACATCTGGTAAATGCATTCTTAATGAAATGTACAAATGACAATTGCCCAATAATCTTACAACAGCAGATTTAGGTATCGTTCTTGCTAGTACATGTACATGGTAACTCCAAATCGCGTATAAATTATCTTAACTCTCATAATTTACATATTTAGCTGTAATATCGAAGCCCTCTCTGATTTTTATTAATCCAAAATCTTTGGGAGAGTCCTAAATCAAGCCTGAATACCGGTATAGGAATATATGAAAAGTTGCGGGAGGGCTACATCATTGTAGCAGATAATCCAAAGTAGTTTATATTGAAGAATGGAATGAAAGCAGAACTGTACCATATCTGTCTCCACAGAAATTTTTATTTCATCATATAGTTAACAGGACTCATCTGAACAACAATCAAAATGTTCACAAAAAATAATTCCTATTTGTTACTATGGCAACAAGACAATGCAGACAAATCACATGATTTACAAGCATCACTGAAGGTACACTTGGTGTAAAATTATTGTAACAAAAGACATTATTTCTACAACTTAACATATAAAAAAAATACCATACAGCACATCATATAACAGACAGGTGTATTCATTCTTTAATCTGATCAGGTTCCTTACGTACATATGTAGCTTTAACATATATTTGCTTTTTTCCCCGTGAAAATGACTTGAATATATTCATTCCATTCACTGGTACCTTGAACATGGTTTTGGCAACAGAATAGAATTGCAATGTTATGATTGCACAATAATCCTTGAAATCGCAAACATAATTGAACTCCCAGCCTGGCTGTTGTGTTGTAAATTTTGTGAATTTGCTGCAATCGGTGATTCAAAACTGAGTATTTTTTAACACCTGAGAATTACCTATGAATGTTGATCTAAATGAGAAATTAACTCTTATTTTTTTTTGAAAAATGATTTGTGTGACCCAAGACAATACATTTGTTTTCTTTATGAAGGTAACAATCTTCACCTGTACTTTCGTTAAAGTTTAAAAGCTTAAACACAGAATATATCTATATTAGTTGCATGTTTTTTTTTCAGAATGGGGAAACAAAAACATTAGAAGCTTGGATTTCAATGTGTCAATAATATCTAATCAACAATACTGCTAAATTTCACATTACACCAAATTAACTGATGAAAAAGAAAACCAAAATAATAAATAGTCAGAATACACCAATATTACATTCCTGCTGTCAATAATTATGCAAACAATTAATGTAGTTACTTTTTGGCAAGCATTTACAATACAAGTAATTTAGCTACTTCAATAATCCCAGTTCTATGAACCTACAATAGTACACAAAACATTAATTATAATAAGCACTTTCAAAGAAATGCAAAACAATTAAGGAAATTCATACATGTACTGGTAATTGTTTTCATTCACAATTTTCCTACCCTTTAGATTGATTCAATAAATTATTACGTCCAGGGGAAATTTGAATTCCATAAGGACATCTTACATTAAACTAAACCCCAATATTCATTACAAAAATAAAGTTCTCTCCAACCAACACAGAACTGCAGAACTACAGACAAACAATAGTTAAAAGCAAGCTGGTCAAGCCTAATATCCTTACTCTTCAAATGGAATTCAACAAGAAATATTTGAATTTTTGTACATTTATACAAGTAATACAGGGGTAAATCACAACTGTAACATGATGAAATATCATCCAACATAATTTAATTACTACATGATCAGAAATTGTTTTCTTCAAACATGACAAATAGTCAACACATTTGCCCTCATAAACTACAATTACATTTCTAGTGAAAATCTTAAAATGATAAGAACATTAATTCAACTTCCTAATGGTGCATTAACAAGTACTGTGAGCATTGAAAAAACAAGTACACCCGTATCAAAAAAGAGAGGGGAACACAATATGAAGAAAGGAAAATAATTCAGAACTTCAGTAAATTATGTTAAATTCAATAAATAATCCAACCAGAATTCAAGAAATTGAAACATAACAAAAAATAGAATGTGCATGACAAAGAAAAGAGGAAAGTCTGATTAATTATCTACACAGGCTTGAACACAGAGAGAGGGGAAAATAAATCCAGGATGAAATGTGCCTGAGATACACATATACACGAGCAAATATACAGTGTCACAATCTGAACTTGCTTCTGATATATTGCACAAGACGAACACAGAATGGTTAAATCATAATAAAAAAATAGAGCGCACAACTAACATATGAAGAGAAGAGATCATAATATATAACATGAAATATAATCACACAATGAACAAAATAATAGTCAGGGGTATCTGAATCTTGGTGTACTTGTGCTTGCTCAAATAAATTCATCCAACAAAAAATCCTACTTAAAAGCAATAAACAAGAGGATACATGCATTTGAAGCATCAGACATTTTTTTTTCCAATGGATTCCAGAGTTAACTAAAAAAATATAAACTCAAGAGATATCTAATAAAACAGCACAAAGTCTTAAACAAATCATACTGAAAGACTTGCAATACTTTATATAACCATTAACTTTTCTACTAGATGTAATGTACATGTACATGTATCTAGCACAGCCATCTCCCAAAAAATTGGATATGAATTCCATTTAATACAAAACATATACATCCTGTACTGGTAAATGTATAAAGTATGTACATTGCCACAACTATTTCGATCCCAGAAAATCATTTGATTCCATCAAATTTAATAAAATCATAACAATGCCTATTTCCTTCTCATATCTAATAATATAACAACTACTTAATAGAGATTTGATGACAAAAATATAATGTAGATGACAACCGTTTGACAATTGCCCATGATGCAATACACAAGGCAAGCAAAATGTACAATAACAAATTACCCACAATGCAATATACAGAGCAAGCAAAATGTACAATAACAATCACAATAGGCTTTAAGTTTCAAAAATATTTGAAAGATTCTATACAAGTTTTATACTGTTTAGAGAATTCATTAATAATAATTTTAGTATGCAGTAAACCAATTCAGGAATGCACTAATTTATGATAATTATTAAGGTGACAAACTGCACCCATTGCTTTCAAGTTTTTGAAGCTTCCAAAAGTTAAAAAAAATTGTATTATAGTCGTATAAACAAATAAATAAAGTCTAATGATAAATTAAAATTTTTCTATGCAATCAGAAAGAAGAGATAATAACATGGGTTGTACTGACTACAATCTCACTCCCAGCAAGACAGTTCAGTTCTCAATGGTCTCCATTACTTTCTTTTTGCTGTCTTTTCGCTTGAAGCTCCCTGGGCGCTTGTTTCCGGGCAGGTTATTGGCAGAGCCGTGTCGCATACGGTTGCTGTTGGCGATACTCCCGTTTTTATCAGCGGTGTCCTTATCTGTTGGGGAGTGCATACTGCTCACACTAAGGCTAGACATGGAGCTGGAGAGATTCAGGTTGGAGGAGATCCCTAGGGAACTAGGATAGGGGTTCAGTATGTCAAGGTCGTCTCCTGGGAGACAGTTCTCAACCATCATGGCTTCCAGGCAGTTCACCAGCAGCTCGGCTGTATCGCTCTGCGCAGACTGTCAAAACCAAGAAAATGTGACTTATAGTTATTGATGGAAGCATATGATGATTAAGATGAACTTATTATTTTACAAACAACAATACACGTCATGATTATGATAAGACACTCAACAGTAAAAATGAAATCTTGGAAAAACTTGACGACCTCAACATGACAGATGCACATTTTGGATGAGTGTACGTCGCAGAGCTCCCAGAACAACAAACATTTTCATGCAGCCACTAGATTTGTGTGTGTTGTGTAAGTTATGATTGTTTGAAATCAGTCGATTAGATAGTGCATGACAGACAACAACAGTTCCGTGAAAGGTCCTTTGGAGGTTACTCTTTTTGTAAAACAGAACATCTTTTAATCAATTTCACATTAAGTGGACACATTTTGATGCACAGATAGTATTACATATTTTTCTTCATTACAAGTGAACAAAAAAGCTCATTTGAGTAAAGATTTACGAAAAACTGAAAAGAACAGTACACCAGTAGAAGAAAATAACTGAAAAACTGATAAAAAGCAAAATTAAAAATTTGAAATGAACTTAAGAAGTTGTGAGACACAGAAGATTACATGTAAACCACCACACTACATAAGAGATGGTACACAAAGTAGTCCCAGTGTGGCCATGCACTAGATCCAGCGTACCTTAAATGTTCCTGCGAACCTCCAAAGGCCTCCAAACCCAATACCTGAAATAAACAACAAACATGCTACTTGTGACCTTATTTGTTCCACCTTATTATTCCTCAGAGGCAAAAAAAAAAAATTCATCGAGGGAGTTTCAAATGCATGTATGATGCAACATGTAGTTTAATCCTAGTTTTCATGTGTATGCACCAAATTGACAATTTCTTTACTGTAAACAAATAGTTTAGTGCCAATACTTAGATTTCCTTAAGAAAATGTTTTCTCTATGATTAACTTGCCTTTACATGTTGTTGAATATACTGTGTAATTTATATCAGTACTTCAACGTTAACTGTTCAGCATCCAATATATATAGTGTAATTCATATCAGTACTTTGTTAACTGTTCAGTATCTGATATATACAGTGTAATTTTCATCAGTACTTCAGTAACTGTTCAGTATCCCATTTTTCGGTAGAAGTGGTCTCTTTTACGTGTAATTCTATTATGTTTAGGTAGGTTTTTATTTCATTACCTGTTTCACAATTGATGAAACCTGGGCTGTAAAAACTTTCACTGGGGTATGTTGCTGACGTGATCAACACAAGCTTATAGACATGTGTGTTGAATATTTCAAAATACCAAGTACCTGCCTAATCATACCATATTTTTTTTTCAAATCAGGAACATAATAATTCTGGTCACATGCACTATATCATCGTTGTTTGCCTAGCTCAATGACCTTTTTGTACTTGTTGCCTTGTACACTGCAATTTGACCTTTTTGTACTTACTCTGTAGGTAGGACAGCTGCTGTTGAGAAGGGTCTTCACAGGCAATCATGTTCTGTATTATGCTCTGAACAGCATTCAGAATGGCCTGGTCATGGCACAGAGAGAGGACATTGTTGATTTTAGCATCCAAAAGACTGTGTCTGTAGAACAGAACATAACTCAAAAAGGGGGTTTACATTCACAGACAGATAAGAAACTGCTTAAAATTTAATACATGAAGCAATTCATACATGCCAACTATCCCGATTTTAGCGGGATTCTCCCGATTTGAAGTCGTCAAAAATACAAATCCCGATATCCCGATTGGGATTGCTAAAATACCCAAAAATTCTGATTCTGAAAAAATCTGACCCGTTTTATGACAATAAGTCCCGATTTCCATCAAAAATTTTAAATCCTGCGCTGCTTGTCTATGCTAACCAATCAAAAAGCGGGATTATGACCGCCACTGATGTTTACCTGTATCATGTGTGTGGATATATCGGGATGTGTGAATTGGTGTAATTACCTGTATGCTACCTGTGTCGGGGTGTTTGTAAACCTAATGAGGAGCATGTTTTGATAATAACTAATCGGGAAATATCGGGATGGATAGCAAAATGCCACACTTTTTACACAAACTTCGACAAGTATGGGGGTAAACACCACAAGAGAAGAAAACGAAACTTTTGTCCCTATATCTCAGCAATTGGGAGGCAGATTCCCGATTTTCGGGATGGCTATCGGGATCCACACTGTGTGACAACCATGCATATTGCCGTGCATGCAATAGGTATGGTTAGCTTATATATAGTACAACTGAATATATTTATTGACAGTATGGTAGGAGGTCATAAAATCGACAGGGTCTTAATTTCGACAGTGTTCGGGGTTTTTTTGTTTTTTTTTTTTACATTTCGTTTGACGTACATTCTTTTGTATACACATGACACTAGGACAAATTGACAGCCAAAATATTATCTACAAGAAGAATACTAGATATATGTTAAAATTTATGAGTAACAATTTTTTTAAATATTATTTTTAAGGGATTTTAGGGTGGACCATGGTGGAATGAATGATGTTACAAAGCACACGAAAACAGCCACCCATCAAGCCAGCATCAAATCCCAGAAATCAACACCTGCTGCTACCAACTTATATAATATAAAACAAACAGTTGTGTGCATGCATATAGATCTTATTTTGTTAGAATTTAGTGCTTTTTGTGCTGCTATACCATACTATTTATTGTTTGTTGAGTTTTTAAAGATTGATATTAATATATGAAAATGTACTTTATTCTTGTTTTCATTTGAAAGAGGAAATTGATTGATAAACACATTAAGATAAATGATAAATAGACAAAGAAACAGATAGATGAATTTCTAAGAACACAATAGTTTATGCAAACCAATTACACGACAAAACACCATGAATTTTCCTTCTAGGAAAATCGTCGCACGTAAAATCCCCCATGGAGATTTTCAAAAGTTGGCATGTATGGAAGCAATTGTAGTTTTGTTAAGAAATTTGATGCATAATTACATGTAGGTACATCTTTTTCAGCAAATTTTCTAGAACATCTATTTTCTAAAATAATTTAGCCAAAATAAAAAAAACCGGTGTGTGATGTCTTTTATACACATTTTACATGTATAAAGGCCTTAAACATTTTATGTATCATACTTTATGATAGACTTCATACTTACATGACTGGGAACACTTTAGGGAAAACAACAGAGGCTTCAGCCAAGTATTCATACAAAATTCTAGCCTCATTCTCATCGGTTGTGTTACGAACCAGAGTGGCCTACAATTCAAACATGATACATATCATTTAAATGACTACCCAACAGCTTCTTAACAAACAATAAGAGAAGAGTGGCATTACTGCATGCAGAAAGGAGAGAGAAAGAGAATCAGAAAACACAGATGAGCATACCAGCACTGTGAGGACCAGCACTTGAGTTGGGTAGTCAGTCAGCACCTCTGGATCCAACAACACATTGTTTTCATTAGAGACAGACACCCTCCCACTGCGAGACTGTGACATCACTGGCTTTGTCCCGTCCTTCTTAGAACCTGGGGTAGGCATTGAGTTACTTCTGTTTTGAAATGGTGGGCGAGGATTGGGGTCATCCAGACTTTTCCATACCTTGGAACTGTTTCCAGATTGCTGTTATTGAAAAATATATTTTTCACAAGAATGCTTGGATAACACATTTATAAAACTAATCAAAACTACTTTTCAATATTCAAATACCAAGACAACTCTCAACTTCAAAGTCAACATCACAACAACATTTGAAAGTGGTGAGTACCAAATTTAATTTTAATGAAACTTGATAAGTTATTTCAAAATCATTAATATTTTCAAGTGTACTGCATACATCCTACTTTTGAAACCACAAGAAACTCAGGATTGCTGACCTGAGGTTGATTTGTGTGTGGGGCTCCTTTCTGGAGTCGTGCTGCATTGGTTGGCCCTAGGTCTAGAACCTCCCAGCTCTTCTGTCGCCGAGTCATGGGTGTGGCCACAGGGGGCGGGGTCATGGAGGAGGGAGTCTGGATGTCTGGTGTGACCATCACTTGAGACTGTAAGGGGGGCACGGGGATCATAGGTCCAGTGGTAGAGGAAGAGGAGGAGGAGGAGAAGGCACCTGTCAATCAACAACAACAAAAAAACTTGACCACAGAATATTTTTCCTTTTCTTTCTGTCTCAAAAATCACATTGACTTTACAGTAAATTATGAATGCTTAAGACTGAATGAAAAGATCTGCCATTTCAGGGTTTGCAATAAATGAGAGTATAAGCTGTGCTCACCTGCTGCCATATCAGTGTTGAGGCTGTCACTAGAGGGTGACTCCTTCATCATGTACTGAGATGTCCGGTGTTTAAGGTGACAGCGACTTCTGACTTCCTCCGACACAGATACTAGAGCTAAATATTCAAAAAGGAACATAAAAATGCTAAAGAAAAGAAACAACATAAAATACTAGACAACACTGAGATGGTGACCATCTCAAAGGGGCCCGCTTAAATAATGGACAATAGGATGAAAAGAATTTCAGAATTTCACTTTGACCTTGACCTATATTTTAGAAATTTTCAAGCTGGCATAGAACTTCTAAATTCAATCTCATTACCCCTTACATACAGGCATTTTTATTTAATCTAAGCAAGATTAGGTCTAAAACTGATTATAAAGAGATCCGCTATGACCTTCACATTGACTTGGTTCAAGGTCACTGCACGCCATTAACCAAAAAGCTATGTTTAAGTAAAGTATTAGCCAAATAGGGCTAAATGGAAGGTATATATATGCTCTTAAATAGGGCTAAGTGAAAAGTATATATGCTCTGAACAAACGATTTTTGCGTGGTCTGATATGACCTTGATTCTTGACCTACAAACTTCATTCAAGATCACTGCACATCCTTTGATCACAGACAGTCTGTAAGTAAAGTATAAGCCATATTGGACCAAGGAGTGAGAAGAAATGCCCAGGACAAGGATTTTATATATAATTCTGCCATGACCTTAACCTTAGACCTAGAAACATGGTTCAAGGTCACTGCACACCCTTTACCCAAAAGCACTCTGTGGGTGAAGTATGAGCCAGATTGGGCCAAGGGGAGAGAAGATATACTCCAGACAAGCGATCACAGACGGACAGATGGATGGACAGACTGATCACTATAGGGCGCCCGCAGAGTGGGGCCCTAACAAAGGTGAACTACTAAAAGCAATAAGAAAGAACCAATTATCAAAGAATTATTTTATTCATTACCTGCAAGATACGGTACTGTTTGTGGGGTCACTTCGAATTTGTCCCTGAAAAAAAGTGAAGAGGTTCAAGTACATGTAAATATTTGCAATGTCAATTAATCAGGCATTAACGACATGTAAACTGAAAAATTGAATCAATGAAGTTTGACCTGTTGGTGGGTTTGACAGTAATGGATAACAGCTGGTTCAGAACACGAATGGTTCTAGATGTGGTTGTCTGTGCTGGGTGTCTAAAGCCTAAAACAGTAAAATTACATGTACTATTGAACAGGAAAATTGTATGAAGCTTTTTCAATTCTGTCAAACATAATTTTACTATTATGTTAATTCATTTCAAGATTTGTAAGTCTCCCACCTTTCAGTAGATGACCAACAAGAGCAAAGTTGAAGTTGGCCTTGAAGCTGAGTCCCATGGCGTGGTCCAGCTGTTTGAAGTGCCACTCCAATGGATCCCTAGTCTCCATCATGATCTTCTCTAGTGGCTGTATCAAAATGAACATATATGTACTTCTTATCAAATAAACAGATGTCTTATCAAAGAGTCTCAAAATGAAATACAGATAAGTCATTGAATAGAAAAAGTACATGCATTTGATTGACTTTACCCGTTTAAAATCGATCATAAAACAATTATAAGGAAACACAGCCTAAGTACCTCTCTATCAAACACAAAACTTTTTACAAAATCTTAGAACAAAACAGAAACGCCCCTCTGTGTACCTCTCTGTCAAACAGTCCCATGTTGTCCAGTGTGTGGAGGTTTTGTTCCAGCAGAGCTAGGCCGGCCGTGTACAGAGACTGCTCATCCAGCTGTAGCACGGATATAGCCACCCAGAACAGGAAACGGTGGATAGAGGAATCCTGGATAGACACAGGTACATGCACAATAACAAAGTGTATCCAGTAATTATCTTGGTTTTGGATATTGCATTTACAGAGTCTATGATGTAGGACTTAAACTTACTGATCTCAGTAATGGCTGTAACCTTGTTAGACACATGACAATAGCTTCAATCAGGGTCAGGTCATTAAAAGACTCCAGAGCCTGGACAACCAATCAAAATAACCAATTTATTATAAAAAATTTGCTACATCCATAGTTATACAGAACCAGTTTTACTGATATTGTTATGCATGAAATTAAAAGTATAAATACATGTTTATATAAACTTGATACAACAGGGACACCAACCTTCATCATGATTTTCAGAAGTTGTTTGATTTCTGAGTCGGTCACAGTCTTGCTGATACAGCCAAATACAATGATGGCCCGCGGCTGTAGGGCAGGGTTATACTGGAATGCAAACCTACAAGAGATAAAGTCAGTGTGTAAACTCCTCTGTCTGTTTTCTCATAAATACTTGTAAGTCTCCAAGCACTGTCAGCATCTTACATGTATATCTATTAGCATACCTTCTGGCTAAATCTGTCCACTGCTGGAGCCAGTCACAGCTTGGAATGTCTTTCATTGATGCCTGAAATGACAGGAAAAACAAAACTCCAAAACATACCTTCATACATGTAAATGTACATAAACATGTCTACAGTAATTCAAAAATTTGTACATTATATAAATTTATCATACTTTTTGTTATGATACTGAAGCCTAGTTTTGAAGTAAGAAATTCAGCTTATTTCCTGAGCCTACCTCCATTATTTCTAGCAGAGCATCAACGATGGTCTCTAGAGAGGAGAGTGACATTTTCTCGTGTTCGGGTGGTGACATGGTGAAGGAGCGGTCCCCAGGCCGGTAGCTGGTCCTGAATGCACTCACGGCCGCAGACTTGACCTTGCTGATCCCAAACAACTGGTAAAACTTAGGCAGGGAGAACTCTGCCAGGCTCATCTTCAGAACCTTCATGGTGGTCTCTGAATTATCAAAATTACTATATAGATGCAAAGATCTGTGATAATTATGAATCATCAATTGTGAACAAGCCATAAAAAAAAATTCTGGTCAATTTGAGATTGTTTATACTAAGGGCAAACAAACCTACAGGAAAAATTTCATCTGATCATCAAAATTATTTCAAAAGTCATGTTAGTTTAGAAATTTGACTATCCTCAGCTCATCTTTGAGCCAGAAAACAACTCTCCCCAATATATCCATTCTGAAAATGTTTAGGTATTTTATTTTAATTCAAACTCCTTTCTCTTTTGCAATTTCAATTTAATTAATTAACTGTCCACGTCGATAATATTTGATGGTATTTCACCAATTCAAGCATCAATCATATGACATTGGATTTCTGGGCGTCTTACCATTGATGGAGCTGAGCTGTGCACAGGTACAGAGAGAGTGGATAATGTTGATGACCAGGCCATGAGTGGAGGCCCTCAGAGACAGCGGCCCAGTACACACCAACAGGGTCACGATGTGGAACAGGAACGGCAAATGACTAGCGACTGAAAAAGGCACACCATAACACAACTTACAACACATGTACTTGTAATTTTACATGTAGGTTATGGATCTCTAAGTAAGATTATACATATGTGAATGGATATTCATGTCCTCTGAAGTATGGGCAAATAAAATACATTTATATACTGCTTTTTATCTCAATAACTACAAGTATACATTAATTTACAATTAAGTTAGGGAAGCTACAAAACACCTACCGTCTAATGAGTTATTGAAAGACAACATGAGGAGGTATCTGGCCAGAATAGCGATGTCATCCCACATCAGGTGCTGCTCCAGTGTGGGGGTAGGGGACGTGCAAGTCTTGTCTATCAACTAGAGATGAGAATAGGCAGCATACAGATTATGTTATGAGGTGCATGTAAATAAATGTTAAATGCAATAAAGAGATCCTCCCTTCTACATTCAAGCATATCAATACCCTGTTTCATCAGAATCATGGCTTACCCTACATAATCGTCCAATGACTTTCCTGGATACTAGCTGTACATTAGCAGATGTCAGTGCAACAGCAGTGTCAGCCATGATTTCTGCCTGTATAGAGCCCAGGCCCCCAGTTACACTTCTCTGTAAAAAAAAATTCATCAAAGAAACAAATCAGAAATGTACTTTGTGAGTTTCTCTGTCGAGAAAATAAGTACTGCTCATTTAAATGTATATTTTACAACATGTAATACATGATCCTACCTTGATAAAGCTGTCTAGCACCATGTCTAGGAGATCTGCTACTTTCCCTATATTACCCCAGATCTTGGCTTGAATGGAAGGATACATCTACAGATAAAAGATCATATATTGTGAGAGTTAAGGCATTCCTACTACCTACGGCTAGCTGTGTGTTGGATTTTTTTTTTTTTTATTTGGTAAAGTGCTGGAATTATAAGTCAAAGGACTCAAATATTACTTTCTACATAACTTTCCAGAAAATCTAGGATCCACCTACCTCTACTTCCTCTATTGTCATGGTGATCAGCTTGTCCAGAATCAGAGCCACCTTTTGTCTCTTGTTTTCATCTGAATGCTTACAAAATCTGCAAATAAGAGTCAATGCTGAGAGTCTGTAGAGTTTCTGATGATTTTGACAATAGACAAATGATTTAAACAATAGTACATACATATGAATACTATCAAAGGTTGAAAACTAAAACTGGTTTTATAGCTAAAGTTTCAACAGTTGTTAGAAAACATTCAGGAACTCTAGACTACCTGGTAAGATTTGGTAACCAAGGTGTGATGTACTCAAGACATAAATGCTTCATCTCTATGTTGGAGTTTCCGAATCCTTGAATGCACTCCTCTAGGAACTCCAGTGTTAGATGTGGTTCATTGACAGCCAGGGTTTCACTGATCAGTTTGATGAAGATGGTGTTGTTGGCAGGGATACACAATCCTGTATAATTAAGTCAAGTCACGAGGATATGATTCAGTACATTATTTCATGATGGAAAAACTATCAATAACACTGACCATGTATTCCAGCATATACAGTTACATTGCAAGTTGGTTTTAAGGTTTATTTTATACACATATGTATCTCTGACTACAATAATGCATATTTTATCACTGACCAGCTTATAAATTGATAAAAACTACTGGCCAATTACATTTATGTAGCTAACTGGATATATACATGCACATGTATAAACATAAGATAATAGGGTAATAATGTTTCATTGACACAGCAAATGAGGCAAATAATCAAAACTTATTGAATTACTTTATTTATACTGCTCTCATATAAGTGAGCTAAACTCATATGTTGTTTCTAGCAACATAAGCATGTTTCTCCATTTTAATAATACATTCAAAACCCAACACTGCAGTACATACCAGTGTAGTAGTGTAGTACATACCAGTGTAGTAGTGCAGTACATACCAGTGTAGTAGTGTAGTACATACCAGTGTAGTAGTGCAGTACATACCAGTGTAGTAGTGTAGTACATACCAGTGGTCTCCAACAGCTGGCCCTCAATCTTCAGGTCAAAGGTCTGGGTGAGTGCACACAGCAGGTTGTATGCAGCAGACCGTAGACTTGGGTCTGAGCTGCCCAGGTTGAGTAGGGCCACATTGAGCAGTGTGCCGGGGACGTCCTTTGGTCTGATCTTTGTATGGACAGTCACAGACTCTGGCTGTGACAGCTCCCATCTGGTCCGGATGTGGATGATGTCGTGGACAATATTATCACAGTCATTATGAATGAAAGAGAGGGGTCCGCTCTCATTGGATATCGTCAGTGTGAACTGATTGTCATCAACCAGACACACCTGGGTATAAGAAAGTGAAAGGCTTTTACTCTTTTATCATGGACAGTCTTATATCTTTCTATCAGAACCATGTGTATACACATTTTAATATGTCTATTTTTCCTCCTCTACTTTACTTATTTTATCATACAGTATATACATCATAATCATGTTGATTTTTAAAGTTAGACATAACTTACAAAACTAGTCCATAATATGTTTAAGATTCGAATGGAGTTATTGAAAAAAAAAAGAATTTTAAATAAGACTATGTGTATTTCACTTAATTTCTTCTGATATGAATGTACATGGTACATGTATAAGTGTGGTTTATCCGTACCTCTTCAATCTCTGAGGCGTAATAGATGTCATTCAGGAGCACCTGGTGCCCAAGCACCCTCAGCTTCTCGGCAGACGTGATCTGGATGGCATTGGGGCCGACCTTGATGGTGACCTTGGTGTCTTTGTGGGACAGCTTCAGGGCATTATTCGAGATCTTCAGGTCCTCCTCTAGGGCCACCGTTGACCCCGGCAACTTCTGCTGATCAGGGTCAATGTATTCATTGAGTCGGGCGGGGTGGTCAATGAATATCAACTTTCTGTTTCCCTAGAAACCAAAATACATGTATTTAATTATATTTTAATCCATTTCCATTCTCTATTTGCCTAAAAAAATCACAAATATTCAACTCAGCAGTTGTAAAGCCAAGCAATCAGTTTTCAGAGACATGTCAGCACAGCAGCAAGACCTTGGTAATTAAAAAGCGACAATCCACGCCCCTGATGGTTACCTTGAGCGGGTTAAGGATGCGGTCGTGGTACTTGGTGTACTCCCTGATCCAGGAGTTACAGTTGTAGATGTAGGAGGCGGTGATGTTCTGGTACACAACCTCGGGCATAACCACAAACCACTTGGACAAGAAGTCAGTCTGTCAAAGACAGGTAGCACATGTACAAACATCTATCACTTTTAGTCTGGCATACAGCAGGTTATTCCTTTATCAACAACAAATTACAAGCTTTTTTATGACAGAATGCTTACCCTGAATCTGTTTTCTGCACACGTGTGTGTGAAGTCTATCACCAGTTCAAACGGTTTGTTGTAGAAAGGTTTCAGAGTCAACAGCACATGGTATATCAAGAGATCCCCATTTATCTCTCCCACCCTACAATGATGAAGAAAACAGAAATGAAAATAAGTCAAATTCAAATAAAAACTACAAAAGATAAATAACAAATCCTTATTCACTGGAACTCTTCTAGTCTATTCCACTATAATGTAGCAAAAAAATCTCAAAGCTGATGTGACCATACAAATGGGACCGAGATGTGAGAGTGGATGAAGCGCAAAGAAGAAGAGAGGTCCTTACTTGTATCGCCTAGCAATGTAATAGAACACAGGGTTCCCTGCGGTGCTGGTGCCGGCCTGGTAGAAGATGAGCAGGTTCTTCAGTGACTTGAACTCGTCTTTCTCGTGCATGTTGTGCTTGGACATGATCTCCTCAAACTTGGTGCTGGTCATATCCATGCTGGACCATCTAGTGGCAAAGATCCCAACGCTATCAGGAAAATGGTAAGGTGTTCATAAGATAGGCCCATGCACATGCTCAGGAAAGCATAACACTGTATCATTGTATGCATAAGGTTCTATTTTTCAGTCAATGTCATACCACTGTCATACATATGTACCATACACGTTTTATAATAGCATTACAATAAGTCATTGTTCATTCATCTGAAGTGATAGGATTGTATTTGATGAGTGTGAAGATACAAAGCTTCGAGAAAAATGGTTGGTATTCATGAAAGACTTCTATGTTAAAGAAATACATGTGTATTCTTAAGATAAACCATGCATAGTTACAAGTACATGTATATCCATTGGATGGCAATCAAGTGAATTCCCTACAAGGCTAAAGAGACATCATCATGCACATTTCAAATGATAATGAGATTTTGATCACATTTTCTTCTAGACTCAAAACTTGTAATGCTTTTATTGCAAACACTAGGCCAAAGAAAATCTTGAAGTTGATATTATTCTGCATACACAGTGTACATGTTTGGGTAGATCTACCACTTCAATCATTCTACAGTCAATTTTGCAATCCTTCTACTGTGACACATTTCATTCCAAGTACATCTATATTCAATAGATATAAAGTCTGTGACTACTGTACTAGGGGTAAGCTCCACTTACTGAGAGTCTAATGGTCTGTGTTCGGGTGGTCCCAGGTAGGCCAGCAATGTTGCCATCTTGTCAAATGGCCTTCTGCCAACTGCTTTATGATCCCTGAATTAAATTAATCAGAATTATGTTGAAAAATTCAAATTTTTTTTTTTTTGTGGAAAATTTAACAAAGTGTAAAATCACAGGAAATACTAAGCAACTAGCACACAGTTTGATGTCATGAATACATTCCCTCACCTGCTACTAGACAGGTAGTCTCCAATCTTCTCTTGGTTGTTCCACAGCAGTCGATGCAGGGCCAGGACATTGGCATCATTGATGAAAGAGAGGCTGTGATTCCCCGTGTCAGGTATATCCCCATCAGAGGCAATCTCTGTGAAAAACCTGGTGAAAAAAAACGTACATTGTTTTACACTGTGCATAACAGAAACCACATAACAAAATTTATGTCCGATACCAAAAATTCAGATCTTACCGCCTGCCAGCCTCAAAATTAGTTTTGAGGAATTCATTGAATGTGCGCATGTGGTTCTCCTTGGTGAACTGGAGGTGATTGGCAATATTCTGCATGATTTTACACATCAAGGTTAGGCCTCGTTTGACCTTCTGTGTTGGTTCTTCATCAATGATTCCAGATTCAAATGGAGACACTGTAATTTAAGCAGGTTTCATTGTTTGATATGAAATATATGCTCAGGTTTAGTTTTTTTTATAATTTCAGAGGTTCAGATAAATTTTATATTATCATGATCAAATGACTCATCAATAATTAAATTTTTGTCTACATATAATTAAATTTTACACAAAACACATCCAAAACTTCATGATCAAGAGAAAATTACTTAATAAGAATGCAAGACATTTTTTTCAATAGAGATAAATGTGAAACACAAAAACTTTAATAATTTTCAATATAAAATATATGAACTAAACAACAGATAAGCAACATGGTTATAGCGTTAATTTGAATAGGAGATCAATAATCTGCTGGGATATTTGGCAAGCAGCCAAGCACATGCATCACTAACATATCAAAACCAGGATTAGATAACCTGGAGCAAACAATATTGAACACAGTCTCTTTTGCCTTAAAAGCTGCACTGCCATTACTGTATCATTTTCTCACCTTTCAAACCAAAAATATCAAAATATTTCTTTAAAATGCATCCCATCATCTTTCAATGAGACCAGAAAACAAACTAACACTATATTCCCCCTCTAAAACTCTAACCAAAACAAAAAAAAACCCCACAAGTTTCCCATCCATTTACTGTAACAAGATATTTCAATTTAATAATGAATACAAATGTACTAATTCACAAATAAATACCTCACCACATAATGCTAATAGTTGTTCAATGGATATAAAGCCTCAAGAAATGAAATGTCTATTAATTAAAGTTTATCTAATCTGCTATTTGTTTTCATTATCATTTTAAAATGGATAAAATCCCTAAATTATCTGAAAAGTCAACGGTCAACATTAGGGTTGTACCCTTTGAGTAATGAAAAAGAACCAATTATAACAAAAGTGCAATACAAAAGAAACAGAGAAAACAGTTATCAACCATTAGACTAACAAGTGTGTATCAGTAATGAGAGAAAGTCCAAATTATCCTTTTCATGTCCAGTAGTTTACAGATTGTGATTCACCTCTAACAAACATGGAACCCAACAGCTCAAAGAAAAGGCCCATATGTGTTCTGTTCTGTACAAAATGCACCCAAATGCATAGCTATTGTACTCAAAATGGATATCTTACTCCCATGGTATTTGTTTTAAGTTTTAAACATGACCAAATGTTTCAAATGAATAGAACAGACTTCACCAGACCCCCTGAAATTGAATGCATTTGTCAAATAAGAATAGGATAAGATTTCATGCAAACTGAGAAAAATTGATATGAAAAAAAATCACTGGACTTCCATCAGCATTATTTGGTGAGGTGTAATAACTGAGCATAAACTTAAAAATGAAAAAGCACCAAATTAGATACCAGTTCATTGCTTGGGAGAACATTTACAGACTGAAACAAGAAACATCAACTTGACTACAGATTTAGGACTTTGCTTTCATTATATTATTAGAAATGAAAACCAATATAATTTTGAATTCTTTACTTTTTTATTTCAATTTTTTTTTTCGATAGTTCTGTTTTTAAATATTATTAGGAGCTTAGAGACTTCAAACTTTGGTTTGAATTTAAAACTTATACAATCAAAAACTTCGTCATAAAAATAAATACACAGCACAAAAAGACAGAACACCACAAGGTTAAGCAAATGTCAGATATCCAGACAACAATGGATTACAAATCTTGCTTCATCAAAAGCTCAAACTAAAAACAGAAAAACACAAAACTCTGAATCTTCTAACTGCTCACACTTGACCTGCTTTCCCTGTAAATTTTTATTAAATCTGACACAGCTACAACAAATTGCTGTGCCAGGAATTTTCTTCATTCTGACTTCTTTAGAAAATTTTTGGTTCGAAAGCAGACCAGATAAAAAAAAAGTTAAGAAAAAAATACACATTCAACTATTTGAAGTATACATTATTTGTACATATCTGCCACAAAACCAGAAGGCAAAAATAAAACAACTACAATCGAAAACTCAACCCACACATCCAGATATCTGGACAGTCTTTAATGATGAGTTTACCTATCGCTGGGTTGATGAAGCGCAAGAAAATGACCGTGCCAATCACAGTCCAGACAGCCTCGGCGGAGCTCTGCTGAAATCTCTGTGTCACTACTTGGTACAGGCAGTGACACATGCTTCGCAGCTTAGACGGAAACCTGTGAAGGCAACAAGGTGGTCAAGATCCAACAAAAAGGCGTCATTTCTTACACTAAAAGCTATGGCATACCATTCGCTAACCACGTTTAAACCAGAGCAACCAAACTGGCTCCTTTCAGTGTTAATTTGTTAAACCGTTTTCAGGCTCTGGCTAAATATCAGATTTGTATGGTGATACATGGTTGGAATCAGTGGTGGATCCAACAGAAAATAAAATCTCATCAGATTACTTTGTAAATTTTCAAGATTATTTGTTTACACTGATTATGTACAGTATACATTATGCATCTTTATCAAAAACCAAAGCCACCCTTGTTTATCCTAAATCTGTTAGATCCACTTCTGAAAATAATCATGCCTTCAACAAATTGAGACTTGAGACATCTCAATTGTATAAGAAGTCTTCTTGCTGCTGCAACAAAGAAGAAATATGTTGAGTAGGCTTACTGCATAAATTGTGTGGGCAATACTCCATACAACAGGTGCTTTTTATTAGTAGACTTTTATCAAGAAATGTAGACAGGGTCCGATTACACTTATAATGGGTTATAGAATATAGTAATATCCTATGTGACAATTTTTCTTCCAAAGATTTTTGGGGTACTGACTTACTAGACAAATACATGTACCTTGAAACAAAACAAAATTTACTTAACAAGCAGAAATCCATTGTAAGCTTGCATTGTGCACTTCCTTCAAATACAACATATTATGAAAATTCAAAATACTAGAAAATTTGAAAACATGCCTTTCTGTCTTTCTCACACTGACTTTCATACTATATACTCGTTCTAATAAGAAAACAGGAAAGCAAAAATTGTCACATCTAATATGAAGAAAAATTATATTCATTCCAAGATGTTAAAATAAACTTTGACAGCTGACATTCCAAATAGAGGCATAAGGTCAGATATGGATTCTGTCGCAACAAGCAGCAGGCTCTTTGATAAATATTTTGTTGTTTTACCTAACACGGGATTGAAAAATCGGAGGAAAATTACTGTTCCTGTAGCAAAAATACTATCGTGCGGAAAACGCAGACTAATCACTTGAAAAAGGCAATGGCACATGACTCTCAGTTTGGGAGGAAACCTAATAAAAAGGACTACATCGTAACATGAGCTCTTTTACATTGAATGCTGCTCCAGCCATTAATGTCATACAATACACAAGTTCAAGGCATTCAAATCAACATTTATCAAATTTAATAGCTTCATTCAAATCAACATTTATCAAATTTAATCGATTCATTCATAGAATGTGACATATTTGAAATATTCTTGCATGAATTGATCACCTCTATAATTACTATAAATGAGCATTAACTTACTGTGGTGCTGATCCTACAATGGAGTCAAACACTTTTTGGGTGATTAGCATAAGATTTTTCTTGTTTTCCTCTATGCTTTCACCAGAGTCCAACCTAGAAATGACAAAATATATTTCAGTGTTTTTTTCACCAATTTGGGATCGTGGGCTGGGGCCCTTTCAATTGGGAAAAAATAGCAACAAAACAGGAAAATTGGGATAATTCGTTTTTATTGATTATAAGGAAATTTAATGATTTCTTTCATTACCGTAATCCGGTGAATATAATACGCAGTAGTGTACAATACGCACCCCCCACTTTGGGCCAGAAAGTGGTGAAAAAAAGCTAGTTCGGGTGTATAATACGCATCAAAAAAATTGACCAAACAGTAATGCTGAGTATATCAACAAAGCAGTTATACTTTGTATACACGCTCAATATCATCGCGGAAATACACTACCGGAAATATTAAGAAAAACAATAAATTTTTAGATACGGATTTATTGTAACCAATACATCGCGGTAATATCTTTATTTCATAATCAATGTTTTAAATAGACCTAGTATTAAATAGTCTACCGTAAATAAAATCAACTACTTTTAACAAGCGATATATAATTGTTTTGTCATCACATAACCCCAGTGTAGTGAAAAACGGTGTACAGGTATAGGAGATAACGGACCTAATTAAATTCTTAAATGATGCCGATCAAAGTGATCAATTAGAGGCCTGGAACATAATAAAATATGTGCACATACAGTTGTGTTGTGTATAGTACACATAGCCTAAGGGGAGTGTCTGAGATAACCAAGGTGTCAAGCGTTAGCGGTGGGGAGCACAACAATGGCTTCAATTAACGGAATAGGTTATAGAATTATTTATAGTCATAATTATTTGCAATAAATCAATTATCATTACATGAAAATGGTTAAAAATGAGCCAAATGATGTGTAAGCTGTTTTCAAAGATCGGTTACAAATAGCACGTGGCCATCCAAGCCCACATTCTATTAATAACAGCTGTAATGGTGGCGTATACGGAGAAAAAGAATAGGCAGTTCAAATTAATTTTAAAAGGCCATTTTGAAACAGTTTATTGATAAACAGACTTTTAGTATACATTTTCTTTAATAACATGCTATAACAAGGATTTATTAATATATATGTGATAATGAAGTAATGTTACGATGTATAGAGGGGTATCAGTTCTGTCTGTTGTCAGCATAGATAATACGCCAGTATGATACCCCGTGCTTCACCTAAGGAAAAAATTTGTCAAAATCCTACAGGGATGTATAATACGCACCCCTTTCTCACGATAAAAAATCCTGGAAAAAAAGTGCGTATTATATTCAACGGATTACAGTAATTCAAATATTAATTAAAGCACAATGCTTCTTTTTCTAGAGATTTTGAAATCTTTATTATTAGCTTCAGTCTTTCTTGAAAATTTTGACAACCTGTACAAAGATTTTTTTTTAAAATATTACAATTGGGAATTTTGGGTCCAAAATTGGAAAATATTAGGAAATTTCCAATTGGGACTGGAGCCGAATTTCGGCCCCAAATTAGCCCCCCCAAAAACACTGTATTTCGTATAACATTTTTACATGTTATTCTATTTTTTTCCTTGGCTAGTTCATTCATTCAAGAACGGGATTATCTCAACAACACTAATTGTTATTTTTCTATTTCTTATGTGAACATTTCACACATATTTGCTCAAGCTAATGTACAATGGCCATCCAAGAAGGGAGACAATTCACCAGGATACCGGTACCTGACAAATGTTTCTAAAAATAAATTATAATGACAGTTTCTGTCACCCCCCCCCCCCCCCCCCCCCCCATACAATATATGCCAAGATTACAATCTAGATTAATGTAGAATAATCATTTTCACTAAAGAAAATCTTAAAACGCATGAGCGTACATATCAGGGTTGTTGAAACTTTTAAATCTTTTAAAAAGTGCTCACCTGGCTGGATCAATTTCAAACGACACCTTCTGCTGGGTCATCTCCATGATGTGTGGGTTGAGCAGTTCCCGCAGATAGTTCTGTCCATAGAAGCGGAAGCAGTAGGCCATGATCTTGCTGGCCAGGGAGTTGCCCCGGAACAAGGTCTGCATGCAGTCGGCTATCTCCACCTGTCCATCAAAATTCTACACTTTATATAAACAGCCATCATCCTTCAGAGACATTTCGAGATAATGCAACACAACAACCATGCAGTTTTTATTATGAATTTATTAGTTTAGAATGCTTGAGAATTCATATATCAACAACTCAGAATCATAATGATGTTAAATTCATTTACCAAAGTCTCATAAGAAGAGAGTAGACTTTTGTTTTAACTTTATAAAGTATTATTTGAAAGCCACACAACACTGAAAGGGTTAATCGAAAAGTTAAACAGGGTTGGGTAATTTCATGAATAAAAAAGAGACAATGTGTAAGACAATGTAAATGAAAAAAGAAGCAATACGTACATGAATACATACCTCCTTGGAGAACATGTTCCACAGAAGCTGATACAGAAGATGTTTGGCATCAAACAGATTGACAAACACTCTTGCAAGCTCATCCTGTAGGCAAAGACCATTGATTGCATACTTAATCTACTATTCTGATAACAAGTGTATCCAATATACACAAACATGTACATGTACATATAAGATTTTTTCTTTCAAAGTGCAAGTTTAACTAATACCAGGTTTGACAATCTCAAAAACCAAATTAATTAATTTTTGCTTTTTCTCAACAGAAAGGAATTTTTTTAAAAATCTTAATTCTTTTAAATTTCTCAAACTTCACATAATTGAACCTTAATGTTAAGAATTTTCTGAAAACAAGCAGTTGTAAAATGTATGTGTATGTACCTGAATCTAAGAGAATTTTTCTAATTTAGCTTTTTAGTTACACACTAGCTGACATAATCTTTTTTTGTAAACCAGAATAGAAAACTACATTACACTGTACATTTAAAACAAAATTTTCAATGTCATGTAGGCATTAACAGGACATTCAGATCATTTGCACATTACCCCCACAACTGACCAGTCCCCCTTCCCCACTCACCATCTGCTGTGTGGGTACTACGGTAGCCAGGGCCATGGCTATTGGCAGCTCCCCCTTGTCTCCTATCATGGTCACCAGCTCCACCAGTCTCTCAAACCTGTCTGCTAGCGCTGTTTCTGCCAGTGTCTCAAACTCTGTCCCCTGCTGCAGGATCTTGGTCAGGACTTCCATGAAGGCTGCCCGGGTCTGCGGGTCTTTGTGGTAGCCCAATGCTGAATCATACAAAAACACAATTTAAGTGTCAGTGTCTACAACCCAGTGTACAGTGTCTGCGATCAAATAAAGATATCTTACTTATGAAAATGATTGTATAATATTGCACATTTAACATATCCATGCCAGACACCTGAATAATATTTACAATCAAATTATCAAAATATATTCAGAAAAATTTTCATTTCAAAATTTGAATATTGGTCTGTAAAATTCCAACATTTTTATTTATTCAACAAATATTTGACATGTGTAGATCTAGTGTATACATTGTAATAGTAAAACATTTTCAAGATGAACCATCTGTACCTATGGAGTGCATCAGTCCACTGTCAATGTTAGCATTTAGGAGGTTAGACATGGCCTGGACCGTACAGTTACGGAGGGCTGACAGGTTGGAGGTGCTCCTCTTCCTGTTGGGATCCATGGCAGTGTCCTGTTCTTCTTCTGAGCAGTCATTCAGCAGGTTCATGAACAATGTCAAATATCTAAAATGGAGGAAAATCTTTGCAGACCTATTGCAATTGCATTTAGTTAAAGTCTTCAAGGTCTTGTTAATTCCACTACTGTATATTCCTTACTTTACATAATTCCATGATACTACTGATCTATATCAAATCATAAGAATATATAGTAAAATAATTATGAGCAACAAACTTTTGTTGTAAATTCTTATATTTCTACAACTGTAGAAAGATTTTGAAATCAGCAAAGGATGCTCCAAGCAATTTATCCAGGATATTAATTTCTTACATAGTCACAATTTTACAATATTTTTACTATTTCAGATTCACTCACTTGAGGAAGAGCTGTGACTTGGCCTCCATTAGGTCCCCTCTGTCACTCTCCTCTGGCTGCAGGGGTAGACCAGCTAACAAAGCTGCCACCCCCTGCATGCTGGCCTGGTCCAAGTCTCTGCCAGAGGAAAAAGCAGTAACATTTACAGGTATTAAGTTATTAACACAGTATTTCTTAATAAGAAGTTGATTAAAGAAGATAACTGAGACAAGATGCTCATTTATCATGGAAATCTGATTTTGTTACACTCATTTCAAAAACGTTATTCATTCCTTCACGTTAAGGAAACAGTCATGTTATCATCATTTCATTACTTTACCAAAAATTACATAACAAGATGAACAAACAATATTATTCAGTGTCATACTTCGAGTTCATGCAGTTTTTCAAAACATAAACAAAGAGGGGAATAAACTAGTCCAACATCTAACAGATTATAAGAAAGGGGATTCACAATGGAGAGAACAAACACAAACTAAATTATGAAGCAGAGAATGGCATCTAACAAAGTACAAAAGCTGTTCAAAAGCTTTATCAAATCCAGAGGCCAAGGAAATGCCTCTCAATAGGTTGAGACGCTGATGCAGAAAACATTTCAGATCGTATAAGATGTTTTAAGGTCCTTTTGTGGTGTGATAGCTTTATTTTCTTTTCATAAAATGTCTGGGTGTATGGGGCATTGGATCAAACACAGCTTGAGAAGAAGAGAAGTGTTAGTAAGAGAGAGAGAGAGATAGTGTTCATTGCTCAAAAACTCAGCTACTTAGTTCAGTATCTGACATCTAGATACCTATCAACAAGCCCACTATGTTAAGTATTTGTTCTCTTGAATAGTTACATCAGTTTGAATGTAGAAATTCATTTTTAAATTCTTATCATTTGGTTTTGTCAAATAGAAAATAAATCCAGCAACTGCAAAGCTAAGTGCAAGCCAGTTCTGACAGTTCTATACCTAATGAAAAGCTGGGATTTTTGCTAAATTTTTAACATGTTTGCTTTTCACTTATAGTATAGAAATTTTAGTCCTTCTCCAACAACTGCAATAGTTTTTGAGTGAATCTGAATCCTTAATTAGTAATTGATTAATAAAAAGAATATGCTTTTAATTATAGATCTAAGTACCACACATCGTAGGGCACTATCAGATTTTTATTTGGTGACCTTCGAACAGATACTTGGTCATTTAGTGGGCAAATACTCACACCGTGGTTTGGGAGTGCAGAAATAGCGGAGTGGGGCTGGGCATGTGCGGTGGCCCCTTGGCACAGGAGCCCGGCCCACTTGGATTGTGTATATATCGCTGAAGCCCTGTTCTAGGCAAAGGTTTCCTGACAAGAGATTGACAAGCTTTTTACCATCACTTGGCTTAAACCAAACCAGAATTAGGGTTATCTTAGACTTTCACAAGTCTGCTCAGCACACATGTTCTTTCATGTTAAATCATCTGAAATTATGATTTCCTTTTTAAAGGAAGTTTTAATTATTATTAGCTTTTCTCATACCAGTACTTGGTATGATTTTCTCAGTCAGGTTTGGTTTAAAAAGTAAAAACAATTTAATCTCTGTCAAAACTAAACCTGTTGTCCTTCTTAAGTTGAAAGTGGTTACAAAACCAATTGTTTATAACCTTTATATATCATTTACACTTGACTAACATTCCAGTAATTCTAAAGATATGAAATGTAAATCATCTTTAAATTAAGAAAAAGCGAAGAAATTTAATTGGCCAGCCGAACAGGGTGAAATAAATTTCATTCAAAGCTTCAAAGCTTAAAGAGAAATCCAAAATGCAGAAGCTGTGCAATGTTATCAAATATTTTTTATATTTATACATAAATAGAAAATTATTTTGCAGAATTTGCAGATTTTTAACTGGGAGCTTTCAAACAGCTGAAAAGATCAAACTGCAGCCAAATGCATTTCAAACATACAACTTCATAATAATTAATGAAGATGTATTCCAGGGAATATACAGATATTTGTAGTCATCTGTTTATTTCAAAGAGTGGGTATGAAAATAATATACAGAATTACCGACACAATGATACATAGAAAGAAAATAAGGAATATTCAACTAGGCTTTGAATTTGACAGAAATTAACCAAAAAATTACATACCAAAATGAATGAAAATAAACAATACTGAATGACTATGAAGTACACTGCACATATACACTGTAAAACAATATGCTGACTAATAAGACGGGTGAGTTGGATTGCGAAGCTTTGTTTTTCATGGATATAGTCAAATTACTGTGCATGTGTCAGATGTATCGTAAATCTGACATAAAATTTTTTAACATAAACAGCTAGGCAATAGCCTTAAGGTGGGTCGCGGGTTTACCCCATAAAAAATCTCACGAGAAAACATACCCTGAAAATTTGTCAAATTGTTCTTTAGGATTTACAGTTCATTATATAAAATTTGTATCAAATTTGCCTCCCCTATTTTATTGCAATACTGTCTTAAACTTAGTGGTGATTTGTGGTGCTGGTTTGACGCATTCGTAATGAATATATAGGAAAATGAGCACATTTCTCTTTTTTTCAAGATGGAGTTATTTTAAGAAATTGTAAATAACTTTCAAAAAATTTAGACGAATTTATCAACTGTTTCTGTGCGTAAAGAAAAAGTGATTTACAAATTATTTATGAAAAAAAAATTATATGTGTTCTAGTTAGATTTTTTGCTATTTTATTTTGTGTTTTGATTATTCTACCGAAAATTGTTGCATTTGCGTATCTGACGTCATGAGTACAATGTCAAAGTGTTTTGAACATTTTCCACTTATTAATGATAGCAATCACTTAATTATTTAAATTAAGACTGCTTAAGCTAAACATTTTCCAGATTCAAAGTTCAAAGGATGACGCAGATTTTTTTACATTAAAATTATCCACAAAATTACAGAAATGAGAAGACATTTTATATATATATATATATATATATATATATGCAAGTCATATATATAAACGTTTGTACAAATGTAACATTGTTTACTGTTAAAGTGATAGCTTTCTTAATGATTAGAATGCTCATCACAATAAATTTTCTTAAGCATATACATGCAATGTATATTTCTAAAAAAGTGATGTGATTTTTAAGAGAATAAGAAAGAAATAAAACATACTTCTTTTATTATGAATTGTAAATATGGGGAGGGCATTAATTGCCTCCCGTGTGCCTCCAGTTTTTATGGGCTCGTATAAAACAATGATTCTTGTATTGTAACAGCAATTTAAAATTGTATAGAAATAAATCTGTTCAGTCGATGTTAGAAATATTTATGAGGTAAGCTTAATTTTATCTTAATGTTCTTATTCAAAGATGCAGAACATATTTTAATATTTAAAATTAAGAGGAAGAGGGGGTAACAAATTTGTAGATGTCTGCAAGATTATCAGGTTCTCTCTTTCCATTTCTGCTTGGTTGGAATATTATTTAATGCAAATAATCTCGAATCTAAAAAAAAAAACCCGGATGATATTCGTACATTTAAGCGTTAGGTTTTTATTTACGTATCAAGATCTTCACAACTAATTTAGAAAAGAGATTTCTCCGACTGTCCTCCTCCTTATTTTTCGGTCAAAATAGTTACATGATGCAATAAACTATTAAACGCTTGTAGTGTTTTTCTTTGTTAAAGAATTATTGCCAAAGCGGAAGACCGAACTATTTCATTTTACAGACTCTCTCTCTCTGTCTCTCTGTCCATCCATCTGTCTCTCTCACTCTCTCAAGCCTGAGACTTTTAATTAGTTTTTATGTACATATCACATTTCACATTGACTGAAAATTTATGCTCCGATTCTTCCTGATTAACTTCTTAATTATGATGTATCGCTTTCTTTCTGCATTTCCTACTTGTGATTCGTACATGGAGAATAAATATGAATTACTATTCGTATTAACACCATAGTTATTATACTTATATATGATAACATTATTATCACACCGAGCATTTGGCGTTAGATAGAGTGAGTGAAGCGGGAAATATTGGGATGTCTTCGTTATGACGTCATAAACGAATGTGCACAAAACGGCCACACGAGTTGTCTAAATTGCGTACAGAATTTGATGACGAAAGCAAACCCGCGACCTACCTTAACGGTTGATCAGGGATAATTTAACATTATCTGAAATCTCTATTCTCATTGTCTTTAATTCACAACAGTAAATGTATGAAATCCCTAGGAAATGTTAATAGAAGAACCTTTATCTTTAACAATTGATAATTGCACTCATCTCCCTCTTGAACATTTTGCTATGTATTATTTGTTTATTATTGAAGTAACACCAGTCTGTCTTTGCAATCCAACCAATAACATTTGCAAATAAACAATAAACTGCAACAAAATGGTATGTCATAGTACGTAATCATAGAGCATTTCTGATCAATAATTACTGCGTCAGTTTCTAAATCCCCAGTTATATATATACATTTAAAATCAAATTCTTTCAAGAAAAACTATTTCAAAATTTATAGAAACATTTGAAATAAATTACAAATAATGTTCTTTTAATACAAAGTAAAACTTGCTTAATCTCTTTTGGTTTACGTCCTAGATTTAAAAAAAAAGCATTAGCCCAGAGATTTTCACAAAGAAATGTACAGATTAGACAGCAGAATTCAATGAGCTTCTGGACCATCAGTAATGTACAGTGTATGTGACATGATGTTAATTTCTCATATTAGAGATAATTATTGATCAGAATATTTAAAACAACAGAATTTTGAACACTGGAGGCAAATAGGTCAAGTTTACATAAATAATGTTCTAATGGGGAGTAAAACAATCAAACATTGAATAGATCCATACCTGGACATGCTACAAATATCACCAATGTTGACCTGATGTGAGTTTCCCATGATCCAGTCTGTCAGATACTCCACCAGTTTATTGCGGAACTTCATTTCTTGTCTAAATGTCAGGTCGTCTCGGCGAAGCATCATTGCTTCCACCAGCTGACACAGTTTGATCTTGATCTGAATGGCATGGACGGTAGAATCAAGATGTCTGACATACCTGGGAAAAAGATAAAACATTACAATACAGAATTTTGCAGAAAAAACTCAAATTTAATTTGTCTTTTGTGTCTACATGTTGGGGTGTGTCTTACCTGACAACCGCCAGCATTAAGGACTCAATGCTGGTGACTCCTAGATGTTCACAGGGCTGGTCTGTCTTCATCTCAAGAATGTTTTTCATGATGAAGATCACATTCTCTATGAACTGGGTGTTCAATTCTGTCACAATTACCTGTCAAAGACATTTGTTTACAATAAATAAAGGAGAAATTGAAAACTAATTAAAACATCATTTATATTGTAAAATTTAGTGTATTAATTTTTTCCATTGAAATATGTATGGATATTGACATGAACAATTAAGTCAATTAATATACTGGTATGCAATTACATGACCTAAATCATGATTTTTTTCATAAATCCAGTTTCATTACCTGCCCAGAAGGATCAAAGAACTTGTCCACACAGACTTTGATTTGGTCAAACAGAATGGGATAGAGGGCGGGGTTCAGTTCATGTCCCACCAGCTCCTTCACATGCTTCTGTATCTGGGCCCCAAATTTCTCGTTCTGACACACCAGCAGTTTCAGCATGTTACTTATGAATCTATGAAAATCAATAGTGACTTGTACTATCGAGTAACCCTCTGTACAGAGATTACACACACACACATGGAACGAAGTGCATGCATCACTATGATGTAAAAAATTATATACTGTACACCTATTATGGCATAAAAACACACAAAAATAATGGTTTCCAACATTTCTGAAATTTATTGTAGGATAAAAAGTACTTTATTTGTGTACATGTGTGTATCAGCTTTTTTTCTTAAAAGGTGAGTGGTGAACAATAATCCAAGCATGACTTTCGACAACATACAATATAGATGTTCATATCATTCTAAAACAAATTGCCACATTAGCAATGTGACTGAAAACTAAAATGTTCAGAGTGATAAACAGTCAAAAGAGATGCAAAATAGCAAAAAAGAAAAAAAGAAAAGAAAATTCACAAAGGACCATATGCAATAAGGTCAAATATCTGCCCCCCTTTTTCACAAATTTCAAAAAACATACTGATATTTGAATTGTATATAGAACTAAATATTTTAGTTACAGAAATTTAACAGTTTTACAACATCGTTCATTCCTCCTGCCTTTATGACATCACATAAAAGGGCCATTTCCTGCCATTTCTCAAAAATATGAAAAATTCAAAACTTTTTCTCCATATTCAACAGTAGGAAGTATAGAGCGCATCATTGCTCCAAAACTATTTTAACATATATTATGGTTCATATTATTTTGCACATCATATTAAAAAATGGTGTTGGAGCAGGCATGCGCTCGATGTTTCCTTCTCAAAAAACTGATAGGAAATACCCAATTTATGCTGAAATTCGTACTTTTTTATGAAATAAGATCATCATCTCTCTATCTTATCTCTATTATGACTTCAATCAGACAGTTTATCTTGTCGAACTTAAATTCTATATGTTTTAATCTTGCTATAAGCAAATTTCTAAAGCTCCACTCATAACTTTGAATTTTGGGGCATAAAAAAACATAGTCCTTCGTTATTGACTATTATATACATGTAAATTACAGCCTTACTGGGTGACTGGGCAGTACTGGGTGTCGTAGCTCTGCATCAGGCTGCTCTTACGCGAGTCTAATCCCGAGGCTATGGAAGGACCAGCACTACTGTAAAACACATCACAAACATGTGTCAAAAATCAGAACCATCAAAGAAACAAACAAATTAACCACAAACGGATTGGTAAGTACATGAATATACAGTTAAGTGTAGAAATGAGTTATGTGAGGTAAAGTTTTTAATAATGAGCCCTATATCTAAAACTTGACAATGTAGAAATACTCTTACAGTCTGTGTGGTCTGTTTTGTAACCTCACTCCTCCCAATGCACATAGGAAGCCTGTCATATTGGCCCACTCATTGAGCTGATCCTGTCATCAAAGCAACAAATTAATATTCAATGACACAGAGTATGCCTACATATAAGTCAGAGTATGCCTACATATAAGTACATTATTTTTCAGGTGATCTTACTAAATAGATTGGTGTCTGAAATTGTTCACTTCCAACATCTTCTCAAGTCCTTAAGATGTGCAAATTAAATACAATTCTTTGATATTCTTCACTGCCCTATATTTATGTAGAATATTAGAAAGAACCCTTGGACATTCAAGGATTGAGGGACAAACCTCTAATTCATGTTCTGTGTTGGCATGGTGAGGGGGTTTCCTCTTTTTAATGGTTTCTCCTAATCCTGTTGGAATTTCTGAGTCAGTTTTGACTTTGGCATCCTTGGGATAATTTTCTAAATATTGTGTGATTACTTCCCAGTTCCTGAACGTATCATCCCAAGCCTATTTAAGATGATTAAGGGAATTAGACATAAAAAACAATTGAAACAAGATATCTGTGAGCAAATGCTCACTAGTAATACCCCCGCTCTGATTTGAATATGTAAAATAAGCAAAGTCGACATTCAAAAGGAAGTTGGCATCTGATTGGTACAAAAATATATCCCACAATATGGCATGCCTAAACAAATAGTGTGTTAAAATTTCAAGCATCTGTAATAAATAGTTGGTGAGAAATCTTTGACAAAACTTTGTTTGAAAATTTAGGCTAAAAATAAACAAAGTTGTCATTAAAAAGGAAGTTGAAGTCCAATTGGTACAAAAATATATCCCACAATATGGCATGCCTAAACAAATAGTGTGTTAAAATTTCAAGCATCTGCGGGAAATAGTTGCTGAGAAATCTTTGACGAAAATTTGTTTGAAAATTTTGGCTAAAAATAAACAAAGTCATTATTTAACAGGAAGTTGATGTCCAATTGGTACAAAAATATATCCCACAATATGGCATGCATTAACAAATAGTGTGTTAAAATTTCAAGCATCTGCGATAAATAGTTGCTGAGAAATTTTTGACGAAAATTTGTTTGAAAATTTAGCCTCAACATAAACAAAGAAGTCATTTAACAGGAAGTTGACGTCCGATTGGTACAATAATATATTCCACGATGTGGCATGCCTTAACAAATAGTGTGTTAAAATTTCAAGCATCTGCGATGAATAGTTGCTAAGAAAAATGCGACAGAAATTTTTGTTACGGACAGACAGACACACAGAAGGACAGACAGACACACAAGGGTAAAACAGTATATCCCCTTCTCCTTCAGAGCGGGGGTATAATAATTAAATAAATGAACAATGTAATGACATGATAAAATCCTAAATCCATGAGAAAATGTCTACAAAAATATTTCACCTGAGAGTTTCCTGATGTGTGTTGGTCAATTTTCCTTAACAGTGCCATGATGCGCTTCTGTAGAGCAGCCCTTCCTAAAATATCCAAAATACACCTATGGATCAAATCCTTGACATCATTACAAAAACCAGAAGAAAATATCTCATCTTCCTTATTAGCATACAGCAATACATAAATCACTATACAAACACATGCAGATCAAGTTTGTTTTTATTTGAGCAGAGTAAAATGACTACACAACATTACATATGCACATCCTAAGGATCCAAATTCAAACAAGGAACCATCGCTGAGGACTTCCCTGCGGTGCCTACCTGTAGTTAGCACGGTACTGGCTTGTGCAATGTCAGCGTACACATTATAGTTGGGCAGAATCTGGGTCACCGCCATCTCATCTGACCCACACCTAATGTCTGCCTCCTCACACAGCAGGTGAAAGCAGGACATGCCCGTCAGTACGGCATCAATGTCAATGCTCCACAGGTACATAAAAAATACAACCTGAAATCCAAAACAAAGTTCCTAAGAATCAAGTTAAGAAACTTAAAGACTGTTAAAACTAAAACTTTGCAAAAAGGAAATCAAACAAAGCTAAAGTCATAGAAGTGTGGTTTAAAGAATACAGGCTTACCTCCAACTTGATGTGAATACAGATGGTTTTGTTGTTGCCCAGGTTGGCGTTGGCACTATGCTTCTGTAGGAAAGTGTTTCTACATACCAGGATATCTCGCAACCACTTCAAGATCTCTGTGTAATTGACCAACTGTCTCTGAATCAGTTTTTGGGATATGGAGAATAAAACTTGGGAACTACATAAAGAGAAAGAAACACCTTCAGATAATGGTTTATACACCAAATAAAACATTGATAAATAACTCCATCACATGTATTTCCGAAATTATACCTAATAATCTGACAGAGCAACATTTAGGTAACCTCAAGTACATGAAGATGACCATGATACCTGACATCCCAGAATGTGTTGATGGGAGATTCGGGATTCCAAAGTTCAATGTTCCGTGGTTGATGTAAACAAAGTAATGCCTGCAAAAAGAAAAAGAATTCCTCTGTTGGAGATTCTTTACATTGAAATTCCTTTACACAGTAAATTATTCTCCTCAAATTTAAACAGAATCCAGTACTTCAGCTAATATACATGTATATCTATGATGTACAAGCATGCTTTTGTGCATGTTTATTCATTGTACATGGATGTTAATCATAAAACACTTGCATTGTGTTGGGTTTTTATTTATTTTCTATTTTTATTTTTTTAATTTTTTTTTTTGGGGGGGGGGGGTGTTAAATATCTGTGAAAATAGAAAATTTCCTTTTCACATTTAAATTGTTTGAATTTTTTTTTTTTACCTCCATTGCTTCCTGAGCCACATCCGGCATACACTGTTGATGAACAAGAGAGACTAGTCCATTCATCAACTCAAGGGTGCTGCTCTGGATTTCATGACCTGGTTTACCATGATTCTACAAAATGGGATGATCCACTTGAATTTAAATGAACAGTTGTATATATACATGTTTAAGAGGGTTCTCACTGATATTGAGTGGACATTCAATAGGACATGGATATATTCAGTATATCACCCAAAGAAAGCATGAGAAAAGGTCAAGTATTATCATACTTTACTGACAAATTGTACACTATTCTTCACTTATTTACTCCTCAAGCATACATAAAAAAAAGTTTCAGTGAAGGAATACTTTTACAACATACATGTAACATAAGGTATGGATCTGCATGGATAAGTCTGACAATCCACAGAAGCAGGTAGCGATATGTGGTCATGTTCTCATCTGTAGCCTTGCTCAGTTTGTACAAGGTCATCTTGGTAAAGTTCTAGAGTACAATGTAAATCATTTAGACGTATATGTTGTAAGATAAGATTCTTTAAGAATCTATCAACTAATGGTCATTCACATTTACTGCATGAAGAGGTAAGAAGAAAGAAAAAGCAATGTGAAGTACTCACTGCTATACTGACATAGGGGATACTGCTTCCGATGACTTTTGGGGTGGGGTTTGTGGCCATCCCCTGGGTCACCTTATTGAGGGTGTCGGTGAACATGCTCCGAAGCTCTGCAGCCTTCCCATAGATGATTTTTATACTGGGCCACCATTGCAGGGGATGCTGCAATATAGTATCTATTGTTTTAAAATTTGTCTCATTTCACTCAAGTGTTAGTGCTACATGAATTAGTATCTGGTTTATACTTCAGAAAAATTCTTTCTACATTAAAATAGGAAATAAAACAGGAAATTAAAAAATGCACATTCTAACCTCGATTAAGAACACAGTTTGAGAAGATAAACATCAGATACAATAAATACCTGTGTGATTATCCTGTGTAGAGCATTGACTAGCACAAAGTGATAGATGGGCGGGGAGTGTGGATTTAGACAGATCTTTAGGACGTCATTATTGTGGGGTGTGATTCTGAAACACGATACAAAACAGTCGATGTATAGATCCAGGTCCTGTCCTACAATTCCCTGTCCTCGGGAGAAAGTCTTGCTTGGTGGAGGGGTGAACAAAAGATTCTGAAATTTTAAAGTAAACAAATAAGTATTTTTTTTTAAACATCGTTCATTCAAAGAACCCTAGGAAAATTAAACTACAAATAAAACTTCAGTCTCTTTGTCTAATAAACCAAATGCACATTCGTGTTGGACATTTTTTTATACTTCATAAAACCGATTCTATTTTCAACCTGTATTTTTAGAAATATTATTTTTTTCTTGCCCAAAATTGCCAAGTACATGTATTTGATACCTTTAAATCATTGATGATGGACTGTACAAATGCAAAGAGGACATTGAGGCGGTCATTGATACTGATATAGGTGGAGGCCTTACACAGTCTCACACAGGTGATGGCAGCACCCTCTATCATCTGTTTAGATCCACCATGGTGGGACGCAATGGCTTTCTTTACCTCATCAATGAACATTTTCTGAAAATTTCAAATTGTTCAAAACAATTACATACCCAACTTAAATTCAAAATTCATCCACTAGAGGATTGTTCTTTCAACACAAATTATTTGAGAGGACACCGGTTTTACTTACCTTCTTCATTATATGTGGTGAACAAGGGGCACCTGCATCTGCATTACTTATTTCTTCTAGGATTTTCTGGAAAGCAAATTATATTTGTTAATCATGAATTGAACTTTTTTGATTTGTTTGAAATTGTCATTCTATGCATCTATGGATCTTAACATTGTTGTAAACAGCAGATACAACATGAGGCATAACTTCTTACTGGACACATGACAAGGAGCATCATCTGGAGTGGCCACACGGCTGCAGCTCTTTTCCTAGACTCCATACAGCTGGAGTTGAAGTGCTCGAACAGCTTGTCAGAGCACTCTGAAAATGAAATCTCAATTCTTATTCTTTTGTCCAGCACCAAGTCCTCAGTTGAAATACACAGCATAAAGTATAAACAGTTCATAATACAATGTTGATAATGAAGTGTTTGCTTCATTTCTTACCCTGAAGCTCTTCATTTGGTCTTTTCTGGAGATCTGTGAACTCCTCTGGATAATTGTCCATCCAGTTCCATATTGCCTACGTGGTTTAAAAAAATTTTGTAATGAAATTATCTTGTTCTATTTAATGGATTAAAACATTTCAAAATTGAAATCTTATGACACATGTTCAAGAACTTGTGTACTCGACTTACAAACAATACTCAGGCATAGTTTATGTGAAACTGCGTACCTTTTCAAGGTTGTTGGCCAAGGTCAGAAACACCTGCTTGGATTTGATTGGCTTGAATTTACACACAACCTCTGAATGAGATAAAAATCAAAACATCATCATTAGAATTTAATTCATTAAACTACAGTTGAACTTCAATATCTCGAACACTGATATCTCGAATACAATGGATATGTCAAAGTGATTTGTAAGTCCCAACCACTTATTTTTTAAGTATTTTACCCTTGATATCTTGAATACTTGGATATCTTGAAGTTTTTAAACAGTCTCATCTTGTTCGAGATAACGAAGTTTGAATGTAATTAGTTGAGTTTGATTACTTACCATTAAGGAGTTTGATAAGTCTATGGATATCAACATTAATATGCTGAATGAGCTCAAGATCTGACAAATCTGATTGGTCAACATCTGCACTAGGAGGCAGGTTAGATAATCTACAAAATATACAAGATACATTCATGATATAACCTGAACATATAGGCTATGCATAATACCTATATTTGAAAAATGAAAAATCCACAAAAACTATTATAATTTCTTTAAAAACAAAAGCTTTGAAAAAAGAGAGAAACAAACTACTCAAGTAGAAATAAAAGTTAAAATCATACTTTGCTGAAATTCTGTTGAACACAGCAGTAAAGTTGTTTTGACTGAGAGCAAACAGAACTTTGGAGGCCAAGTTCTTCAGCTGTAGAACTAAGGGATTTGGATTATCTGTGGGCTGATTCAGGAACTAAAATTGAGAAGTCACAAATGTTAAATATCCTTTAATATATACCATTGATTGACATTTCAGACACATGTCTGGTTCTATTTAGTATTTCTACATTTCATTAGAGTACTCTTTTGGAAAAAATGATGTACAACTTATTTATTCATAAAGAGCCTTAAAATACATGCACTAACATACCTTACATATTTCTGGAAGTAGAAGTTTAACATATATAGCTTCATCCAGTCTGGATGTGTCTTTGGGTTGCTGTGGGGATGAAAAACAAAATCTATGAAACAGCTGTTTTTTTCAATTATTATCTCATAAATTTCCTGAGTGATCCTATAGATACTCACAGAATTCAGCACTTGTTCTAAGGAGTCCAGAATGATGAGCTGGGACTCGTAGTAATTTCTCTCCGCCTCCCCAGGGTGGATTCGCTGAAGAGGAAAAAAACCACCATTTAAACCTAATAATTATATAAAAAACTTTCCTCACTTTTCCTCAATTCAAAACAAAACAACAAAATCAACCATATATACTTAATTTCATTCTTCGTTCTGGTGGAACTTATCAAATCTACACATGATCTGATATACTGAACAAAAAAATCTCATCCCATAGCAAAACTATTAAAACCAAAGCAAACATTCTTTTGTATATACAGTATCTTGTAGTAAATATAACTTAATATGGGCAAAACATAGCTGACAATTCAAAATTATTAATGAAAAAAAAAATATCAAAGACTTTATTCTATTCAGCAAAATAACACTCAAGTCTTGTTTATATTGATATACAGAAGTCATACATGACTGCATGATGTTTTCAGCTACTGGTACAAGTTTTTTTTTTTGTTTTTTTTTTTTTTGGGGGGGGGGGGTGTTGTGTTAGTTTGCTTATTTTTAATCCATCATAGCAAAATACAGTACAGAAAATTAAAAGTAACAGACCATATCAATATCAAGTAACAGAAACAATCATGCGCTTTTAGTGACACACTATTACTGACACCCTCAACTTTGCATGTCAATGGTTCATAAATTTACACCGAGTAAATTCAGAGTACAATAAAGCTAATGTTTATATTTTATTTTTAGATCACCATCATTTTCTACAGATGGAAAGCATAAGCAGAGATTAGTATATATATAATCTTATAGAAACCTTTTTTTTTTTGTACATAAATAAAGTATTAAAAAATAACACTACCTGCTAACAGTGAAATAACTCCATAAAAACATGTAATAGCTTCATTTAATTTGTAAAATTTTGCCAATATTATCATTAAAAGAGGATCAAATTCAAACAACAGTTATACTCTATCACAATCAAAATTCATAAACCTTTATCCACATCTATATGATACAGAACATAATATTTGTTTAACTTTGACATCTGTTTAGCCATAGAATTGATACTGTTATTGTAAATTCAAAAACCTTTTTGCAAATAACCAAATCAATGCAAATGAAATCCCCACTTCATGTGGAATCATTAACACCCGTAATTGTTTTGGCTCAATTTCTGCCGGGTACCTAACAAATTATGAAACACAAGTCTTTATCATAATTGTACATAAAAGCAAATTCAAAAAATTACCTCATAATGAACCTTTAGAAAATAAGACAATCCATGAAAAATTAGCCCCCATTAATTATTCCACAGTACATTGCATAATTGAATAATATAAAGGAAATCCATACAATTTCGAATATAAGCCCTAAATGTGACAAGGAATGCAATATAATCCAAATCTTTATGCACGATTTGAATCTTCCTTAAAAAATGAAAAAAAAATTCTGGTGTCATACTTTTTTTCACCCAACACAAACTAATTAACACAAATACAATTTCTAAACATTACTACATATCTTATCTTATCACAAAAGATAGTGGCCACTACAAAGGTATGGGACACGATACCTCCATATTGTGACATACTTCCTATCAAAATAAACGATAAAATCAAGTATAATTTTTTAGTTTTTTTCTTCCACATAATTGATCTTAACAGCTTAGCACAATGGGTTATATCATTAATTAGCTATGAATCTGTAAGCCATTAGTTTGAATCCCACTGGGACTTTTTATTGTTTATTTAAACAGTTCAATATTTTGTGCACTTGATAAAACAAAACTTACAGTAGTATGACAAACTGAACTTTAAATCAAAACAACTGGTTCATCTATATATTTATCTCATACGTGTGGTGTATACTACCCATGTGATAAACCTTTCCTTTATCAAACGGGTGATGCTTTATCAAATACTTCCGGTCCGAACTATTTTTGACACAGCCCCTCGCTTCAACGCTTCAGTGACCTTTTTTGGAAGACTTTCTAGTATTTTCCATATAGCTATATCTACTTCCAAAAATTGATTTGAAATGGATTTTGTCGAAGATTTAAATTACAAATATAAAGGAAAACACATAACTGTGAGGTTTATAAAACTGCAAATCAAGTTAGCTATCAAGGAGTTCATTCTGATGACGCAATGAAAACAGAACGCTTTGGTTGTGTTTCTATACAAGAACTTACCAAAATAATGTCTCCCGCGCAAGACTTTTATATCACCAGCAGTAAGCATCCTTATTCAATATTTTCAACTTCGAATCATAATAGGCTAGTGTTCGTTTTATAAAACATCAACAACTGTTCCTCGTTCGAGTCAATTCAAACTAACGAGCATTCGCAACTTTGTGTGTGTCAACAAACTTGATTATTCAAGTCTTCTAATCAGTATTTCCATTTAATTAAGTGATTAAGCTCTAAGAAAAATTATTTAGAAATAAAAAATTATTTCAAGGTTTATTTCAGTGAAACTTTACATTAAAACAGTTATATTTATCTCCGAAATGACGTACTCAATTGTATTGCGCAAGGTCACAATAACCGCATAACACAACGTTGCATCATCGTTTAATCTTTGAAAAAAAAATCAATTCGGGTCACATTAGGGGCTGTCTCAAAAGCTTCATAATATAAATCAAATTGTATGAGATAAATAGAACATCTATAATTGTGTGATTTTATATTTGCTTTATCCAACTCGTTGAAATGAGCAAATATAAAATCACACAATATAGATATCCTCTCTATATATATATATACTGCTAAGTGTGAAGGTCATATACCTTTCCCCTAATGAAATGCTGACATTTAAGACCTATGCCTATGGTATTTCCTACAAACAGAGAATAACTGTGTTGTATAGTGGGTGACCTACATCTTTGTGTTTGTGTATCATTCCATTCATAAAACTTATCAGAACTTTTATGATAAAACAAAGGTCAGATGTGTGTGTGGTGTATATATTTTAGGGGCTTTTAAATGTTTGTTTGCAGTGATTCATTTTGAACAGTGCAAGCCATATTTCAGTGACAGACAACAACTTAAATCAAATTTTTTTCTTATAACTATGTACAGTAGCGGTATATAAATTACATGTGCGTTTAAACAAAAATTAGCCGATCTAAATTATTTGGAGAGAGAGTATCCATGGTATAGCTCTATTTATTATACCCTATTTATCATATACAAATCATAAAGTGTATATAAATATACCTACAAATATATATTATTCACTGCAGTAATGACTGCATGCATGTTCATACACCTTTTGTGTATAATCATTTCTACCAATACTGCCCAGGGCCATACAGAGAGAAACCCCATAACCAATCAACCATCAGCATTCAACTCTAATATCACCTCACTATTTGGCCCAATCCCTATCAGTAAAACTGTGTTATCTTGCAAAACTGGTCCAAAAGTCGTTTCGGTAATTTTGTCTGCAAAGCCTCATATCCGGTCAAACGTAAATATCTTGTCTATGAAATACTCTAAAATGCTCAATTTGATAAAACTCGAGGTCACAATGCTAAAAGTGTGATATTCTGAGAACCACGTGGAAAAAAATGGAGACAGAAGAAAATGGACTAGCCAACCAGAAAAGTCCATCCACAGTGGAATTAATGGCTGTTAAGAATCACAAAAAGTCGTGTAAGTTCACTTGTTGTCTGTTTGCACTAGGTTTTACTATGGTACACATCATATGCTCTATGATTTTTCTTGTATATGAATATTGATAGAGGGAATCTTCATGGAAATACAGAATACATAAACAATTAAAACAAAACATGGTTGCTTACTAAGTAACTGATATTTGCCTTGTAATTGTACAGTTTGTTGGGTATCTATTTTTCTTTTTTTTTTTTTGGGGGGGGGGGGGGTATAAGATACTATGAATAATATATGTATCATTTTTGTTCCAAGAAGAACAAAATACACCAATCTAGCTTTCTCTAGTAGGAAATTTCTTTTGCAATAGCCTGTTGAAAAGGGAGAGTAAATAAAGAGTTGAAATAAATTACATTGGACTTGCACAAGTTCACAACCCTTCATAAGTTTTTAACCCCCCCCCCCCCCCCCCCCCCCTTCATTTCTAAGTCCAATGTCACTAACTTGGATATTTTAATATACACATTTTGTTTATATAGCACTCAATCTAATCTTAAAATACTCCTTTCCTGTTCTAATTTAGTTGATATTATTTAGGCCACACACACTGCAATGACATAACACTCTATCTTTGTGTCAAACTGATCCTTTGGCCTTGTGCCCGTTTAACAGTCATTGTATCATTAAAAAAATACCTCCGCAGTGAAAATAAGATGCATTGGCGTTCATTCAACAAAAACCACACTGGGTTTACTCTGTATTTTCGCTGTTAAGAGCCTATCAATTATATTTTCCTGCTTCATTCACAACATTGCTCCAAGTGTTTTGTGGATGTGTGTGCTAGACACCTTATGCTGCTGAAAATCTTTGATGGTTGTAATGTTGTGATCAGTGCATTGTTCATGCAGATTCAGTTTAGTAATATTACAAATAATTACATATATGTACAGCATACAGATCGATTACCCAAATGCATCAAATGATTCACTGTATCTTCTTATTACATTCATTAACTAAAAATTAGGAAATTAACACTCCTTTAATATCAAGTTTATAGATGTCTAACAGCTTTTATCACATTTTCAATATAACTGTTCTCTGTGTCATTTCCATTTAGTTTTTATATCTTTATAAAACAAAGAAGTAATTGATAAGACATTATGAAAAACATCCTCATCAAATGTAGCTTTATGTTTATTTTCTGATAGAGAAAAACCCAAGAAAAAGTTCAGTTTTTCTATAAAATTTCAAGTAAACAGAAATTTCAATCTAACTTTTCTAGAACAGCAACAAATTACAATACAATGGATCCACCTCAGAACCTTCATCCCAACTTATATTCTGCTTTCCATCACAAAAATATAATTATTTTATAGATCAGTTTCCGCATTGTAATACATGGGCATGGACAATATAAGAGTAGAATTTTGATGAATTCATCTAAAACATGAATTAATATAATATATACATAGTTATATAATACACTACTCACCATGCTAGACACATTCTGTAGGATTTTAGTCAGTCCATTGATGACCAGAGAAAACTTATGCTTGGATACACTTATCAAACATTCCTTGTTCTGTTCCACATTTTGAATGGACTGTGTAGTGTGTAGACCAGTCTTGATTGGCAACTGAAATAATTTAGGAAGATTATTCAAATCAGCATTTCTTTTTTCCAGACAGGGAGGGGTAGGGTGTTAGCACAAGATGTATTTGGGTTATAGAATTGTGTGACACATTTATCAAAAACATTTCCAAAATTACACAGTTATCACAAACATTTTCAAAATAACATTTTATATATCTTAACCATTTTTAACTTAGAAGAATGATTTATTTAACCAGAACGACCAAAAACTGTCTTTATTCAGTAAAATCATTATTTTTTTCCACAGTTGCATTTAATATCAAAACTGAATACCAAAGATTTTCAACCCATTTTAAGAAAAACAAAAGCTCCCAAATTTTATATAGATTGTATTTATTTGTGAATTTTTAAAAAATCTGATAGATATGTTTTGGATGACGAGTTAATACATGAATTGTGTTTTCTTTGGGTGTTGAATAAAACAATGTTAAGGTAACAATATAACTACATTAAGACTTACAATTTTTAAGACACAAAGTCACAAGATGGCAATTTAAATTGTTTGTTAAATTGTTTGTATCAATTCATAACTCAGTGGTTAAAAAGTATCGGGCTTGCGAACTGCAAAACAGGAGTTCAATTTTGCCTGGGAATTTTCTTTATATTTTATACGAGTTAAAATTTTTGAAAATCATTATTTGTTATCCTAAATTGCATACTTTTTTGCCTATTTGATTTGTATACTCCATGGATATGCTTTATGCTATCTCTCATTATAATTTATCAAGTAATTTTCTGCAGATTTGAGAAACTATTTCAAGTTGTAGTGAGCAACCATAAAATAATGTTTATTTTTATATTTTGTATATTTAAAATTATCTGAAATTAATGAAATTTGTCACCTTTCAAAAATTAATAAGACTATCATAAAAAACAAATTAAAAGTGAATTTTATCACATGTGTTTTACTATTTCAATCTCATTACAATCTGATCATCCCTTATTAAGGACAATTTCAAATAACTATCCTAAGATGTAATGTGACTTCCCATTTCATAGATCTACACTCGAATAATTTTCCATTGATGCCAACTTCCTCGGATTAAAAATATGCAAGTTCACAAGCCCACATGACTCCCACGCATACGCACCTTTGTTAGGGTTTTAATTCATAATTTAACATAATTACTTGTCAACACAATCAAAAAAACTTGCAACTATTATTATGTTTAATCTAGTTGAATTGTTAGAATAAAAGAGTACAACCTTCAATCATTCACTGTGAATATCTCAATACTCTGACAAAATAAGACACGAAACCGCGATCAGCCGATGTTCATTCATAAAATTACATTCGCGCACTTAACCGAAAGATTTTTCGACAACAAAGTTGAAAGCAGAGATGACTTTCATAAATATATTAAGTTTATGATTACCTGTGCATCAAATCTCTGAATCAACGACTGAACCCACTCTCCTGGCTTTTGTGTTGCCATTTCAAATTCTCATTATACAGTTGGAGGCCTTGACGCCATTTTCCTTTATGTTGATATTATTAGCGCATGCGCATATGCATATATTTATCCAAATAAGGGCATACTATATTTCCAATCGGATTGAATATACTAAACCAAGCTAAACTATAGTTTATACATACATGTCCTGTTATTTTTCATAATTTAGTCAGAATCATCACAATTCATTTAATTGGTATAAACAATTATTTGGGAACATAATTACATGTATTACTGAAATTGATGATTTAATCATGAATTTTACCCTTTTAATTTTCAGAAGAATGAAAGCAAAGTTTAAATCATTATGAATATTTTCAAATGTTTATCATCTTAATATCTATATCTATATATGCATGCATATTTACCAAGGTCTGTGTTTTATCTAATCTAACATGATTTATGGGATTTATCCACATATAGACCCAGAGAAACAATTAATGATGGGGTGAGGGGGGGGGGGGGGCTGTCACATAAAATACTAGTTAAAAGCTGTCAATATTTTCTTTACTGATCGCAATGTATACCATGGCACAATTTAAAAAAAAACAAAAAAATTGAAACCAGTTTGCCTGCATGAAAAATTGTTATAGCAAAATCTACGACACGATCCGACGGGCGTTGCCGGGCGGGTAGGTACATGTAGGTATGTATGGGTATATAGGTGGATGGAGCATGATGCATGGAGAGAGAGAGAGAGAGAGAGAGAGAGAGAGAGAGAGAGATGGGTTAGTAATATATAGCTCACAATGATGATAACATTGTAACACCCTAACCCCAACTGAAAAGCGTACGTCTCTCACTACCAAGGAAGAGGGTGGCCATGAACATACGTAGTTTTTCCTCTGAATGATTTTAGAGATTAAAACCAATGTTTGAAGATTGACAGCAAAGAATTATTCAATCACTCCCGATTTAAAATAGGAATATATAACTTTACTGCCAGTTCAACACCCATACTAACATTTTTATTTTGCAGGTTTTAAAACTTTCAATACATGTATCATGTAATGCTTGCATGTGTATATTGTTGATTTTTATTAATTAACTAATGCGTCCCAACATGGATTTCGTAGATATTGTATTTTTGTAAATAAATTTGATCTTGACTTATTACATGTATGCTATCATTTTGTCAATGAAAATACTGATATATAGATTTATGTCCGATGCTTTAAATCAGAAAATAGGTTTGTGAACTTTTCAAAGGAGGGCTCAACTATCAACATGTAACAGAGAAAAATATTGCCTCTGCTGGGGTAAGAACCCGAGTCCCCTTGCATGCAAATCCAGCACTCTACCGATCGAGCTAAAGAGCAAACCCAATAGCCAGAGCTAATAGGAATGCCATATACATGTACCGACTCTACCACATACAGCATTTTCCCAGGGTAAAACTGAATGAATGCATAATATGATCAGAGTACCGGGGTAGAGGTTGGGGTGGCTAGCAAATACTATACTCTATATACTGAACTACACCAGAAATATAACCTCTGAATCATTTAAAATATAATTTAATTTCCATAACAGAAGTTCGCACTTACAAAAAGCTAACAAAGACAAAATTGATGGGTGGATGAAGAAAGTGATGTTACTTAGCGGAATGTAAACAGGTGACTGACGGACACAGTTGTCGAAGAACTGTATTGATAAGTTAAAGATACAAATTACTGACCAAATAAGGTAAACTTTCACAATGTCAAGAAAATGTAAGTTCACTGCGTTCACACTATTCTTCGGACTGCACCACAGTGCATCTGCATCAAACTCTTCAAACAATTCTTTTTTTATCCAGTATCAATAAAAGTGACGACCTTAACCACAACATTTTAATTAGTGAAAATAAAAAAAATTAAAATGCGAAAACGTTGCTTTGGAATGGAAAAAAAAAATAAACAAAATATCAATTATGAATAATAACCTAAACAGATCAGACTCAGTTGATTATTTGATAACAATCATAAACTATAGATATATGCGCGTATCTAGAGTGGGCGCCTTCTTCGATAATAGCCCCCCCCCCCCCCCAAGGCAAACAAAATTATCACTCAGACCCCCCCCCCCCCGAAAAATTCTCTGGATCCGCATACACTTATTAGAAAACAAGTAGTTTCCAAGTAGCGCAGTGTACAGCGCACTCGCCTCTCACCGCTGTGACCCCAGTTCGATTCCCAACAGTGGTTGTATGTTATAGGTTGGGTGGTAGCCCGCTTAATTGGACACGTGAGTTTTCTCCAGGTACTCCGGCTTCCTCCCACATGAATGACCTCCTCCCGCTAACATCTGTGTCAACGAGAGACATTAACATTTAAATTAAAATTTAATCTAAAATAAATAAAGTTCTTTTCAGAAGATAGAGCATTTTAACAGGAGCTTGGACTTTGGGTAGTTAATGTGTCAAACAGCAATGTGACGTAGGCTTGTCTATTTCATTGTTGGCCACTCAGCCATGGCTCTTTGAAATCAACAAGATTTGTCTGGCTTTTGAGCTACGACTAGCAATCTGTGTATATTTCAATTGAAACCAGCGTTATTTTCAACTTGTTTTGACGCAAGAAAAAGATAGTTACATCCTACCGAAAGTCCAAGGTCTTGTTAAAATGGTTCTAAGTTGCACAAACCTGTTGTTGAATAGTTTTGCGTATTTCATATTTCCCGCGTCGTCTGCTTTGACGATTACAATCGAATACCACTTCCTGTTCTTAATCTGGGTAGTTTCAACATGGCGCCAACATGGCCACTGTTATGAGCTGCTACATGACTGTGATGACATGTATCTCATTGTCTGCATGGACAGTTATATCATATAAACCATGTAGCCTTGCCTTGAATGTAGAATCTTGTATTTGAGTATACAACTCTCAGACAACAAAATGGGAAGAAAGAAAGGTTATATCTATATGTTCACCATTTTGGGTGTGTAACATCGTCTTTTTAAAATGATTTTATCAGTGTTTATGATAACTTTATAGAGAAAATTAGAACCATTTTTTCTATTCAATGACTGATTCCAGGTATTAGCATCGGGATCTGGGTCCGTTATATTTTCAACCAACTTTAAGTTGATAGTTGATCATAGGACACTGAGTCGCTCTAATGTTCTTGACCGATTATCTCTGAAATGTTTACAAATGAGCCGCATACTTCCGCCATTCGACGACACTGTTCAGTTAGACGATATGCCTGTTGATATTTCAGATACTTCTCCGATCGTCCGTAACAATGACATCGCAGAATCACACGTGCGAACCCCTGATGTGGAGGTGGTTGCTGGTGACATTTCCAAGCACCGAGCGTATTTCATGGTGTTTGTCTTGCTGTTCATCAATCTGCTCAACTACATGGATCGTTTCACCATAGCAGGTTTGTTTCCAAATCTACATGTGTCCTCCTCTGTGATATCTTTAGTATATATTTCCTTGTCTGTAAGATACCAACAAGAGATTTCCTTAATGCATTTCAACATTGTTAAACAATAAATTGAATTTAACATTGTGTGATAAATTGTTTGTAAATGAGGATCGTTAAAAAATGAGTTGACACTATCACTCTGTTATTTTTTTTTCAAAAAAGTCTAGACCAACCCAAAGTGGCTTGTCACAAACTTTTAAAATGTGTGCAAACATGTGCAACTTTTCATTCCATTTTTGTTACTTTTTTTTGTTGCCCAGTTTTAAAGGCAGTATGTAATGTCATCACAGAACACAGCAACATGCAAAGCTAAATGGGAAGAAAGTGTTCCTTGTTTGTTCAAAATTGTTTGAGAGGTTTTTTTTAATCAATGCATAATGGTTTCAAAGTGCACACTTAAACTTTGAATTTCCAATGACTATAGATTTTCAAAATATTTACTGAATCAGATAGAACCATTTTAACAAGAGCTTGAACTTTGGGTTTTTGTATCAAACAACAGATAGAACCATTTTAACAAGAGCTTGAACTTTGGGTTTTTGTATCAAACAGCAATGTGACGTAGGCCTGACTATTTCATTGCTGGCCACTCAGTGATGGCTCTTTGAAATCAACAAGATTTGTCTGGCTATTGAGCTAAGACGACGCGATCTATGCATATTTCACCCGAAACAAGCGTCATTTTTAACTTGTTTTGATGCAAGAAAAGATAGTTTCGTCTTACCGAAAGTCCAAGGTCTTGTTAAAATCGTTCCAATAATTCTCTTGGCCATTTTGCTAGCTGGTGAACAGTTTCTACAGCTGAAAAATATGCTATTTCGTATGATAAAAAGCTATATTGGTATTAAAGAAAATTACTTTTTGAAAGTGTCTCATATTTATTAAATCATTAAAGATTTATGTTAATAAAAATGTTGATAACAAGGTGTTCTATGCATTCACTTCGAATTCCTTTTCAATTGCCACATCCTAAAAAAGACTGCAGTTAACTTGATGCTGCTTGTTAAATAATTCTATTCAAAATTCTATCCATTTCAGGAGTATTGGTGGACATCCAAAGTTATTACCACATAGGGAATTCTGAGGCTGGATTAATACAGACTGTGTTTATTGTCAGCTACATGATCTTCTCACCTATATTTGGTTACCTAGGTGACCGGTATAACAGGAAGTTTATCATGGGAGGAGGAATCACATTATGGTCTCTTCTAACTCTCTCTGGGTCTTTCATAGGGAAAGATGTAAGTTTGTCTGTTCTTATCTAAGTCGGTCAGACACTTTCGCTCATTGGTTTCGAACAACAAACATTTGATTTTTCTGATGCTGATATGCTGTTTATGTTACTGAATTTTAGAATGTCTATAGATAGGAATTCAGAAACTCATTAAATTATGAAAATTAAAAAATCTGTTTGAAATATTTATGCATGTAAATTGATAACTACTTTTTATGAAAGATTTTGTGGGGACTGTAAATGTCTGGGTAGTATCATTTAAGATACCAGTAACAATGAGCATTGGCCCAGCATATTTACTTGGAATTTGGAAATCTACATATCAGAGAATTATGAACTGATAACTGCTTTTCGTTGAAACTTTGACATTATCTAAATAAAATTCACTATTACAGTATTGAGATAAAAACCCAAAGATATTAATTTTTTTTTTTCCATCAATGAATTAGTCAAACATTATGGAGACTTCAAGCTACACCAGGGACTGCATATTGTGATGTTGATATTTTTTAAACCTGATGCCTTTTGTAATGTCATGTATGTTTGGATATGGAATTGATGCCATGCCAACTCATAGTCATATACATCTATACAATGAATGTATCAAAGTTTTCTACTGTTTGTTTTACAGTATTTCTGGTTATTTTTACTAATACGTGGCTTAGTAGGCATAGGGGAAGCTAGTTACTCCACAATAGCCCCAACAATTATAGCAGACATGTTTGTCAAGGGAACCAGAACAAGGATGCTTATGTTCTTCTATTTTGCTATACCAGTGGGCAGGTAGGCAAACTGGTACCAGAACCAGTTTACTATATGTATGTGTCTGTGTGTGACTAAAACACTAACAACTTTTTGTGTTACTTCTCTCTGTATTTTTTGTATCATTAGTCCATGTAGTAAACCTTCATTACTTGACTGTAATTTCACCAATTATAGGATATAATATGAACCTCCCAATATTAGTAAATGTACCTGCTGTCCATATGCTGATATTTACCGGTACCCTTTCATTATTGTGTTGATTTTCAAGAAAACTTTATCATTTACTGAAATTCCTTTCTGGGGAGCATTCTTGCATTTTTTATTCATTTTAGTACCATCTGTTTGCATGAGCAGAAGAATAATTGTGCCTGGGTCACAATTTGCTGGTGCATATCCTGTATATTTTTGCTTTCAGTGAGCTTTCCAGGCTGGGCTTTAGAGCTAGCTGCTACATGTATTTAGTACAAGGTTAATAATTTAAAGAGAGGAACACAGTTTATAGATTCCTGGTTTGTTTCAGCACTTTTGGGCATTCATTCTAATTCGGGCAGCAGTAGGGATAGGGGAAGCCAGTTATTCCACAATTGCTCCCACCATAATTGCAGATCTGTTTGCTAAAGATCTACGTACACGAATGCTTATGGTATTTTATTTTGCCATCCCAGTAGGAAGGTAGGCGTTATCTTTCATTGTTGGGATGTTAAGGGGATAGGTGATATCTTTAATATTTTTTATGGGTTTTCACATAAGGTTCACATATGAAGATATTAGTTCATTTAAGAAAGATTTTCATAATGATGAATACAAGTACTGTAAATTCCTTATTTTACTTAATTCCATGATTCCACTGTTTTGTATAAAATTGCGAGAATTTAAAATTGTGAGCACCAATTATTTGTTACGACTTCATAAAGTTCAAAACTATCAGAAAAATAAAAGCAAGATTTTAAAACCCGCAAGGGTTGCTTCTCGCCATTTTATGCAAATATCAATTCCTCGAGTTTAATAAGGAATCAACAGTATCTTAACCTGTTGCATGGCCTTTTCTAACACTTTTGCTGATAATCAAATTACTTTGTGTTTCATTTATATAGGACCTCTTTAATGATTTGCGATGGTATATGATTTTTATCCAATGAGTTGCATGTTTTCTATCCCCTAGCCTTGGCAAGGAGATAGAAAACACAACGAAATGGATAAAAGTCATAATTATATTATTGCAAATCATATTGCTTCCTTTTATCACATGTTTTACGTTTTTTGTTCAACTTTGATCTTTTGTATATAAACATCATAGTTGTGAGCCACACATAATTGTGATGGAGTCAGCAACTTCATTCATGAAAAAAAAAATTTCGAGCTTAGCAAACAAACATCTAATTTTCAATTACTGGGTATATTCTTATCATTTTTTGAAAGAAAATTTGTAAAACAGCTAGTATTAAATGTTTTGCAATTTTAACTCGAGGACTTTTCAACTGTATTATTTCGTGACTTTTTCAATCTATGTACGTCAATCATCTGACTTAAAGCTAAGTAATGTTTTCTTATGACGTCACGTAGCGTAAGAATATTTACACATTGTAATACCAAAAATTTATTACATGAGTGATATCCACATCATATTGAACTAAATATGTGATAAATAGCAAAATGCATGATTTGCATGATTTATATTATGTATATTGATTTTAAAGAAATGAATTTATTGTAATTAACACAAATGTATTTGATAAAGTCATGTAATTAAACACAATGCAGAGAAATACCAACATTACATGTAACTGAATCACAAAAAGTATTTCAGATAATCTTTTATTTTTGAAATAGGCCTATATATTTATCAATTATTCTTGATTATGAGAATCAAAGAAATTTCTTTTTGTTGTGTTGAACAAACGGTCTGCATTTTCTTGTATCATTCGTCTTTCAGTGGATTAGGTTATGTGGTAGGAGCCAATATAGCTAAAGCATTTGGTGCATGGCAGTGGGCACTTAGGGTAAGTGTCTGATAGTTATCCTTCAAGGAAGAAGTATAAGTGATGGTTAACTTTATAAGTAAAGTAAAAACGTTGTTCTCCTATCACTTAGGATAAAGTTTGTTCAAACTTTGATGCGTTGATTTAATAACTCATGATAATGCAATTATGATCTTGACTTGATTCACAGTAAACTTCAAAGACTTAACCTATAATGATTCAGGGTGCAGCTTGCATAATGTAGAATTTTACATAGCTGATTTATTACTTATAAAAGGCATATTCTTCATAATGTTTATGTTATTTTTTATTCATGATTTATTGGAAGTTATTTTTTTTGGTTAAGTATTGGTACATCATAAAATGAATTTCAATATGTCTACATTTGTTTTTTATTCCAGTTCACGCCAGTCTTGGGAATCGTTTGTGTTATTTTGATATTTATTGTCTTGAAAGAGCCTCAAAGAGGCCATGCAGAGGGGGGAAGTCATTTACATAATTCATCATATCTGCAAGATCTCAAAGAATTGGCTAAGACGTAAGTTGTTTTTCATTTTTCAAGCCTTGTTATAACACAAAAATCTATACATGTATTACTGTCATAAAAGATGATGATTTATGGATACCTTTTATGTTTTACAGTAAGAGTTTTGTTTTATCAACTCTTGGTTTCACATGTGTTGCCTTTGTGACAGGAGCCCTAGCCCTCTGGGCTCCCTCCTATATGTTTAATGTCATCAAAGCCCAGGGACAGGATGCAGACGAAGGAAAGTGAGTTGTTGTTTGATGAATCATGATTGAACAATTTCCTCGGAAATCTTAATACCAAAATCATAGCTGAAATCAGTAAATGGCTTGCTATAATTAATACATGTTTATCCATTGAAAATCTTCAATCATGCAAGCCATTACAAGCTTTTAATACAATAACAATTTTTACAACACTGAATTAAACATTTTCTTAGTACACTGTTATGAGATATTTTTAAGAATTGAAACATACTGTTTGAAAAGGATGAAAAAAGAAATTTGTTCTTGATTTTAAAGTATTTATTCAACTGTTAATGCTAGAAGTAACTATCCTTTTATTCCAGCATTGCTTTTATTTTCGGCGGCATTACTGTTGCTGCGGGTTTCATTGGGGTTGCTTTGGGGGCTGAGGCATCAAGGCGGTACAAGAGAGTAAATCCCCGGGCAGATCCTCTTGTGTGTGCCTTTGGTCTGTTGATGTGCACCCCATTCTTATTTTTTGGTCTTTGGATTTCAGAGAGCAACATACCAGTGTCTTGGGTAAGCACATATTAACTTTATCTTCTGTGAATGAAAGTTATCCTCAAAAAATCAACTTAAAGGAAAAATTGAGAATGACAGATAGATAAAAACTTTACATGTACATTGTATGCCTGTATACACTAATCACTGTACAAAATACATTAAAGAGTTGAATGCAATATTTCAAGATCTTTTAATGTATATATAAAATATTACTTGTAAAAATGTACAGAATGGAGGGTTGTTGTACCTTAAGCTATTATAACTATTTTTTGTTTTAAAGTCAGCTTATGTCATGACAAATTTCCACATATCATTGTTAAATGATAATTTATCATTGTACTATTTTTTTGGCAGGCTCTTATTTTTTTTGGAGAAACTTTCCTTTGTTTGAATTGGTCAATCATTGCTGATATTTTATTGGTAAGTAAAGATTGTTTATGAGCATACTCATAAAATTTATGGTTTCAAAAATAATCAATTTTTAATATATATGAGGATTAACTTCACTCATCAAATACATGTATTTAGAACTACAAAATGTTTACAAGTGTAGATGATATTCAACAGGTTAACAAGTTTTTGAGAACATTTATCAGCAAATTTGTTGACTTTTACAGTATGTTGTGATCCCTACCCGTCGTTCCACGGCTGAAGCAGTCCAGATTCTGATATCCCATGCCCTGGGGGATGCTGGAAGTCCCTATCTTATCGGAGTGGTAAATATTTTATTTTCTTCTTCAAGGTACTTGAAAGATATTTTACCATTGCTATTGACCGAACTTTACACGTGTATATCAGTACAGGTAAACCTGGTGTACATGCATGCATGTACTTATGACTTGCAAATTAAAAAAGTTCATCTAATTACTATGACCATCCTGTGCTTGAATTTTAGATACTGTTAACAAAAGCTTTGAAATTTTAAAAAGTATTATTCTGATGTTATCTGAAATATTTATATCTGTAAGCCTGTTGACATTTGATCTTTGAACCTGAAAATCAACTTACAAGGGTTAAACATTTATCATAGGTGATCTGTGCATGAAGTTTGAAGACTTTTTGGCAATTGACCCTAAATATATTTGACAAAAAAATTGTGACATCAGTTAACTTGATGACAGCGACCTACTGAACTAAAAATGATACAGTTTATTCACTTATCAAAGCCAACATTTGATCAAATGGCTCACAAGATATGAGTATTACACAATAGACTGACTGAATCAGAGGGCGGCATATAAATCTAATGAATATCTTGAAGGGAACAAAATACTTCGGTTCATGTACAAGTAGTAATTAAATGTATCGTACATGTACCTCTATTTATTTATCACTATATATTATTATAAGAATAAATCGGTATATTTTCTTGATTTCTGAAAATCACTATAAACAGACTAATTCCTTGCAAAAAGGTGCATCAGTTTGATGAACTCAATGGTGTACTTTAATTGTACATTGAAATACCAGTATGTTGTGTACCAATGTTTTCATTTATTGTTATTTGTTATCATGCAGTGTGAATCAATCTTATATTTATGGCTTCTGATTTGTTTTAAATCAATATTTGATGCTCTGGAAAATATTGTTGTACTTCTTTCATAATCCAACAACAAATTAAATTGTAACCTTTTTATATGTTTCACTGTGTACTCAAGAGTCAAAAAATGACCCTTGATTTATCACTATTTTACAGTTAAAACATGTATGTTTAAAATCTTTTTTTAAGCACTTGCTATGAAGAATCCGGCCCCACGGGGTCATAGATGAACTCTAGTTGGGTATAGTCCACTAATGCATTTTCCATAGGCGGTAATGTTAACGTTCGGGTTCATAGCTCCGGCCCTAATTTTCGTTCAGCAACGACGGACCTCTTGAATGAAAACTCATCAAATTGTCTCTCCCCTGTTAAAATTTCGTGGTGTGAAGTCAGATTCGTTTTCCCGCAAAATGCGTCTGTGTTGAAAAACTCTGAAAATGAAAGTAAAAGTAGAGAATTTCACAGTTTTGAAAAGGGTGTACATCAAACAATTCCAATTCCTTCCTTCAAATGATAATTCGATTTTGACAATTGCTTTTAAAATTGCAAATCCTCTTTTCTGACATGTGTCAAGCATTCTGATTTAAAATGTCCCAATAAATGTATATCCACTCTGCAAGTATAGGAACTATTTTGCTTAAAGGCACTACTTTGTTGTCCTACCGATTCTAAAAATAGTTGGAGGGATATTAGTTTGATCTCAGTCTCCCTTTTTCACTATATACATATTCCTTTTGTAAAAGTGAGATTGAGATCAATAGTGAGCTCGTCTAAGTTTTATGGCCCCAGGGCCTGATCACACTAATATGTATTACAGAAGATGATTTTGTTGAAGTGCCATCTTTATTTTAATTTTTGTAGATTGCAGATGCCTTGGCTACAAAACACCCAGCGGATGAGCGATTGTCCCCCTCAGTGGAGTCCAGTACATTAAGGACTGCCTTCTACATCACCCCCTTTGTGTGTGTGATTGGAGGGGGGTTCTTCCTAGCCACAGCTCTATTCATTCAGAAGGACAGAGAAAGAGCAGAAAAAATCACCAAAGGTAATCAGCATTAGAAATTTGTGGCATTTTTAACATTTTAAAAATTTGGATATTTTGCTGATTGGGTTATTTGTTTTGTCCTTTAATAATTTGAACAAATTTTGACATTTTATAGTATACATGTATGAAGGTGTCAAGAATGTGTCATGTACTATTACATTGAAAAGATGTGATATTTGTTTATCGTAACTTATTGTGTTTAATGATTTTTCCTGGTTTGAAATGACACTTACCCGGTACCCTTTGTCGAAAATGAACAAGAGAAACTCAAAATAAATACCCGGTACTTTTATATCAGATGGTTTTCTCAAAGTTAAAAAATTTGTAATGAGGCACCTTATAAAAAGGAATTACATGTCATTTTTTTTATACATGTACAGGTGACACTCGATGGCCCGAACTTCGATCTCTCAAAGTTCTTGATCTCTCGAAGTGAAATCACGGTCCCGATTTTTTTCTCTATATAACTAAGCAGCTCTTGATCTCGAAAACTCTGATCTCTCGAAGTTCTTGATCTCTCCAAGTAAAACCTGGGTCCCGTTTACATATTTCATTGATTTTTACTCTTGATAACTCGAAGTGGTTGCTGTGATCAAGCGTTTATATAATTAGCTCCGCGTGGACCTTACCTGGATGATCGCATGAACCCCTGGGGCTAGCTTGGTAGTGTTAATTGGTTGATTAATAAAGTGACACTTGCTTCCTTCAAAGGGTAGATAGTTAATTTGTAACTGATCTTTTAATTTCAACAACTCGTGAAAATTACGGTAAATTAAACTTGTCTCTATTTAGAATATTCTGTGATCAAGAAAAATAGAATACTGAAAGGTTTTTTAAAGTTAACAAAAACACTACCGGTAAATAAAAACTAAGTTCTGTAATGTTGAAATTGATGTAAAGTTGCAGAAAATACGCATGAAACCATGTTAGACTATCCTTCCATGTTATGAGACCCATGTTATGAATATAAACTTCCGGCTACTATTATGACCGGAACAAAAATTTCCGGATTTTTTTAAACTTTCGATCTCTCGAACTCTTGATCTCTCGAAGTTTAATCATGGTCCCCTGAGGTTCGAGTAATCGAGATTCACCTGTATCTGCATATGTTTATAAAGGTTTCAATGAAATTGGGTGAAAAATTAGTGTCCCTTGCATTGCTTGATACAAAAGCAAATTTTGCAAATTTTGCAGTTGATTATTTTTTCTTCAATTATTTTGGACTTTGTCCTATTTACCTCTAATTAGTCAACTTCTTAAAAGTTGATCAACATAATCATGAATACCCAGTGGGTAGTTTTAAGCTGTGTGTACATTTAGGATGGAAGAAGAGAATAGCATATGTTCATGTGCTAACGTACCTGGTATTTGCCATAATTTTACATTTTAAAAATGCTACGATTACCTACACAGGTGTGGGAGACTATGATGAGGAAATTTCAGAGGATGAGAGTGATATAGAACCTATTTTAAGGTCAGATGATGAAGACATCGAAGGGATGCAGCCATTTGCATAATAAAACAGAAACTAATGTAATTTCCTGCAGGATTTTCTTCACTGATTGCTGCCTTAAACTCACTAACTATAATGTCATTAGATTTACTCATCATTCAATTCAACAAAAAGATTATTTGAATTGAAAATTCAGTTTAAATCTTTCAGTTGGAGACTATATATATGGTTTTGATAACAAAAAATGTTGCTTTTATGAACAGATATCAAATTTTTAAAAATTTTGATCATTATTGCTGATGATGAGTAGAATTAATGGTTTTAAAGCTTCACTAGATGGATAGTTATGCCGTTTCTTGAATAACCTAAAAAATCTTTAACTGTGTAATCGTACAACTTAACAAAGATTCTAATTTCAGGTATATGTCTCCTTTACATGTACCATATCTCTAATTATATGTTGTAATTTACATCTGTAACATGTAAGGCATACTAACACGGCCCTCTGGATGTATAACTGTTCATTTAGATGATTGATCTGTTGCCTCTGATTTCTAGGTGTTGTGAGATACTTCTATCACCTCATTGTAATTTTCAGTTCAGAAGTCATTTAAGCACTGGTGTTGGTGAATTTGTGCTTCATTTTATGTAATAAAATATAGATCCACTGTATATAAATGATATGTTGGTACATATTCATCTGGCATATTCAGAACTAATTTGCATATAGCTTGTTCACTTGTAATGCAAATGATAAAAATGATAACTTTTTTTAAAGCCTTGGATGCTAAAAAGGGTTTGTATCCATTGGCTATTATTCTTTTTTTAAATTTTTTTACTTCTTTTCTTTATTTGAGGAAAAAAGTATTCTATTGGTTGGGCGTAAGAGACATGCAGAGTGTATTTTTGTGCATGTCATTTAATTATTAGTTTAACTAAAAGTCATGGGGAAGAATGCAAAGCTTTGCATGCCAGCTTGATAATGCTGTTGAACTTTGGCCAGTCAACTTAAATTAGAAAAAAATATCAGATGAGTGAGATGACAGATGACAAACATTTATTAATTCTATTATAACTGGAACATAAGTGTTGCAGTATCATTTCTCGAAGTACTGAACTTGAATTCTGAGCTGTAGATGATATAACTCAATTAAGTATTGTGAAGCATTATTATAACTATTTCCTTTTTATTCAACACTCTTTAATAAACATTATTTGTGTTGATTTTACTTCTTTAAAATATAAATAGTTATCCCATATCAGAAAACATACTATGCTCTCATCAAGTGCTGGAATGGAATTGCATTTTCAACGCAATCTCTGTGTACAGGTATACAGGGGCGTCGGAAAGGTATACAGGGGCGTCGGAAAGGTATTTCATATTGGGGCGGCGAATTTGATCGATAGTGGGGTGTTAACCGGATTATACTTGAAATGAAGATATTCTACGCTGTGTCCAATTATTCTTTAATTTAATAAGTCATATGGTCACTTTTTTATGGTACTATATAGAACAAAGCAAAAATGTACTTAATATTTCTTAAAATTGATTTAGTTTGACGACATAAAATGTGTATTAAGATAATGCAACTTGCATTTATTTATGCATATATATAAGCAACAATTTTGATTTAACTTGTCAGTCTCAAAAACACATTCACATCAAAAACGTCCAAAAATGGATATGAATCCCGCGCTGACAGCAGTTGTATTCATTTAGCATCTCGGTGAATGTGCAAAATCAGATAATTTTTAATTCTGTTTTGTGTCATGGTAAAACATAAATTTTTGTAAATAAATTTGTTTGATTATAAGATAGTACAGTAACAGATACTTACGATTTTGTGATATTTACCTCATCAGAACCGTAACTAACCAATAGGTAGAACTTTAGCCACGAAAGATTGAAAGATTTTTTTCATGCCGAGAAAATGCTTTGGAAACTTAAAATATACAGGATGATTATAATATATGTTAATCCCTCTAGATTTGAAATTTGAATGCAGAAATAATACGTCAGTGATACAAGTAAGTGTTGTAAGATAAGATGTTAAAGCTATTTTAACTAGTTTCAGTACTTTGTACTATGAAATTTATGCTTATACATTGTAATATTCTCTGATAGTTGATTATAACTTAAACTTGTTAGTTATCATCAAAGCTAGCATCTCCCAACGTTGGAGGGTCCTGACGTTGTGGCAAAGCTAGAGAATGCATATTCTTTTTTTCTTTAATGTCAAACCTAATGCCTAATTGTCAACACACACCAGAAACAGGTAAATATACCCCACATTTGCTTGTGTAAACACTTCGCCTCTCCATTGAATGCAGATCGATGTAACCATCGCCACTCCAATAAACACAGATCGCCGTTATAAAGTTCCATTATAGCCCTAATTTAAAAAAAATCTTTTTTGGCAAAATTATTGGGGCAGCGAACGCCGCCCCTGTTCTGACGCCCTTGGTATATAGTAGAGTATTCTATTTCATTTATTTTCAAACACTAACAACTTCAGCTCTTATTTTAGTTCACTAATCCCTAATTTGTGGTGATTTTCATGTGATTCTATCATAGTTTGTTTATTTTCTGCTATTTTCTGCCATATTTGAAGATTTTGCAAAATCAACACCCACTTTTGGTACCTTTTTAGCCTTCCAAAACCAACCCAATGTCGGCACAAAGTTTTTAACAAAAAACCTCTGAAAATTGGTTTCCTTTCTTTAAAAAATGAACACAAAGCTGGTGTTTTAATTTAATTTCCATTTGCTGTATATTAAAGCTGAGCACTCCTCGTAAATAGGCACCATCACACAGGTATATAAACCCTTCGATTTCGTTACACCCGATTGCACACCTGAAAATCGTGGCCGACATGTAGTATTCCTTTCGTGGTCTTTGGATTTTATGCATTTATTTCTTATTTTATGTGCATATTCTGTTTGTAAATAATGCATTGACCTGTTATTTGATGATAGTATTCTCCTGATTTGAAAAAAATGCATAAAATTTGATAATTTCATCGCGACCGAGTAACACGGCGAGGCCAAATGTACGTCCACACAGGTGAGACCTCTACAACGATATACTTGAAATTGTTAAGAGGTCTTCGGCTTATATAGGGGTTGCAGGGATAGCTGTGATGAAAGAGAAATATGGCGGACAGTGCCTTTTTACGAGCGGTGTTCAGCTTTAAAGTAAACAAGCTGTTTAAAATCCTTAAATCAATTACATGTACACTAACTGAGTGTACAAAATGTACTAGATAAGGGCTGGTATGGTACAACAAAGTTCATTGGTTATCTAGATGTGAGCAACATGTTTTCAAGAGGACAAACAAGTGTGCTTTGTGAACCACTAACAACTTGTTTATAGAACATGTATTGAAAGCATGCGCCTGAGTTTTGTAGTTCTTGATAACTTTTGTTATTCCTATCAGAACAATTATCAACATTTTCTTTAATTTTAATACTGAATTCAATTTGTATTTAAATTTTTGTTTTAAATTACATTATTTAGAAAAAAAACCTCAATAGAACATTTATACTCTAAGCAATGAGTTGAAAGATCACAACTATGAATTTAGAATCTTTTTGATGAAAAAAATATTAAGAAAATCAGCTTTAATTAAATAATCTTTAATTACATCATCTTTAATTGTAATTGCAATTCTTTTATTGATACAAATAATTATTGTAGGTGTTATTATTATTTTTTTCAGAAGGTGATACTACTCTCAACATTAATGGTGGAATTGACAATCCCAATTTGACTTTGGGAGAGAATGATAGCATTACTGTTGCCAATCCAGATCGCAGCAATGTTTTGTGAAAAACGATAAAGAAGATTACATTTAATAGAGTGACTAGCTCTTATTAGAAGCAAAAAAAGTATAACAAGGAACTTGTCCAAGTTGGAATGTGTTGTCAAATGACTTACTTATTGTTAATTAGTGATGAAAACTGTGTGCTGGAAATAATGAATATCAACTTTTATTTTGAAAATTTGCATCACGTCCAGGAAGAATTGTTAGAACAACATCTGTCATGAAGTATACTGGTTTATCGATGTACATTTTTGTTTGTCATCTTTGTCTCATACTGAGTTTGAATTTGGTCTTTCGGTTTAAATGTTAGTCTCGTGCTGAATAGCATTTTACCTTAATTTTTTTTCATATTTTAACCACATTTTAATTGTTGTGCCATGAGTTTTTGAAAAGAAAAACAATTATGTTTTAATATTGGAGTAGAAAAAACATTGTGCCCAATTAGGATGAATATACACCATCATTTATGTACTTTTATGTGTGTATTACAACTGTAAATGGTTACTATTCTTTAGAAAACAACTTACATTGTATATCTGTATGTTGGAGCTGTAATTTACCTATTGTTTAAGCTGTTATTTCATGAGTTTTCTTCTGTAAACAGTTGTAATGTTAAAATGATAGTGAAAACATAACTGGTACTTGCAGATAGAACATGCTGCTTTTTTAAAGGATTTTACATGTAAACTATATTCTGTTGCATAACTTTGCTTGGTGGCTAGTTCATTACACAGAGGCAGCAAAAGAACAAACCCAAACTCTGCATTTGACACAAGAGAGGGTGTAATGAGAGCCTCAAATAAGGTTCAACTACAAGTATTACTAAGTGCAAGTTCTCTTGAAATTTCAGTAATGTAAAAGCAGGAAATTGTTAAATAAACTGCAGTCAAAAGTACTTTATTAAAGTAACTTTGCCCCCTACAGGAAACCAGTTCATAAGGTAACCCTTGAATTTGAAAGTTGATGCAGTAAAGGAATTTCTATTCTAAGTAGGGGATGAAACTTGTTGTTTGTTGTCACTTGTTATTGATCTAGTAGATCAATTATCAAAGACTGCATGGCTGTCATGAGCCATAGTGCTGTTGGTACATATAGTTCAGAGGTCTTGGTCATGTTGGGATCAGTTTTGATTGTATGTTTTAAGTACTGTACAGGTCTTGGTGGTTAAAAAAATCATAAGATTTTTGTGATAGTTTTTTTTCTTTCATCCTTTGGTTTTGTACCAAGTTAACTTGTGATGTATTGCAATTACACTTACTTCTCAGTTTATATAGTTAATAAATATATAAAGCTTAAACTGTTTGAAATCATCAGTACAAAAAATGAAAAAATAAACTTGAATCTTATTATCATTTTTATGCATTTGATATACATGCAGTAAAATATCCATAAATATATTGTATTTAAGTCAATTTCAATTTGCTTCTATAGATGTTATTTTAACTATTTACTGTTACTGAATTCTGTTGTTGCTTATTAGTGAAAGTATATAACATATGTAAACTGTAAATTGAAGTAACTGATATTCTTTCATGTTTAGTGTAACTTATTTTACCTTAAGAGATGATGGAAATCAGGCAGCTGATCTCTGGAATAAAAGATTTGCGGTATGGAGACGTTTTTTCTTTTTCTAAACCAAATTTTAGTTTAAACGCTCACTGTTTTACATGTATGTATTTATTTATCACTTTGTCAACTAGCATGGCAAACAATGTACTGAATCTTCCAAAGATAAGTATCTTGAGACACTGATATGACCAAAAGCCATGTTGATGCAAAATGATAGTTAAATTTTTGAAATTCTGTAAGATGTGACTGAGCTCAGAAGCTATACCACTTTTTGGTAAACAAACTTGTTTCACTGAAAATAGTGTTTACTATTGGAATGAATGTAGAGCATTTTAATATATTATCTCTGTAACAATCATTACTGGTAATGTACATCTCTGAAGAAGAGTAAGGACATATTGCATAAGGAAGATCATATGCCCAAATATACCGGTAACAGTGTTCGATTTGAGACAAGGACTTTTTAGTTAAATATATATATAATTTGATGCATATTTCAGTAATTTTAAGACATTTGAACTTTCCAGGGGTCCTGACCCCCTCCTCTCCCCCCCGCTCCTTCCCCACTAATCCGCGCATGCGCCCGATAAAAAAAAAATAAAAAAAAATAAACCTATTCAGCACGTTACGTTGCGCAATTTGGAAGCCAAATTGACATTGTACGGGGGCTTCTTATCGGCACTGTTGGAATTTATGGAGGGATCACTGTTTTATAACCTATACTGTACGCCCGTTGAAACAGGTTTATCTAGACAATAAATCGATGACAGAACGTTAGGACTTCCTTATTGATGAGTTTAATGACTTCGTTACTGATACATGTGTTGTGAAATCTCTTGAAATTTATTCGGAACATTTGGTATTGAAGAGTCGATGGGGTATAGCGGCATACTCTAAAACCTGGCCTGGCCTGGCCCCATTGGCCTGGCCTGGCCTCAAAGTTGGCCTGGCCTCACTTTTGGCCTCAAATTTGGCTTGGCCCCAAATTTTGGCCTGGCCTCAAAAATTGGCCTGGCCTCAAATTTGGCCTCTACTAAAATTTTTGGCCTCAATTTTATTTTTTTATTTTCTTTACACATATGTTGATTGTATTGATTTTTTATTGCTTTATGTTTAATACACTTAAAACATCACATTAAATGGCTTTTCGTGTCTTATAGTGATAGTTCTTTTGAAACATACATGTATATATGACTACAGGTATGAGTGATTGATTCTGATTTTTTTTTCAGATTTTGAAAAAGTCTGATTTTAAATTCCAAAGTACTATAAGAATGTAATACTGCCATTGTATTCCACCATGGCATGTTTTTTTCAATGTACTTAATTAACTTAAACTGCTATCAGGATCGGAGAATACCTATATCAAATACTTGTGTGAGAAAAAAAAATAATGACAGAGACCAATTTGTTTATTCTAACCAACATTAAAGGTCACAACATGTTATGCTGTGTTCAAATTCTGATATCGAAGTTACCCTATAGGGGAAAATTGTTTCCTAAATATACAAACAAAACATGCATGAAACTACTCTAATATAGGGGTGATGATTAATGACCATCACTGAATCAAGTTATCGGAGGATACAATGTTGCAGTCATTCACAAATGACATTAATTAAATTAGACCGTGTGAAATGTTGAACGGCAGTGCAGGCAATTAATCTGACCCCAATAAAGCGACAGAGGAGGCTGATATCGAAGGCATACTCTAAAACCTGGCCTGGCCTGGCCTGGCCCCATTGGCCTGGCCTGGCCTCAAAGTTGGCCTGGCCTCACTTTTTGCCTCAAATTTGGCCTGGCCCCAAATTTTGGCCTGGCCTCAAATTTTGGCCTGGCCCCAAATTTGGCCTCTTCAAAAATTTTTGGCCTCATATTAAAAAAACATTTCTCACATTTTCAAAGAGTTTTCATTGGATTTTTATTGATTTTTAAATGTTTAAGAGAATTTGTTTTATAATAGGTGACCTGGCTGATTGAGTTTTAATTGATTTTATTCAAGTTTGCACACACAAATACATGGGATATGCATGTGCAACAATGCTCTTTTATTGCCAAGGAATGGATTATGCCCAATACTGAAGCTATCGGCATTAAAATTCTTTATTGGGGTCAGATTAATTGCCTGCACTGCCGTTCAACATTTCACACGGTCTAATTTAATTAATGTCATTTGTGAATGACTGCAACATTGTATCCTCCGATAACTTGATTCAGTGATGGTCATTAATCATCACCCCTATATTAGAGTAGTTTCATGCATGTGTTGTTTGTATATTTAGGAAACAATTTTTTACTCTACAGGGGAACTTTGATATCAGAATTTGAACACAGCATAACATGTTGTGACCTTTAATGTTGTTAGAATAAACAAATTGGTCTCTGCCATTATTTTTTTTCTCCTCACACAAGTATTTTTTATAGGTATTGTCCGATCCTGAGAGCAGTTTAAGTTAATTAAGTACATTGAAAAAAATACGCCGTGTTGTAATACAATGGCAGAATCACATTCTTAATTTAAAGAACTTTGGAATTTAAAAACAGGATGTATCAAAATCTACTAGAATCAATCACTGACATACCTGTAGTCGTATATACATGTATGTTTCAATGGAACTATCACTATAAGACACTAAAAGCCATTTAGTGTGATGTTTCAAGTGTATTTAACATAAATCAATAAAAAATCAATACAATCAACAAATGTGTGAAGAAAATAAAAAAATAAAATTGAGGCCAAAAATTTTTGTGGAGGCCAAATTTGAGGCCAGGCCAATTTTTGAGGCCAGGCCAAAATTTGGGGCCAAGCCAAATTTGAGGCCAAAAGTGAGGCCAGGCCAACTTTGAGGCCAGGCCAGGCCAATGGGGCCAGGCCAGGCCAGGCCAGGTTTTAGAGTATGCCGATATCGAATTTCTACTGGGGAGGGAAATTTGGGTTTGATTGGTGTTGACAGGTAATGTAAGCAAACTCAGTCTGGCATTTTTAAAGTGCATTGCATGTGGATAGAGATTTGATGTTATGAATCAGTTTACAAATGTTTGAGATATTTATTTATCCTTCAAACAGGTCAGTCTCTTTTAAAATGATGTTTTACTTTATTATTTTGATATCTCTATTCTACTTTTTGAAGTGGGGAAGGGGGTTGCGTCTCTGAATTTTAATGCCGATGGCTTCAGTATTGGGCATAATCCATTCCTTGGCAATAAAAGAGCAGTGTTGCACATGCATATCATATGTATTTGTGTGTGCAAACGTGAATTAAATCAATTAAAACTCAATCAGCCAGGTCACCTATTATAAAAAAAAATCTTTTAAACATTTAAAAATCAATAAAAATTCAATGAAAACTCTTTGAAAATGTGAGAAAATTTTTTTTTAATATGAGGCCAACAATTTTTGAAGAGGCCAAATTTGGGGCCAGACCAATTTTTGAGGCCAGGCCAAAAATTGGGGCCAGGCCAAATTTGAGGCCAAAAGTGAGGCCAGGCCAACTTTGAGGCCAGGCCAGGCCAGGTTTTAGAGTATGCCGGGGTATAGCTGGACCTTTGTTGTTGTTGGCTTTTCCATTTACTGTACTGTTTTGAGCAAGAACAAGTTAGAATGTTATGACGATATAGAGAATAGTGAGAGTGGTGCGGAACTGGTCTGTCTAAAGGGTGATTTTGATTGTTTGAATTGTACTAATTGTCATAAAGTTCCACGATGGATGACGACGTATGATGCGGTGAAGCATCTAGGTATTGAGATTGTCAGAAGATCGGGGCATTCTTTGCTGATATCGAATTCATTGATATCTGATTCGTTGATATCCAAATCATTTCATAGCGTGAGATACACACACAGCTTTTTGTCTCGATTGCCAGACAATATCTGCTCATTCCCAAGAATTGTAATTGTGAATTTCTCTCACAATGTATTAAGAGAAGTTGGTGAAATTCGATGCTTGGTTTTCTTGGATACGTTAAAACTTTCTTCGAATAGAATTTTATATATAAAGAATGACACTTTGAAGGGACTTAGATACTTGCGTGTTTTAGATTTGTCGAATAATTTTATCACCGATATCGAACCTAGGTCCTTTACCACTGGACTACCGAGGTTATTTTGGATTAATCTGGAAAATAACTATCTGAACACGGTATCGATTGAAAACATCGTATCGAACAAACCGATTTGCAATCTGAATTATGGAAACAACAGAATCAAAGAGATCATGGGTTTATATAGAGTCAATCAAGACACATTCTTGTCTTCAGAGAAATGTGGGTTCCTTGATTTAAGCAATAACTTGCTGCAATCGTTTCCAAACTTTCTACATCTTTTAGATCTTTTAAATCGTAGTATGATATCCGAAGTTTTGCATTTCAAATTGTCTCTGGCGGAAAACTTTATTACATGTGACTGCAAACTGTACGAATACCTTATGGAAGCAGGCCAGTGGCTGGAACAGAATTGGATCGAATATTCTAACATGAAATGTGGAAACCCTTTCGAGTCACAGATGACAAACTTAACGGACATTTCTAAATATCAAAAGTTTGATTCCTTAGTTTGCAATATAAGTCGTCAAGAGGGGTGTCCTAGCCCATGTTTCTGTTATTTCAAACCAAGCAGACGACATATCGTTGTCAACTGCTCGTCATTCAATCTTAACAAAGCACCTAAGCACCGCATAAAGTCAAATCACACAGTTATTTATATATTAAACCGGAATTCCAGATTGCATGGAACGAATTTTAAAATCTCTCTATTTTGTAATGTCCTAAGCCTTGCATTATTAGTGGCTGTACCCCTATTTGGTGTTTCGATTATAATTGTAATTTGCATTAGTTGTGTCTACAAAGAGGATATTTATCTGCTCTCTAGAAGATTAAAATTTCCCCGCATAAATAAAAATGGATATGAATATGATGCCTATATATGCCCTTGTGAAAGTAATATGGGTATTGTCACGTGGTCGTTACACACTTTACTTCCGGATTTGGAGAGTTATGGGTATTCGATTTATTTCCCGCCAAGAGATGAAGCCTGTGGAAGTTTTAGAGAAGAAGAAATAATAATGAAATTAAAGAAATGTCAAAACTATATTTTCTTGATGACTGAAGATTTCAAAATTGAAGGAGACAGCGAGAACGCACTATGGTGTGGTCTGATGTGGAAAAGTGCGTGGAAAAACTTCAGGGAGCGGAGCAATGACCTAAATATCATTATCGTTAATTGTGACTATCTGCGATGGAAAACCTCGAAAAACAAAGTATTAAAGGCATACTTGCGACAGCAACTGGCTGTTGACTTCTCGAACAAGAAACATGAAGTCTTGGATGATATCAGAAGAAGGATGGGAGCTCCCAGAGCATTTGCTACAGTCTTCTCTGCGACTGCTTCTACTTACAATAACTGTAACAATTGATTTACCTTTTAGTAGGTAAAGTTTATGATTATAAAAATAACTAGTTCAAATGCCAATTCATACTGTGGCATTTTTTAATGACAGTATACAGCCATACGTCACAACATGAGGATTTAAATATGAGTACGTGTACTGGTGTATATTGTCAACTTACTTATTTCTATCCTGCAGACACCGAATTTAAGTGCGGCAGGGAATTGTCTTTTAATGAATTTAAAAAAAGTTATAATAATAATTTTTATTCCTATTATTTTTCAATTTCATGTACATGCAAAGAAAATCAGTTCTTCGAATTTAAAAATTAGAACCACTTCAGGCTGATTTGAGAAATTATCAAAAAGACGATGCGTATCCTTAATTGGTTTGATTATATAAAAATGAGCTTTATCATTTACATGGGAATAACGTTTATGGGTTGTAAAGATAATACTACTATCTGTATGTTTATACATTTATTCATATGGACTCGACAGAAAACTTGTATTTATATGATATCAAGTATGCTAAGTGAAACGCTTGGTTTTGTAAGCAAGTTGGAAGTAAAATAAAATAAAAATGGTTTGTTTTCTTTTCTTTGGTTATTTTGTTGTTTTAAGCTTAGTCTTGTAAAAGTAAGTGCATCTAGTTAAATAAAATTTTAAGGAAATCAATCTTTCAGCATCTTAAATTGAATGAAGTCAAAATATAAAATTTTCTGGACTATCTACCTAATGGAGATATTAAATCTTATATTGTTTTGATTGCATGATATTTGAAAATATTTAAGTTGTTACTTACAAAGATTATCTACGAAGCTGACTGTATTTATTTATTTTTTACATTCCATTGCTGAGTTCACAAATGAACTTTTCTGCATACACGCAGTTGTAATCACCCATTTTAGAATGAAGACCAGCCATTAAGAGACCGCAGTTAGACGTTGTGTAACCGTTCGGCTCATTGGTTGACCAAAGCGATGACGTCATATTAACGAGTTCCTGTGTAGAGGGGTACATCCACATGTCTTCTTCTATCAAATCGGTAACTCCGATCCAAAAGTTTCCTCCTGAAGTCCAAAACAATTATAATATTTATTTTCAAGATACACGACTGTCTTGAATGTGGGTCACTCTTGTTTGAACATAATACCAATTCCTATAAACATGTTTGTTCTCCGCTGCTTTGCACTCACATTGAAAGGTAATCTGGAATCTTACCATACGCGGTTAAGAAGGGTCATAATTTAAAGCAAAACAATTTTTAATTTGGAAGGTCTTACCAATTTTCTGAGCGTGGCTGGTGAGAAAATGCCCTTCTTCTTCAGTACGGGGTTCCGCTAACTTTGCATTGAAAGCTTGACAATATCCCTGGTAGGTATGTACAATGTTAATGTTAGATATTTAACGTTTTGTCTCTTATGATATAGTGTTAATTATATCAACTACACACAAGAAAAAAATGTCGTAATAGGAAATGCAAAAGTACAATAATACTTTAATAATAATAATAATAATAATACTTTAATCCAAGTTTCTATCGTGTAAAAAATTATGCTAAAAAGCACTGCAAAGGCGAAAGAATGAAGTGACTTATCGATGCAGTATGCGATGATGAAAGTGCATCAAGAAAAAAGCTGTCAATGTGACAGCAAACTAGGTTTTCTTTTGTGCAAACAGTATCCATAATATATTTGTCAACCCTGAATTGAAAAACACTACCAATCCAGAGAAATGGGGTACTTTATATGCAAAACTTTGCAAAAAAAATATCTAAGTTCAACAGCTGGTATTTTTGACAAAAATTGTCCAAAATCAAAATCCAAGTAATATGAACATCTATGTAAAATGTACAATTGACCTGCAAAAGAAAATCCTCTTATCTTGAAAACTGTAGGATGACTTATCCTTACAAAATAGGTACCCTCTATGCAATACTATGCCAAAAATGACTACAGTCAACAGCTGGTATTTTTTGCAAAATTATCAAAAATCAAAATCCAAGAAATATGCACATTTCTGATAAATTTACAAGTGATCTGCAAAACGAAAATTTCATATCTTGAAAACTGTAGGAGGAGATATCTGTACAATAGGGGTATCCTTTTGGCAGCCGCCCACCCGCCCGCCATTAACTGGATTTTTCCTTTTAGAAAACCCGGTTAAAATGAAATGAGATAATATATATAGCATACAGTCAAGTTAAGTCCCTCATATTCCATTTATAGGCACGTCAGAATAAAAGATACAATATAAGTTTTACATGTATCTTTGCCATAGCATTTTGCACTTTTGCTCTTTCGCCATCGCATCTTGTATCTCCAAATAATCATGAATCCTTATATATTTGTCATATGTACTAAGTTAGAAAATGATATTTCATTTAAAAGAAATTTTATCAAAGAACATGAATGTTATAACATAAACCTGCCTAAATAGATTCTATTTATAATACCTTATAAGAAACTAACAAAGTTTTGTACACATGGCGAATATAATAAATATGGCAAAATGAACAAAGACAAAAATAGGCCTAGTATGTCATTAGTAATCGCTAGTCATAGAATTGCATAATTTGTGCTTTTCATTTATGGATTGTTTAGAGATCGAATATTAATTGGTCGAAATCGTACCGAAGCCACTCCCCATTCCTTGGCCATGCTGTTGAACATGTAACATTTGCTTTGGAACTGAATCCATCCTGTGAAACAACCTGTGAAAAACAAGAGATTTCAGTACATTATCGCAAACACACAGAGAGAGAGAGAGAGAGAGAGAGAGAGAGAGAGAGAGAAAGAGAAAGAGGAGGGTGTGTGTGTGTGTGTGTCAGCAATCCAAAATTCTTACTCACTTTCTACGTTGTTTGCCGATATAGCAATCAGTAAGGCAATGTATACTAGATTCATAATTGGTTTTCAGGTCAGAAACAGATAGGACTTGACTTGAGGAGTTTGTCGTTATCTGTTCGAACAGCAGATCTTTGATATGAAAATAGACATATGTAATCTTCTCAAAGTCTTTGGGCCGCCCTCCAAACAAAAATACTACAGGCAAAATGTAGCAATATAAACATATGTTTAACTAAGTAACTAAATATGTCAAAAGTTCTAAAAGATTGATTAAGTATATCGACAAAACTTTTAGCCTTTTTCAAAAGCACTTGTCGTAAAACCAAAGAAATATGCACAAAAGATCATTTAAATTATAAAAAAAAATAACAAAGCATGTGAATACATTGATGGATTTGATTTCCGAAACTATCGGCATTACTCCTGCACAGATTGAAACTTTGATTCGTCAAACACAAAAACATACCCTGTCCCTCACCCTTCAACATCCCCCCAGTATTTCTCCTACCTAAGTGATAACAACATGAACTAGAGGTATATCATGCATCTCTATATTTGCATACCAGAAGTAACAAGCTTGCAAAATATGATTCAGAAACGATTTATTGACTATGAATATCCATTTGATCCCAAGAGCGGGTTACCATGAGGCCTATCTTAAAACATATAACACCTTCACCAAACATCAACAAGCTAACCAAGCAGGTTTTATTGAGCAAAGCCTTCATTTAGCAAGGCATTATGCTGACATGATGGGAATATGTGACTGCATAGATTAAAAATAAAGTTACGACACACTATTTCTCAAGATGCACTGACTAAACATTAACATGTTGATGTGAGCCTCGCATCAAGATATGAGCTGGACACATTTCAAGTACATTGTAAGTAATTAAGGCTAAGGCGAGCTACTTTTCGGTCACGACACACTTTCACACCCAGATATATCAGCTGATTAATTTGATAGTCTTAATATTTACAGTGCCAAAATATGAGCTTGACTTAACTTGAGTACTAGTATATAGTCAACTTAATTGATTTTTTTGAGAAGGAGAGAAATTTCTACCGTGAACTTGGATTCGGAAAATTGGTCCAAGGTCAATACACACCGTCTACGTACTGTCGCTAATTGTAAAGTTTAAACGCGAGTTGGACAAGGGAGAGGACATTTGCCCCCGACAAGGATTTAACACAGAGAACATTCTCCACCTTGTTCTTCGATCGAGAATATTGGTTCAAGGTCAATGCACATTCATATTGTTGACACCAAGGTTAACCCCATTAGATAAACGAAAACTGTGCTCCGAAAAATAATTTTTTTTCGACTTAGTATGCATTCGGTCAAGAATATTGATTAAGTCACTGCACACTTTTGATCTACGGGCACTTTATTGGTGAAGTTTTCAAAGCCCGATTTAGACCAAAGGAAGAATTTTAAAAATCAAATCGAAAGTATGGATAAAATCCACTCCCAAAAAAGGCTACATCGACATGGATTTGATCTTTTATTACATGTACCGTAAAAAGACGAGAATTAGTACATAGTATAACACATAGATATGTTTCTTTTCAACCAAGAACCACCTCGGAGAATCTGAAAGATGAAAATATTTGTTTAAAATCTAAAATATAATACATACACCATTACTATTTAACTTAATTCATAATAGACTTACTCTTGATCTTGTTCACAAATAAAATTTAGGCCTCCGGCGCAATTATAATCTGCCATTTTGTCATGATTTCCTGACCACAGCATTGCACAGTTTTCGGCAGCGTGTCCATTTGGTTCATTTACTCCCCAAAACGAGGCAATATGAATTGATTGCTGATTGGACGCATACGTCCAGGTTGTTTCTTCCACCATATCAGTTATCCCAATCCAAAAACTTTTCCCACCTTAATTAAACAAAGACTTAAGGAGGCTGGTTGGTCAACAAATTATCAATCAAATCTATTTGATCTTAGATATGACTTTTATTATAAACTAAAATAGTCCTTAACTATCTTCGTTTTCAGATTTGTATATATTCCTATATTTTTATAAAGATCATCCATTCCTATTGATTAGCATTACAAGCCCATATTCAGTATCTACCGTGTATTGCCCAAGATTTAAGATGTGTTAACAAACTAAATTACTAATTTGAGAACATACCGAATTTTTGAGCATGGCTGGACAGGAAGTGAGCTTAAGCCTCGGTTTGAGGTTCTGCCAACTTAGAGTTAAACGCCTTGCAATAACTCTGAAAAAACATTAAAATAGTACATTAATTTAATTTCTGACTGTGAATTCTTAAGTGTCATTAAATACTTAATATACATTAAAAATGATGTACTGAGAAAACGTGTTTTTAAATGCAAAACAAAGTAAGTGGTGATTGATTTAAGAAGGTTCTTTACAAGTAAAATCTTTAAAATGAAAATAGTTTACTCTAAAGGAAGAGAGAACTATTAAGAGACTACTTTTAATACAGGCTACTGCAGAGAACTCTGTAGTCACGCCGAATTCTTCGCAATTACTACAGTCCTGCAGATTTAGCCCAGAAAATTTGGTATTTGAATAGCATATCATTAAAATGAAATAAAATAATTTCGACTAGTTTTAAAAACTTACAATATCAATGTGTTCTATCTATAATACAACACATCGAATCATTCAATGAACTTGGAGAAATGATATGAAATTTATAGCAAATTTTGTGAAATGAAATTGAGACTTGATAAACGGGTATATTCTATTCAAAAAGAGTTACCGGTATCTCCCTCCCTCCCCCCCCTCTCTCTCTCTCTCTCTCTCTCTCTCTCTCTCTCTGAGCGGATGAATAAAATAACTAGAGGGGGAAAAATCTTACAGACGCTACGCCCCAGTCCCTTGCTAGACTACTGAAGTAGTAGCACTTGTTCTGAAACTGCATCCAGCCTGTCTTGCAGCCTAAACAACAAGAAACAACATTTCCTGGTGAATCAAAGGCCACCAAACACAAACTTGTAATCTGGATGATCACTGTTACGCACAAAAGTTTGTACATGTATTTACACCTTTCTTCATATAAAATGATTTAAAGTTCTTTAAAATAAAAAAGGTAAGAAATTGACGAACATAGAAGTGGGGGGGGGGGGGGGGGGGGGGGGCAAAATATGTCACTAATCCGTGCATTCCAATGTTTTCAATACTGCATTTATATCGAAATGCTAATTAAAGTATGAGAAATGGCAAATGATAAGAAAATCATCATTTATATTTTATTAAGCAATGAACAATAATAAGACATCTCTAAAATACGAGTTGCTACACAATTCCTGTTAATAACGAATATTTGCATTGCCAGTTTTGTAATTCGGTATGTTTTGAGTACAAGAGTAAACTGTATATAATATTGTCATTCAATGCACTATTAGATCCACTTTGCTTCACGGACTATAGTTCTTTTTCAGTGGATGTAAATATTGACAATTTCATGACAAAAGTTAGTAAATAAATGAATAAATCAATATTTTAAATAAATAGATAACGATTTTACAATTTAAAAACTATATTGATAAAATTCATATACGAGTTTCAATTCAATAACGAGTACATACCATAAGTACAGTTTAAAATCGTTAATACAACCAACAAGTACACGAGACAAAATCCCCTCATAGCTTTTGTGTCCTGTGCTATGTGACCTAAAATCTTATACAATTTCTTATCTTTAAGCCAGCTGATGGGTTGAAGAGAACAGTCCTGTCAAAAAACTAGAGAGATAGGTTAATATAAGGCATGCGACTATGTCTTTCAGTCTAGGCCCCACCACTACCACCAGAAAAACAATACATGAAAATTAAAAAAGCTCTAATTAAAACAGCACATAGTACAATAGCATACAAGAGAAAGATCATTATTAACGTGTGCAAAAAAGAGTAAAAATACATGCATCCAATTTATTTATTAATCTATTAATAACTTATCGTGATATTAACACTAGAAGACTAATTAAATTTGTCTATATAAAAGGCAGATGTATGGTACGAATTTTAAAAAAATGGGATAATGAAGAGTTATCGAACATGGCTGAGAATCGGAGATCGTTAAGCGTGCATAAAGTCTGTCCTTTTTTCTCTTTAGGTTTCTGGATCTCATACGACCAATTAAACGATATTGTGGATTTTAAAAATTGTTTCAAAAACAAGGTTTTATAATTATCATGATCATAATTATCATTGTAATGATAAAATGATTACATTGCCCTTTTACAAAAGTGTCTTTCCGCTCTTTTGTTTTCTATGTGCACTGAAGAGATGCAAAATAAAGAAACATAAATAGCTGCAGGTCTGTAGCTCTCGGTCAAAAAAAATCGGATGGACAACTTGGGAGCTATAGTTTCATACGTGTTAAAAAGTTGCAATTTACGGCGCAAAAAAAACTTGCGCCAATATTGAACTGATTTAAGTTTATTTCAATCAGACAATTCGAATACACCCTATCGCGAAACAGTATATACCATCGTTACTACGAACGCTGATGCACCCGGAAGTTGTAAAACGAAAGTGAAACCAACCGAGACTTACAGACCCTACTGATGTCGTCGCTTACTTGCCTCAGACTTTCTCTTCAACGCGCTAACCGACCTTGGAAAATAAAGTAATTCACATGCAGATCGAGAGTCGAGAGTTTATTAAATGATAAGAAATGAATTTAATAAATTTTCTTTTGAACGACGTATCAAAGGAAAAATTGACCGGAAAATTTTTTCATCAATGCGCTATATTTTCCTTTGATACGTCGATCAATAGAAAAATTATTAAATTCATTTCTTAAATCTATATATCAATTAATACTTATTGCATCTAATTAAAAACTACTTATATCTTTCGTTTCGTTTTATTTTACACAAATTTATTTGATTCGAACATGTCTTATCGTTTTCCATATAAAACAACCACTTTAATTCTCTTAGATGACTCTTGTTATGTGTCACTTTATAGTAATGATTTAAGACATCTTTGATTAATTGGGATATTCCTATGATAGTTTTGGTTTTTACCGCTAAGTTTGACTTAGTATGGACTTAACTTTTTCTTAAGATTTGTCTTGGGAACTTTCCTTAGAAGAATATTAGTAAATTTTCGTAAACATGCCTGCAGGATGTAGCCCGGAGAAAAGTACCATCAAATATACAGGTCAGTGCATTATTTAGAACCAAAAATCACAAGCAAAATCTAAGACACCGTAAAGGCCGGTTTACACGGCAATAGATTTTGTATACATACAACTTGTCATATTCAACTTTTGTGATATGTTCCTCGCATTTCCACACGATAAAACAGATTTCAATCACAGTGGATCTATTGTTGGATAACGCAGTTCTTTATTATTTGGTCCCGAAGACAAAAATGATTAAAATTAATAATCGTATGTGTGTTTTTGTAAATAATCCACTAAAACCCCTGTTTCAATCATGTCAAAAGAGTGTACTCTTTTAATGAACATCGAATACGCTTTATTAACATGACTGAACTACCGAGCTCTTATGATTTAAATTCCCCTCAATTCTTGGTCAAAATTACCGAAATGCCTTATTTGATAAAAATTAAGCATGATGTTTATGATGACTCATGCAAATGTATAAAAATAGACGTAATATGTATATGATAATGAAGCATGAATAGATGTCCAAATCAAAGGCCTCTGACAGAATAGAGACATGCTCTATTTAAACGCGTGAAATATGTGACACTGGGGAGGTTTTAATTAACTTTCATGTAATAGCACCGTATAGCAAAGCATTTTGCTGGATACGACATAGTTTATACAGCTTGCCTTCCCATGTAATTACTGGTGTAACGATATGAATAGATTTTCAAATGTATATGCAATGTGTTGGTGCACGTTCATGAGACGTGTTCATCTTTGACATGATGTAAAATATTTTTCCGTTTTTACAAAGTAAAACCCCCCGTGTATGTCCATAGTGTCTGTCAAAGAAGGTTAACTAAGTATAAATTTAATAAACTTTCTGGAATGATAGTAAGAACTTGATCCCTTACAATATTTATTTTATTTTTCAATTTTCATTTCTGTTCGTCAGTTATTTAAAACTTAATTTTTTCCCTACAGTTTTTCAGATAGTTGACAAATGATGAATACTCGAATCTTCCTCCTCTAGTAGATATGCAATTATTGGTGGCTCACCAAAAATGAGAAAAAAATGACTTTTTAAATCAATTATCGGTCATTTCTCGGGACTAAATTTACACTCTTGGCAAAATTAAAATAGCAATGATAAACTAATTACAATGTTTTATGACACCAAATTTGTAATAATTACATGTACTTAACACTAGTAACTTTACATACCCTATATTTAAGTTCTTAAAAGACCTAAGACCTATATTTGAAAGTGTTTACCCAGTGACTAAGCTCTGATGTTGATGCATAGTCGCAGAAAAAATAGTTCATCTCAGCCTTTCATACAAAGGAAGTTTTTAAAAATGTAGGTAAACTAAAATCTGTAAGAAAACTGGGACTTGGGCATTTAAATGGATATGCTTTAATGTGTGTATAATGAATTTAATGTTGCATAGGCCAGAAACAATTTTTTTCTCTCTCGAAAAACTCTTTCACTTTAAGGTAATAACGTCACAAAATAAGCATATATTCGCCAGACATTTACATACTGACATGATTGGTCCCGGTATTGTCCAATAAAATTCATTGGATGGAAAATTGCTCTTCGTATCTACTGATATAAAGACTTCCTTTTTGTCGTAATGTTTTATTTTTCAAAACATACTTTTAGTTTAAATTTAAAAGCGGTTGGGGATATATTTGCTGAGGTGAAGTTTAAAACTAGTGCAATTCTTAGTTTTTCTTCACATTGTATGTTTTGTAGGATTAAATTACCGAAAACATTTTGAATCAGAAATGTCATTTATCATTTTCACATTCAATTATCTCAGAGGAAGTCAAGTCAAACTAACGTTACTTGTAATTTTTCATTGTGTTACCAAGGTTGCGATTTTTATATAAAATGATGTTTTTTTTAGGATTAATACTATGTAACAATTGACTTCAGTAGTTCAATTCAAGTGGTTGTTGTTCATTATGACAAAAAGTATCAGGACACTATTAATTTTATCAATTTCTGCAGCTGTCCCCTGTGCTTTTCATAAGCTTTTTATGACCAGATACCACGATCATGAAGCAATAATTTGATTTAAACATACTTTATTGTATTTAAGGTATCCGACCCATATTAGGACCTAATTTTTCTAACCTTGAATATCCATCATGTATTAAATACTCTGATATTAATTTAAAGCATTTTAGAGTAAAAAAAGATTTACCTAGAGAAATTCTCAAAAATATTATTAACTAAGCAGTAATTAGTTAATGAGGATTGCATTAATGTCTATGGGGACAAGCACATTTTTTAACATAAAAAATAAATACAAAGAATATCAATAAATGCTTTGGTGGAAATGTGTATTTTATCGTTCGGAATACAAAAACTATAGATTAAAAGCAAAGGGGGGCAACTCTTCAGAAAAAGGAAAAGGTCATTTATTAGGACACATTCCGCTCTTACATATTGATACTTAAACATGGAAATTATATCCAAGTATACTGAGTATTAAGCCCATATATATGTGTTATGCATCCCGATTCATTTAATCTGGAGCTATTATGGATTGGATACCTTAAAAGAATCCAAAAGGTTCAGACACAGAAGAAATATTAGATAAAAAATGTACACTGTCTAAATGTCTCTTGGTTGCAAACACTGAAAAATTGAAGTGCTATTAAAAATGTTTTGATATAACGTTGTTAATTACAAATTTTAATTGTCATTTTATGAAAAACAATCATTTTTATGACTGACTAAAATTTTTACTTAAATCTGAAATTGCTTCATGATCTTTAGGTTTAGTTTGCAAAGGGAAAGTGAAATATATTGAATTATGTTTTATTTCGTTCTTTTTAAACATAATTTTTGGAGATTATTTGAAACAAATGAAAAAAAAATATATGTTAACATTCTAGAAATAGTTTAAGTCAGACAACTCACGAACTTTTCTGATATATCAAAATGTACCTATTTTGACCAGTTTTTTGTTTACATCTTTATGTCTTTTACAGTTTCAAATAACGGACTTTTTACTTTAAAAAAAAAAACGATCAAAATTATTTTAACATAAGCTAGCCCTTATTGTAATGATCAAAAACCAAGAAGTGTGTAACTTATTGCATATGGGAAAACTTACCACAATTGAGCTTTAAATGGTATAAAAAGCTAAAGATTGTGAGAATAAATCCACATGGGATGTTTACATCATATTTATAACGAATTGATAGAATCAACAAAAAAATTAAACGGATTGGGACCAGATTTTAAAACCATTAACTAGGAAAAGACATCATTAAGTATTTTGGCTTTTCAGTTACCGATTGAGTCATAAATTTTAAACAGTCATCCCTTTGATTTGTACTTTGAGAATAAACCTAAAACCAGAGTATTTTTTAATTATTCACATAATTTTAAAATTGTTTGCCCATTAAAATTTATACTTAATTTAAAGTAATGAAGTCAGATACTACATAGACCTTTTGGAATAAATATGGAATGTCGACCGCTTCGAATTATTAATTTTGTATAACATTTTTTAAATCTTTTTTTCCCGAAATTATAGAAGGAACTTTTTAAACTTCTCTGCTAAATTGTACCACATACTAGTACCTTAACTAAAAACCTACACATTTTAAATCACAGAAAAATCATTTTCTTCATTTTTTTTTACTATACTTTCTTTCATTATTTCACTTTGATAACACCTAAACATCTTAATGGAAAATTACTTTAAAAGATAAAATGAACTTTGGCCAGTTATTAATTATAAAAGGTGAACAAGGCTTGTTTAAAATCTTCTACCCAAAACGTTTGTTGTTCCACGTCTTCTTATTTAAGTAGCTAGCTGAAAAAGGCTCATATTGCTCTAGAGAGATATTGGTAGGAGGTCAATTGGGTTATTGGACAGAAACGAAAGAAAATGTCTTGCAGAGCAATTAAGTTATGGAATAGGAACTAAAGCAGGTTTGACATTTAAATGGCTTTTTGGACAAACCAGATTGCATAGATAAGTTCATGGATTTTAAAGCAATCTGTGGAACTAAGAAAGTTTTTTTTAAAAATTTGTTTGAATTATGTCTCATTTAACCTCGATCTAATTTAAGAGGATAAATGGTTGCCTGTGATACGATGGTATTATGAACCCTGTTCTCAGGTATCATCATAAGTATGTCACATATAAAAAGAATTCACACTAGTTCTTAACATCAAATATTCTTAATTGATTAATTGGTTTGCTGAGAGAATTACGAGTACATAATGTTTAAACTTTCTGGCCCATGTTTCACAATCGAAAGAGTCCGATTAGACTTAGAATTATAAAACTTTAAAAATTTTGATCATAAAAATTGAAGCATGAAAGTATACGTAATGTTCAATAGACATCGTTTTGTTTTTACTGATTAATAAGTATATCAAAAGATTTTTGACTAATAACATCAAAGTTGGACAATTTATGGTCAAATTAGTAATGTAGCTCATCTATGGATCTATACATTTTCCCAGGAGGTCCGAGGGATAATTTTGTTTTGCAGGGGTCGGGGGTGGAGGCCTAGGGTCAGGACCCCCCTCTATAAAATAGATCCTCACAATTAATTAAATTAAACATGTTGTTAAACTGATAATAATTATCTTATATTTCTAAAATCGTATTGTTCCACACTGATCAAATATTTTGTATCGCAGAAAACAAATCTGATGTTGAAAAGAAGTTTTTAGGCACTGTTAAGAGAGCCACTTTAACATCATCAAGTCACCTTAACGTTATCAAGTCACCTTAACGTTATCAGCATGTTTAACCAAACATAGTATGAAGACATCTATACTTTTTTGAAATGATAAATAGCATTGAAACATATAGAAGAAATTTACAAATTTGAACATGCGTATATGCATTCTTTATTCACATTTTGATAAATCATGTAAAATATTCAATTTTATTATAATATCGAACGTTGCAAATGCTAGTATTCAGTCCAAAGTGCAATCTTTTTTTTTGCTACTTAAAATACAGCTAAATGATTTGTGTATGATCCCTGTGTGTCTGTTTGTAGATGGGTTTTTTATTTATCCGAGACGGGGGTCCAATTCTTGCCAGCAAGTCTCCCATTAGTCTATGACTTCTGTCTGCAAAATCTAACGTCATCTTTAGACGGAGAAACGCTTTTAGGGGAGATACGTCAAAATCTCCTGCTTTCAACTGATCAAAATTGATTACAACTAGGTTTCGCTCACTGGAATTATTTCTGAAATTATTCCAAGCATGACGCCATTCTAAATTCGCATAAAGCGTGTTTAAATCTTCCTCATTTAATTTAAATTCTGATGTTAAAAGAACAATAACATCTCTGCTCTCCGATAACATTTGAATAATCAGTTCCTCTTTAAAGTTTCCAAAAATGTTATCCCTGTATGGAAAATATGTATTATACCCGAGTCGTTTAAGTTTATGGGTTAAAACCGTCTTTGTCCATAAAAGTGCCTCATTGTTATTTTCATTTACAACGATATAGATATCGTATTGCAACGAGACCGTTTTTTCTCTGCCATTGGTTGAGTTTTTGTGAATAAGGACTAATTCATACCGGTAATGGTAGAGCACTAACATACAAACCGACAAAAGAATTAATAACAAAGCCAGAGCGAAAGCAATGTAGATAAGGAACTGGTCGACCTCACAATCCAATGCATCAAAGTTAAATGAAATAATAGGAATATTTCCCTCAGCTGCTTTACAGTACAATTTATTGTGATTAGAATTATCATATTTTGCAGAAATCCATTCTTTTACCCATTTGGACGAGCAGTCACAGGTTATGTTGCAAGTTCCTAATTTCACTCGATGTTGGTCTAATTGTTTAAACGTGATTGGGATTTTCTCGAGATTCGTGCAATTTAAACTGATATCAACTTTGTATTTTATTCTGTTAGCCAAACCCGATGCGATCCTCTGCAGTGGATTATTATTAATTTCTAATTTTTTAAGTTGAGTTAAATATTCCATGTCGCCTAGTTCTTGTATTAAATTGTTCTCCATCAATAGCTCAATATTACTGAAAGCCGGAAGTTTGGAAGGCATTGTTGTTAATCCTACTCCCGTACAGTTTACCACAGTTCGCCTCTCGCTGGGTTGTTCGTAACAATGACAACCCAGAGGACATCCACTGGAAACTGAAATATTGCATATAAAGTTATCCAATTTGTTTTTCATGGTCATATCTGCAATAGAGACCCCTGACAGCTCGGGAGGTTCTGTGCACGTTATATTGTAATAATCTCTCCATATTTTCCCTAAATATGGTTTCACTTTATCCAAAAATGGTTGCATTTTACAGTCGCATGTCCAGTTCGCTCCTCTTAAATCAATACCATAGGAAAGAACCTTTCCAAAAAGATTAAGGTCAAAAAAGCCCAAATCAGTAAAGTTTATCCATGTTTGAAACACGTTGTCAGCTAAATCAATATAACCTCCGTCGCCATAAATTTTATCTGGATCAATTCGAAAAGAAACTTCATTTGTTAAATCGGTGATTTTATTGTCTGTATAATCGATTCTACAGAAGGGGTTTTCAATGACGACGTTCGTAATGTCTATGGTCTGCATTTGGTTTTTACGAAAATTTGCACTGTGAAGAAACAGCGACGTATCTGACAGGGTGTTCGGTTCAAGCACCTTTATGACGTTGTTCGACATATCTAACACTCGTAACAACGACAATCCGGAAAAAGTTTCGTTGTTATCATGCGTTATTTTGTTTTGTGCTAAGAGAAGCGTGTCCAAATTTTTCAAGCAGCTGATGTTTTTAAAGATTGTAATTGCGTTTTGTGAAAGGTCCAGTTTTACCAATTTTTCTGCAAAATCACAAACATTTCCAGGGATTTCGCTGAGGAATCCGTATGTATGAACCAAAACCTGGTACCTATTGTTCACGTGTTGTTTGATCGAAACGATAAATGCTGTTCCGCGCCTATTTCTGTACTCTATATTGAGAAATGCAACGTCCGTAAGATCTAGTTCCCAGACAGGTTTCATATGGCATCGACAACAGTGTTCTATTTTGTTTTGGAATAATTGTTGATGACAGTCAGAATGACAAAACAGATTTGTTCGGTTTGGATTTGCTGTATCTGTCCAGGGTTTGTAGGAATGTCCAAAAGTAATGAATCCATGCGTAGTTTGTAAAATTGCAAAGTAGAAGATAAGAATAAACATTGCTTCTCATTCGTACGGGCACATCAAGAGAACTATTATATTCAGATATCTTAACTGTAAGTTCTGTAATGTAATATGTTATTGCTTTTACTGTTGAACAAAGACGATTAAAATCCTTTTTTGGGGTTTTCCATGCTATTGTTATTTTAACGAACGTATTGAAACACGTATTCCTAACTATTTTTAAATTGCAGGGTACTGGGTGGTTTAAAGATCAACGCTTGATACAAAGGCTTTTTTTCTCATCGGAGCTCAAGTTTATACTGTAGATTGATGTCAAACGTATTTAATTGAAGGTCATAGAGTGTATATTTATAACCTAAGGTTTTCATCCAATCAGCAGTCGCAAAACATTCTGTTAAGAAATACTTTTGAAATAATGAACCAATAACTTGTGTTATGTATTTTCCTGCAATTATCGCGCGATCGCTATCTTCTTAACCGTATGAATCATCAAATATTTTTTTTGGGTGTATATTTAAATCTTTCTTTTAGCAAATAATAATAAAGTAAGTGAAAGTAACTAAATTATGGTTAATGTACATCAGTACGTTAGATAAAAGAAATTCTTATATCGGAATTTGATTCTGACCTCATCATGATGATTTCGTGCAATATGTGATTTTTCTTAAGTTGCTGAAGGTTTCGACAGATCAACAAACTGATTAGAACTGGATTGTGGAGATTTCAGTCCTGTCAGTTTCTATAGGGCTGTGAATTACAATTAATTTTCGTAAGGGGGAATCATATTTAGTTGATGTAAATACTTGCAATTGTATACATTTCACGCGTTCTAATAGAGAATGTCTCAATTTTGTACAGTGAGTCGTAGAAGACTTTCGTCTTTAGCCAATCAGAGGCCTGGGATTTGGACGTATAGTTATGATTCATTAAGTATTATACAACATATGTCTATTTAAGGTGTGTTCATTTACAGAAGTTAATACGGACGATAAAATGTAACTGAAATCAACATCAGCCTTCTCTCATGGTGCTTTAATGTCGACAAAAACTGTATTTTTTAAAATGGGCTTTATGGTGATTTTAAATAACAATAAAGGGGAATTTAAATTTGCTTATCTTGTGGACATGTGAGGAACATATTGCAAAAGTTTTATATGACAAGTTGTTTACAACATGTACTGACGCGTAAACCTGCCTTTATATTTTGCTTGTGATTTCTGGTTCTAAATAATGCATTGACTGTATATTTGATGTTTCTTTTCTCCTGGCCTCATTCTTGTAGTTTGGTCATGCAGACAGTTGCCCCCCCCCCAACCATCTTCTTTAAACGATAATGATAGACTGGTCCTCTGTCTCTATCGTATGTATATTGTGCATATCAGACATTGCCAGTCTAATGATAATTATATTTATGTCTATCTTTTCAAAAAAAAAGTGTGTGTGTGTGTGTGTGTGTGTGTGTGTGTTCAGGAGGGGGCTAAGCATTATTTTCTTCTACCTCATGAGTATTAATAACATGAACTTGAGGTATATTATGCATCTCTATATAATCGTTGGTAACCCTCGTGTGATTCACATCGATTCTCTCCATCATCTTTGAGGGGCCTTTTGTACTCAAACCCGTGGTTTGCAGGGCTGTCTCTATATTTGCATACCCGAAGTAACAAGCTTGCAAAATATGATACAGAAAACAAACTGACTATAAATAAATGTAGCCATTTAATTCCAAGAACATGTTACCATGAGGCCTACTTTAAAACATATAACATCTTCACCAAATATTAACAAGCCAACATGCAGGTTTTATTGCGCAAAGCCTTTGTTTTGCATGATATTTTGCTGACATGTTTTAATATGCATGTGAATATATTAAAAAATAAAGTTACGACACACTATTTTTCAAGATGCACTGACTAAACACGTTGATGTGAGCCTCACGTCAAGATATGAGCTGGACACATTTCAAGTAACTAATTAAGTCTGAGGTAACCAACATTTAGGTCACGACACACTTTCCCACACAGATGCATTAGCTGATTAATTTGAAAGTATTACTATTTACAGTGCTCACAATATGAGCTTGACATAACTTGAATATGTAGTCAATTTAATTGAATATTTTTGATTTTTTTAAATATCTGGTTTTTGAGTAGATAATTTTTTAGAATACCTACCCCGTTTCATTTTTATCTCTCCTTTGAAAAAAAAAGCTTTTCAATTTGGTGTGTTGTGTCAAGTTTGTCGAAAATGGTTCCGTTGTTTTATAGAAAAAGAAATGTGAAATTTTAATAAAAGGCGCCGGACATATTTTTATCAGAGAAGCTCACTTGGTTCTTCGGATTAGTTGAACTTATAAATCATTTTTCAATGACCAATACCCCTTACACCGGATCACGCAGGGGCACACAATTTCTTCAGCCGGTTCCCCCCTGCTTATCCTTACTCCAAGAGAGAGAGAGAGAGAGAGAGAGAGAGAGAGAGAGAGAGAGAGAGAGAGAGAGAGAGAGTTCTACTGTGATCTTGGATTCAGAAGATTGGACCATGCATGGACACTACACACCGCATACGTAGTTTCATTCTACTGTCTACTTAAGTTTGAACGCGATTTGGACAAGGGAAATGATTTGTCCCTGAAAAGTATTTAAAAGAGGGCATTTTCCACCTTGACCTTCGATCGAGAATATTGGTTCAAAGTCAATGCACATTCATATTGGTGACGCCAAGGTTAACCCCACCAGATAAGAGTAAAATGTGCTTCGAAAAAATAAATTACTTCGACCTATGCTTCCGGTCAAGAATATTGGTTAAGTCACTGCACTTCTGATCTTCATTGGTGAAGTTTTCAAAGCCTGACTTAGACCAAAATTCGAAAAATTAAATCGGACGTATGGATAAAATCGACTCCCAAAAAGGACTATGTCCACATGGATTTGATCTTTTTTTTTACCAAACACAGACGCAAATTAGTACATAATATAATTCATAGATATGTTTCTTTTCAAATTTCAACCAAGAACTACCTCGGAGAATCTGAAAGATGAAAGAATGTTTTCTAAATTTTATATAATAATACACATACCATTACTTTTTTAACTTAATTCATTATAGACTTGATCTTGTTCACCAATAAAATTTAGGCCTCCGTGCGCAATTATAATATGCCATTTTGTCATGATTTCCTGACCACAGCATTAAGCAGTTCTCGGCTACGTGTCCGTTTGGTTCATTTTCTCCCCAAACCGAAGCAATATGAATTGGTTGCTGATTAGATGCACATGTTTGTTTCTTCCACCATATCGGTTATCCCAATCCAAAAACTTTACCCACCTTAATTAAATAAAGACTTAATGAGGCTGGTTGGTCAGCAATCAGATATAACATATCATAAACTAAAATAGTCCTAATACTATCATTTGTAAAGAAAAATTCCATATATTTTCTCTTTTTGATTTGTATATTTTCCTATGATACAAAGCTCTCCTTCGAGAGGGTATCAATATAGTCTACAAATGGCCACGACAACCCATTCCTCATGTTTAGCATTACAAACATTATACTCAGTATATCCTGTGTATGTCCCAAAATTAGAAGATGGATCACCAACCTTAATTAGTAATTTGAGAACAAACCAAATTTTTTAGCATGGCTGGACAGGAAGTGAGCTTCAGCCTCCGTTTGAGGTTCTGCCAACTTGGAATTAAACGCTTTGCAATAACTCTGAAAAAAAACATACTCGTATGTATTCACATACTGTGAATTCTCAAATGTTTTTAAACGTTTAAATGTACATCAATGTGAATTCCTAGTTGTTCTTAAAGGCTTTAATATACATGAAAATAACGTTGAGTGAATTTTTATTAAGTGTTCTTAAACGCTTTTATCAAAATTGTCATACATAGTAGATGGTATTTGATTTAAGAACGTTCTATACAAGTAAATTCTTTTAAATTAAAATAGTATACTTTGAAGGAAGAGAGAACTATTAAGGGACTGCTACTAATAGAGGTTTATGCAGAGCTATAGCAATTTTTTCGCAATGACTGCAGTCCTGCAGATTTAGCCAAAAGAGCTGAATAACATATTAATAAATTGAAGAAAATAATTTCGACTAGTTTTAAAAATGTACATTATCAATCTGTTCTATCTATACCATACCATACCATACATCGATTAATTTAATACACATGGAAAAATAATTTATATAAATTATATAGCAAACTTTGTGAAAATTAAATTGAGACTTGATAAATATGTCACGCCAAATTTAGAAAAATGAGCTAAACATAGTTTCCCAGTTGATAAACTAAGTTTATCGACTGTTAACAATAATTCGCGAACCGCAAACTATAGTTAACGATTGGTTAACTATAGTTTTCACCTGTTTTAATGGTCGAAAACTATAGTTTACGAATGCAAATCCTATAATTTTCTGCCTGTATTAAACTTTAACAATAAATTTTGCTGATAAATATAGATTCCCATCTGTAAACTATAATTTACATTCGTTTACTATAGTAAAGAGTTGTTATTCATATTTCACAATCGTGAAACTACATTTATCAGATAAACTATGTTTTGCAATAGCAAATGGTTGTTTTCATTGTTAATCATAGTTATACACTTCTGAAATATAAATGATCGCGTTAACTATAGTTAAAATGTACAGACGTGAAATGTAGATTAACGTTGTTAACTATAGTTTGTTGTGTAAAAACTTCAGTTTACGACCGATAAACCTAGTTTTTATTTGTTTGTATTTTTTTCTCTCTTGTTCTTATTATCATTACTAGTTACTACAAATAATAATATTATGATAAGTATTATTATACCTATTGTAATTTCTGGTCATACATTACAAATATACATATATGCATATATTTATCATGGAGTGAAATTTCACGAAAATGTCTTCAAAGAGTTTGTCAAATTTCACTCCATGAAGTGAAATTTGACAAACTCTTTGAAGACATTTTCGTGAAATTTCACTCCATGATATATTTATCAATTTAATATACATTATAATATTATTACTGTCAATATTGTACAACACAAAATCTTGTATATATGACTTTGACCTTGTATGTCGTATATTGATTTATATTGGCAATGCCTATTATCTTACCTGTTTATGTGTTAAATAATAAAATATTGTTTAAATAAACCTAGTTTATCAACTGTGAAACTATGTTAAACTCATTTGTTTGAATTTGGCGTGCTATAGATAAACGGGTATATTTAAACAAAAAAGAGTTATCTTTCTCTCTCTCTTTCCCTAGTCTTTCTCTGAGAGCATGTATTAAAATGATTAGAGGAAGAAATTTCTTACAGACGGTACGCCCCAGTCCCTTGCTAAAACACTGAAGTAGTAGCACTTGTTCTGAAACTGCATCAAGCCTGTCTTGCAGCCTAAACAACAAGAAGCAACATTTACTGGTGAATCAAAGGCCACCAAGCACAAACATGTAATATGATTGTAACCTGGATTATCACTGTTACAGCGAAATCTTTTAATCTGAAAATGTTTAAATCAAACATCACGCATAAAAATGTTCTCATAAGTGGTTCATACGGTATACAGATAGAGAACATTGCATAAGGAAACAAATGTGGTAGAAAAAAGGAAATGGTTTTTCTGAGGTGTATACATGTAAATAGATAGGATTTTTGAAAGGGGTGGAGTATAATTGATCAAAGAAGCTTCATAACAATAAATTAAGTGTAAATTTTAATGTGCAAACAATTTTGAAATTATGTGAATAATTCGACTGTAGGTTCATATCTCAAAGTATAAAACAAAGGGATAACTGTTTGAAATTTATGACTTATTCAGTAATTGAAAAGCCAACATACCGAGTTAAGTCTTTTCTCAGTTTATGGTCATAAAATCTGGTCCTTATCGGTTTAATTGCCTGTTGATTATATCAATTCGTTATGAATTTGGGATGTAAACATTTACATATATCGAGAAAACCGAAAATATTTTCTTTGTTTGAATTTGCTTAAACTATAACGGTATCAAAAGGCCCGTATGAATTTTATCTCACAACCATTAGTTTTTAACACTATTTGAGGCGCATTTGTGGTAAGTTTTCCCATATGCAATAAATTACATATATCTTGGTTTTTGTTCATAAGTTCTTTCTAATGTTCAATTCAAATAATTTTGGGTTTCCTGTTTTAAAAAAGTAAAAGGTCTATTATTTGAAACTGTGAAATATATAAAGATGTAAACAAAAAAACTGGTCAAAATACAATGTAAGTACATTGTAATATATAAGAAACATTAAATTTCGTGAGATATCTTGCTTAAAATATTTTTAAAATGTTATCATTTATCTTGTCCTTTATATCTAATAACCTCCAAAACCTAATATAAAATAGGACAAAATGAAACATAATTCAATATATTGCACTTTCCCTACATAAACAAAAAAATTAAAACCTTTTATTATGCTATTGCTTGGATTAAAAACTGACCTTATTATTTTTGCAATCTGGTCTTCATAAAAAATTTTGATAAGCACAAGGGACATCTGTTGAAATTGAAAATTGTTACTTTTGTCAGAATGAACAATGACCGCTTGAATTGAACTACTTGAATCAGTTGTTGCATGGTATTAATCTTTAAAAAAACCCATCAATTTACATAAAAATTGCAACCACGGTAACACAAAGACAAATGCCAAGGGGCCTTAGTTTAACTTGACTTCCTCTGATATTTATTCAAAAAATGTGAAAATGATTGCTAAAATTTCTGATGTAAAATGTTTTCTGTAATTTAATTCAACAAGACATACAAAGGTGAGGAAAAACTGGGTTAAAAATTGCACTAGTTTTAAACTTCACGTAAGCAAATATATATGCATTTTTAAATATAAACAAAATATATGCTGTGCTAAATAATATGGAACAGCAAGCAAAAACCAAATCTTTATATTAATCGATGCAAAGAGCATTTTTCCATCCAGTGAATTTGAGTGGAGAATACCTATACCAATGATGTCAGTGTGTAAATGTTTGGTACATATATGCTTATTTTGTGAGGTCATTAACTTAAAGTGAAAAAGAGTTTTGGAGAAAAATTTTGTTTCTGGCCTGTTCAAGATTTAAATTATTATTACACACATCAAAGTATATTAATCTATTTAAATGACCATGTCTTAGTTTTTTATGCTAAGCAAGGATGCTTCTACCAAAATTTGGAAATTCTTTGTCAGAGAATCAGGGGATCTGGTATTAACATAACTTTAACATAACTTGTAAATAATACTTTGTGATGCTGAAGAAGAAACTTTTTTTTAAACAAAAATCTTGAATTACTTTTAGATCGCCCTCATCTAATTGTGCATTATGATACTTTTGGCCATAAACCATTAGGCCATAAACCATTAGTACATGTGTAAGTAAAAAAAAAAATTCAAATCCATTACACATTTTCCAATATGTTTACACAAAGCACTTCGTCTAAAGAAAGTAAATATAGCCGATAATGACCTGACAATCTAGCCCTCATAAGATATCAAGTATAATTAACGGAATAGCACATATTTATAAATCAGTATGAAATTCTCATCCTCATCTCATATTGCGTTAACAGAAGGACCCGTGACAACAATATCGTTTTCATATATGAATTAAAGGTGTTAGTGTGAAGAAGATGGTCGTATTTTGATATAAGTCAACATTTCACGTTAGAACCAAGTTTCAGATTGTAAAAATATCTACCAATCAACTCGCAACTCAGCTGACGATACAAAACACATTACGCAATCAAAACTATGTGTATACCACAGATCTAGGGAGAGAGGGACGGTGTCTTGTAGAATCCGAAAATGGATAGTGTTACAAGCAAATCCCCTTCATCCAAAGGCGTTCAAAGTTTTACACTTGCCATCATTTCGACGACTTTTCTATCCTCAGTGTTACTTGGGATATTCCTCTGGCGAATGTACTTACGCTGGACTGTCAAATGCAAGAGCGAAAATCGCTTAGACGGAAAAACTGTGCTTATTACAGGTATTTACTGTTTGATAAATATTATTTAAGTCAAAATCATATCTTTATCTTTTATAAATTACAATATTGACCAATGTTTGTTATGGCTCTAAGATCTTCTAATTTTACATTATCGTATTTAGTAGCCTTTCTAAATATCAAAAACAAATAAATTACGATATTTTAAAAATATCTTGTGAATGAAATTTAATTGCGAAATATATAACCTAAATGGATAAGCGTTAATAGTAAACTTATTATGAATCTTGGCTATTTTTTATTATTTTTTATCGGCTAAGTTGTGAGGTCTTGTTGTGCGTATCATATATCATACGCCTACAAACAGTCGAGGAGTTAACCATTACAAAGTTAACACACTAGGAATGGCGAGAACTTTACCATATTACAGTGAATGGGAGGGGATGCATTGAGAAAAATTGTACAGTTCATTTATCATTCACACATTAAGTCTGTATTCACCTTTGGTGTACTTGCTCGTCTTCCAAGGTTGCCTGTGCTGTTGTTGCACAAAGGGCTTTAATTTGACCTGACATCGAAAGCTGAAATTTTTTTTAGTAGTCATAAAAAACTTTGTTTTGTAAAATCTTTCTTGTAGAATGAAATTTACAGAATTTTTTGCTTTTTCAATGATGCAACACAAAGACCTAGATTTCTTAGTAAAGTGTTCATGTCGATTATCTCGGGCTGCTGCTGTGATTAGGGTGAGTTTAAATCTTTATTTCACATGTTTGTATATATGTTTGGTGGCTCTGAGCTGTGCAATTGATATTATTTTAATGCGGAAATTTCAGACAGGCATACGTTTTCACTAGCCGATGTCTGGCTTGCAGCAGAAGCGTGACCAAATAAAACGCATCAACAGACACTTAAGAAGTTGGGGCAACCTACAAGTAATATCGTAAAATTGAATTTCTGCATAGTACCAAATAAAATCTTGGTTTAACGTTGAACACTCTGCATTTGTTGCCTGATGGTGAGGGAGATATGAAGATGCATTGTCCGAGAAAATTCATTTTTCCCATTTTTTTTGGGGGGGGGGGGGTTGAATTTGATATTTTTTTATCGTAATGACTTATGCTGCGCTCGTCCCAACGGTCGTACCGTAAAACATATTACGGACTTATCAATGAGATTACTTTATCCAATAGTCCATAATGCAGTTTTATCAAAATTTGATATTTCGTGACGAATGTGATAGTTTGTTTACTCTATTTAATAGGAATTTTAAGATCAAAACACCACAGTTTTTGTCCTTATCACTGTAGGTGCAATGTAAAGTATCGGCTTTAATTCGATTGTATTAACACATTGTTCTACAAAGGCGTTCTGGGCTGTGACGTTAACCTAAAGACTTTACGTCAACGGCACATGTACAACGTGGTCCGGGTATGAAGTCCAAACCCTAAATAAACAAGCACGACCGATTGTGCTTTAATTTTATATATAAAAAAAAAAAAAAATATATATATATATATATATATATATATATATATATATATATATATATATATATATATAATCAGATGTGTTATCTAGTGAAATGTAACAGAAGCTAGAACAACTTTCTAGAAATAATATTTTAAGCATGTGACAGGTTGTCAGTCCTTTAATAGGCAATTATAAACTATTTCAATCGAACATTCCATTTGTGAAACAATAAGTCTACATCATTAATTCCCCGTAACTGTGTTTAAAGTGACAGTTTTATTTATAGATCAAGATCTAAGGGAAATTTAAGATTACAAGAGTTTAATATAACCCATTTTAAAATTACGTTCGGAAAAACGTTGATCATCGGGTTGCTTTTTACTGCGTCACGTGATTGCAACTATTGTCTTAAAATACATTGTAGTATAAAACGATTGGCACAATGAAAAGATATGTATTTCAACATCTAGAACTTAAAAACATGATACTGGTGATAGATGCCATGCTGAGGTATAAACAAACTGTTGCGCATGTTTGATCTTGGAAGCGGAATCTTTGTACTATAGTCTGTCCCAAGTTATTGTTTCCGTCACATTTGGACGGTTTTTTTTTAAATACACAAATGTGAATGAATTACAATTGAAATCGATAAAATAAAAAATAGCCAAGATATCTTCATTGATATACATCATTTTTCACTCGGAAAAAAATTACAGAAACGCAAAAAGATTTCTTACGGTGATTTATAATGGGAAATATTGACATCTTATCTCCATTCGGAAGTACTCGGAATATCTCAAACAATTTTTCAAAGTTATCATCCGGGTACTAGTCAATGCAAAAAAAAAAACCCCAAAAAACAAAACAAAAAAAACCCGTATACTCTTTTATTTTTAGCCGTGTATTGAAACCTGATAAGCTAGTGAATTAGCGTCTAGTGTAAATTAATTGACTTGCAATTATCACTAATAAATCTATGTGACTTAACACTGCATTTACATTTACAAAAATTATTTTTTATTTATAAGGTCAGACGACACGATCCTCAGGCATCTTTTTTGTATCTCCTCGTAATAAAGAGTTCCAATAAAAATAGTCCGGGCTTTCATCCCTTTCTGCGCTCTTCTACGATTGGAGAAAAATTTGTAATTTATTTAAAAAGTCGAGGTAAAAATGGAAAAAGTTATATAAAATTGAGGAACGTCTGACCTTAAAATTATGATAGGCAAATAGTGACAGCGGATTGTCTCTTGTAAAAGTTGAGCAAGTGCATTCCTTAGATCATAATTCTGCCTAGTTAATTGATACATGTAGATGATGATCTGAGCTCATCATTTGCTAGGTGCTCAAGACAACAATTTACTTACTAGCCTTGCTTGCCTGCTCGGTATACAAAGGGGAAGCGGAAAAAAATATGGAGATAATGTTTATACATGTATATAGAGTGCCATGATTATATGATTAATAGATCATCGCCTTAACACAAGAAACCTAATCTAGCTAGGGGTCATAACATTCACAATTTCGGTATGGATATTCTTTCTCATCATTTTTTTGCTGATTTTTGAAAAAAAAAACCTTAACAGTTTATACTTAAATTCAAAAAGAGTTATGGATGTCATTACAAGATATAACATTTTCCCCTTCATATGCTTAATTAGATGTCTTTAAGTCTTTATAAATGTTTACAGTTTTTTTAAAATCTAAAACTAAGGGATAAGGAATTTAACATATTATAAAACCATTTTACTACAAAAGCTCCATAGAAAATACTGAAGATTAGCCAAATGCTTTCAGAGAAGAAGGTGGTAATATTTTAGAGTCACCGTACGACAAACAACAAGCAATATCTATGTTATATCATTGGAATTTAATTGCTTAAATACATAATAATCAAACAAACGACCCCCTCCAAAAATTGATTATGACTCCCGCCCCTCGACCGGCGTGTTATAGCACTTAAATAATTTCTCATAGGAAACAAACATAAATGTGAAGAAATCCTTTATACATGTTTTAATTATACGAACCACAAATTTCGCAGGTAATAAACACCAGAACACCTCTAAGATAACAAACTTATGTTAGAGGTAAAAAACGTAGCGGGATGTTTATGCAACCAACAATTCCCATCCGCGGTTAGAAGTATCTTGTGAAAATTGGTGGCTTTTGAAGCTGATTAATTTTAGAAAATAAATGCCCTAGCGATCTTTTATCTTAAACAGGTGCGACTTCTGGAATAGGAAAAGCAACAGCACACGAGCTGGCTTTGCGTGGAGCAAGGGTGATCCTAGCATGCCGCAATCAGCAGCTGGGAGAGGCTGTAGCCAGAACCATTAGTAAAAAGACAAGGAATAGCGATGTCCTAGCCCTGTACCTGGATCTCGCCAGTCTTCAATGCATCCGTGATTTCGTAAAGCAATTCAAGGAAAATGAAAACAAACTGAACATTCTAATTAACAATGCTGGTAGGTTTAGTAATTGTAATCTTTCACAGAATACAAGATTGTTATAGTTTTGAATTCTTTGAATCACAAAACTTTAATGTCACACGCGCACTATTGGCTAATAAAAAAACCCCTTTAAACACGACTTAACTTTTATACTGATCATATGATATTTACGAACGACCGACGAAATTTTGAAATTTACAAGACAAAATTTACACATGGTGTTCTTGTAGTCATTATAAAATAGTATGCTTAAATGTTATATATCTCATAAAAAGCAACGAATATAGGAATATTTATGGACCAAGTTAATACTCGGTACACTGATTTTAGGTTACTTTGGGAGTGTTACAGTGATGGTAAATAGAAAATTATATATATATATATATATATATATATATATATATATATATATATATATATATATATATAGTGCACGTCATAATTTGCAGGCAATTCAAATTTTCTGAATATTAGATTAGAACAAGGTTAAGTTATAAAAAGATGACTTTGAAGTAATCTCCTCATTTAAGAAAGCGTGTGAAATTTTTATTTATCAGTAATAATGGTTTAAAGTACCATATGTTAAAAAATGAAATAGATTGACATAAAAATATACCATTATTTGTAATTAATTTTCTTGTAGTTTATAGAACATTTTTCAATTGTGTTTGAAAGGTTCTCGATTAGTAAACAAATGTCTTTCAGGATATTTTGGTCCAAAGGCAGCAACAGTGGATGGGTACGAGAGGACATTCGGGGTCAATTACCTTGGACACTTTTACCTGACTTACCTACTGCACGACCTGCTAATGAAAAGCGCTCCCTCCCGAATTATCAACCTCTCGTCTAATTACTACGTAAATGGAAAACTAGATTTCAATGACTTGCCATTGGTCAACTATGATATGATGGATGCCTACAACAGGAGCAAGCTGGCTATTATGCACTTTACAGTGGAGGCACATCGAATGTGGTCTTTGGAAGCCATATGGACGTTTTCTGTACATCCAGGTATTGAAATTGTTTTTAGTCTGATGTGTTACAGTTTTTAAGTTTTATTTATTAAACCCAGACTCGTTTAATATTTGAAGATTTCTTAATTAATTTGTTTATTTCTTTTTATTTCAAATCTCAAGAATTTAAACTAAATGAATTATATCTTTAGAAATAAGCTGAGTTCACTCGACTATTAAACATACGACGTTATTAGCGTTTAACATCTAAATGATTGTCCTCTTCAGGTTGCGTAGCAACAAGCGTAATGAGGCGGTACCCGGGTCTGGTTGGTAAGATTTTACGGGCATTTGCGGCATTTATGTTCAAATCTCCAGAAGATGGATGTCAGACTGTTGTGTACTGTGCCGTTGCGGATGGACTGAGGGAAGAGTCAGGGAAGTTCTTTGAAAACTGCAGAGTTGGTCCTACCAAGGACTATGTGAGAGATAAAGCCATCTGCAAGAAACTTTGGCTTCTCAGTCTCCATTTGTGCGGGTTAGATGAAACGCATCCCGAGAATAAATCTCAATCCACCGCCACCAACAGTTTATCAAATAGCGAAACTGAAGCGGGGTCGGTGAACCGAAGACAGATGGTCAACGAACAAAATAGCCGATCGGATCGTTAAAAATATATTCCACAGGGCAAAGAACTTTTCATCTTGTTTAAGCAAGTTTATTGTACTCTAGATATGAAGCTTGAAGAGCCTTCATTTATTTGATAAATGGAACCTACCCCTTTTCGCTCTCAATAAATCACAATTTAGTCAAAGTTATTATAAACACAAACTCTTTCAAACTGCAATTGTTTATTGAGAATGTCCCACAAACACTTCTATTACTTTATTAAAAACACCCTTATAATATTTAAGAATTTTCTATCATTTCTTACACCCTAATAGCAAGATTCAATTAGTGCCATGTTTTGAAACTGAAGCAAATGTGTGAAGGTTGAACACGTTGGAGATTAAGAGATTCCCATGTACTCTAAGCTTGATGTCAATTTCCTGTCTGGTTGTTTTTCAGCATTAGAATTTTGGGTTAATAAACCCTCGGTTATTTAAATGATTTAGATAAAGGAATGTGTTTTGTGTATGTTTCCTTGCTGCTGTTACAGATGACGTTTAGTTGTGCGCTTACGTGTAGGTATCCTATCGGACGTTAACTTAAGATCGTCCGGAAAACAATGTTCAACTTCTCAGATTCCATAAGCGAGATAGCCAAAGTGAGTTTTTATTGTTGCAGTTTTATTTAAAATAAAAAGCAGATAACGTGAATAAGTGTTGCCTGTTTTTTAGTGATGCAGAAAGAATATCGGATTTTACAACATAACGCTAATGTTCTGTTTTGTATGAGAGTACCCACCATCTTCCTGCGACAGTAAAACTGAACAGAGCTCAGTCAAGACACTGACACTCGAGAAAATAAGCACGTGCACATACCTTCGTTATCTATATGTCTTTTTTTTTGTAATTTTGTAAAGCTATGTCTTATATTGACAAACACAGCCACTGTTCTATTGATAACCGGAATGTGAGTTTCTGTTTAGTGTAAATGATGCGGTGTTTATCAACTAAAACTGCTTCCGAATCAGGAAAGAGGACAACCAGATACCGGTGCGAGTTTATTTTAAGAAATTTTGATGGTTGTTTTTTTTCAGAAAAAATTTCAGCTGCTTTCGAAATTGCCTCCTTGCTTTTTTATTTTGTGGGTGATGAGGTTGACAAAATTAATTCTCATGTGAAATTTGTTTTCTTTTGGGACTTTTTTTATCTGTTTAATTAATAAATGACTTTTGATTTTATAAAGACAAGTTTGACATGAAGAAGACGTCATGTCTGATTATATACACCCGACATCGATTTTTCGCTTTAAAAAAAATACAGTATGAAAAATATTCGTTTCATTTACACCCAATGAAAGCTTTTCTATTTGCATCCAGTGTTTTTTTTTTTCAACAGTTTATTTCTACAAAAAATTAAAACACTAGACATTTAAGTGTGATAAACATGTTGAACCAATATCAAATGTA